>OY292492.1:12993380-13643278 GCA_958496325.1 Nomophila noctuella
GAAGTGGGGGGTTGGAATGGGTCAAAAAGTATGCCTATGTTCTTTCTCAGGGTCTAAAGATTGTCTGTACCAAATTTCATCAAAATCGGTTGCGAGGTTTAAGCGGGAAAGCGTAACAGACAGACAGACAGACAGACAGACAGACAGACAGACAGACAGAGTTACTTTCGCATTTATAATATTAGTTGGGATGTATTTCGTAATGTATGTGAGTAATCCTTTAAAAATACCTAAACCCATGTCACTGATTCATCTCATCCCACGGTTGGGGGCAAAAAGTTATCCAATTAGGTACGACCCGTGCGATGATGAAGGAAACCCTACGAGCAGTGTTGCCAGAGTGAAAAAATGAAACCAATTTTTCTAACAGGACCGCTTTTTTGATGTCTTTTACCGATTTGATATTATTTGAATTTTAGTGATTGAAAAGTGTGCCTTTATAAATTGTAGGTGTTTATTGTATTGCATAATCTGTATCCAGACATACTCAAATTTTGTATGCTTAAAAAGGTAAAGGTATATAAATAAAAAAATATTGTAAAGCGTAATTTTTCATATTTTTTTCTTATATGCCTTAACTTATTAAACAATGTTCAATTTTGCAATTTTAACATTTGATTGTAAAGCAATTGAGGGTTATGATGGCTTTAATGATGATGATCACACATTAAGCTTAACAAAGGTTTAAAAATTTGAGTTAAAAAAAAAGTTCACCTGTAATTTTCGCCTACTTACCTTTTAGCAGAAAAACGTTTCAGTACCTATTCTTGTACATGTGTACGTATATCGGTAGTACACATCACTATTGACAGGATCACCCTTGTAATAATTAATTCGCGTCTACGCAAATTGGCTGCAGGCAAATGAGTTCTTCTTATAATGATCCTCACGACGATATGAGTGAGGTAATTACGAGCGTGAGGGAGTGAGGGAATATTAAATGTGCTTCCCTTTTTGTTGATGAAGTGGGTGTTTTTGTTTATGGAACGTTTACGAGTACCGCTTGGTTTACGAGTTTTAAACAGCAGACAATTTTGTTACATTGTTAGAATTGTGTCGTTTGTCTTTGTCATTTTTTGGAAATAAATAGAAGCAGTTTATTTATAAAGATGTAGACAGTGACACTGATAGATCGATAGTGGCCGAGTGGTACGGACGGCGTCTCACATACGTGAGGTCCGCGGTTCGAATCCGGGCCCACACCTCTGGATATTTCGAAATCTATGTGTGGATTTGTGCCATTAGCTCGGCGGTGAGGGAAAACACCGTGAGTAAAGCTGCACATTCAGTGATTTCTGACTTTAGTTTAGTTAGATCTGAATGTGTGACCATGATCCAATCTGTCTGGTTCCCCTCTTCCTCCCCTCTATCTATGGGTTACGATGGTCTGATGGCAGTCGCTTCACTGTAATAACCAGACTTGCCAAATCCTGGATCATGGTCAAAGCGGACCCCGCATAGAAACGGGATAAACGCTAGGAAGAAGAGACAGGGACACTGGATACAAATTCATCACTATACTGCATACTGCACCATGGCAGTGGTCCACAGTGCACCGCTGAATGCGTTATTAAAGCAATAACCGCTCGCCGGGTATCGATCGCGCGCTCGTTATTGCACTAATCACTCGGATACTTGATTGGACGGTATATAGGTGCAAATATTTCTTTATAGCAAACAAGTTTTTATATTCGACTGGTTCTTTTCTTTTGAGTTGGGGGAAGACATGACGGGACATTGGCTTAGTGGTTTAAGTACCGGGCCGTGATTTGATGATCCGTGGTTCCAGTAAAATTATGTCGGCTTTCCATTCGGATAAACCGCATTTTTGTGAAAATTACATGGTTCCAAATGTAGGATGCATTGGCCCTGCTGTGGGAAAATTAGAGGCCGATGATGATGATAAACTAAAAATAAATACTACCTTTGTATACCTATATAATAAATCTGAAGAGTTTGTCTGTTAGTTTGAATAATTCGTTTTGTTTTGGATACTCCATATGACGAGGAAGGTTTCAGGCTATAGTATTTAATATGTGCGTAAACCGAAAACCGCGCGGACGGAGTCGCGGGTGGCCGCTAGTTCAAATTATAATAATGAAGTTACATTATACCCCAGAACAACTGCTCTGCTCAGTAAACTTGTTTTTTATTTATGGCAGTATGTTAAAGTAAAGTAACAGCCTATCATGTCCACTGCAGAGCAAATGCCTCCATAACATGAAATTATATGTAGTAAGTTAACATATTGAAGTTGAGAAAATTATTTAATTAATAAAATCACTTAATTTTGCGTAATCTTAAAATAAGTGGTATTTTACAAACAATTTTTGCAAGAGCAAAACTGTTAAACCTATAAATAATTCGTACAATTGTCATCTGTAGGACGCACTCATCCTAACCCTACATTTGTAAGAGAGAGAACGGGTAACAAACTCTCTGAGGGGCCTGGAGTGATGTCCTCAACGTCACTTCAGGCCACGAAGAGAAACTCAGGCAAATATCAACTTTAAACGTAGGCCTGAAAGTATCACTTTTGCGTGGAAGCGATGGTGTGAAAATGAAGAAACCTTTTTTTATTCCAACGCAATGTTTAATAATATTTAATAACTGAGCTCGACGGGGTACAAGTAAATGTTTGAGTTGATTCTTGTACTATGTCTTGGAAGGATGGATTGTCAGATTTATGAATGTACTTGGTATTTGTTTCGGGTACATTCCGACAGATATTGTCAGGCCCTTAAACATGAATTCTTGCAAAGGGTTATATTTTTCTTTTTACTACAATATTTTGAGTTTCCTTGTTGTAGCATTGGAATGAAAAAAGAATTAGAGTTAAAGTAATTCATGAAACTTTACAGCCAACGAGATAAATTAAATGTTTTTATGCACATAATAATATAGTTACGATCCTGTTCTACCATCATTTGACGTCTAATTTGAAACAGTTGTAGAGGTTATGGGGTTTAAACAAGGCAGCCACTGCATCAGCGACCCCTTGTGGGGCTGTTGATATCCGCAGCAGCCATAACTTTCCATCAGATGACTGTCTTGCTCGTTTCCCTCCAAAAACTAAGCAGTAAACCAGTCAATCAAATCCAATCAATATCTAAAAATAATAAATTATTTATTCATGCGATGGCTTATGTTTACGCCTGTTTCTTTGTGAGAATTCAGTCCTTTTCTGTACGGAGGTCGTTAAAAATAATTAATGCTGTCGCCTATAAGTCAGTAGGTACCTTCATCATTAATTTGTGCATTGTCTTGCTGTTTGTCTTAGGGCAGAATCGATCAGTTACACGAGGCAAGGCAGCCTTGACCCAACGACATTGGGCTATGATGCGACTTGGTTCTAGGTTTTACTTTAAATTTAAAAAAGAAATGTGACTTTACAGGGCCGAAAAATCTAACTGGATAATTTTCCATTTTGAAGCTAAAATGGAAATTTATCTAGGCTATAAACTAAAATTGCTGTTTGACATTCCGAATTGGATCAAAAGAAAGCCACGAATGCAATAGAAAACAAATCGATGCCTTTGTGAAAAGGAGAAAGTTTTTACGAGCAATACCTGGGTTTGCAGGCGTGGTCGGGGTTCGGAAAGTTGTCGCACTACCCGATAAACCCCTGTGGTTTCCTTTGGGCCTGTGTGTTGGGAAGAACTGCTGATTTTGTATTGCGAACGTTTGATCCAAAGAACTGAATGCTTTGCGCTGCCCTATACTTACAAGAGACAACAGTAACTGTTGTCTTGACCCATAGTGAGTCTAAGCCTCCGATAATAAGAGTCTCCATCTTGGTCGGTCCTGCGCCTGTATACATGTAATTACTAAAAATACTAGCAACGGGCCCTTTCCCAGAAACACAAAAGTATTCATGCAAATTGGCTGTTGTAGGCGTAATTTCTGCGAAAGGACTTTGTTATTACATTCTGGAATTACGTTTTCGCTCTCGACTCTTTGTTTTCATCAAGATATTCCACAATAGCATGACGGAAAGGTTAAAGCCCTTATTAATGAATGGTCTATTATTATTACAATTTTAATAACGTTCCCGCTAGATGCGAAGCTGGGAAGAAGATTTTCTCTACTTACGATTCTTTGATGAGGAAATACTATTTGAGCATCCAATTTTTTAGCACTTGAAACTCACCTGGCTTAGACCACTACACTACTTAATCACCTATTCACATAATTGGCTAACAAATAATATTAAATAGGCCGGCCAAAGATATCAACGTCAAATTCGTTCATTTTGCAAATTGATTAACATAGAAATAATTTTGCACGTCATATCTTTTTTACGTGACTGGGCCGTCAAAGTGGACAAGGCAAGCTGCTCCCAGCTACTTTAGATACGGTTGTTCAAAAATTAGGTGCTCGAAGTGGACAACCTCTCTTTGATGTTTAGCATGGTGACGTAACTACGGCAAGGGGTGACTTCGAAAAGAGTTCTAGCAAAATAACAACCCCAACTGTGACGTAACAGCGTGGGAAGTATTACACGTAAAAGGCCATCGACCTATGAACGACGTCTTATTAAGGTTTATATCTGCCCACGATTTGGTGTAACAGTTTCATGGTCAATAAAAGTTAAAGGCGTGGTTTTGATACAGGAAAAGTGCAGTTTTTTTGCCCACGATGATTATGTCCATATATTTCAGAGTATGAGAAGTCAATGGCAAACCACTTTATTACGATTGCCAAGAGACTCATTTTGTGTTTCATATTTTCATACAATAGCCCTCTCGCTAATGAGGAATCCGACTCATGGATGTCAACTAGTATTGCATATGGGTGTTTTCTACGTATCTATAGGATAACTACATATGTCTACGTAATATATTTTTCGTTATTGAATTGGTCATAAATATTCAGGTTTGAGCTTAGTACCAAATACGAATGTGCACTTAAATTGAAGGAATAGGGTGAAAGTATCTTTCGTATTCCTCAGCTCAAAATTGGTTCTCGAAGATTTCATTTCCGAAAATAATTCTGATAAATGACGTACTTTGTAACTGTAATGGTCTAATCTTTCTGTTCACGTTAAAATATTGGTCTAGGATAGCTGTGTCTAGTTATCTTCAAAAAGAAAGACTGTTTTTCGAACAAACACTTTTAAAGCTTACTAATAGTTTCATTTGAACTGGAGAAAACCATGGAGGTCGTTGGTTGGTATCCCTTGGGGAACACTTTCACTTTGTGTTGGTTTTCCCCAGTTTGGTTAGGACATTGCAGGCTTAAATCACCTGATTGTCAGATAAGAATGATGTTTCCGTGCTTCAGAAGGCACGTTAAGCCGTTGTTCCCGACTATGATCTAACTGGTCTGGTTTCCCTTATGTGGGTTGCGGAGGTCAAACGAAAGTCGCTCCTATATAATATATGGCTTGTCAATTCAGGATCATAGTCGAAGCATACCCTGAGCTCCGAGGCAATGCCCGAGGATGCAACCGGGAGAAGCGCTAAGATGATGATGACAGAAGAGAAGTGACAAATCTGAGCGAAGTTAGAAAAATCCGACACAATTATTTTTCCAACCATTGGTAGACGTTATTTTTCAATTAGTGAGTTGAATATTCATTAACGAGATCTGTCAAGTATCAGAACGAGTTAAACTCTTAATTAAGGTTTTTAGTTAGTCGTATTTCTGTGCTGAATTTAGCTTTGATTCCGCGAATTAATTGTATCTGTTCTGTCGTTTGGAAGGAAGGAAGGTTTGGGCTGATTTGCTGTTCTTTTAAAAGGCTGGCAACACATCAACGATACCTCTGGTGTCGCGGATGTCCATGGGCGGCGGTGATTGCTTACCATCAGGCGACCCGCTAGCTCGTTTGCCGCCTCTGCCATAAAAAAAAAACAATAATTAAACGTACCTCTTCTAGAGTCTAAAAATGTTTAAGTTAAAACAGTGTGATAAGTAGCATTTCTCAAATATTATTACAACACTACACTTTCGCTCTGAATATGTCGCATAAGAGCATTATCATTAATTTTATGAATTGAAACGCATTTCACCGGCACGGTTTCCAAGAATTTGATTTCGAGGAAAATTATTTCAAAGACCTCATTATAACAACATTAATGTATACTAAAGAGGATTCTAAGAACCATCGAGGCTTTACGTCTCAGGTGGAACGTGAAACATAAGCGGGTAATTTATATTTCAGAAATAGTAAAGTTATTATTACGTGAAGTGACTTTAATAGGAAATAGAAACATTAAACGAAGCACTTAAATAGAGATGTTGACACATATCACAAGTAATTTCACAACACTTTTCTTTTAAAAGAAGACGATTTTTAGCACTTTATGTATTATTTAGATTTCGTTTATGCATAAACGTTTATGTATCCAAATCTTAAGTATAAGATTTGTATTTTTAATAAATGAAAATTACATAGTTATTTACTCAGTTGACTTTAAAAATAGTGACGACATAGTGTGCTATTCCCATACAAACTTCATAGTTGGCAATCGTTTTGACAGTAAATAAAATAAAGTCAAATGACTGGTGGTGGCAACATCCCTATTAAATACTAGCTTTTACTCGCGCCTGTGCCCGCGTAGAATAATCAAGATTCCTGCTTTATTCCATGGCAGCATTTCATCCGAACAAAAAAGAAGCCTATACCCTGCCTGTATGCCAAACTTCTTCAAAATCCGTTTAGTAGTTTCAGCGTGATTGACGGACAAACATCCATTGTGTGATTGTTTAATAGAATTATATTATGTTTTCTACCTAAAACAGCCCTATAACTTCAAATCAAAATGTCTGTAAAATACATTATGCTGTCTAATAAATGTAACTGAAGTTTACCCAAACTTACGAGAATGTACATAAATGTGTTTAAGTTTAATTATATTTTACTTTGATATTAAAATATTATTTTTGTCATTAATTCTAACACCTGTCTCATTCGTAACAAGTGCAAGCCTTACGAAAGTTGTTGAAAACGTTCAATGAATATATGTATATTTGTTTATTTTGATATTGGCAACCGATGCGAAACCATCTTCATGTTATAATATTTTTTTCAGATTCCAGGAAAATTTATTCAATTAGTGAAGTTCAATTAAAGTAATTAGTGAAATATCAATTAAAAAAGTGATATAAGCTGTTGTTTGAAACAAATTGTTAATATTTGAACAACGAAAATGGCAATAAGTTGTTAAGTTTAATTTAAAATAAGACCGTTAGTGTTATTCGAAGTGTTAGTGTTAGTGAAGTTATAGAACGGTCCTAAAATATGTTACAACTAGAGAAGCAATTATAAGTCAATTCCAAATATTGAATATAATATTCTGTGATTTCGTTCTTGATAATTGAAGAACACGAAACTTATTTAAATTGGAGTGTGACTGCAAGTGACTGTGTTCCCGCATAAGTGTCTGCAGTTACCCGCGTGAGTGTCTGCAGTTACCCGCGTGAGTGTCTGCAGTTACCCGCGTTATTGATTGTCATTACCCGCAATTGACTGCGGGCGCCCGCATATAGGGCGTTCGATTGAAGTGACTGCGTGGGTGATAACTGTGAGATTATAAGTGCAGTGTGACAAGAGTGGCAAGGCTTCCTATACGCTATATAAAGATGGCGTTCGCGGCGGCTCGGATGATATTGAAGGACAAGAGGCGAAAGGCATCCAAGGAAGACTTCAGGGACCCAAGAAATAGAAGCAAGGTATTTTTAGTTTTAAATATTTAATATGTAGCTCAAAACTAAATTCTAACTACTTCTAAAATTTTATTATGATCGTATTTTGTATGCATAGCTGATAGCTTTGCTGATTGGATTTCACTAAGCTTTCAGTTTATACCTACCTAGGGCAATTCTACTATATTTTCAGAAAATCAATTGATATTAATGTTTATGTATCCCAAACCTTTTTGAAAGTATGCGATAAATTTTATATTGCTAAACTTGTCTCATCTATTAATATTCTTATTTAGTTCTGCAATATTTTCAATTCACTTATTCAAAGGTTTGCGAGTCATTGCTTTCAGAATAATACTCACAAAAAGATGATATCGATGATGAATTGGAGATGTTTACAAAGTTTAATATCAGCCACAGAAATGATGAACAGGAGTTGTTTAAAAACTTATTGATTGAATGAATTAAGTATTTTATGTTCCACTAAGTACTGTCAAAACTTCGTACATAATCAAAGACGACGATTGGCGTAATGGCTTCATTTTCTCACTTCAATATCGCGATTGCTACGACAAATTCTAAATTCTGCTTCATTCGATCAAAATACAAACATTACAAAAGCGAATTCATCTCCCTTTCAATTCTTTTCATTATAGTCCGTAAAAATACTTTCCAGCTTTTAAAACGATTCTTAACTGTATCCATCAAGCACAAATGCCGTCGCGCAATTAAATCAAAGCATCGAAAGTCTACAATAGTTCATTAGACCGAAGGAAATTGCTCATTAGGCATTCTGACGGCGATAGGGAAAGGGAGGACGCTCACACCGACTTGAATACCTCCTACCGTCTTTTATATTTTTTCTGATGAGGATGGTTTGGTTAAGGAAGTTAAGTATCTTGGGATTTTTTTTAAATGATATTTGAATAGTTTTATTTATTACTGGAACACGTATTTAATATTTAGGGTTTCTTCGTCAGTCATTTAAAAATATTTTCTAAGATACGAAGAGATTTTGAACACAGAGGCTCAATAATTATGGGGTCTGTTTCCACGCTTATTTAATACCAATTGAAGTGGCCTAGAAGGCGTTTCGTCTAATAAATTTTAATATGGTACGATTCTTCTTCATTGATCAGTCAGACTATACTTATATTAAGCATACTATGGCACTATCAAATCTCCTGACCTTAAAGATTTGTACTACGTAGCCGAAACTTGCCTTAGTATTTCATTATAATAACAAATTATTATTTATTGTTTTCTTTTAAAAATATAGTTGGTGTGACACACAGCCTCCTCGGCCCTAACGAGAGCGAGTCAGTTTTAATGAGTTGCTTTAGGCTGAGTGCATTTATCAAGCGCTAACTCAAACTTTTTGTCTGCCTGAGATCGTTTGACGCTGGGATTGCAGTTTAACGCTTTTTAGATTCTGATTCACAATTTTTTTATAAAAAGTAAGGTTCTCGCATATGTTTTGATCGTTTTATTTGACGGGCCTTTAGGTCTAGTGGTCAGAGAACTTGGCTACAAAACCTAGGGTCGCTGGTCCAAATCTCGCTTGTGTGATGAACGTCGGCATTTGTCACACAAACATTTGCCCATAGCGGGATTCGAACCCGCGACTCTCGGTTTTGTAGCCAGGTTCTCTGACCACTAGACGAACGGGCCCGTCAAGGCATATCTGACGATTCAAACCTATGGGTTAATGAAGATTAAAAGAGGTTTATTTCCATGAGTAAAACGTAACTAATGGGATATTCTGGTGGGATGGACTTTAAACCCTTTTAAACTTCTGTGGTTACTTTCGCACCCGAGTAAAGAGGGAGCTGATGTTTTGCTACGTCCCTGATTAATAAGATGACCTCAAACAGAATTTTAGTTAAATAAGCTTTCAAAAATTCGTAGTCATAGTTTCTTTGGGTCCAAATAATATTGACACTGAACTAACAATACAAGACATTGATAAAATTAAATGTGTGTCTCTTGTTGTCTGAGCATATTTTTGTATTCGATTAATTGACATTAGACATGATGGTACCGTAAAAAAATACTGATGACAATTTTCCTTTTTTATTTAATTTTGCGGACGGTATCAAAATTGATTTCACATAATACAGATTTTATTACATCCAAACCTAAACATCTTATCAAAATTTCACAAAGTTATCCCATACGGTTTACGGTGATGCGGTGATCCCTCTTATTAATTGAAATCTTGGTTACCAAGGTGGAATGTTATTCCGTCCCTTCATTACTGTTTCAAAATTCAGAAGACCCAATAACCACAAACGCGTGGCCTCGAATCCGGGACCCTCGTACATATTCATCTGAGGTACGATTTTGTATCAAATTGTATATTTAAACTTAGTACAGCGGCAGTCAAAGGATATTATTAGCTACGTCTCTAGGGAAATTATAATTCACGGGTTTATCATAATATTAGTTATTTTAAGATACGTTCTCTGATGTGGACTGGTTGAAAATTAACTCATCCCTGGTAATAAAACGACGTCTTTGGGTGTCTTAACAGTTAAAAAGAACAAATTTGGATACTTCATTTCAATAATTCAAGAATCTTTTTGATATACTAATAATTAGGTCTGATACCACACTTTGATCATACAAGTATCCGCTTTTTTATGTTTTTGATGGAATATACAGTAGGTCCAAAGCAGACAAATTTAATACAACGCAATCTCATAAGCGGTCCAAATAATTGTATTAAAACTCTGCGTTTCGTATCAAAACTTCTCGCTGTTTGAGTAGGGATGTCAAACTCGATTCACCCAAGATCTTTCGATAGATCTTAAGTGAAATGTTATAAAACATTTTGTGCGTAAAAATAATAAATCTAAGTATATCAGAAGTTGAGCTGATCAATAAGAAATTGAATAGTAGACGCCCTTCAGGTTTCAGGAAAGTATATATTTTTATATATTTTTTGGTTAACAAACATACCATTGGGTTAACGTACCGTAAATATTTATTTGGGTAAATGTAGGAGCGTAGGTAATATTGAAATTGAAATGATATTATTCCTATTTGACCACCTTCTAGAGTTCGTATAATGATGAGGGAAGTATCGATATCGATATAATGTTCGATTGAAGTTCTAAAGCATTTAAAGAGGTACTGAGCAAACTTTTCGTTTTATAAACCAATTTAGACTTAAGAGAATAAGCTGTCTGATTCCAATAGATACTATGATATTTAACACAGATTACATAAATCAATCTGATAGGTGGAAGTGTCTTGACATAATGGTTAAGCCAATTCAAGTTTTAAACGGTATTTTTAAACGATGCAGCTGCTAGTTTTGTTTTTAGTGATGTTGTAACAATATAGCTGAAAAAAATATTCAATTCTAAATAAAATGAGTTTTCATGGAACTGGCAGGTAATGCAATGAAAAATATTTATCGATGTAAAGTTATCGATAATAGGCCATCCTTGGCTGTGTATGTGAAAATTCACATTCCATTGCTTTCCCGGATTTCACGGGCCATATGAGCGGAGTTGTTGCCGCGCAATGTACCGTGTTCGATTCATTGGCGTGAAAGTTGCCGATCGCATTCGATATTACTGTTTTTGTCGAGTCTGCCCTAATGTATTGCTTTTGGTGGAATAAGAAAATACATTTGGTACGTTATTGTACAAACAAAATTAAATTGTTTTTGTTATGTAAGTTACCTCTTTATCCCATATTTTATATGATGTGGTTTAAGTACCTACCCAGTTATAATATAGGGGTTCAAATTCTGGCTTTGCCTTTTTTTTCTAAATATGGTTTACATATTGTAAGATAATATTTATGGATTTCATATTCCTTCGTTACTAATATAATAAGGCTTCGTACAACATAAAACAACATTTTAATTCCACAATTAGAAACAGAGCTGCACCCTAAATTAAAGTGTAGGCATTTACCGCTAATATATCACTTGATTACTCTTTAAATGTCCCGTGAAAATGTGGTTTCATAAGTCAAAGGCAAACCACATAATTATTTCGACCACGAGTCACGTCTGGGCCAGTTTAAGACCCTCATAAATTATACATTGAGCGGATTACCATAAGCCCGTTTGTAATTAATTTATGGAGGAAGATAACGCTGATTTGATAACAAAATGCAATAAGGTTTAACGAGAATGTAAGGTTCAATAACCTCTTAATATATTTAAACACCGCCATTTAGCCTCAAGCTCAGCAAAAATGGGTACCGGATAACATTCTTTATTTTCTAAATTAGATGGCTATAAAAACCAATCGTCGACAGAATCTTCTCTTATGTCCTTTTTGATAGGGGTCTATATATACGTAAGGATATAGATGTTTCCTAACTAATAGGGAAATTAGCTAATCGCTAAAACTTTCCTTGCATAAAAAACCAAGACCCATGAGAGCATGGAAGATAAATAGCTGATTTCAAATATATACATTACATCGGGTCGATCGTCTATGTTTCCTGATGCAACAACAATAATATTTTGAAAATGGTTCCGATGACTTACAGTCAACGACCATTTATAGTATTGGTTCTGGAGTTTATTAAGATTTTATAAAAACCTCCTAATAATTTCTTTGGCTGATATATCTCTTTGAACTACTCTTGCTCCTTCCTTTTTGAATAGTAGTATAAATAAGTAGCATATCGCAAAAATAGTAATTAACTTGTAAGCAATTAAATTTCAGTGTACGCGATACCCTAGTGTACCTACATTGATGTCAAAAAGGAATATTAAGACATAAGTATTCAGGTTTTGTATTGTTAATACGTATCTTCTTAGTAAAAGGACTACGCCCCATAAAAATATGAATACATAAAAAACACGCTCTCTAATACTGAAGGAAGAAATTGGGGAAAAACGTCCAGTCCTTTTATAAAAAGGAATTCTTCAAAGATTGGATATTTAAACCGGTTCGCGGCGGATAAAAATGGATTTACTTCGCAAAGATTCTATATTAGAATTTGATATGATATATTATCTGCTTTTTTCCTAGTTGCTGTCATATTACTTTGAAGTTATGGGTATTGGGTTTCTGAATATCTCCCTAAACAGTTAAGTAAGAAAGGTCAAATGCTATCATGTGACTTATGACATATTTTGTTCATATTACGAAAGAGTTCTACGGATAATTTATCTTTGTGTACCTTGTCTTTTATTTTCAGGAACATAATTATCGGTAGCATAGTATCGATTTCTTTTATCACATTAACCTTTAGGTAACCTGTTCTATGTTCTACGAAAATCTTTCTTACAGCGTGACATCCGGAACGGAAGTACCTACATCCACATGTTACTATATACTCTGCAATTTTCACGCGTATTATACTTACTTTATTTACTTATAGCAACTATTACCACAAGCGCAAACAAACGAACTTCTTACTTTGATCTAATTACCTATGCCTATTAACGTTATATCTGTTTTCTGCCGGCTAAAATGATTAAACTAGTACTTTGTATTTGTATTGTAATTATAAAATAATCAGTAAGATGTATGTTTATTAAAGTCATCAAGTAAAAACAATTTAAGTATAGAAACACACTAGGCGTAAAACGCGACTGAAGTTCGGCAGCAATCCATTTTCTGTACAAAATTACGCGACGTAATTTCGGCATGGTGTGATAATACATTGCAGGCGTAGTCACAACGAACTTCGGTCGCGTTTTTTTTGCCTAGGTGTGTTTTTACATTAAGTTTTGAACGAAGGAAAGCAGATTATACGTACCAGATACATTTTATTTTCAGGTTTGGAGATGGATACTTACTTTACCTTCAACGACAAACTTTTAACGCCACATTTGCACACTGACATCAAATAAATGTTCAATGTTAACGCAAGAGTACATAACTGTTGTAAATAATTTGGTGTGCTGGATGTCTTGGCAAAAGCTTTAAATGTTGAAGTGCTCTTTACATGAATGGAGAATGGATGTAGTGTCTACTTCGGAAGAGTAGGTGATTGGAATAATTTCAAATGCAATTCCAAATTTTGAATATAGAAACATAATAACATCTAATTTCTGATTAAACAATCTAGCTATTAAAAGAAAGAGGAATTGCGTTTGAAATTATTCTTTTTATAGTAAAATACTATCTTTACCTGTTTGACGAATGTGTAAAGAGACACTTTATGTTCGTTGCAAATCTCTGTCTTGCTTCTCTCTGGCAATTCGTATGGAAACTTAACTCACCGTTTCAATTTCTATTTATTACACAATGGAATAAATGCTTGCCTTATTGAAATTATTTCTTCTGTGTTTTGGAGCCAAATTTGAAATACATAAAGAAAAATGGGCTAATGACATGTTGAAGTTTTGAAGAAATTAAAATATTTACGATTTTGTAAGTGAAAATAAAGTTATATCCGAGTCATTAAAATAGTTTAACTATATGAAATAGGAAAAAATTAATTATTGACTTTAAAAGCTAACTCGTAGAAAACTTTTCTATATCAAACCATCATGGAATCACAAAACGAATTCTAAACTTTCCAACTCATCTCCCACAAGGTAGCATTGCTGCGGTTTTCAGAGCAAAACTATCAAACTATTTCAAATTTGGCTCCAAATGTCTGTGCATACATTACATTTGGATAACTGTTCTCTGTGTATCTGACCAACAAGATCACTGCACGTTCTATCTTCTTCCTTCTGAACTTTAGCACGTACTGCACTGCCCGAGCTATTTAAATGGTAAAACGGTCCATATTTTTTTTATTTCTTTCTTGAGAACTTAAAAATCTTTAAACAAAATCTTTCTATTAGCTATGACGATGGATAGTATTACCACTTTTTAACTCCCTTTATTAACACACTTTTTATTTAGTGTGATGAGCAAAGTAATTGTCCCAAATCTTAAGGTAAAAAAATTTAAGCTCAATATCGGCCAAGCGCATTACCCCGAGTGTAGCCCAAACTGCTCATATTCCTCCTTTCTCCTACGATTTGTCAACTTCGATTAGTATCTTACAAACTGTTTATAAATTATTGACCTCCACGGGCTCTTGTTCCTACTATACCAACTATACTTTAAAACACATTTATACTACTTAAAACTTCATCCTCATGGCTGTTCAGCTATAATTCTTCTGCCCCTACCTTAAGTCAGATAAATCTTATTTTCTTACCGAATTCCAATTATTTATCAGTAGAAAGGGAATATTAAGATTTGTCCAGAATTGCTGTTAAATGTGTTATTAGTCCTACTATTCCAGAGAGTAATTTTGAGACCCATTATAAAACTTTGTATACTGCTTCACTAACGGGAGCAACGATTTTTAATTTACGAGAGAAAGAGTTTTTTGCTTATTCAGCATTGACCGTTGTGCCTCTACTAGACAGTTATTCAATGTGAGCATGTGAATCTTCTTGGTCGCCTCAAGCTGTGTGTGCTAGTGTATAGGAACGAATGTTTCTTCTTGCAGGCCCGGAGCGCTAGCACCAGTAGCTTTAGGAGCGTAAGTCAGGTAATGGGAGCTTGGTCAATGTCGATTAATGAGAATTTAATGCAAACAAAAATACTCGCTCCATCGTAGGTCTCGTCTATGCCCTCGGCCTAGTCTGGAACCAAGAAAAAGTCCAAAGCAGATAAAAAAAAACAAACCTAGACCACTAAACCTATATGTGATTGATAGCATATTCATTATTCCTTCCAGATTTTCTATGGTTGATAAATCTTAAATTTTACTAAAAGGATTTGTGAAGTTGTATATTATGATGATTTGTTTGCATTCAAATTTTTTAACCGACATTGATCAAATCGCTTATCACGCCTGTCATCACATTGATTGTTTGATTTGGTTGGTTGTTTTGGTCGGCAATGGCTTTTATGTACGCACAAGTGTTGTTACTACAAACATATTTCTTAAGCCTCGGTCCAGCAAAGGCTTAAAGGAATTTAACTGTAACTCTTTAAGATGATTTATTAAAATTAAGGAATACTATTAAGCTAAAAGTCATTGCCAAAATGATTTTGTCATGACTCATGAGTCATTCGCGTTACCTTTGTAGTTTGTTTTAGCTGTAGCAGTAGAATCATCATCATCAGCCGTAGAATCAATCAGCGTAGGTAAGTGACGATACACATTTACAATGAATAAAACATCAAGTACCAGATTCATAACAAAAAATATCGATTCATTTCCAATCTGATTATGTTGATACTGATTTTGGTTTAACTGGTATCAAAAATATCTGAACACTTCATCATCGATTACAATTTGTCGAAGAAATATAAAAGTAACACGAATTACAGTTACAAAATTTCATTTACAAAACTTCCTTAACTACAAAATACAAATTAAGTTATTGAAAGCATACACCCAAACAAAAGTACCCATTCCAAACCAGATTTAATACAAACTACTTAATATCGATCCATGTAGGTACATGATCCCAAAAATATTTTGAACTTTAAACTGACATAAGGTATACCGTACAAGATAATTATTAATAATAATAATAATAATAATAAATATCTCTGGACATTATTCACACAGCGCCATCTAGCCCCAAACTAAGCATTAGCTTGTACTATGGGTGCCAGACAAGGGATAAACATTACTTATATACTTTTTTTTGTAAATACATACATATTATACATAGAAACACCCAGACCGGTACAAACAGACATGTTCATGCACACAAATATTTGTACCGTGCGGGGATTGAACCCGCGACCTTTGGTGTAATAGCCGACTTAACAATGACAACTTTCATTACTATACCTCATACCAATAACTACCACATTTGTTTTCCAAATTCATTATAATAGAATATAGGAACTTGTTTATTGGTGCTGAAACAACGAAGTTCCGAAAATATAGTACATCTGTGAAGATATGGTCGAAGACTGAAATACTGTAAGTATGTAATTAAATAGTGAAATTAGTTACATCCTTCTTTCCGAAGCCGGTTTAAAAAGTTCACTGAAAAATAAATATTGCATAGGTACTTGTACGTTTGTATATACATACATCGTATTCTTAATATGAAAATGGATCTCAGCAAATCAAAGAGGCCTTTGAAAATAAGGAATCGGTCTAAGTCCGTCAAACGATTCCATAATCCCAATCTTAGGTCGACTTTACAATGGATGCTAGGAAACGGATATACATACATAAATTCTTATATTAAATCTTATATAGACATTCAGGACTTGAAAACAAATGCCGGTTTTCATAACACAAACATTTGCCTGCAGCGGGATTCAAACCCACGGCCATTCGTTTCGTGGGACAGTCAAAATCAATTCACAAAAGAATCGCAAAGTCTTGGTTTCAGTTACACTTATCACTGATTCTATTTCTGAGCCGTAATTAGAAACCGCTCCGGCAACCGCTGGAGTTAGCTAACTGGCTTAGCGCTGCAGAAACTTGTAATTGAAACCGAATCGCAATCAATCCTTGCGAATAACTAAACTGACGGGGAAATGTCTCATAAATTATCGTCGAGATTGAATTTGGTTGTAGTATTTAATAAGGATTGTGATTGAAAAGGCTCCAATGCTTATTTTTGATATCCATGTTCTGTTATTGGGACATCGACTCATATTACATACAAGTTTGTTTGCTGCAATTGTTTAAACTGATCATTATGTTTTGGGGTGCTTATGTACATTCGAATATGTATCTTCAGGTAATGTTTCACAAATATTTTCTCTATAATTGGAAAATTAATTCTGCTAAATCCTTATATTTTTTCTTACGTTGCAGACATAAAATGTCGAATCGTTTTTAATCCTGACCCTTCTTCTAAATATAACATTAATTCAATTACTTTTTGATCGGATCAAAGCGTGTGGATAAAGTCCAATCATGAATTGAATAGAGCGAGAAATGTTGGACTTAAAAGCTAGAACAACCGTTTGACCGAATTCCAAATGAAATGCATGCGATCCGTTAACGAGGATGCAAAACGACCAACTGCGGTCGCGCTTCGTACTTTGAGTTTCAATAATTTGCGCAATGTGGGGTGTGGGAAGAGTGTCAGCGGCTTTATACGCTGAACGAAGAGCGATTTTCCCTTACATTTTAAATGGCTTGTTTTATATTGTCATTGGGTACATCATCATAGCAAAGTTTTGTGAAAATTTTGTTTTTATATTAAGGTAGTATCAATCACAGTGCAGAGAATCAAGTGGGTTTCTGTTGCTTTCAAAGATTGTCTTTCATAACTTTCGGTTCTCTTCTTAAAAAGTAATTTAGAATCTTATTGGTCGTCTTACCGCCAAGGCTAGTTCGACTCACGATATGTTTAGTGTAGTAGGTAACTTCTCATCATTATATATTATGTAGAACACATGCTATCTGGTATAAACTTCGCACCATTACACCAAATTGGTCGTCAAAACACAAAAGCCATCTTGCTCAAAGAAAACATCATTTTGTAAAACTTAGCTCGCCCTCTTTCTCTTACCTTTAATACAAGTTTCGTGCTTAAGTCCTGCACAAGTGTTATGGTAAGTGGAAAACGTCCCATCTGCTTAAGATACACTATGTACTATGTAGAGTACACATCTACCGGGAATGGAAGTACATTTTGAAAATGGGTCGCGAGTACCCACTCAGACTAATGGGCGATCGTAGTGCTACGATTCAATAGTGCCATTGTTACACAGCTTAAGTCATAAAAATGTGCAGTCTTTTGAAAAATAGCCTTAAAGATGTGGCCCTTAAAGATGTACCTTGCAGCAGTAGTGGAATCTACATCATAACACAATTATATTTTATTGATTTGACAACCGCTTGGCGTAGTGGTCAAGATGTTGCCTATTACGCAAGAGGTCGCGGGTTCGATCCCCGCACAGGACAAAAATTTGTGTGCATGAACATGTCTGTTTGTCCTGGCATGGGTGTTATTATTTAAGTACTGATGTCTGTAACACAAGTGCTTGAGCTACTTAACACGGGGTCAGATCAATGTATGTGATTTTGTGAAATATTTATTTATTTATTGAGTTATTATATGTTATTTCAATAAACTGCTCTGGGGATCGATTTAATTTCACCAGTTATATTTAAATAACTACCCAGTACGCCAAACGCATGGCCATATAACTTTAGCTCTCTTAAAATATTATAATGAGGCTGTAGGAAAGCAAACGTGATTATCTAATTAAGCTATTTGCTCCGTACAAACCCCGGCCATTACCGGAATCGCTGCGACCACGTAGCGCCGATAACGTCCTGTGACCTACAAACCTATTTGAGCCATTTTAGCCGGTTCAATTGTACCTCTATAGGTACGGTAATCTCGTTTGAGAAAGATGCGGTACGGCTGAAACCATTTGTAAACAAACAGTCTTTCTGTTCTAAATTATTTTACGATCGTTGTATTGTAGGCTAAAAGTTTATTTGTTACCAAGGTTAAAACTGTGAGAAAATATGAAAAAATAAGTGAGAGATTGATTTAAGGAGAATACAAATACGCCAGTTTTATTTACCCATACCAACCTTTTTACCTGTCAAACGTAATAAAACGGACAATCAGAGATACGAATTTCATCGGGTCAGCTAGTAATATTATAATTGATATGTAGGAAGGCAAACCTGATTATTATCTAATTACGCTATTTGCTCCGTACAAACCCCGGCCATTACCGGAATCGCTCGCTGCGACCACGTAGCGCCGATAACGTCCTGTGACCTACAAACCTATTTGAGCCATTTTAGCCGGTTCAATTGTATCTCTATAGGTACGGTAATCTTATTTGAGGAAGGTGCGGTACGACTGAAATCATTTTGAAACAGACAGTCTTTTTATACTAAATTATTTAACGATAGTTGTATTGTAGGTTAAAAGTTGATTGTTACCAAGGTGAAAGTTGTGGGAAAATATGAAAAAATAAGTGTGTGATTGATTTAAGGAGAATACAAATACGCCAGTTTTATTTACCCATACCAACTTTTTTACCTGTCAAACGTGATAAATCGAACAATCAGAGATACGAATTTCATCGGGTCAGCTAGTTATATTATAATTGATATGTAGGAAATCAAACCTGATTATCTAATTACGCCATTTGCTCCGTATAAACCCCGGCCATTACCGGAATCGCTGCGACCACGTAGCGCCGATAACGTCCTGTGACCTACAAACCTATTTGAGCCATTTTAGCCGGTTCAATTGTACCTCTATAGATACGGTAATCTCATTCGGGAATTGGTGGGAGCCTGGAACGCCATTTGTAAACATTCAGTCTTTCCATATAATACTCGTATGAGTGACGATTTGGTGTAGACAAGTTGATTGGTTCTGTTACATAAAGAGGTTACAGGTTTGATCTCTGCACTGTAATTTCGGTCATTTCAGATGATTTAACATTAAAATAAGATATACATAGATTATAATAAGGGATACATACCTGAGTTTGTTTAATTAATTTATTCATTTCACACACTTACGTATGTAGGTGTGTAGGATTTTTCACGATGTTTTCCTTCACTGTACAGCAGGTATAAAAACATAGATTTTTGATAATCCAGAATTGCATGCTTGACCGGATTTTGAACAGCCGACCTCACCCATGCGAAGTGCGGCGCTCTTACCACTAGGCTACCGAGCTGTTTAACTTAATACAATTATAATCCCTTTTGTTTCTTTCTGTGTACACTATAATCAAAACACTATCCATCAATTAATAACAAGCTAATTTGTTGACTGAGTTATTACACTGTATTTTAGTCGACACTGGCCAGAAAACAATAGAATATTAGACCTAGACATCCATTAATGAAATGAGAGGCTATGCCTCAAGACAATAACTAAGTGAGTCAAGGTTAGACAAAATTGGTTTCCCAATTTTTGTTCGAAACGAAACCTGCTCGTTGGATGTTATACAACAATCAATTTGTGGAATGTAGCCAAGGATATTTTTTGACATAATTCTCACGACAGCGTTTAACCCTAAAGTATACTTGACATTTGATATTGGGAAAACATTTGCTTACAAAACGATCAATTTTGAGATACTTAAGTTACTATGTAGGATTAGGATTGAGTCAAAAGAAAAAGCATTAATTGGACTATTTTTACATGCAAATCAAATATTCAAAATCAAACACGAAATATTCTTTATTCAATTTAGATGTATAGCTAGCTTTATAGATGCTCTTATGAATTGTCAATTGCAATAAACGATGACTTTATCACTGATTAGGAAGGTAGTTACTGTCGAGAAGAATCGGCAAGAAATACGGCAGTTGCTCTTTTAAGCGTCATAATGTTTACAATAGATAATATTAAATAATGATTTGCTGTCACCAAGTCATACCGTTTTCTGTCATTATTCAAATTAATCCTTACTTTATTATGAACTGGTTGTTTCCTAGCCGTGGTAGCCCGTCTACGTCGTAGTAACTATATAAATTGCAGATTTGCAAAATTGCACCGTACAACAAGTATGACGTATTTGGCAGCCATCATCTCACTCAACCACCTTAGTTGTAATGAAATGACCCGCCAATAACCGCAATATTCATTACATAAATAGCTTGCAAGTATATTTAATATCAAAATCAAGTGCTGTTTTTCCTTGGCGGGGTGTGAGAATAAGCTACTCTCGTGTTCTCTCTGGCATAGCCCCTGGCTTAAAGCCTCAAAGCACGACGCCGCACAAAGTATAAAGACGTATTGTAGGTTTTGTGTGAGGTTGCTTTGGCGTAACTTACGATGGCGACATAATATACAGATATAGAATACAGATTAAAGGAAGGTTAGAGCTACTGCTTCCTAAAGTCTATAGTGTTATTATAAAGCTGAAGAGTTTGTTTGTTTAATCGCGGTAATCTCGGGACCAACTGATTCCATTTCAAACGACGTTTCGTTTTGGACAGTCCGTTCATCGAGGAAGGTTTTAAGCTGTAATATATCGCTATTGCGGATACCCAAATCCACGGGAACGAAGACCCGGGAGGCCGCTAGTACCCTTATCTAAAAAAATTGGCCAAGTGCGAGTCGGACTCCCGCACTGAGGGTTCCGTACAAATTCTATATTTGACGTAAAAAAAAAACTACTGAATAGATTTCGTTCGAACCAATTTTCGTTGGTAGTTTTTATGGTAATGTACATTATATATTTATTTCAGATTTATCATCCTCTTACTTTAGAAGTTAGAGGGGGGGGGACACACTTTTTTCCACTTTGGAAGAGTCTGTCACGCAAAGTATTCACTTAAGAAAAAAATGAGCTTAGAAACCTCAATATAATTTTTCAAGACCTATCTATAGATACCCCACACGTATATGTTCAATGAAAAAAAATATTTTCAGTTTCAGTTCTAACTATGGGGACCCCCCATGTTTTTTTTTTTTTTCTATTTTCGTGTGAAAACCTGGTTGCGGTTCACAGAATACATCTACTCACCAAGTTTCAATAGTATAGTACTTATAGTTTCGGAAAAAAGTGGCTGTGACAGACTGGCGGACAGACAGACAGACAGACAGACAGACATGACGAATCTATAAGGGTTCCGTTTTTTTGCCATTTTGGCTACGGAACCCTAAAAAGTAGGTACCACCATATTCAGAAGTAACAACTTATTGGTAACACAACCCAGTTGTATAATATTCTGGGAGACCTGACATAGAGCTAAGCTCAAAGGTGCATTGATTCAAAAAACTCCGTTAAACTAATTCACTAAATCACTCTTTCTCCTTCTGCAAAACACAACTTTTGCCCATCTATAATATATATTTTTTATACAAACGATAGCCTATTACGTTTAAAAACTATTTAAGTAAGCATGTTACCTTTCAAAATAAAGGGGTAGTACAGAAGGGGCTATGTTCTCTGCCCCGGCTGCGTGGAAGCCCCACTTTGCCCCACAAAGCGCTGCAAAGTACTATGCGGACAGTTCTAAGTGCTACTGTGATCTTTCTTTGACACATATTTCCGCCGTGTGTCAGCTCGGTTGTTTTAGCGGGAAATTCTGGAGGTACGCTATGGGTATTTTAAGATCTGAAGCTAACTGTTACACTGAGCACTGTAGAAACGGTTTTTGTTTCATTTTGGTGTAGTGCGAGAGAGTCAAGGGAATTCTTGCAGCAATTGCCCTATTATAATATTGTGCGCGCGCTCTTCCAAGTCTGGTGTAATAATTAGGAGGTCAACAGATTTCTTAAAAACATATCTATCTAAAAACAATAAAACATACTATAGACTCCTAACCAAACGCCGTCAAAAACGAGTATAGCAAATCAACTTTTGAGAACGGGGACTCTGAGTGACCGTTGTTTGATGCACCTTCTCTTCCTTTTTCCTCTTCCTGTGGCACCATTTTGGGCTATTCGATATGATTAGAGGCGTTCATCTCAGCCGCTAAAAAGTATTCGAAGTGTTGGATTTTTCTGTGAATATGTAGTTTAAAATTAAACCGCGATTCTATCCGTTCAAAACTAGTTTTATATCATGATGTACATAAATGTTTTTGATAGGCTCAGTGACAGGTAAAAATATATTTTTAAAAGTTTTCTGACCTTCTTTTTAAATGTTAGCTTAGAAAACACTATTAAGGTTCATTGTGTTCTGACTATAAGCTAGCCCTGCCTAACAAAAAGTCAGAGGTGCAGAAGCAGGACTAAAAAGTATCAGCCTATTAATGTCCCACTGCAGGGCAAAGGCTTCCATCATTTGAAATCATGTTTGCGTTACAAAGATGGGTTTTGGCTTGGTTGGCGATCACAAACCCGGGCTGTGTTCAGAAAAATTAACACAAAATTTGCCTGACCGTGTGAGAAGCAGGGCTAGGAACACAAAAAAACACTCTAATGGCCAGTCTCTAATAGAAATGAAACCAGGGCATTAAATAAAAATATCAGTTTATTACAGTGACTAGAATATTCGACGCCGTCAGCCGTCGCCCTAATCGCCAGTCATCATCTCCATGAACTCTGGAACGAGGTTCATTTGTTACGACGTACTCTCCCGGTGATTTGGGTAATATTTTAATATTATAGACTTGTATTTGGGGATGGAAAGAAGGAATAAAGGATGGGATGAGTTCTGTAGAGTTTTGGAAGATGGTTGGAAGATTTAGTAAATCTTTAAATGTTTGCAATCTCAAATGGCAGAAGATACCATTAATGGTGTGGTGAAATCGTATGCGCATCTTACCACAACAGGATTCATTATCTCATGCAAAAATAAATAAGTTTAACCTAATTATTCGTTTCATTACACATTACATTGTCTTACGCTTGATAAGGGGGAATAAGCCGATCTCTCTACGGTTGTGTCAGGTTGCTGTCCTACCAAACTATGAGAGTGAGGGAATAGGGAGTACACCTGTCCTTGCGAACTCACTTGTGCACTATATTATATCCAGCGTACCTGGCAGATAGTAAAATCGGCCGCTATGGTCGGAAAAACGACCAGAGGGGTATCAGGGGGTATACACACCGTCAAAGTCCACAGTTCCGGAGTCATCGGTGTCAATCTCGGCGATCATTTCATTGAGCTGGTCTGGAGTGAGCTGGTCGTCCAGAGCAGCTAGGATCTCACGAAGACTCGAGGTTGGGATGTAGCCGTTGCCTGAAATTATAAACATGGGGAATGGTTAAAGATATTAAATAAATGATAACTAAATAAATTCATTGTACTAACACACCAATTGTCTAGCCCCAAACTAAGCTCGGATAAAAACGGATATACATACTTAAATATAAATGATTCATTCGTTCTTTGCACATTTTAGTAAATAGGTTGATCTTGTGGCAGTGTCCAAATAATCATAATTATTTGGAAAATACTGCTACAAGATCAACTATTATACAATTGCACGCTTTATTATTCCCAAAAAGTTCGTAAAATAAATAAAATCAGCAATAAATAAAAATGAAAAAAAATATCCTTCCGACCAATATTGAGTGCCTTCTTTCGCACCGTTTTAGAAGTGTGAAAATATCTTTCTAACGCTCATGTTAATATTGACCTAGTTTCAAGAAATTCTAGTACTCATGGTCGTTTGTCATCATTTTCTTCTTTAGACGTTATATCCACACGTACAGACACCGAGAAGCGCCTTTGTTTTAGGTAGATAACGCTAATTTGACAGTAAGCTTTATAAAAATATCATTTCATAATCATCCTAGCGCTTCTCCCGGTTGCATCCTAGGCAATTGCCGCGGTGCCCAGGGTACGCTTCGACTATGATCCAGAATTGACCGGCCTTGCTATTTCAATAACTGTCGTTTGACCTCCGAAGCACGGAATCATCATTCTTATCGCACAATCAGGTGATTTAAGCCTGCAATGTCCTAACCAAACTGTGAAAATCAGCACATTTTTCACATTCGATATATGTGTTCCTCTTTTTAGTTTAAGACCGTATTGCTTTTTGGTTTTTTATTGACAAGACCACTCTGAAGCTATGGAAACACAACAAAATGAATTACAACAGCATTATATAAAGCGGTATTAAAGCACCGTACAACGGAATTGTTTGTTTACCCGTAAACACTGAACCTGCCAAAGCTTGTTTGGCAGTTCGCAGACAGGCGTTGTTTGTTGATAGCGCCACTCATGCCGGGCGCACGGTAGTGCATCGAGCCAAGGCGTGATTGAAGATGGTTTACTTTATGCACTATTTTATATGCAGCACATTTAATATGCGCTTGTTGTTAAAATAATAATGTAGAAGTCTACTTGTACTTGTGCATATAATATACTACTGGAGCACAATGTGCAGAAAGCAACGCTGGTAGCTTGTGTGATCGTGTTTCGCTTTTGCTAACCCATTCATGTTACAATCTGTGTGTACCTCTACTACTAATTCAGCAGTCAACTTTAAGTTTTTATACAAATATACACAATTATTGCAGATCTTTGCACATTTTTACTTTTTACAAGTTTTTAATTGATTGATTGTTTAGGGATCAGAAGTTATTGTTAACTCGTTAACGATGGAATGACTTCGCTCTTTTAATTTGTTTAATAATATTTGCTCACTTAACCTATATATGAAATAAAAAATACGCAGTTATTTTCATTGACGTGCACATTTTTTGCAAATACTACTTTTTCATAAATCATTACATTCATCTACCCATTATATTTGATATTATTACTCAAATTACGACTTATCAAACCCATAATATTATTATAAAAAACAGTTGATATTTTTAAGTAAGTTATTTCAAGCTCCGACACTAAAAAACAGAGGCTCAGTTATGGGGCCAAAAAGATCAAACAACTTAATTTAATTGTTAAACTGTATTAAGTATCTTTTGAAACCGTTTTCTTTGAAGAAGATAATGCACGATGAAAGTTATAATGAGTTTTGTTGTAAAGTCAATTTCAAGCCTCAATTTCTCAATGCCAAACGTGTAGCGAAGTTGAAATCGTGGGATTTCGAGTAATAGCCATATGATTAAGGAATTTGCACGGGGAAAATGTTAAGTAAGCGTTGAGGAATTGCCGCCAGTGTTCAAGGTAGGGGTAGCTAGATCAAGGCGCATATTTAACTTGATGAATACAGGATGAGCTTGCTTGTATTTAATTACAATATTAATAAATGCAGCGGATATTGTTGGCCTGTATGATTTAGACATCACATTGTATTAAAAAAAAGCAGCAGCCAGTTAAGGAATTAGCTTTTATGGCGCGTCTTAGCGGAGAAACTCACCAGGCTGAAAATACGCAACCGAAGTTCGGCGGCTATGCATTCTCTATACAATATGCGACTTTATTTCGGCTTGGTGTTTCATCTTCCATATAAATACGTAACGGGCGTAGTCACGCCGAAATTCGGTCGCGTTGTTTCAGCTAGGTGTGTTTCTACAGCTAACGGGATGGCACTGGTTCAGCATTTGGTTTTTATTTAATTTATTTAAGGAATAAGAGTAAGAAAATATCTACAACCTTACTTTTGGGTAAAATAATTTCTTCTGTAGAAAAGATTGGCTGCCATTGATAAACCACAGCTAGAGGGGCTCAAAAACTTGTGACGAAAATAGTTTTAAAATCACTTTTCATTCCTTTTGTGTATTTACGAGAAAATGATAGTTGTTAAAAAATCACAACAAAAACCCATCAATACAGTCGCGACTCAATTGAAATGCCGGGTATAAGGTTAATGGTCCAGCCCAATTGATGTTTCCAATTTATGAGCGCAAAAAACAATGAATTTCGTCGATAATTGTCCGGGATCGATTTGTTGGACGGAAGCCAGCGGCCGCCCCTACTATCCGCTTCAGGATGTGATTGGTGAATTTATATATATAGGGGTGTAGCGGGGCGTAAAGGTCTTGCGTAGTCAGTCGGCCTGTCAAGTCAGGTGACTCCTCGGCTAAAACGGCCCGTAAACCTTCACCGGTGGCTCCTAGTAGCTGTTGATAACACAGCGGCCACACCCTGGTAAACCACGTCGACTCGTGGGCTAAACCCGGTGAAGGGAAGCTAGCTGTTCAGGCAGTAGCTTTAATATGGGTACCTCCCCTTTTATGCAACCAACCTGCTCCGGTGAAGAAGGCAAGCCACCGCTGATAAGCAAACGGCTTTGGCTGATTCAGCGGGGCAGTGGAGCCTCTTGGAAGGCTTAGGGCGACGGCAGGGGTCAATAGTGTTCGTCGGCCATCCACTGCATCCGAACCCCTCTCCAGTCGTAACGGTTCTCCGTTCCATTGGGAATAGGGGGGGTAGGACGAGAGAGTGCTTCTGCGTCTGCGCAATCGCTTAGGCACTTAAATATGTCACGCGTAACTGACTGCTTATGATTTTACGATCTCGAGTTTTAAAAAGTCCAGCGGCGATGGGCGGCGGTAGAGAGGTCGGGTAGTGGTGCACACCCGGGTTTGTCCAAAGCCTGCACGTTGGCGATCTAAGGAGAGTGGTCGTCTCTGCACTGCACTTGGGACGACAGTGTGGATTGGGCAGCACCTTAGATGACGAAGCAGCCCTATTAAGGGAGGCACTGCTTCCCCCGCTCAGCCGGGGAGGGGGCTAGAAAAGGTGCCCTAAAAAAGTGTTCGTCCTCTATACAGGTATAGGGGAAGTAGCAACCGCGGCTGCTTGAGCACCCCTTTTCTCGCGGTCGACGCAGCAAACGTAACGTTATAACTTCTACCATGACTTTTGGTACTTGGAATGTACGCACATTAATTGACAATGATCGAAACCTTTGTCCGGAACGTAAAACTGCTATCGTAGCTCGTGAACTTGGTCGCTACAATGTTGACGTGGCTGCTCTCAGCGAAACTAGGTTAGCTGATCAAGGTGAGCTCGAAGAAGTTGGAGCAGGATATACGTTCTTCTGGAAAGGCAAGTCTCAGACCGAATCAAGACAGGCAGGGGTGGGGTTTGCAATCAAAACTTCGATTGCAAAGAATCTTGCAGAATATCCTCAATACATCTCGGACAGAATTATTACACTGCGCCTGCATCTTCAAAATAAAAATTACTTAAATATACTAAGCGTTTATGCTCCTACCATGAGTAACGATGATAGCGTTAAAGACCAATTTTACGAAGAACTATGTCGGTGCCTTGGTGCGGTTTGTCCTAGCGAGCATATCCTGATACTCGGTGATTTCAATGCCAGGGTTGGTCGAGATCAGGTTTCGTGGCCAGGTGTTATTGGGAAAAATGGCGTAGGAAACATGAATGGGAATGGTCAGTTACTGCTAACACTCTGTGCTCAATTTGACCTAGCAATTACCAACACCATGTTTAGACTTCCCGACAAGTTAAAAACCACTTGGATGCACCCACGCTCTAAGCATTGGCACCTTTTGGATTATGCAATCACGCGACGCAGAGACATCTCCCAGGTGCACATCACTCGAGTAATGCGCGGCGCGCACTGCTGGACCGACCACCGACTCTTGGTCACTAAATTGAGACTCAGTCTGCAACCACCCCGTAGACCCTGCAGGTCCAAACCAAGATCTCTCAATTTAGATAGGTTGAAGTGTTCCGAAATCAGAGACTCATACCAACAAGGCTTGGTCGTAGCATTTTCTGCGTTTAGTGCAGTGGAGGGTGAGCTAAAGTCAAGTTGGGAACTCCTGTCTTCCTGTGCATTGAGGGTCGCTTCGGAGGTACTTGGCACCAAGAAGCGGATTCATGAGGACTGGTTTGACCAAAATAATAGTACCCTGACCAAGGCACTGGACCAGCATAGATCTCTTTTACAGCAAAAACACAGTTTTAACAGCTTGGAAGAGATCAAAAAGAGTAGTTCTATACTCCGAAGACTCACAAGGGAATTAAAAGACAAGTGGTGGCTGGAAAAGGCGGAACGAATCCAGTGGCTGGCTGATACGCACCAAATAGGTGCTTTTTATGAGGAGGTTCGAAAGCTGGTTGGCGTTTTTCAGAGCAGCAGCGTACCTTTGACATCGGCTGACGGCACGCAAAAGTTGACCACCAAGCAGGACATACTGGATCGCTGGGCGGAACACTTCAACAGTTTACTCAACGTTGATAGGCAAGCTGATATGGAATATTTCAGGTCCATGCGTTTCCTGCCAATGCATGATGTCCTTATTGAGCCCTTGACGCTTGAGGAAGTAGTCCTCGCTATCAAAGAACAAAAAAATCAAAAAGCAGTTGGTGTTGACAACATCGCTGGGGAACTGCTGAAGTATGGAGGGGAGCGGCTCCACACACTTATGTTCGAACTTTTCACACGCATTTGGAACGAAGAAGTAGTGCCACCTGAGTTCAAAATATCCCGTATACAAACATTGTATAAGAACAAAGGGGATCGTTCCGATTGCAATTCGTATAGGGGTATTTCGCTTCTCTCTGTACCTGGAAAGATATTTGCCAGGGTTCTTTTGAACCGGCTTTTACCAATTTCGGAACGTATTTTACCAGAAACTCAATTTGGGTTCCGTCCAGATAGGGGCACCTGTGAAGCAATCTTTACCATCCGGCAGCTTCAAGAAAAGAGTAGGGAGCAAGACCAGTCACTGTATTTGTGCTTTGTGGATTTGGAAAAAGCATTTGACTGTGTTCCGCGGGAAGCCCTATGGGCCCTATTGGAAAGGTTAGGATGCCCTGAGAAGTTTGTCAGAATGATTCGTCTTCTACATGACGAGATGACCTGCTGCGTTACCTATAACGGTGAACAGTCAGATTTCTTCACCGTGAGTTGTGGCGTCAAGCAGGGTTGTGTGCTTGCACCGACATTGTTTGCGCTCTACTTTTCGGTCGCCGTGGGTGAAGTTATAGGGCAGACTTCTGCTGGCATTAAAATACGTTTCCGAACTGAGGGGGGGCTTTTCAACTTGGCCAGACTAAAAGCACACACTAAAGTGTCACATGCGCTTATAACGGAGGTAATGTACGCCGATGATCTGTGTTTTGTGGCGAACTCTCCAAGTGATCTTCAGTCTCTGGTCACAAAGCTGCATGAAGTCTGTTGTCGCTTCGGTCTAAAAATCAGTGTATCTAAGACCGAGGTTATGGCAATAGACTCTAAAGACACTGCAGGATCTCTGAAGATTAGCGTAGGTGGTACAGAGCTGAAACAGGTGGAGAAGTTTAAGTACCTAGGTAGCACTATAACAGCTAAGTGCGACCTAGATGCCGAAATTAATCATCGCATTGGAGCTGCAGCGGCGGCTTTTGGTAAATTACGTGCCAAGGTACTGAAGTCGCATGATCTGAAGCTTGCCACAAAAATCTCCGTTTACAAAGCCATAGTCCTCCCAAATCTGCTTTACTCTTCCGAGACTTGGGTGCTTTACCGGAAGCATATACGCACGCTAGACAGGTTTCACTTAAAGTGTTTGAGAGACATCCTCAATATCAAGTGGTCGGACCGGGTGAGAAATACCGATGTGCTTCGACGTGCTAATGTCTCCGGCATAGAGTCGTACCTAATTCGGCGGCAGCTCCGATGGTGTGGTCATGTCTCGCGGATGAAAGACGACAGGTTGGCTAAGCGCATCTTCTTTTCTGAACTCCATGACGGCAAACGGAAGCCGGGCGGACAGCTCTTACGCTATAAGGACGTTCAGAAAAGACACATGAAGCGTTGCGCTATTGACCCTTTTAAATGGCAAGACAGTGCCAGTCTCCGCCCGGAGTGGAGGCGCCTGGTACGTTCGAAAGTGGCTGCTTTTGAAGAGCAAAGGAAATCCGAGCTGGATACGAAGCGGGATGCTCTTAACAGTAGACCTCCAGCAGCTATTTCGTATTGTTATGTCGACGGTGTCCTCACGTGTCGTGATTGTTCACGCACGTTTTCACATAAGATTGGCTACTGCAGTCATCTGAGGGCACATGAGAGGGCTAAGCAACACAATCCTCCAAATCAAAATTATTTGCAGTCACCATAGCCGAAAACGGCTGGGGAGTATATATATATATATTTGTTCCAAATATTGTATTTGTGACCGGTTTTCGGATATTTCGGAGAACCATTATTTCCAATATTTAACTCCAACTTACAAGCCTTCAAGAATTGCCCAAAAGTTTATCCCTGTATTGATTTATTAATTGCACTTAAAACAAAACTTAAAGTAAAACGCGAAACTTAGCGGCAATAGTTGGTTTGCCGTAGATGAAATTCCCGTTATTTTTTTTAAGTACCAAAGAATAAAACATAATCAAGGCAATATTATATTTATATATTACTGGCATGTCAATGCAATTTTTATCTATTACATTGATATATTACTGTAGACAGTATGACATTGCATATTTTATCAATATTTTACTTTATCTTTATTACTTTTGTGGTCCAAATAGTACAGCCAAAAATAGTCTCAAAAAAAGATGACAACTAAAGCTTTACTAATAGTGTCCATCTTAGCGTACCGAAGAAATTGCTACGACCCAACCCACTAATGAAACTAGAATTCTCCGACAAAAACAAAGGCACCACTACCGAAGTTACATAACTTCTTTGAGACAATTAACAGGGGCGCTTGTGTACTGAGCAACTGTTTGTTCTAAGTGGAAAACGAACTCTCACCTAGTATTTAATTTTGTTGTTTTCGTTGTGAAGAGTCGTGTTGGGACAGAATTTGATGAAAGTTTTTCTAAAGTGGTTTCAACTAAGACAATGAGATCCATCCTGAAAACTGATTCACTATGTAAGATGTGCATCAAACTGAAAGATAGATGAAATGATAGAAGAAATTTCTTAAGGTTGTTTTCTGGTGTGCCTAACGGTTCAAAATGTTTTGTTAAAAATAAACGAGTGTAAATGAAGTCGGTTAAAATGGCACCTTTTCTTAAGAATGGTGTGGTGCATGAACGACATCCAAAGATATTTAATTTTCGGCGTACCTATCTGTTATCTAGGCATTTATTTTGAGCACGTTAAGCCATTTTGCCAACTAAAAAGACAGCCTGATACATTACTTTGCTCTAAAAGTTGTACATTCACAAAATACGCAAAGAAATGCCGCATTCAATGTGTCAATTCATAAATTCAAATTCTACCCAGGCGCACATGGCTAATTCAACTTACATAGCTTTATAACAGTTTATGAGATTGTTACAACTACCATCTGTTTCAAGTTATAAGGGAAACCAGCCAATTCTTGGATCATGGTCGGGGATGTGCTATTCGAAGCACGGAATCATCATTGTCATCAGACAATAAGGTGATTAAAGCGCAACCTCGTTACTAAACTGGCATAAAATAATAGTGAAGTGCTAAAATGTTCCCCGTGAGATTCAAATCAACGCACACCTAAAAGACAGTTAGCACGAGTTACCCGCCTTAATTCGACTTACATCGCTTCATAAGTTTGTTCGCGTAATATTTCTAAAGAGAACTGCTGACTCTGCAAGATACAGTACGCTCAATTGCACGTAATTTGTATGGAAACTCCAGCGCCCCTGTTAACAGCAAAACTGCTGATGTGTTACATAATCTTTACGTGTTGGGAAAGTGCCCTGTTTTACTTGACGATTGTTTGTAAAGAGTAGGGGGAAGTATCAGACAATTAATGAATGGCGGGCAAAGGCTTCTATTATTGATGTGAGTGGTGAATTAAATCATCCCGCTTGACGACCCGCTTGGTGTAATAGTCAAGATGTTGCCTATTACGCAAGAGGTCGCGGGTTCGATCCCCGCACAGGACAAACATTTGTGTGCATGAACATGTCTGTTTGTCCTGCTCTGGGTGTTATATGTATCTATTTAAGTATATTTGTAATACCACTGTTGATTCTGATATCTGTAACACAAGTGCTTAAGCTACTTAACACGGGGTCAGATCAATGTATGTGATGTTGTGAAATATTTATTTATTTATTTATTAATCTTAATCAATCTTTCCAAGATTAGTTTTGTATGCCTGATCTCTTTATCTTTACGTTATGTTGTGTTTTTCTTCAAGATTGTTTAAAGTGTGGGGGAAAGTATCACGCAATCAATGATTAGGCAAGGTAAACGCCTCTGTTATTGATTCATATACTGAATCTAATTCAAATCATCCCCTAATTCTATAGTTATTTGTAAATTAATAACATACATAATTTGATGTCCATATTAGCGATGATTGTTTAGCATCTGGAAAATGATCACTAACTTAAACGTTTACTTCTCTCTTACAAAAAAAAAAGAGAATATGCTCGCTAAGTTTCGTTTGGTATACTTACCTGATTTTTAATTTGTAGTGTGACCAGAATACCTACTCTCCCTTCTTAATAAGAGGCTGTTCGTCGTACTCACTTAAGCGCAATGAAATATGCCATAAATTCGGCCGCCCTTGCCGAAAACCAGCTAGTTGGTTTTTGTTATGTATTAGTCTTTCGTACAAGTTCTCACCTGCCCCCGTTTGTATGAACTAGCGAGCCTGCTTAAACAACGCAATCTATGTGTTCTGAAACAATATTTGGGTTTGACCTTTTGCCACTTTTCCTTTACCTGTGTTACGTAGAGGCTTTTGATAACACGTGAAAATCTTGTTTGTTTGTTTCATGGTATTGTTTGTCTTTTGTATCTGGTTATATGGTATCTGGTTGCTTTGACTTTCTTTCATATTTATGGGTGAATGTTTGTTTTTTTGTTGCTGCGTCATTTGACATGTTATGTCCCTACTGATTTTTATGAGTGAGTAGTAATATATTTTACATAGGTCATTAAAAAGTTGCATTACTGCTCTAACAAATGCTTGTTTCATAATCTGAGGTATACCTAACCTAAACAATTACGAATACACTACCAAAATTACGTTGTATTAAGACTTAATTAAACTTACGTATTACGTGCCTACAGGACAGGGACTACATGCAACAGATAAAAGAGAGGCTCAAAGTCAGGACGTATAGAGAGGTAAAGACACTGGCGGAGTCCAGGGTAGAGTGGAAGGTGCTTCACCGACAAGAGCGGCGCTCTTAAATTTCAGAAGAAGAAGATTACGTGCCTAAAATAATGTAACACGATCGCCTTTAATAATGTTTCACATAAGAGTAAAAGTCGCTTGCATCACGTAAAATTCTCACTGCCAAAGTGCCAACATTCAGACTGAATGTGCTGATAGTAGGGGTGCAACGCTGCACTGTCGGCGGACGCGAAGAAGCCAACAAATATATTTTGGGCTTCAATCTACAGTTTAGCGACACGGATTAAAGCTAGGGATGCGCTTCGACGTAAACATGTGTTGTAGAAGCAAACATGAACATTGTGTTTTTAGGTATTTTAGGTCTTGAAATTCACGGAAACAGAAAAGTTACAAGTACAACGTAGTTTTTAATCACGATTCTACAGTTTTTAATGACTACATTATCTAACTAGTCTAACTAACTCAAAAAGTTTTTTAAGATTTCAATTCGAACCAGTTAGTCAGTTTCTTAGACTACCGCGTTCAAACAAACGAATAAACAAACTCTTCAGCCTCGTTATATTAAGTACCTATGGTTACGTCATAAGTTATTGATGATATGTTGTTCAGTCACTCTTAAGCGTACCTACATAACATTATGTTTATAGATGGATGCATAGCTCCGTTTGTGTTCTAAGATACACGTACAGATCTTCAATACCCTAAATTGTTATAACTTACGGCAATACATTAGGCGTTGGTTTTTGGCAATATTTTGCTCAATGTTTGGCTGTGATGGCTGCTTACGATAGCGAGAAACCCTGCCAGCTATTAGGAAAATGCAAGCAGTTTTATTGCGTTTAGAAAGCAGTAAACAGTTTGCCCAAGATACTCTGCCACTAGCTGATGATTTATAGATTAGATTCCTTTTTTGTTTGCGTAGTTTTGATGACCAAATCGATACTATGTTTAAAAAATTGACAATAAAACCATAATGTCGTGATTTGATTGGCATCCGTAACAAAATACTGTGTTAGGGTGTTACCACACCAATCGATTAATCATCGATCGACGCCGTCGATCGACGATCGATCCATCGATCAGCAATCGATCAATTGGTTAGTCGACTGGTGTCCGTCGATGGCGTCGATCAATTAAAGCTACCACACCAGTCGATCAACATCGACCGATGTCGATCGATGGCGTCGATCGACGATCGATCGATTGGTGTGGTAACACCCTTAAAGCTCTTACCTTGGAGTCAAGTCAATGAGATATTGCCTGATACTTATTTATGGCGTACCTTCTTTGTCGTACAGTCTGAAGGCTTCTTTCAGTTCTTTTTGAAGGGCCTCGTCGTCTTCATCCAGAAAATGGGTGGCGACTCGCACGAATGAATCAAAATTCAACTTTCCACTACCTGAAAGTATAAAAAATATTTATGAAGACTGAACCATATTCCAAAACAGTAGGTATTCTATTTTAAGCTAATCGTATTTTGTTCTCTACTTAGTATAACTACAAAAAAGCCAAAGGAATAATGTAGAAGAGATCTGGTTTGCATTACTATGTTTTTGTGAAGGTACTTTATCCTCGAACTTATTGAATAAGGTGAATTTATGCTTGGCGTTTCCCCAACCTTGGAAACAGCTAGTGAATAGCAAAAAGGAACTTATTATACTTCTTCCTTTATTGCCATGCATAAAAATGTTCAGAGTTCACGAAATTATGAAAATATCAAGAAAAGGTGATAACAGATCTTTTTTTAATATTTGCTGATTCGAGGCTTTGTTTAGAAAAATATTAAGATGACCAAATACTACAATTAACTGACAAAACAAACACTTCCATAGGGTGAAGTGTTATAAACAAAAATTGGCCAAGTGCGAGTCGGACTCCCACATTGAGGGTTCCGTACAAATTCTATTTTTGACGTATTAAAAAAACTACTGAACAGATTTCGTTCGAACCAATTTTCGTTGGTAGTTTTTATGGTAATGTACATTATATATTTATTTCAGTTTTATCATCCTCTTATTTTAGAAGTTGGAGGGGGGGGGACACACTTTTTTCCACTTTGGAAGGGTCTGACACGCAAAGTATTCACTTTAGAAAAAAGTCATATTAGAAACCTTAAAATATTTTTTAAAGACCTATTCATAGATACCCCACACGTATATGTTCAATGAAAAAAAATATTTCGAGCTTCAGTTCTGACTATGGGGACCCCCCGCTATTTTTATTTTTTTTCTATTTTCGTGTGAAAACCTTGTTGCGGTTCACAGAATACATCTGCTCACCAAGTTTCAACAGTATAGTTCTTATAGTTTCGGAAAAAAGTGGCTGTGACAGACTGGCGGACAGACAGACAGACAGACAGACAGACAGACATGACGAATCTATAAGGGTTCCGTTTTTTTGCCATTTTGGCTACGGAACCCTAAAAATGACCGTTTATTTTTCAGAAAATTCGGTGTTTATTCCTTGTCTGGTGGAATCCATAACCTTGGAGTTTGAATTTTATTGTTATTGTTACAAATTGTACGTGTAACAGAACAACAAACGGGCACCATTTTACGACGCCCTCACGTTCAATTACGATGTGTTTTAAATTTAACACTTTACTCCAAAAAGTTTATTTTATTATTCCCAAGCGTGAACTGAACGACATGTCTGGTTTTAACAATGGTAGTGCAGGCGACCCCAAATTAAGTGACTTTAGTGTCACATCCATGTTATATGTTGACGACAAGGGGCATGTAGATAAGCGGTGAGCGTTACGCGTTACGTCAGAAATTAACGCAGTGTGTCGACAGGTATATTTAAATGTAGTTAGTTTATAGTTAAAATTAATAGCTGTACAGGCGATCCCAAATTCTGCTCTAGTGCTGCATCCATGATATATTTCGACGACAGGGAAATGGAGATAAGCGGTGAGCGTAACGAGTTACGTCATGATTTAACGTCAGAAATTAACGCAGTGTGACGACAGGTATATTTAAATGTGGTTAGTTTTAACCATACATATTAATCATAAGATTTGGCCACGCCTACTACAAAAAGGGTCTAAAAAAAGAGCAAGACAGCATGTTACCCATAGATTTAAACGTGTGACTTTCAATGTGCTTTCTCGCTCTAAGAAGCGACTGTTGCTCTTATTTTAGTGCCAATTTCGGAATAAGGCGAGGGCGAATCTACGATTTAAATCTATGGTTAAAACTATGTTTCAAAGAAGTGCAGGCGATCCCAAATGAAGTGACTTTAGTACCACATCCATGTTGTATGTTGACGACAAGGGGCATGTAGATAAGCGGTAAGCGTTACGCGTTACGTCAGAAATTAATGCAGTGTGTCGACAGGTATATTTAAATATAGTTAGTTTAAAGGTTTCATAGCCGTGCAGGCAATCCCAAATTAAGTGAATCTAGTGCCGCATCCATGATATATTTCGACGACAGCGAAATGGAGATAAGCGGTGAACGTAACGAGTTACGTCATGATTTTACGTCAGAAATTAACGCAGTGTGTCGACAGGTATCTTTAAATGTGGTTAGTTTAAATTATGCTTCATATCATTGCAGGCGATCCCAAATTATGTGACTTTAATGCTACATCCATGTTTAAATCTCGAGGACAGGGAAAAGGAGATAAGCGGTGAGCGTTACGCGTGACGTCATGACTTTACGTTTACCGTCAGAAAATTACGCGCTGTGACCACAGGTGTAGTTAAATGTGGTTAGTTGATGATGTGCTTTGCTGTTTGAAAGACAGTTACAACTATGAAGGACTAAGTGACAAATTAAACATCAGATCCTTGTTGACGCATTCTTTTGTCTGCCGAAAACAACGTCGTAACCTAGCTTCTAGACAACATGTAATGATTAATTAATAACAATATTAGTACCCGCACACCTTAACCGTTAAATAACGAATCATTACCCGTTATCTCTGTTATATTGGCTATTTCAAAGCCCCTACAAATGAAACCCGAGTTTGATGAAACCTAAAGAGTTCGTTATTTACCTTCGAGTCCCTAAAGCGTTCCTAAACAAGCAATATCCTGAAGTAAATGCTCTGCAATATATCAAGAGCGTGAACGCATTAAGCCAAATTAAGCCAAACGAGGCCACGCAACGAAACTGACGTGTCTGATGATACCTGCTTTAATAATGCCTGGCTTTCTGAGGAAAACGTCTTCAAATATCTTATGCAGTAAAAAGTCACTTAGCATTTTTGTCAGCAACACGTTAGGGCGCCAAAGTATATTTTTGGCACCCTAACGTGTTGAAAATTATTATAGGTGTGGCCTGGCAATCATTGCGCTTTAAACAATTCTAGAATAAAATGTCATATTGTTTCTATTCATTTTCCTAATTATGCAAAATTAACTAGACGAATTAATGTTGATGTAAAGAAAGTTTACAAACCAAATTAAGCAAAACGAGGCCACGCAACGAAACTGACGTGTCTGATGATACCTGCTTGAATAATGCCTGGCTTTCTGAGGAAAACGTCTTCAATTATCTTATGTAGTAAAAAGTCACTTTACATTATTGCCATCAACACGTTAGGGCGCCAAAGATTATTTTTGGCGCCCTAACGTGTTGAAAATTAATCTAGGTATGGGCTGACAATTATTATGCTTTAAACAATTCTAGAATTAATTGTCATATAGCTTCTATTTTTTCTTCTTGTTATGCTAAATTAGCTAAGACACTTCATGTTGACGAACAGAAAGTTTACAAGCCATATTTTCTTATTAATTTTTGAAGAGAATTACCGTTTTCACTCTTATGTCTTTAAGTGATCATTAATAGTGTATAATACGATTAAGCTTTAGCCGACGTTTGGGGTCCACAAGTGCCTCCTTCAGGGATGGGTTAAAATACACCGTTATTATTGGAGCAAGGTTGCATAACCTGTATTATAATGTACATAGGGTACAATTTAACGGTTGAGATAAAGTCCCGGGCCGGCCGGGATTAACTGCACCTTAAACGCTGATTCCGCTGTAATTTCGCAGCCTTTGGAGGGTTAGCAGAACCGCTGGAGGTTAAAAGGCATTGTTATTTGAACGTTTACTTCGATATCGGGTAAATTATGTAAGAGCTTGAAGGTATATTCAACAGTCGATTTTCAGGGTTAGAGATGTCTGGCGTTCTTTCCCTTCTTAGCGCATAAAATAGACCATTAAGATTCTTTCCAGAATACTTCAGGTTTCTAGTTGCATTTTGACTCGTCAATCTGGTCTCACTTATTATTTAATATTCTATGTGCTTATATTATATTTTCCTTGAGACTCATGACAAAATGCTTACTCAGTAACAGTGACAAATTTATTTTGTCACTGCATTACATTATAAAAAGGTCTTCAATGACACAGATGATATTCTCTATTTGATTCTGGGGTGTGTTGTAGGTACTCGTAAAAAGCTATGTTTTTCTATCACATCTATTGCCTAGCCCCAACTAACATTGAGGCTTTTATTGTGGAAGCTAGAGAACAGATAGGAATACTTAAATACTTTTGTAAATTAATTTAATTTTTGTAGCCAGGGTCTCTGACCACTAGACCAACGGGCCCGTTGATTGGAAACAGAATCAACCTTAGTATGACGTTATCCAAGATATTCTATAACTAAAACCTTACGTGTGAGCGTTGCATTCCAAACATTAAACAAAGCGTTTCAACCATCTTCACCCAATATAAGTGCTCTGGCAGCCGACAATACACATTTGTTTACAACCCGATTCCGTTTATATCATGGTTGACATGAATGTAGTAACCGTTATTCACATAACACTGATTCATTCCAGAAAATGTTTACTACAAGGTTGAACGTTTTGAACCACTTGCTATTTGTGTAAACTACTTACGGGATTGTAATAGTTATTCGCTATTATTTTGTTATCTACGAGTATCGCTACCCCAGCCACTTAGGCAATGAGACAACGTTGCTTTTATGTTTTTGCGATTAGACTTTGGAACATTTATAGAAAAAACCGGCCAAGAGCGTGTCGGACACGCCCATGAAAGGGTTCCGTAGCTAAAAGATGGCCCGACCGATTAAGACACCATTTAATAAGGGCAACTGCACGTCATAAGTTGGTCGAGTTGTATAAAAATAACTATGTATGATACAGAGTTCGCTATAGTTTTCGTTGAAAGTACTTACTTGGAGGTATACAGGACATTTTTTTCAGAATTATTTTAATAGTATTTCAAAAGTTAAGGGGGGGGGGACGCTCTAATTTTAACTTTGTACTAGCGGCCGCCCGCGACTTCGTCCGCGTGGATGTCGGTTTTCATTATACGAATGTTTTTTCCCGCTAACTCCCGTTCCCGTGGGAATTTTGCAATATCCTTTTGCAACTAAGCATCAAGTTTACTAAGGCACCTGCATGCCAAATTTCAAGCGTCTTACTCAAGTAGTTTAGTTTTTCCATACAAACTTCCACCCCCTCATTTCGGGGAAGTGGGGGGTTGGAATGGGTCAAAAAGTAGCCTATGTTCCGTCTCAGGGTCTAAAGATTGTATGTACCAAATTTCATCAAAATCGGTTGCGAGGTTTAAGCGGGAAAGCGTGACAGACAGACAGACAGACAGAGTTACTTTCGCATTTATAATATTAGTTGGGATTAATATATCTCGAGACTGGGTTGTTTGATCCACATGGTTTCAAGGCAAGTTTTATTGTATTTAAAAATACCTTTTTAACGATACCCCACACGATGGGGTAAGTTGATTTTTTTTTTCGAATTTACTTTTCGATATGGTATGGGGGGGTAAAAAATAATTATTTTTCAATTATTTTAAAAACCAATTCTCGAATTATCACTATGCATCTCTCCACCAATTTTCGTGGCAATCGGTTCAGAAACGGCGGAGAACGAGCCAGGACAGACAGACATGACGAAACTATAAGGGTTCCGTTTTTGCCATTTGGCTACGGAACCCTAAAAACAAGCGGCCGTCCGTCTGGATTTCGGTTCCCAATAGCCTAAAGCCTTTCTCGTCAAATGGACTATCCAATACAAAAAGATTTTGTCAAATCGAACCAGTAGTTCCTGAGATTGACGCGTTCAAACAAATAAACTATCTAGTATTTAGGACACGAGTCACTACGATGAGATATGTTAACGTATACCATATATCAATATATTAAAGCTGAATAACAAACTGAAGTTTGTTTGTTTAAAAGCGCTAATCGCATGAACGACTGTTTCGAATTAAAAAAAAAATGTGTTGGACAGTCCATATATCGCACTATTTTGTTTGCAGGAACTGAAATCCATGCGGGAGGAGACGCGGGTGGCCGCTAGATTTTTTTAAAAAAACACAATTATTTGACAAACGAAGTTGGTACAATCTATTTTGCGTTGGATATTTAGTTGAAAATTTATTCGCTTCCTTATTTTGCTATCGGTACAAATTAAAGCAGTGACAAATTCACATTCGGTGCGATAAATCTGAGGCTAGACGCTTCTGCAGACCCTCCCCGGTCGAAGGAGGGGGTGGAAATAGGGTTGCTAGAAATAAAAATAAGTAGCATCTATTATGCACTTTGATGATAAATTCTTTAGTCATACCTTTTAGTTCAACCATGCTTTGTTTTCATTGCTATAGCAACGTCTTTTCATTTTGTTAGGTTTCGCTTATTTGAAATAATCATTTTTGGATTTACATTTTGATTTAATAGTCTCCCGCGTTAAACTGGGGAATCTCATTTGTCTTGCGTGCGAGTCAGTCATATGAACCGTAAATATGCATACATACCAGTAACTGTTAAATCTGTCTTTCCTTTAATTATCTACAACCCTATATCTTGGAAGCTTTTCCCACTTGCAAAGTTACAGAATGGGTTTCAGTTGTGCTGATAAAAAAACTTGGAGCCTCGCAAGTATCCTGATTGTATTTTTATCCGCACATGTCGGGGAGAAAAATTCTTTTGACCGACTTCGGATTAGTTCCGTTTTTGCCTTTATCCTCAAGAAATAGGCTAACGGGAGGTTTATTTGAAATGTAAAAAATTGAGGATTTAACAATATCGAGAAAATCATTATGATATTCTTCTCAGAATTTTCATTTTTTATATTTTATGTTTGATTTAGTTTGTGATTAAGTATTTTAACCTCTAAACACAACACAAATACGCTCTATAAAATAGAATATTTTCTCTTACTCTCTATCCAACATGTAACACAAAATATTATATCACGATAATACACAAACAGGTGCGATTGCTGATTAAATAACAATTCTGAATAATAAAACACACAATACGAACTTAAAAATTATTTAAAAGCGTTACGCTCTTACTTGGAGATCAGATATAAGTGCCTTACATTATCTTTTCACAGAAAACACAAACAGCTAAAATAATAACATCAGCCATTTTAAAAAGGTCAAATATCACCAGCAAGGTCCTTTTATTGAAATTAAACCTGACAAAAGATAAGACTAGGCTTACTACGAGTATGTCCGTTGAATAAGCAAGCTTCAATAAAGCCTAAAAATAATAATATTATTATCTACAAAGCCACCTTTTTGGGGCCTTGTGTCTTTATAAACCATAGGGGTTTTAAACAATTACGAATATAATGAAAAACAATGGAGCTAAAACTCTCTGTAGGAAGGTTAGAGTGGAAAAAGAAAATTTAACATTTGATACATTTAAAAGATCACAAAGATCACAAAACACTTTGTAACAAAGCAAACGAAGGTCCGTCTGCATTTTTTAATTTTATGCTCTGTCGTGTTACATGTGTAGGCTCCGATTACCATCAGGCAAACTAAAAATAAATACGAGTAGGCCTTCTGATTGCTAGTAGAAACACCTGAGATGTAGTTGATATATAAATCCGCCTTCGAAATGAGTTTATCATAATTATCCTTTCGGCCGTTTTTTGACCATGGCGCCTGATTTTACGATCAGCCAAAAGACAAGATGAGGTGCAATACCAAGGGTTCAAATTGCTTTTCAAAGTACGGAGTAGCTCAAGATGTTTTTTTTCGGACACCCATCCGATGACTGGCCTCTGCAAAAGTTGCTAAACAAATCAATTGCAAGCCGATGTGCTACCGAGCTTCTCAAACGCATAAAAGAATAGACAATTTATCACCTTCATGACTGTCAAAGAAAACAGTATATCCCGAAGGACTCAAAGAACAGTGCTTTGCTTTTACTTAAACGTTGGAGAATTCAACAGAGAATATCAATTTAGTAACACTTACAGAGTTTGATTGACAGGCTTTTCGCTTGACATAAAAGGAGAAGTAATATCTGCCTATTCGATGTCCCGAATGCTTCTTTCATGGAAATAAGTTTCGACGTTTTCTAGTGACGGATTTTGTTTAAATCACAACGCCTGCCAAATGCTTTTGCTAATGTCAAACCTGAGCTGTGTATGTTAATAATATAGTTTGACACAAATTTTGACCGATCAAAGATTCAAACAAAGGACCCCAATATAAATCAATTGCAACAGGAATCAGACTTCGGGTATTTGATCATAGTAACATAACATAGCAAATGTTTTATGAATGAGCGGGCATAACCTCGATATTTTTTCTTTCCAATAAGCTAGCGATAAATATGCACATAGAAAACGAGGGTTCGCAGATACCCAAGCCATCGATCTCAATGTATGTGAAGAGAGTTGAGAACTACTTTCACAAATCTTTAGTATTCTATCTTATTTATGACTAGATGTATAATGAACCAATGGATTTTAAACGTTCATAACCTAACGAATTTTTAAGAAGATTTACTAAGATTACCTATCCGCTATGTGTGAACTGTCCTAATTGTGCAGCACAACTAAAATAATCTTTAAATAAATAAAATAAAGTTCACAAATAGCTTCTAAATAGTTTTAATTAGATTCTAGAATCAGAACGAGACAGTTTATTCCACTTTTTTACTATTTATAATAAAGTATCAACCTATTAATGTCCCACTGCAGGGCAAAGGCATCCATAATTTTTAATCATGTTTTCGTTACAAAGATGTGTTTTGGCTTAATCACCACGTTTATCAAATGCGGATTGGAGATCACAAACCCGAACTGAGTTCGGAAAAACCGACACAAATTTTGCCCAATTTGCAACCGAACTCAGGACCTCGAGATCACGGCCCGATACTTAAACCACTAGGCCATCAAGGCCATAGAGCCTGAAAACACCATTATCATACATGAATACAACGTGTCGTTAAAATGTATACAAAATGTCTGTTCACAATATTATTATGTCATCTAGATAACCAAATCTTCCTGCGACTTCATTCAGATCCTTCAACCATACTAGCTATGTTGATGTGACTCTAAGCAGAGCAAGTTGCATGAATAACAAAGTAGGTGCCAAGGTTCCACCATTTTAGGAGCTTAGTACATGTAAGACGTTCCTTTTGTTGGGACTACGAGCTTTTGTAGTAGGGTTCGTTGTCAGTTATAGCGGAAACTCTTTTTTTAAATAACACACCCATCCTCAAACTAGGTTCGAAGCTTGTATTTTGGATGCTAGGAAACGGAAAGACATCTATACTTACTAATATATTATAAAGCTCAAGTGTTTGTTTGTTTGTTTGTTTGAACGCGCTAATCTCAGGAATTACTGGACTGATTTGAAAAATTTAGACTTAATGTCAGTTAGCAGAAAAGCACAAAGTTCATCTGATGGCAAGTGGCTCTGGAGATAATTGATGATCCTAGTTACTCACTGAAATTATATTAAGCTAATAATAATATAATAATTCTCTATAATGCCGCACAACAGCGCAGTTTTGAAGTCGTCCATCCTTATCATCAAGAATAACCTACTTTCGCAATATTAATTTGACCGAACATCCTTCGGAAGCCGTAAAAATCCATCATAATTATCTACAAATGTTCTATACTACGCAATAAAAATATACTATAGCGTAACTGCATGGGAAAATGACACTTATTGGATATGAAATCGGTCGTATTGCTTATTTTATCGCTTGGACTGGGGCCTCGCCTTCTGCTGGAGCATCTGCGCTTTTCTAATTACTTTCCTAATTGCTGTTGGTGTCAGTCGAGATGACATTCCTTGTCATATCCGTTTAATTGCCTTTTTATTGCAGCAGTCCTAGTCCACTGATTGTATTCTATTGTCGTTAACGGAAAATCTAGATCGTTTTCTTTCCTTTCCTGTTTGCCTTTTGTAAGCTTTTTAAATGAAAGGATTTTTACCAGCAAAGAAATCACTTTTGTGATCCGGTACCATATTATTATCATGGATGTGGAAAGATCTTAGTATAATATTTTTCCGTCCTAAGTACTTTTAGATTCATCCATAAGTAGAGTAGCGTGTTCAGCCCGAATGAATTTTTATGAGTCCTTATACAACTCCAAAGTCCTTTCAAGTATTTTCGAAGCCCCGCCGCAGTTTCCTTTGATATTCCTATCTCTAATGACATATTATATTTGTCCTGAGCTAGTGCTGAAATTCTAACCGCAAGTTCACCTAATTACCTAAAATACACGTCCATATTGGATGCTCCTTACTATACAGATCAAAAGCCTTCTAATCTAAGTTTTCAATTACACCAAACAACGCATGACATGCACTACCAATATCTTTAATGGATTTGCAAATAATTAATACTCTAAAGACATGACGTTACGTAAGCATCTACTCGCATGTGACACGAAGTTAGTTTAAGCGTTGACGTACTGAAAACGAGACTCAATATGCGTAATTGACATGTTGACAGGAGAGAAACTGCGCCAATGGATTGTCAAATGACCTCGCTCCATGTAGTGCAACTATGCAGGTTACTCAGAAAGAGGGATGCCGGAATATGGCCAAGAAGTGCACACGATGTTCCATTTTATAAAAATTGCTAAAATATTCGTTCTTAATTATTCGCGCTATTTGTATGTCGCTAAAAGTTGGGGTTAATATAACAAAAATTAAAAGAAATTGAACTATTTATTAACCCCACCGGAATTGCGTTCTTTTGACAGATATGTGTAAACAAATCTATCTACGCCCTACCAGCATTGAAGTAAAGCTCAAATTCGTGTGTATCGAGCCGACCCGCGGCGGGCTCGTGTGTGTTAAGAGTTGCCACTACAGAAATATAATTTCAGATAATCGATTATAAGAGAATATCGAATATTATTACGTTGGTGGATCTTAGCTAAAATAGTGTCATTATCCTATTTATCTTTTAAATATTTTATAATCTTAGTAAAATATTTTCAAGAAACGTATATTTAAGGCTGCATTATTTTATAAAACTATATTAGAATCGAATAGATCTAAAATCGAATATCGATATTTTTTTACGCAATGGAAACACTAAATTAACTGCCAATTCAACTGTCAAAGTTCAAAATATCAAAAAGTAATTGTGTTTTTCTTGCATCAACAAAGTGATCGGTTTTATTTCGTGCGTTTAACTAAACAACTTCATCATGAATACTGACTCCGACGATCCGGGTTCAGCCGCAGCAGGTAAACAAATACTTTTTACAACCTTCAACAGCTAATATGGTGGAAATTGTAGATTGTATAACTGATGGAAAATAATGAATATGCATTTACCCAAAAACACTGACTTTTTTTAAACCCTTTCTTTCGCCAGTTAACTAATGACTATTTACTCTATATTTCCATAGTACTTTCATATGTGTGCACTGTGGGCCTGCACTTCTATGGCCAGCCGGCGTCCCCCTTTGAGGGTAAAAACTAGAGTCAGGTTTTGAAAAAGCCCTTCTATCACCAAAAAATACAGTTACCGGTTAATACTTCATACACTACACAACACATATTAGAATCATAGAAAGGCAAAGTATGTAGAAAGAATCACAGTTTTAATCGAGATCGCAACATGTGAAAAATGTGCACATAAAAAAGTTGAAATAAATAGTCGAATAACAGATTATTCGACTATTTATTTCAACTTTTTTATGTGCACATTTTTATCAGATTCTTTATCAGAATAAACAAATAGGAAAACTTTAGGTTTCACAATTACCTTAGAAGGTTTATCAGACCAATTTTGTAGAATAGTGAAATAGTAGATATTGTAGAATCATAGCAGACTTTCAGATACATAGATTAATTATAATATTAATAATGTTTTTGAATACTATTGTTGTTCTAAATTACTGTAAGAAGATAATTTTACACCTTCAAGGCATCACGTCAATATTCCGCTTCGCTTGCTTTGTGTCGTATCTCAAAATCGAGAGTCACGGTAATTTAAGCAAACTCGCCGAAGAGACGACATTCCTCAATTAACGTCAAAATGACAGCTCGGCCGGAATGGCGGGAATCCCTCCCGTCAGAACTGTCACTTGATATTTAAGTACCGTGTTTTCTATCGAGTTTACACTAAAATGTTGCAGGACAAAGAAGATAATTTATAAGAGAACTCTTTTGATAATAAAAGATCGGCTTTAATTCTGAAAGATAAAGTAGATTGAAATGGCAATAGGGTTACAATTTATTGTAATAAACCGTAAAAGAGTTCATTCGAAGTAACTAGGTACAAAAACACACAAATATTTTCCGCAGCTATTCTGAAACAACTTGGTGGTGAAATGAACGGTACTTGAAAGCAGTTTCTAGAATATAATTCTTAATACTCGTATCTTAACTGTTACATCCGTTTGTAATGACACTGGCAGTAACTGCCTGCAATAAAATGTTTCCACACTACACGAGCTAGCAGAAATATATCCGTCTCAATCTTTGAACAGAATACGACGTTTTACTTTGAGCTTTACGAGCGCACGCTGCAATTGTGAAATTGTGTGATATTTTGATTCGTTTTTGTTTCTTGCTTTTAGTAAGGTTTTTATTGTAACTATGGCGGCAAATCTGGCTCATAGTGACTAATATTATTATTAATATTAATATTAGTCACTTTGAACCAGATTTGCAATGAGGATATCCCAGGATAGTACTATTACATACTATCCCAGTTAGAAAAAAAAAAGTTTTTCGAAATACATCTATCTACCTTACAGAAGACCACGGAACAGGTATGCTACCTTCTTGTCGATGTTTCTAGGTCTGCTGAGTGAAGGTACTTAACAAGCTTATAACAGTAACGATGACTGTAATGATGCTGCTTATGATGATAATGATATTAATGACAATGATGGTGATAATAATGAATTTGCGGACCCTGGACTCCAAGGCAATGGCCGAGGATGCGACCGGGACAAACGCTAGGATGATGATGATGACAATGATGGTAGTGATGATGGTGGTGACGATGATGATTTATATAATGATGATAAACAAAGTAAAAGAAGCATACCGTCGACACCCTCATTATACAACCCTGGTCGTGCTCGCAGATCTTACTCTTTATGCGACCTTGCTTGCTGGAATCGAACAAGCTGACCCATAGAGGTTGTTGATGATGATGATGATGCCGACGACGATTATAAAATTTTTGTCTGGACATTATTCGTATACAATAAAATAAATAAATATACCGTCAACATCCTCGGTGTCTAACATCTGGTCGAGCTCGTGGTCGTCGTAGTTGTGCACCATGGTGTTGAGGATGGTCCGCACCTTCTCCTTCTCGATGCGGCCTTGCTTGCTCGAGTCGAACATGCTGAACGCCCGACGGAGCACTGGAAATAGAGTAGATATTGTCAACGTTGTAATAAATTTGAGCGATAATATTTGTGGGTCCTTCTTTGAATCCAGAATATTTGTTCTCTCTAGTTCCAAACTCTATATTATTTTATAAGTACATGTGTATTTACTGCTTGATGCGACGCGAGAGATTAAAGTTCTAACTCTCTAGTTCCATTGCCAAGTCCAATGAAGCTACCGAAAATAAAAAGTATCACTAGTTCCATAGGGCAGATATCCAATAACTAGTGAGAATGATCGAAAGTTTGGAAGGCGTAATGCAGGTTCCATTACTATCCTCAAGTATTTGACAACTAACTTAAGTTCAGTATTTTTTGGGTATTTTCAAGTTATGTAGCCCAAAATCCCAACTAATATTATAAATGCGAAAGTAACTCTGTCTGTCTGTCTATCTGTCTGTCTGTCTGTTACGCTTTCCCGCTTAAACCTCGCAACCGATTTTGATTTTGAAATTTGGTACAGACAATCTTTAGACCCTGAGACAGAACATAGGCTACTTTTTATTTAGAAAAAAAGAAATCCACGCGGACCGAGTCGCGGGCGGCCGCTAGTTTAATTATATGAAAAAGATAATCTTATAGGCGTTTGTATGTTAACATTAAACACGAACTTGCCGTGTCCGCACAGAATAGTCCTATTCTTCCTATCTCATTCTTTCCGAGGGTACCGTAAAAAGTTACTAAGATACGTGCAGGTGGGATTGGCAGCAGCGTATTCCTATTTCGTCCAACTTACTACGACCCAAACCCTTTTTTTTTTTTATTATTTTTTATGGAGGGGAATGCATTGACGCACCATGTCGTCGTGGGCTAGCTAAGCCCGCGACCGTGTGTGGGGCTCGGGCGCACAAAATAAGCGCCCACTACCCACTAAACCCCTCCAGTTTCCCCTTTTGCTCGCATCAGGACGGGTCGCTGCCAGCCGCCTGGTGGGCGGCTTATGTTCGACCCGACTACGACCCAAACCCGCCTTCCTAGCATGGTGCCAATCCCCATCTGGGGAAGGGTTTCGTCCAGCATTAGACTGTTATATGCCGACGATGATGATAAACAGAAAATTTCATGCAATAACTTTCAAGTAATTTAATATTCAAATGCTCTGAATACATAAAATCCAAGCAAGCGCAGACCATTTCAATACAAAATATCTAGCTAAGGAAATACACAACATGCGGCAAGCTCGGATGTCTGAGTCAAAACTATCAAGACGACAGCGAGCTAAATTTCCAAGCAAATTGCTTCTACGACCCATTCGTATTCTTTAGCAAAAACATTTTCGAAGCGAAATCAAAGTTAGAAGGAATCTTTTGTATTGCTGGTACAGTTAACTTCAATAATAATATCAATATTTTAAATTACGATACACAAAAGTTCAGTTTCAATTTGACTCGAAGTTTTAAGTTGGCTTATGGGAGACGCGTGTATAAAATCTAGTGATAACTTCTTAGATTTAATATTATGTTTATTGACATGTTATTGACACATTGGGCAGATGATTTCACTGTTTAGTTCTCACATTGCAACGCTTGCATTGAAAAATAAAGCTAAAAGTGCTAATTTATGTCGTCAGAAATATTTTACACTAATGAAAATATTTGAAAAAATGTGTGATGAAAATCTTTTAAAATGTCATTAGTCCTTGCATGTAAAAATAGAACTCAATCAATTGCTTTATTTCAGATATCAGACAAATATTATTTCATTATCTATGAAATCTCTCAATTTGATCTCTTTGCCGGATAAAATTAATGGTACGCGTATTTTTATTATGACATCCTTCATTTATTTTTACAATATTCGCTGAAACAGATTATGTGTGCGCCTGATTTGACTCGAACGGACATTCATACATCTCAAGTAAAACAAAAGCTTAACATTAAAATTATTTAACGGGACTAAACGCGATATTTATTTTGTAGTATATGTATACTACTTACTGCTTGACGTTTCGGCTGCGTTACAACAGCCGTGGTCGCAAGCGGACTGATGAAGCGGGGCGTCGTCTGCTCGGGCGCCGTTGTGAATTTTCTTCTGATACCCCCAACTCGTCACTTATTAAATTGTCACCCACATTTTCACGGCACACAACACTAACAGTATCAGGTTTTGGTCTTGACGAAGAAAAACTCGGTTGACACCTGCTAATCACTGGATTCCACGCTGATGCTAATTTAAACCCGTCATCCCTGTTGAAATTATTGTATTTCTTAATTTCTATTGCCTCTCGTACCATCCTAGAATGGTAATGGCGTTCAGTGGAGAGGATTTTCGGCTCATGTAACTCCATCCAGTGATTTGGTCCCATGTCAAGTAGATGTTCAGCAACCGCAGATTTACTCGTTTGTCGATTTTTCACTGCGGCAATGTGTTCCTTGACTCGATCAGCTATTGCCCGCTTAGTCTGGCCTATGTAAGCACTACCACAGCTACAATCGATTTTATAAACACCTGATGTCTGATATGGTATCTTATCCTTAGGTGATCGCAATAGTTTTGACATCTTGCATAACGGAGTATATACAGTCTTGATGGAGAATCTCTTAAGTACTGTTCCAATCTTATCCGTTACACCTTTTAAATATGGTAAAAACATAGCCTGCCGTCTCACCTCAGGACATCTTGCCTTCTCTTTGCACCTCCTCATTGTTCTTGACACCCCATATCCGTTTCGTTGTAGTACCTCCTGAACATGCGCTAATTCCGCTTGAAGGTGTTCAGGGTCACAGAGCATATGGGCTCTGTTTGTCAGTGACGCAATAACGGACTGAAGGTGCCGCGGATGATGATGAGAAGTCGCATGTAGATACCTGTCAGTATGCGTGGGTTTCCGGTACACAGAGTGTGCCAGTGTGCCATCACTTCTCACTTCTATCTTCATGTCTAGGAACGCAATGGATCTATTCTGTTCCATCTCGTAGGTGAACTTTACTTTTGTGCGTTCCTAGACATGAAGATAGAAGTGAGAAGTGATGGCACACTGGCACACTCTGTGTACCGGAAACCCACGCATACTGACAGGTATCTACATGCGACTTCTCATCATCATCCGCGGCACCTTCAGTCCGTTATTGCGTCACTGACAAACAGAGCCCATATGCTCTGTGACCCTGAACACCTTCAAGCGGAATTAGCGCGTGTTCAGGAGGTACTACAACGAAACGGATATGGGGTGTCAAGAACAATGAGGAGGTGCAAAGAGAAGGCAAGATGTCCTGAGGTGAGACGGCAGGCTATGTTTTTACCATATTTAAAAGGTGTAACGGATAAGATTGGAACAGTACTTAAGAGATTCTCCATCAAGACTGTATATACTCCGTTATGCAAGATGTCAAAACTATTGCGATCACCTAAGGATAAGATACCATATCAGACATCAGGTGTTTATAAAATCGATTGTAGCTGTGGTAGTGCTTACATAGGCCAGACTAAGCGGGCAATAGCTGATCGAGTCAAGGAACACATTGCCGCAGTGAAAAATCGACAAACGAGTAAATCTGCGGTTGCTGAACATCTACTTGACATGGGACCAAATCACTGGATGGAGTTACATGAGCCGAAAATCCTCTCCACTGAACGCCATTACCATTCTAGGATGGTACGAGAGGCAATAGAAATAAAGAAATACAATAATTTCAACAGGGATGACGGGTTTAAATTAGCATCAGCGTGGAATCCAGTGATTAGCAGGTGTCAACCGAGATTTTCTTCGTCAAGACCAAAACCTGATACTGTTAGTGTTGTGTGCCGTGAAAATGTGGGTGACAATTTAATAAGTGACGAGTTGGGGGTATCAGAAGAAAATTCACAACGGCGCCCGAGCAGACGACGCCCCGCTTCATCAGTCCGCTTGCGACCACGGCTGTTGTAACGCAGCCGAAACGTCAAGCAGTAAGTAGTATACATATACTACAAAATAAATATCGCGTTTAGTCCCGTTAAATAATTTTAATGTTATAATGCAACGCGAAAGTCTAAAATCTTATAAAACAAAAGCTTGTAAAACGTTTATGACCGTAGTAAAAGAATGTAAACCGGTATATATTTAACGAACCTAGTTTTTGCGGCTGAGTTTACAAGGAACGTTTTTACGACCACGCTAGCGGGCCCGCGTCAAAACACAGATGAAAAGGAATCAAATAACGCTGGACGAGGGTTAAAACTACATGGTACTCTCTAAGACAGTAAGCCATGGTAAGCAAGACTGATGTTCTTTGCAACTGAAGCTTCCACAGTCTATTTTGTAAGTGTTGGATAATAAAAATAAGAAATATCCTAGTTTTTATTCTCGGTTTGATTATAAGTTATCGGGCCGCGAGAGTCGGGGGTTTAATCCCGCTAGGGGCAAGTGATTGTGTGATAAACATCGGCATTTGTACTCGAGTCATAGATGTTTATAAAAGTATATGAGAATGTCTATCCCATGCATGTTTGGGGCTGTTAGTTCAAAGTACTTAAAAATTTATTTATTTATATTAATTTTCAACCTGAAAGTCACGAAGACAAACGCCAATATAATGTGCAATCTTGATGTTTTGCTCTACCCCAGTAATGGGTTAAGCAACGTGTCAGATGACAGAAAAATACTGCCAACTGCACCACTGCATTTTCTATGTTGTGACGTAACTGGCAATCCAGAAGTTTCACCCGCTCTTAATTCACTGGGTAGGTATTCGGTCAAAACTGCCACTGCTTAGCAAACTTTTGTTTCGAAACCAGATTTATACGAGCTGACGGGCTGCTGGGATCAACGTTCGATGAGGCCTGGGATTAAAGTGCCTAAACAACCTTCTGTTTGAAACAATGAACCTGCAAATTGTGATAAATTATCTTTTAAGATTGAATTAATCTTTTAGGCTGAATTTGATAATTGGTTTGTGTAAGGGAGTCTGCAGTTAATGATTCGCGAATTGAATATTTCAATCGTTCACCTTAAGGTTATAATTTGCGATATGAGTGAGCCGTTGTTTTAATTTTTGGAAACCCAATTATGTTATCTGTGCCCAACCTCTATTTTTCTTTGATTTTTGTCGCAAAGATACATAATGCAAAGAAATTCTGTTCGTGTAATTCACGATAAAACATCTTTAGGACGCCTTATCGTTTACCTTAGTAAAGCTAATGTATAAGACAATGTATACCAACTTTAAACCGCTTGGGGCTTTTGTAATCTAACATTTTGAAAACCTTAACGATAGTAGGCAAATAACATTATCTAAATAGTAAGTTATAATCGGGTTATAAGTCCTCTGTGCAAGCCCCGCTTGTGCGAGCCTCTGCTTACACGAGGACATTTGTATCAGAGCGACGGTTGTATCCGGCTGCCGAGCTCAGCGCCACCACAGATAATATAATACCCGGGTACCGTCGCTTCCGACGACGTCTAGCTAAATAATAGCCTGGGCCTATAGTATGTAGCCTAGGCCTATGTAAGAATTACAAATAACACGAATACTCTGGAGTGTTTAATTTATTTCGTTAATTGGATTCGGGCACTTCACACAATCTCTTTTGTATTTAAATCTGATTGCCTAGAAGTAAAAAACAAAACCCATACAGACTTATTTCGCATACCATACCATGTCAACCTATGGTTTTAAAAATTCTGGAGCGCGTTATAATTGCAACAATAAAACGGATTTATTATATTTTTTGGGGAAAACTAAAAAAAATGATAAAAAACTATTACACAGCGTCCTCTTCCGTATTTTAAAGAATTGGCAACTTTACAATTAGCTAAATATTTATAACAACGGTTACAGACAACTCCCCTGTGCAAGCCCCGAGCCTCTTACACGAGGACATTTGTATCAGAGCGACGGTTGTATCCGGCTGCCGAGCTCAGCGCCACCACAGATAATATAATACCCGGGTACCGTCGCTTCCGACGACGTCTAGCTAAATAATAGCCTGGGCCTATAGTATTTAGTGCCTTTGTTGTAACCACTGTGGGAGTTACAAGTAACGTGGATACTTTTGAAATGTAAGATTTATTTCAAAAATTTGATTAAGGCATTTAGAAAAACTCTACATCTGTACTTAAATCTGATTTCTTCCAGAAAAAAAACTGATGTACATAACAAACTCTTAAAATGCTTTTTTCACAATACGCATAATTTCATGTAGCCAGAGTGGGTTGAACTCCATGATTACGTTTCTATTGTGCTAATAAAACAACACAAATAGCCACTTTTGGGGCAAACCCAAAAGAAGAAGAGGAAAGGCTGAACCACGCCCTCTTCAGTTTTTTAAAAGTATTGGCTTCTTTACAATTAGGTTAATATTTATAACAGCGGTTACAGACAACTCCCCTGTGCAAGCCCCGAGCCTCTTACACGATGACATTTGTATCAGAGCGACTGTTGTATCCGGCTGCCGAGCTCAGCGCCACCACAGATAATATAATACCCGGGTACCGGCGCTTCCGACGACGTCTAGCTAAATAATAGCCTGAGCCTATAGTATGTATCCTAGGCCTATGTAAGAATCACAAATAACACGAATACTTTGGCGTGTTTAATTTATTCCGTTAATTGGATTCGGGCACTTCACACAATCTCTATTGTATTTAAATCTGTTTGCCTAGAAGTAAAAAACAAAACCCATACAGACTTATTTCGTATATTATCAAACCATGGCAAACCGATGGTTTTAAAAATTCAGGAGTGCGTTTTAATTGCAACAATAAAACAGATTTATCAGATTTTTTGGGGAAAATCAAAAAAAAATTGATAAAAACCTATTACACAGCGTCTTCTTCCGTTTTTCGAAGTATTGGCTACTTTACAATTGGCTGAATATTTATACCAGCGGTTACAGACAGCTCCCCTGTGCAAGCCCCGAGCCTCTTACACGAGGACATTTGTATCAGAGCGACGGTTGTATCCGGCTGCCGAGCTCAGCGCCACCACAGATAATATAATACCCGGGTACCGGCGCTTCCGACGACGTCTAGCTAAATAATAGCCTGGGCCTATAGTATTTAGTGCCTTTGTTGGAACCATTGTGGGATTCGCAAGTAACATGGAGACTTTTGAAATGTTACATTCATTTAGAAAGTCAATTAAGATACTTGAGACAAACACTTCTTACTAACATCCGATTTCTTACAAAATGTAGCAGACATATTAGTATAAAATATATTTTATATGTATAACGTATTAAAAGTGCGGGGTAAGCAAAATGATAACGTTTATATTGAACTAATAAAGCAGAATAATGAGCTATTTCCGGGACAAATTCAAACTGGAATAAAGAGGTAGTTAAAACAAGAAAACATTTGAATGTTATTACGGCAATAATCTGGGAATGCTTTATTGGTATCGTCAATGTCCTGCTTTATTCACATGTTTTATGCTATAATATTATATTGCAATAATCTACATTCTATAGGCATTCAAGATAATAGTAAATAAATATGAATAATAAATAAGAAAAAAATAATAATTAAAGAACTTAAGAGTGCGCATGAATTTCGACACCCATCGGATCGCACCCGCGCGCTTCCTCGGCCCCCTCTCGTCCTATGACTTCAACGCAATGAGACAGAGGTCGCCACTTCAATTTGTTTCGGGCGATTCCGCACAGTATTCAAAGTAAATCAGATAAAAATTGTCAAAGAGAGTATTGGAAGCGGGATGACGTAACTAAGCAGTGGAAAGCTAGTAATACATAAATGTTAGTATTAATGATTTATTTTGTTTATGCTTTGAGTGACTTGTATTGTACTTTTTTCTGGTAGTTATTAATACGCAAAGGTACGCGCAAGTTATTTAATTAATAATTGTATAATATGTTTTTTAACTACAAAATCTTTGTGACTTTTGCACCGTTACATCTAATTAAACTTAAAATAAAGAAATGCTCAAAGAGAAAAGGGCATTATAAGATACAAGATTTTTTAAATGACGTTGACAATCATTTGTGAATCTATCAAATTTTTGTTGCTGTGCACATGAATAAGAGTGACAACCATGTCATTTTTATTATTCTAGATTTTTAATTACTTAACTGACGTATCTGAAAACCAATGGCAATACAAATAAATCTTTAAAAAAAGATTTAATTGTATTTTCCATTTCCAGAGAACGACCAGGCCCGTTTAAGTGCTAGTAGGTTTAAAAAAAGACGTGTTAAATCGTTGTTAATCAACTTGTAAGAATTAATGAACATTAATTTACAGTGTGCTATATTTACAATGATTGTATGAAAATAATTACGGCCTGGTTAATTTTACCAAAAGTTTAGTTTTGTTTTGAAATAAGGCCCCATCTGCATCGCAACAATGTATAGTTCCGTTACTACACCAAAACAGTGTGGTTAGGAGCTCGGTACCCGAGCTAGATCGACCGCTCGGCAGAAGTACTTCTTACTTTTAGGGAATGGGTAGTATTGCTAAATTTCTTACTTCTACAAAATTATTATACTAGTTTAATAAACGTAGGTAAACATATTTGTGAAATACAAAATTTTTGATTTTAAAATACAGTGTAATTTTTTTGCAGTTGCATGTACCGCAATTCCGTGAAATTAACGCCTCCCTTACCTATAATATCATTTACTATGAGTTGCATGATTCCCACACACACAGGCACACTACTAATTCCCGTCAACCAAATCTAAATCGAAATATACTATATTTATATAGATCTTGGTGTGGCACCTTGCAATCGTCAATAATAATAGCACAATACTGAAAAATTCTACTACCGACTTTAGGAAGCAGTAATCTATAGACAAGAAATTTGAAAGTTGCTTTTTGAAACACCATTTTTTGAACGGGTTTAATTTAGCTTGCCTCGTTTTAAACATTATTTTTCAATACATTTTCTTTCGTACTCTCATTATGTCATACGGTTCCTTTTGCACAGTTTAAATATTAAAATATTTTATGTATAGATTGAGTCACGTTTCAAAGGAGCGAATTATAAACTTCTAAATCGTAGATCTCTTATCTAGTAACAGTAATACTCAGAATAAATTATTTACACATTATATTGCCGCAACACCTAATTTATTCGTACATTTATTGTACACAGTAAAAGACTGATTATGAAAAATAAATTATAATAGTTTAGGCTGGAATTGTGAACTTTCAATTTCAAATTGCTACTAAGTCTTCCAACAAGCGACTAGTTGAAAGCATCGTTCTTTCTTGCATATACTGCCCTCGGCCGATCCGTCATTCACGTCAATCCTTATAATAATTTTACGAAATATTTTTTCGAGCCGGGAGAGCACTGAATCATAGTCTTCTCGTCTCAACGGAGAGGTTGCGACTAACCGATGAAACAAAACATGCCTGTGAGCACGCGCCAGGTGCGACAGACGATAGCTTACTGCGCGGAATATGAACGTAGTAAGCGCCAAACACGTTTTCTTTGAATTACTCGTAAAATATGTTATTTTTTCGAAAAGTTTTCTTATAGGTACTTAGATAATATAATTTGATATTATGTGTCAAAATATTGGCCAACCAAAATGCATCATATCGGAAATAAATACAACCAAAAATCAAGTCAGATGCAACTTCAAGAATTTTTTTATCAATGAAAATTGATTTTTTTTCAATATTTTCTCTTATCAGTATTTAGGAAATATGCTTAAATATCTACGATTTTTTTTCGAGTCATTTAAAGTTCGGGTTCAAGGTTTAAAATGCATTTGAAAATACGCGATATTTTTTACACCCCCTCTTAACACAACAAAAGAAACACAACAGAACAAAATCAGAAGCGTCAAATTAGTATAAAATAATGAAATTGGATAAATAAGTCAAACCAATAATCTTACAAAACATCTTAATTGATCTAAAAGATACTTGATTTTAATGCCTTTAAGCTTGTAAGGTAAATTCCACTTAATAACAATTATGTACAATCATGATTTTCATTATTCAACCCAATTTCGATTTTCATTCAGACAATATTAAAAAGAAAACTACGACAGTAACAATTTCCCCCAACATTGATTGATAGGTACACAGCCTGTATCCATCGGTCTGTTTGCGTAACCCGAGAACCACTTGATAGATTCTATCAGACGAGATTGAGATATGAACAACCTATTTATGTAAGAAGATAGATGGCGCCCTTCGCAGTCCAGATGATTTTCAAAGTATTGGAAGAAATGACTTGGAATTTTTGGTTTATTTTATCGTAATTTATAGGAGTCGTAAAATCGATCACACTACGTTATTTGATCTTATCACAAAAAAGAACGTAAAGCTAGTAGTATGTGAATGATTTGAGAATTATAGAAGACTAGCGGCCCGCCCCGGCTTCGCCCGTGGTACTTGTCCACTATTTAATGGATGATATTATACATAAAAACCTTCCTCATGAGTTACTCTATCTATTAAAAAAAACCGGATCAAAATCCGTTGCGTAGTTTTAAAGATTTAAGCGTTCATAGGGACATACAACATACAACATGACAGAAAAAGCGACTTTGTTTTATACTATGTAGTGATACCAAAGAGATCAAAGGTAAAATTAGAATTGACTACCCATAGGGCATCTTCATCTTCGGCGTATTGAACTCCTCCAGTACCTAAATATTCTCCCAAAAATACATAAGACAATTAATCCGTTAATTATATGTCATATTAAACAAGGTATTAAAAAAAATAAGAGTTTATGTTAATAATATCCTAAGTTTTATAATAATTTCGTTTGAAAATGTGAAGATAAATTATCTAAGTGTTATAAATGCCAAAATGAATACTTTAATTGTGATCATAACTCTTAAGTTCTTAGCAACTAGAATAATCATTAGTTCACAATAATGTGTCTTTTTGAAGTAAGATGGGTACATAGAGTTTTCTCGTTTTATATAAATTAATTTCATCCTTTAATTTCAAAGTTAAAATTTAAACATTTTAAATTCAGCTGCTGAAGAGAGATGAATAAATCTCAATGCAATTAATTCTACAAGTTTAGTACATTTGTTAATATTCTTAAGTATTGTAATATGTTTTAACTCCGTTAACATTTAGCAATTATGTTTGAATTATAACACTCACTCAGCTACATATTAGCAATGTATTTTCATTTATCTTATCGTTAAAACAAAAAATCATAATTATTACAGACACAATCATGCGTGAACTAAATAAAGTGAGTAAAATGTATTAAATAATTTATTACACAGATGTGTTTAATACGCATAAATCTGTTGTGATTTACAATTTTCCGTGTTGGTATACTTATATTAATTCGCAAACGAAATGTTGCACGGTCTCTGAAATACAACAGCATTAATAAAATTAAATTGTAGGCTCAGACTCTTTCAATGATACAGCTTACAAAGTTAAGGAGCCGCTTGTAGTGGTCAAGAAGTTGACTATTAAATCAAGAGGTCGCGGGTTCGATCCCCGCACAGGACAAACATGTCCGTTTGTTCTGGTCTGGGTGTTATGTTTATCTATACTGTACTGTACCACCACAGATTACATAAAAAAAACTGTTGATTCATCAGAATTTAGTTAGTTTGAAGTTATTATCTAAAAATGATGTCTGTAACACAATAACACGGACTCAGTTCAATGTATGTGATGTTGTAAGATAACTAACTAACTTTTATAGCTCAACGACCCAAAATGATGTTGTAAGATATTTATATATTATCAATCAATACATAGTATAAAACAAAGTCGCTTTCGCTGTATGTCCGTATGTATGCTTAGATCTTTAAAACTACGCAACGGATTTTGACGCGGTTTTTTTAATAGATAGAGTGATTCTTAAGGACGGTTTGTATGTATAATACATGTAAGTAAGTACCACGGGCGAAGCCGGGCGGGCAGCTAGTTTATTATAAAATGCAGGTATACTGCACTCAACTAATTGCTTGCTGCTTCCTGAAAATTGCATAACAAATTGTTCAAGTGAATTGAACCACTCAGTTTGTGCTTGTAAAACTTGTTTCATTCAGTTTCAAGTTGTGCTTTAAGCGCGAGTGGGGCTTAAGAGATTTGTTACAAAACGGTGCTTGCGTCACGAAAGAGCATTTTAATGTTTATTTTTATAAAACAGTTTCATGTGAAATGAGGTTACATTTAAAAGCTTCGCCTGGGTATTAAGAGCATGTAGCTGGGATATTCTTAGCGGAAAATTGTAAAATGTACGTATTAGCAGCCGAAACTTAGAATAGGCTTAAGAAAACAATTACGCTAAAATTTTAAATAATTGTGAACATAGAGGTCTTATTTTTGATTATCACAAAGACAAGAATGGTGTCTAGAGCCAAATATTTATGTTTGGTAAATAGAGATTACTGATATTATTATTTCACTTTAATTGACAACAGATGAATTCGTTTGCCCATTTAAGTGCATGGTTAGTGCATAGAAATCTTGAAATAATAAAGTTTATACCAATACGTTTTGGCGATCATCGTTAAAAATTGCACAAAGACTCACAAGGCTCTTTAATCTTCTATATCATTGTCCAAAAGCTATACATTCCTCAGTTGTTTCAACGTGACATAATAATTTCAAGGAGTCACTTTCATCTCATCTGTGATAACATCAACGTTTACTAACAGAGACCAGGCGCCGGCACTTTGTGTTTCTACGCCTGCTATTCTGAGATTACCATCATTTATCTATACTAATGTCATAGAGCTGACGAGTTTGTTTGTTTGTTTGTTGACTGGAAACAAAGGTTCGAATTAAAAAAAAAGTGTTGCATAGTCCATTTGTCAAGGAAAGCTTTAAGCTATACTAGTTACTCTGTGTGCGGAAACCGAATTCCACGCGAACGGAGTCGCGGGCGGCCGCTAGTAGTAATATAAACTGTGCTAGAAAATACTGCTATAAGACACTTAACGCTTCGTTATTGTCCAGATACATCACATATTCATTACCCAGCTGTTTCAACGTGACATAAATTGCAAGGAGTCACTTTCATCTCATCTGTGATAACATCAACATTTACTCTAAGAGACCAGGCGCCGCTTTGTGTTTCAACGCCGGCTATTTTGATGTTTATGGAATGTTTATGGCATTCTGGTACGGGGAATATATTTTGAGATTTTGAATGCAGTTTAATGTAACCTTAGTTTCCATTTAACTGCCTCCGTGGCGCAGTGGCTAGTGTGTCGCACTTTAAAGCGGCGGCCGCGCCGGAGGTCCTGGGTTCGAATCCCGGGTCGGACCGATGAAATTGTGTCTATGTTTTCATGATGTGATAACACAGATACAGTCCGGAGTTTGGAAGTTGGCGGTGTAACTACACCCCCGTGCCTCGGAAAGCACGTTAAGCCGTTGGTCCTGCGCCTGATCTCTCTACGGTCGTGTCAGACTGCTGTCCCACCGAATTATGAGAGTGAGGGAATAGGGAGTGCACCTGTGCTTGCGCATGCGCTTGTGCACTATAATATATCCCGCGCAAGTGGCTAATCGTAAGATTGGCCGCCGTGGCCGAATTCGGCTAGGAGGGTATTATTATTATTATTATTAGTTTCCATTTGGTGACTTTGATATGCAGGTAACCTTAGTTTAAAAGAATAAACATTGTAGGTATTTTACCTAAGTAGGTAATAAAAAGACAACCATGTACGCAAACGAACAAGAGGGTCACCCGATGGGGAGTGATCGCTGCTGCCCATGGATATCAACAACCGCACAAGTGTCGCAAATGCTTTGCCTGCCTTTAAGACCCCATACCATCCAACCGACTGAGCTCCGGCAACCTCACTCACCAGCAGAAACATAACACAACAGTTACGAAGAGCTACTATACCGTGGTCTTCTGTAAGAAAGAGGTACTTCCATACACGAGCAGCTCATTCGAATGGAAGTTTCAGTTAGTACTTCCTCTCTTAATGTGTTTTACTTTGTCTTGTGTAATGAGGTAGCAAGGATTTGTAACACAGTATAAGACATATAAGTTTCTCGCTTTATATCCGATATAAAATTGAGAAAGTCTTTAATCCTGTATGCTTCAGAGGTACACTCGTCGTCGAATCGTAAATTATCAAACTAGAAGTGAATTTATCACCGCACCGTATTGAAAATATCTTAGTACTATCAAGCCAGGTATTTTTACAATCTCAATTGCAACTTGGCAATAACCATTGCAGTAAATAAATACAAAAAGTGATTACACAAATGATAATAGCGTGCATATAAAGAGATGAATAAACACGCGAATAATTTCAGCTCAAAAAATGATGCATGTGGGTGAAATGGTTGCCAAATTGAAATTGTAATAGCACCGGACGTGAAAAACAGGGGAATAAACGGTTAAACGGCCAACAAACTGTTTCGCAGTTTGGCAGGAAACTTAAAAAGACAATCATAATCTATACTAATATATAAAGCTGAAGAGTTTGTTTGTATGTTTGTTTGTTTGAACGCGCTAAACTCAGAAACTACTGGTCCGATTTGAAAAAATATTTTTGTGTTGGATAGTCCATTTGGCGAGGAAGGCTTTTGAAGGCTATTGGAAATCGAAATCCACGCGGACGGAGTCGCGGGCGGCCGCTAGAAATAATATAATCTTCTTCTTCCTAGCGTTATCCCGTTTCTGTGCGGGTTCCGCTTTGACCATGATCCAGGATTTGGCGAGTCTGGTTCCCCTCTAAGGGTGACGAAGGTCTGATGGCAGTCACTTCATAATAATAAATATAATAGAAAAAAAATTGCCTGTTGGGACTCGCCGATGATCTAATGGTTTTAGTACCGGGCCGAAGGGTCCTGTGTTCGATTCCGGGTTCGGGAAACTTTGTCTGAATAATGTCCCATTGCAGAGCAAAGCCCTCCATCATTTCAAATAATATTTTCGTTACAATTAATATGAGTTTTGGCTTGCCTAATGCGTGTTGGTGATCACAAACCTGACCTGTGTTCAGAAAACCAACACAAATTAGTCGGAGCCGGGAACTGAACCCAAGACCTCGATACGGTATTTAAACCACTAGACCATCGAGCCGTTAGAAACATCCAACACTTCCTACATTTTTAAGAACAGTTTCATTTTCGGTCGCTTTCGGTAACATTGGGTCGGTGATTTTAAATAAATTTTTATTCAATACTAGCGGCCCGCCCCGGCTTCGCCCGTGGTACTTGTCCACTATTTAATGGATGCTATTATACATAAAAACCTTCCTCATGAGTTACTCTATCTATTAAAAAAACCGCATCAAAATCCGTTGCGTAGTTTTAAAGATTTAAGCGTTCATAGGGACATACAACACACATAGGGACAGAAAAAGCGACTTTGTTTTATACTATGTAGTGATGTAAAGGGTTCGGAGATATTATTTGCTAATGAAATATTCAAGTTCGATTGAATTTGCTTTGGGACCACAGTTACAAGCACTTGGGTCTTGACTATTTACTCCGTAACTGATATTAAATGAAGGGTGGTAATCAAATGTAAGATGTTAAGTTACAAAATTACGGTCAATCTCGGTGCTGTAAGGCAAACGTTGACTGGTAGATAATGTCGCGAGGCATTAAGTCCTTAAGTCCGCCTTTTATACGCTATTTTTCTATTGCAGTGAAGAATATTATATAAGTTAGTAGAGAAGTTAAAGTAAAGAAGGGGTTATTATAATATTGCCATTAGGCAAATGTGTTTTAACTGTGAACAATGGTTTAATAAAATAGGAAAATTACCAAGAAATTTCAGAACTGTAGTTTAGTCACAATTACACAAGAAAATCCACCACTACCAATACAAATTTGCCGGACCCGGGTATTGAACCCAAGACCTCGAGACGGTAATTGAACCACTAGACCATCGAGGCGTTAGAAACATCCAAAACTTTCGAAATTATTGAGAAAATCTACCACAACTACGATAACTTTCTCTTAATAAGCATCTCCATCATGTGTGACAGATCTGAGTCTAGCTTTTTCTAGTAGCCCAGACAATAAATGACCTAGTATAAGCTTATTGTGGTAATAAAACATGAGTGTTCTCGCCCATGAAATAGTACCTCATTTCGAGTATATTTCACTGTCTCATGTTATGAGAATTACTTAGGTCTGTTTTCGTATAAGGTGATACTAAGAGTAGTATGTTTAGTTCTAACCTTTGTAGTAATTGGATGCGTGAAATATATTTGACCCGCTCGGGGTAATGGTCAAGACGTTGACTATTAGACCAAGAGGTCGTGGGTTCGATCTCGCACAGGACAAACATTTTGTGTGCATAAACATGTCTCTTTGTCCTGGTCTGGGTGTTATATGTATAAATTTAAGTTTATTTATGTAAATATTACAGTATTTAATCATTTCTTTCCGTTTCCTAGCATCCATGGTACAAGCTTCGAGTCAAGTTGGTGTGTTTAATCCAAGGAATTTATTATATTTAATATTACAAAGGTGCCACTAAAAGTGTGACGAGACGAGTCATTTACGGTTGAACTGAGAACCTTTCATTTTTGAAGTTAAATAGTGGATATCGCAGTTTAAGTGGGGGTTAACATCTTTGGTCAAAACGAAAATTAAGTTGTATTTTCCCGGATCGGGAGTGTCATTAATAGGACAAAAAAAAGTTATTAATTAACACTTACTTGTTATTTGCTCGTCATCGATTTGATTGGTTTGCTGTAAAGAAATAACAATTGACACATTATGTAGGAATTAATATTAAGTAATTTCCCTTCGGTCTAGTCAGTCGAAACACACGAAACATTATAAGTTAAGTAAAAATATTTTCTAAATCAGTATATTGATGGAAAGACGCCCGAGATCAATTAATAAGACCATTAGAATATCTTAAATGTTCTTAAATAAACAAAGAGTATTTTATTGAAAATGACGATAAATAAATTATTAAAATTGACGCACCATTTTTTAAATTTTGTATTTCGAACGCAAATAGGCGGGAATGCGAAACCCTGCGCGCGCACCGAGTCCGTGGAAGAACTGGCCAGTTGCGTTATTCGAAATTTAAACTAGGCTTCCTTCAATACTGTCGAATCTAACACAATCCGATCAGATTTGACACTGGAATATTGAGGAGACGTGACTTTGTAATGAGGTGGAGTTTTTTGTGATAATTTATTGTTAGGATTTGCTGGTTAATCAATGTATGAAAATCTAGCTTTTGTAACGGAGTATTTACTTTAGGCATCTTATAGACTTTTAGTACTTTATGTCTTTCTTTTTATTTCCCAACATGGTAAAATAAGCTTAAATATATTTAAATGGTCAGTGATGTTGTCCAAATTGTCAGTTAAAATTATTAATATTTAAAACAGGCAGTTCGGATGATTTGTCCAAGTAAGTTTTGTCCAAATTGACCACTACTCATCGAAATTGGCCTTAAACGTATTATTCCTATAGGTAGGACGTTAGCCAAGATAAAGAAAGTGAGGCGTGAATAAATCCATTGAGTCCGCGTGGGTGTGGCTCCCGTAATATCGTAATATTTTGCCAAGTCCACGAGCGCATGTTTGAATCACATACCTTTTTAGGAAACAACGTATTTATAATTAGTATCTTACCGTATTAATTTTATCTTTGACTTATTTTAAAAAATGTTTTACATAAATTGCCTGAGATATCTATATCAGTAAAAAAAGAGTCGATCATTGGAAGAGCCATTACCGTATGCATTAGGTACTTTAGGTTTTAAGCCACACTACAGGGATTATAAAGGAAACCATTACCTAATAAAACTTCATGTAGTAACTTCATGTCCTACTTCGTGTAGGAACCCTTATGATTTTACGTCACCAAATTATTAGCTTCGCTTTCCCAACAAAGATTACAAAAGTCAACCTTCATATACAACCAATGTTTATTTTTTATCGCAACTAAAACCGTTAGAACCACGCAAGGAGGTCAAGGATCAGTCCTTGACCCCTTTCAGTGATTCCTCGAGTTGAACGAGGACTTGTAAACAAGAGCAGGGGAGTTGCCAAGAGCAGTTATGGTTATGGCATTGGTGACAGGGAGGGACTGAGGACGAAATAAATGTTGAGATTTGCATTGACTGAGACTCAGACCAAAAAACGTTATTAAGTCATGTTCTTTAGTAATTCTAGTACGGCCTTACGAAGATTTTAATTCAATGGAAAATAAATAGTAATATCCTAAAGGCGTGTATATGTTAAAGTATTCGGAAATGAACGCAGTGATATATACGTACAACGTTATGGCCCAAAACACAAGCACAATAAAAAAGGTCTAAGATTCGCACCACATTAGTTGTCATGGAGTTAGGGCTCCTTTTTTGCTTACCATCAGGCAAAGAGGAGCCAATGTACCGTACTAATATAAAAAAAATGTTATCAGGTAATACAGGTATATTACTAACACTAATCAAACGAAAAAATCGAAAAGCTGGTCTCTAAAGCCAATAGACTAACGAGCTGTTTATTCTGAGCAAAAATACCGGTAGCAACTTTATTGTAGCTCGCAGATCATCACGAGAGTGGTGTCACACTGTCACAGCTAGAGACAACGCAAGCCTCAAATAAATGAAACGAGCTTAAAATTTTATCTTCGCTCAACTGTTCGCCGTCTCGCGAGAAATCCGACTCCTCCATCCAGTTTGATTGGATTACAGCAATAAAAGCCGGGAGATTGGCTATTGTTCATGGACTAAGTTATAATTTCTCATAATCCCTGAGGATGGGCGTTATGTGGAAGTTAAATATCAGAATTACAACGTTATTTATGAACTTGTTGACAGATCTCTACGATTTTCATTGATATTTCCGTATTACGAACATTAAAATTGTATCCTTCATACAATTAGACATTATCGTAAGATGACTTATAGTCGGGGGCGATTCACTAAGCGCAAATGTCATTATCTCACGGTTATGTCATCGGCGACAGAAGGAATTTAGTACTAATTTTGTACTGTCGCCGTTGATACAACCATGCGATTATGACATTTGCGCTTAGTGAATTCCACCAAGTGTAATAACTCTCAAATGCGAACGGCAAGTCTTTACAGAACAAAGAGTTCAAAAGGGCAAAAATCGCGACCTTAAAAAGGCCAATAATTTAACAACAATTTAATTGCTTTGTTGAATACATTCAGGATCATGTTTCCAGAACAGTGTTTACCAAAGTTTAATATTTTTTCATCACACATAATCTTTATACGTATAACTTCCATTGTAACACCTTCTCCGTGACATATAACCTGTTTTACGTGCAAACAAAGTGACAACACGTCCAAACTTGTCTGCCCCATACAGGCGAACAAGGTTGAAGAAAATCTTCGGGTTCCGACCCAAATCACTTTATTTCATAACATGTCACTAACTTGTCTGCACAAGATGGGGAGTTGGGTCTTCGTCCTTGGTAAAAAATAAGATTTATTTACTTCCAAAACTTGAAACTTATCCATCTATATTATTCGTATGCGGTGTTAATATTTAACTGGATTCTACTTAGGATATCTGAATTCGGCAAAAGAGTCAAAAACCCCATTTTATAATGCATAAAAAATAGTGGAATCAACTTTTTTTTTTAAAACTAAGTTGTCAAGTCTTTAAAGTCAGCTACCTCCAGTCAGAGGACATATCAAAATCCGCGGACATAACACTTTTTGGTTAAGTCTTTACGGTACGCACTGGGAGTTGTATCAAAGTGTCAACATTTGGCTTAAAAATAATGATCTTTTCAAAACATAGTTTTCAGCTCAAGGTATGCGTCATGGCTGCCTATTCAGAGCAATGCTAGATAAAATCAAGTTCATACTTCGTTCCTGACACGAGAAAACAGTTTCTACGCCTAAATATTTATCTCACCAAGTTAACGTTCTTCTTTCTTTCTTTCTTAATTCAACAATAATTAATAATCTGAATAACTTCATTCACGTTCCGACGTGACTACGATTGCGGCGCCTAATCTAACAAATTGTTAAAAACTTTGCCGGACGGTATCTCTTGAATGTTCTCAGCAATTTATTGTTTCGTTTAGATATTTATTTGACTTTTATCAAGTTTTTAAAATTAGCTTTTTCCTTGTTTCTTTTTGTTTCTGTTGATAAGAGATTCAGTAAAGTCCACGTTAAACGATTTTACTTAGTAATTGGCCAAACTGGACCTCGTATGGTACAGAAAAAGTATTTTTTGCAGCACATAGGTACAGTTAAAACCACAAACTCCTGTTAACTACACTGAAATAACTTTTCTACGTTGGTTTAACGAAGCGAAAAATAGTACATGGAACCGCGTCAAAGTGAACTTGTTCAGTTTCATTACTGCTAATGTGAATACAGTTTTATAAAGTCCTACAGTGGTAAATGCGCTGCATTGCATATTGGCAAAATTAATAAAACAAATTCGTAGGTTAATATTAAAGTAATCGTTTCTTAGACAAATGTAAAGAAAAAACAACGCGTCATACTGCATAAATATATTGCTGTCAAATTTACCAAAAGAAAAAATTGCCGCCATTACAAAGTTACCTCGTCAAGTTTTATAATTTTTGCTAGGAATACAGTTCGTTTCACAGTTTCACTCAGTTGCATAGTGGATTTACCGCCGTGTATATTATTAATAGTGTTTTGGAAGCAGCCTTTATCGCTCCTCGTTAAATTGCGAGTTCTATTTTTCTTATGTAAACTGAAGCTGGTTTTAACAATCGTTCCGTGGGTGATAGCATTATTTTCGTTTAACATTGTTTGTGATACATGAAAGCGTTTTTGGAATGCTTGTCGATGCCCACGGTGCTACAACATTTAAATTGTTAGATATGCCCAGACACAAGAAAAATGTGGTACTTATTATTTTGTTTGACATGTCAATGGGATGGGCACGGGTAATGGGACATCTCGTCCCCGTAAAACCAGACCTGCGGGCGAAATTTTCACTTTTTAAAATGTGCATGGGTAGATTCGCCCGGAGAAGTTTACTTGAACGGGCCAGATGTCCCGTACAAAACTGAAGGGGATAATACATAAATAGGCTGAGACCTACTTTTACCCTGTATCTACTTGAATATAATTTTATGCTCTTCTTTATTTACTTACCTTGTGTTTGAAAGTAAATACACAGAGTGACCAAATACCTTCCACATCCAAATCTTATCGAAAGAAATTAGATAACTGCTGACATTGCCGTCATCTGTCAAAGGAAATTACTCCAATAAATCCCTTTGTTCACGAGCCATTAGGTGCCTCGGAAAAATAGATGAATTATGACTGTGGAGCGTTTCCCCATCTGCCTTCAGGCTACGAAGAAGTTAAATGGCTTCGGCGAGAAATTCGGGTCATTGATGGATGATAAATGTAGGTAGGTATGCCATTGTTTTTCTTCCGAAAGATGCAAATGGTATATTGAAGATCTAGGGAACATGAAAAACAATTTGTTTTATTTTTATATTTTGATTTGAAACCGTTTGCTAATAATACACCGAAGATTTTTTACGTTAAGAGCGGTAGAGCTTTGTGGAACTTCCACTTGATTGAACCGCTCGTCTGGGGAAGTACCTCCACCTTACAGAAGACCACAGTAAAGTGGCACTTCGTAACCGTTGTGGTATGTTTCTGGAAAGTAAGGTGCCAGAGCACAGTTGGGGAGAGTATGGGAGTATGGTCCATGGGCAGCGGTGATCATTACCATCAAGTGTCCGTCTTGTTCGTTTGCCTCCCTAATACACATAAAAAAATAAGGATTGGAGATTTTATTACTTCAATTTGTAGCCATCAGATGATGATGCATCAAACTTTTTGCTAAATTATATTTGGTTTAGAAGTATTTCTTCTATCCCTACTTCTTTTTATCCAAACATTTTCAATCTACCCAACTGTTAATCTCAGATAAATCTTGTCGTAACTTCATAAAACTGGGCGTGTAAGGCTGTCAAGAGTTAGAACTTTAGGGAATCGTCCCTAGGGATCCCTAACTCGGCAACTTCACAGGTAGTTGGCTAAAGGTTTGGTGTTGTAATATCAGGCGATAACTGAGTTGCTTTAATTAAATATTTGTTTTTAATCAGCAATAATGAACATCGGCATTTATTCCAGTCATATGTGTTTGTGTATATTATATAAAAATAAGTGGCATTTTTTATTGTCACTTTAAAACTCAAGAACGGACTCACCTACTCAAACCAAATTTTCAGGGTTTGTTCGGACTATTTAGTAGACGACTTACCTATGTGAAGTTTGTACAAAATAGGTCAAGTGGTTCTTCATTTAACACACGTAGCAAAGCACGTACCGGGCCGCTAGTATGTTTATAAAGTTTTTAAGTATGTCAATCCTTTCCCTAGCATCAATAGTTCAAGCTTAGTTTGGGACTAGGCAATTGGTGTGTCGTACCCAAGGAATTTTATTGTAGTTATGATTTTACAACGGAACCATGGACATCAGAAAATAGTAGTCCTAACGGTTTTCGCCCGCACGGGCAATTTTACAATCAGCAGCAATAATAATATTTTTTTATTTATTTTGCTTCACAAAGTACAATACATGGGAACTTACTCTATTACATTCAAAGTATACAATGCAAGAAATCAGACACGATACTCTTTACGGAGTCGTTAAAATGATGCACTGTCCTGTTGTGAATTCATGTTATGTATTTTAAGTTATTTATTGTTTGACACAAGGCCAATGTTTACTGCCGTGGCGGAAGCATCCGTCACCATTACACGAGCCAAGTGTATCTCCGTCGAAACTGATATCCCGACGATGTTGACATGCCGCTAAGGGACTCTGATGTTTCGGTCCCGGCCTAGGAAAGACGGTACTTGATAATTACTTTGGACAGTTTGCTGACTTCATAAACCAAATTTTAAGCTCAATACATTATGTTTAACATGATGGTTATAATGTATTTAATAGTGAATGTTTTAATTGGCTGTCCTTAATAAATTAATGAACGCTTCGTTGATCTAGTGGTTTATGTACCGGACCATTATCTTGAGGACCTGGGTTCAATCCCCAGGTCGGAAAAAATTGAGTTGGTCTTGCCGAATACAGCCTCGGTTTTTGATCACCAACCCGCAACTGGAAAGCGTGAGTCTCAAGCCAAAACCTTTATTTGAAACGAAAATTATGATGTCAAATGGTATACACCCTTGTCTTGCAGTGGGACAAATATTAACGATTTTTACATCCTTTATTTTTTTAGATGATATTCGAATTACACCAGGTCGGTGTTGAGTTTCTTAGGTCTTAGCAGAAGCCCATCCATCACCATTACACGAGCCAAGTGTATCTCCGTCGAAACCGATATCCCGACGATGTTGACATGCCGCTAAGGGACTCTGATGTTTCGGTCCCGGCCTAGGAAAGACGGTACTTGATAATTACTTGAGACAGTCTCACAACTTTGAGTGTTGACGTCGTTATCTGAAATGGTCAAGACTAAAATATGTTTTAATTAAGACATCACTTAGCAGAGCATAAATTGCTTCTTAAAATTATTATTTAAATACTTCTTTAGTGTTTGCATTAGCCAATGCAATCCAAGTCTTAAATGAATAAAAAAAAAGTTAAATTATGTTACTGCTTTTCTTATAATACCTAGTGTAGCACTAGGAGCGCCATAAAATCACTTTTATCCATTTATCGAAAGAGGCAATAAATTTTAATATTGAAATGCTTATTTGACCTGCAGCTGCTATGTGTGAAAATCTAGGTTAAAGGCGAAGCTCATAAACTTCACCAGTTTTCTTGGTACCTGAATAACGACCGGCGCTCGCCTTTCAGAGATTGATCGGTTTCAAAGATTAGAGCTCCCGATATCCTAATTTATAGGGTGCGAAGCAGCGTGAAGAATTACTACACTCCATTTTCTAGCGAGGACTTGTAAGTCTCAGATATTGCAGCCAATCGATGGATATTACGTCGATATAAACATTATGGGACTTACCAATTAAGTTTAACGTTATGTCGTTTCAGAAAGGATGAAGCTAAGCACGATAGTCTCACATATTTCTTATTTGTACATTAAACCTTAATCTGGTAATGTTTGATTATTTCTCGTGGTTTTATTGCATTTTTTTTTCGTGTATAGTTCGAATTCATAACATCGGAGAGCTATAGAATGCGGCTTTTATGAATATGGTTCGCTGTTTTTGTATTTAAAACTAATTAAAATGTTTTTTTGTCAACAGGCGCGGAACAAGCCAGCAGACGGAGGTGGCCACGTCAACCAGAAAAACGCTGCCGGACAGAAAGCCACCACTCCTGGTTCCAAAGGTAATTCATTGCTTTTTGTACAAATACTATGGTGCTTAATCCAATGGGCCGCAAGTCTTCCTATGTGGTTACCTATAGCTACTTTAATGGCTATTACGGTTTTGACAAACGAACAAGAGGGTCACCTGATGGTAAGTGATCACCGTCGCCCATGGACATCAACAACCGCACAAAGGTCGCAGATGCGTAGCGTGCATTAAATGTCCCATATTGGGTATGGACCCAACTGAGCTTTGGCGACCTTACTTACCTAGCAGAAACATAGTACAACAGTGATACTTTTCTGTGGTCTTCTGTAACGTGGAGGTACTTCACCAGACGGGCGGCTTATTCGAGTGGAAGTTCCTCTTAGCTCAGCATCTCTTGCGGTTACTTTTTACTACTTACTTTTTTCAAATCCCCCCCCCTTTCCCCCACATTCAGTGAAAGAATTATTCAATCAGTTCAGTAGTTTTTGAGTTTATTCGTAACATACAAAAATACTCATCTTTCCTCTTTATAATATAAGTGTACATATAGATCCCCATGTAGAAGAAGTTTCACTACGCTATATCTTTTGTTAGTTTGACTAACCTTGACCTTATTAAGTAAAATAACCCAGAATAACAAATATTATAGCCCATTCCGAATGTGTGACTTTCCTCCGGTCCCATTTCGCTGTACTGCCGTAGTCGGGAAATGTTTTCGCAAACGGAAAATTCTTCGTAAAGTAATGAGCAACACTTCTGGAACGAAACCAAAGTAGTCTCAAATTCAACTAGATGTTGTTACTAGGTAATTGAAACATTTTGAATTTCACTTGGATGATCTTGGGGTTATGGTTGAATATTTTGTTTATTCATTACTACTTATTAGACTACAGGAAGGCTTGCTTAATATGCTGCCACATTTTATTGGTAAAGACTCTATGAATCTCTAATTATTCTCTCTTTAGAGGTAAATTCTATTAGCCGTCTACTAGCGACTTTGCCCGCGTGGATAACAAGACGGTATCATGTAGTAGGTAAAAAAAATATGACGAGAAGAAGAATTTCTATGTAAATCAAATTGCAAAATAAACTACTATATATAATATAATTTGTAAGTATGTATAAAAAAAATAGATAGACTCCTTCAAGTGAAGCGTGAAGAAATAACTTGCGGGCCAGTATGGCAATGTCAGGGGTTAGGTTACCATGATGGTGCCGCATCATTGATCACCATTGGGGCTCCTTTTTGCTCACCACCAGACACATTGCAGACAATACAATGTGTAAATATATTAAAAGGGCCATTATGGTAATATTGCTTAGGAAAGTCATAAAGTGCATTTATAAGCAATTTTTCTTCTTCTCTCTAGGGGGGCCAAAGACCCCAGTGAAGCCGTCAGCCCAGAAAGGGGCGGCGAAGACTGCGCCGAACAAGCAGGCGGCGGCGGCGGCGGCTGTCAAGACTCCTCAGGGCAAGAAGAAGAAGGGCCACAAGCATCAGCAGTACGAGCTCATCGTCACAATCAACTTGGTGAGTCTAATTTAAGCCTTCCGTCGCGGTTTCACCCGATCGTAATATCTTCTAAATATCCCCCCATTCCCTCCACATTTCCGGGATCAAAAGTACCCTATGTTCACCGGGGATAGTGTAGGTAGCCAACAGTGAAATAATTATTCAAATAGGTCCAGTAGTTTTTGAGTTTATTCGTTACATACAAAAATATTACTCTTTCCTCTTTTTAATATTAGTGTGGATTTCTGTAGATTTAAGTATATTTTTTATTAAATCATTAGATTTTACACGCCATACTTCGAAAATGGCACTAAAATAAAAGCGAGACAACATGGACCGTAGATTTAAACGGGTGACTGTCAACGTGCTGTGGTCAGAAGCAATAGTCGCTCTTATTTTAGTGCCAATTTCGAAGTATGACGAGGACAAATCTAATGATTTAAATCTTATGATTTAACGCCTATTTTCGCCGCTCCAGGCCAGGATAGACTGGGTAATGCGTTGGTTTGTATTACTAGGGGCGTAGGGTTTAGATTTGTCTGGCATCAAGTAAAATTATTTTACTCTTCTTTCTTAACTTCTGTGTAGGTGCCATACTACATAGAACAATGATCTTCACATACATATATACACATATAAGAGTATTGCCAAGTGGTATAAGGTCATAACCATGTTTTCGTTTCATATTGTGTGATTATGTTATTTCTTAGCGACTTACCCACCACCAAATGGGACTTCGTGTACCAAAATAGCAAAAAAATAACAATATTGTTTCACAAAAGTACCGCACACAAAGTCCCGATCTAAACCTACACAGCTATTTATATTTCAAAGATTGTTTTGCTGAACATTCAACTACATCTCCATATTTTTCCCGCGGGACCTCTTTTCACTCTCAAAATGTCCGACAAACCTGCCCTTTAAACTAATCCCAACTCCCTGAACGATCCAAAATGTCTTTTATTATCTGTGTAATATTAAATAAAGTTGTTTGAAATTTCTGTTTGACATCTTACGTTTTACATTTATGATGATGTCGTTTTTTGACCATTAATTGTGATAGCAAGTCACGGTTATTATAAATAAATTTGCTAAGAATATAAGCTACTGCTGAAACGGATTTTTATTTTTGTTTATTGACGAGCCAGTTGGTCTACTGGTCAGGCTACAAAACCGAGGGCCACGGATTTGAATCCCGCTAGGGGCAAATGTTTGTGTGATGAACATCGGCATTTTCACTCTCGTCATGGATGTTTATAAAAGTATTTAAGTATGACTATCCGTTCCCTAGCTTCCATAGTACAAGCTTCGAGCTTAGTTTAGGGCGCGGCAATTTGTGTTTTAGACCAATGAATTTGTTTATTTAGATTACAAAAGTGAAGTTAAATTTTTATTCAGAGCAGTTTACTGAAAGTGAAGATAAGATAAAAATAATAAAAAAATCTGCGTATCTGGAATACTGAAATGCAATACCTCCAGGCTTTCTTCAATATCAAACTCATTTCTCAGTTAAGTGTTTCAAATATACTAGGTCCTATCCTACATTTTAGTCTACAGTATTCAATACTCCTCCAAATCACCCACAATTCTTCAAAATCCGCGGTACTTTAGCGCTTCCATCGCGACAATCTATCCCTGTCTAATACCTTGATCCATTCTATCTTTCATCTCTTTTCCCAAATGGTCCTTGGAGACGTAAAATCTGGCAAACTGGATTACCAAACATATCGTTGGGAGCAAACACATTCGACTGCGATGGCTCAGAACGTTTCCTTAGTGATTTTTATGACGACATAAAACTCAACGCGTACATATACTGAATTACAGTGATGCCTTGCTCCAGCGTTTTGTCTCCAGAACAACATATTTTTGAGCCGGGCTACTGATTTGATGGAGCAACAGAGATTTACAGAGAGGTATTTGAAATCTTTGCTATAGTCGTTGTTGACCACGGATGTCGGTAATTGGTTAAGAAACTTTCTCTCCCTATTCCATACAAAAAATTGTATTCAAATACATTCACATACTCGAATGACACACTGTTGAGCTTCTTCTCATTTTAGTTGAAACTATTTGTGCTATATTTCTTGTGGACAGTAAATAAATTCTTATTAATAAAAATAATTCTATTCTTTATATATTTCTAGCCTGAAAAAGTGAAAATAACCGTAAGACCACAGTTTAAATAGACAGCCTCTCCTATCAGTTACCAGACCGAAAGAGTACCATGGTTAATTTCTTCATTGGTTTTCAATCCATATACAAAGTCATAAGGTTCAATTTCTTGAGGGAGTTATTCCTTGTCACACTGTTTGAACTGTAACTCTATTTAAGTAAGTAAGTAGTTAAGGGTTAAAGTTCGGCCACATCCAGAACTTGATCTCAAATGTCCTGACGACCATCGTTGTAAGTTTCAAACTACTTACTGCACCACAGCAATCTATATATTGCTAATGACCAGCAATCAAAGTTCACATAACCTCCTTAGATCCTCGATAGGGATCGCTAACGACATTTACACGCTCCGATATCTTCCCCCGGATACATCGCCATGTTATCGGATGATGTAAACCGTCCTAACGACTATTCAATGCTTCTCGCTGACAAAGGCGGACTGAAGAAATTTGCATTTAATGAAAAGCCGTAAAATATTTACGGCTTGAACATTTTATCCGGTATTTTTTGAAAATTGCTGGATTTCGCCGCTCGTTCGGTTAATTTTGTCGCTCGACGTAAAAGAAATGTGAGAATGAATGGATTCATTTTCGTTCGCTTCTGTATTCTGCGTAGAAGAATTTATATAATTGTGGCATTTCTAACTTCCTTGTTCCTTTTATATTATAAAAAGACTACCATGTTTTACAACGTGATATTAACGGAATTAACTCATTTGACTGAGTGCCTAATTTGTCGCACTCAGGCGTATAAACGATTACTACGTTTTATGTATGTACAGTAGGTACAATAAATATATGATTGACTTTTCTAACAAAGACATGTTGTAGTTTCCATATTTGAATATAATTCAATAAAACTTTTCCACAGACGTTTTAATTAAGCACTTCGATCGACCGATAAGACTTTTTAATCAGTACAGATTCTGATATTCGTGTGGAAAATCTAAATGACCTTTGAACATGAGATTCGTGACATTTTACAAACTAATAAAGGTTTTTAATTGTTAAAGAAAATAAATTATATTTATAATAACTACCTTGGGACACGCGAAAATGTTTTTGTAATGAAATAGATTGTTTTGTGGGCGGGAACGATTAATTATGAGTATTAGCCGGCCACAATAGCTTCTGAGAATTCGATATTTCTAAAATGATATTTGTGTTAAAATGAATATTTGGGTGGATCAACTTTTTAACCGACAAAACGGGCAAAAAATTTCGGCGTGTTTCAAAAAAATTTTTTTGCTTATTTAACTATTTAATTTATTCAAAAGTGTGTTAAATATATCTGAGATACGGCTTCCTAATCGAGCAGCGAACTTTTTGAACTACTTCTTATTGAAAAACTCAAAAGTGTAAAGCTTGACCCAAATTTTTGTCACCGGAGTTACCCAAAGTTATTTCGCTGCAATTCTTGAATAAAAAGAGACTTAAATTTTTATTTTAGTGGATTTATTCTGTCATGCAAAATCAAATAGTTTGGTATACAGCATTTGTATGTAATTGTAATATATGGGCATTAAAATATGAGATGTATGTATGCTGAGTAACTAACGAGTCAGACACGTTGTTAATTTTCTCTGTACTTCTTTAAAAACTTAAAATTTAGTCACAGTTTTCTCTGAAATTAAAGTAAATAATCTTATTTTACCCTGAACCTAAAATAATCATACAAATAAAATCAAACACATATTGTTACCTTGCAAAAACGGCTTACAAATTTAGGGACAACTAGTAACGCCTGAGACATTTTTGGTAACTCAAGAGACAAGAGACAAGTACAATCTATAAACTTCTGCACATAACTACACTCGCGAGCAACCAAATCGACTCAAGCGCAATCTTTGCATTCAAACATTGTTCTAAGTAAAAGTATGCAACATTATAATACAAATGATATGTCATTTGGACGCTTAAAACTTCAGATTTTATATGATATCATCATTATTAATATCCATGTTTACTTTTTTATATTAGTGTCTGAACTTGAATTAGGAAAAATGGGATTTTGGGTATTCATAGGTGTTGAGATCAGAATTGACACAAATAAAACAGGGTTTTTTCTTAAAGAGTATAAAAATTATGGGTCCAGGATTTAGTACTGCCTAGCCCTAATTACAGCCCGTAGTCGGTTCTTCATCGACCTTATTTATTTTTCGACGGTGTCTTGAGGAATACCTCCCCAATCCACTAATTTAGCTGCCTTCAACTCTTCTGGGCTTGATGGGGCTGAATTTCTTGTTCATAACCTTCGTTTGACCTCGTCTCATAAATGCTCGATGGGATTTAGGTCTGGACTTAGCGCAGGCCAGTCCATTGTGTTCAAATCGACTTTTTGAAGGAACTGCTGCCTAACGCGCGCCGTGTGGCATCGAGCTTAGTCCTGCATTAGGATGCAGTCTTCGACAACAAATCCTGCGTTGGGCACAACATGTTCCAGGAGAATATTTGTGATGTGCCCCTCAGCTCCTAGTCCTCCTCGGCCTCATCCAGGCATGAAAGCGAGCTCGGTTTTATCTTCCAACGAGATACCAGCCCACATCATGCCAGAGCCGCCACCAAAGGCGACGGTTTCTGCGAACCAGCATTAAGAAAATCGCTCTCCCGGACGCCTGTAGTCCCGGTCTCACCGGTCACATCATGCACCCTTTGTGAACAGGACCGACCTCCATTGCCCAAAACTCGAGTTGAGATGCTCTCCAGCAAACTGTAACCGAGCTTGCCGGAGGCCTGCAGTCAATTTTGGATCTGTTTCAGTCAGGTTGGCTTCCTTTAGACGTCTTCTTACTGTCCACTCGCTGACAGCTACATCTCGAACACGCTTCAGCTCACCTGCACGGCCACACCCGTAAGGTGTCGAATTCACAGGCAGGTAGAAACAATGAAACGGTCCTCTCGTTCAGAAGTACCACGGTAGCGGCTGGTTGTTAGTCTCCAAATAATGATCGAGTCTTTTTATATTGTTTGTATACTCGGGATACAGCAGACTGACTAAAGAGAAGGTAGGAAGAGACTACTCGCTGACTGAGCCTTTGTTGCAATAAGGTAACAACTTGAGCGGCTTTGTGAGGTGTGTTATACATGTTTTCCATCATGGACACCGCCAGTAGCAAGTTTACAATCTGAAAGTAATTTTGATTACGACTTTTCATGAAACTATGTCTATGAAAATCGCACAATGTCTAAAGAGTTACCAGAATTGTCTTTGGAGTTACCACTTTGGTAACGCAGTGTACAGGCAACTCAGCAGACATTTTTTACATAATGGCTTGTAAATTAAAATTTACTAATATGGCGAACGGTTTGAATTGACCAATAGGAAATCAGCCTTAAGGACCTTCAAAATTTGATGAAGAAATTAAAAAACATTAACCCGTTCATCGAAATAATCCGGTAACTCTGCCGACACTGAATAAATACACGCGCACTCCTCTACAGTTTGCTGCGGACTGGCGGCGAGCCGGCAAGAATTTAAGGCTCGCCGCCGCCCGTGCAAGGAATAAGATCGTATCGCCGTTCTTTACTAGAAATTTGTGACGTATTGCATAATATTTTTTACGTTTTTTCGCGGTCACTCAGTATACACCACAAAATGAGATGAATTAGGGACAGAGCTTTAAAGCCTTTTTTTCTTTAAAATGAAGACCTATTTTTATATTTAACATAGTAAGAACTAAACCTTGTTTAATTTATAAGCAATATATTAGCAGACTTAAGAATGTTCCAAGGAAAAAAACTCTTAAATTAGCAATTACATATAGCTACCTCGATGAAGGGACAGCTAAAATTTGTATGGAAAGCTATGTCTTATGCAAAGTCGTATACTGAGTTACCATAGTTTTTACGTTTCCTTCTTCATTTTATCTAGATATCATTGGTTTTTTATTAAGGTTACTAAACTGTTAATTGAACAAAACATAGAAATAATTTCTAAATTGTCTTAATTTAGTCGTTTTTGAATGCGATGTCGTCGGGACAAACTTATGTCGGTTAAAAAGTTGATCCACCCATTTACTTCGCGGCTGAATGTACCTTAAACAATCAAACTTTGTTTTTTTTAGTATAAATTAACATCTTTTGGTCGCTTTTTACAACTTGTTACGAAGTCAAAAAAAACCATGAAATACTCGTAGTTAGGTTCAGTAAACGTCATTTTTGAACAGCAGAAAAAATACCTAATAATTAATTCATGTTTATAAAAATAACCCTAGTATATAGGAAAGCTATGTACATATATTTTTTAATTTTCCTTTCTTTATTTTGTAGAACTTCACAAGAAGGTTCCTGCTTATTTCTTACGCAAACTTTTGCTAATGAGCAAGGCAATTAAGTCGTAACGTTTAATCGAATTCCTCCGCATAATGTGTTAATTAGTTCATCGAACTCTGCTATTTGAAAACTCAATTTTCAAAATTGAGTTTTTAAATAGCAGAGGTCGATGATCGTCGTTTTATAAAGCAGCATTTGTGTTCTTAGTAATTTCACAAGTAAACAATGCTAGAACTTATTTTTTTAATTTTCCTGACCATGATAATTCTTCGTTTATCTGAACGTAGGATTTTCCCAACTAAAAAATAGATTAAATGTAATAACATGTTTTTTAAGGGTTTCAGAGATACTATTAAGAGAGCCAATAATTACCAAAATACAAAATGTTTTTTTACCACCGCCTTCAAAAATCAATATATAAAGCAGATGAGGATAGCATAGAATTCGATAGATGCTCTTTTAAATAGTTTTTGAGTTGGTTCCTGTTCCCTTTCAATCTATGGGACTGGCGCTAACTGACATAATTTGTAAAATAATTGCCTTCTATTTTTATGACTTTAATATAAACCAAGCTGACGTAATTTGTAAAATTTAAATTGTTGATTTCTAATTTTGCGTTTGTTTTGTTAAAAAAACATCGCTGTCGTGGTTTCCATCCACATGCTTTCACCCGCTTTTGCACTTTTCATAGCTTTAAAGTGGATCTGGGCTAACATCAAAGACTGCCCACTTCTTTGTGGCTAGTTTATTCAGTAAGGCGTTTTATGATGCTTTAGTTTAGTTGCTGATTCAACGGTTCTATGAATGACGTACATAAAAGTTTATTTAACAGTAGGGGAAAGTGGTCAGGCTTCGTACAGTGGGAGCATTCGTACAGTAGTCGTATCTCCACAATTATAAATGTTGATGCTTTTGTATTTGTGTGTAAGTAAGGCCCCTCATGCCCATAGACTCACAACTAAACGAAATAGCACTGCTTCAATAAGGTTCGCCTGGACAAGTCGATATGAGTTTATGGCCTGCATAAGAAATTTTTCGATCCATCTTTGAAAACATTTATTCCTAATAAGTTTTGCTCGTATTGCTAAAGTAATTGATAAAATCTATTGGATATGAGCCATATATTACTATGTTAATTTGAATTAGGTTGTTATTTTAATAGTTTTTCTATTTTGAAATATTTTTATGAAAAATTTTGGTTGGGGTACTTTCGTACACTTTCTAATGGGGTATATTCGTACATAATAAAGTATGAGAAAAAAAATGCTATGTGTTCTACTAACAAAAATGAAGATACGTTTTAAGCTAGAGCAAGAAAAACAATTATTTATGTTTTTAAAATTGATCAAACTATGATGAATGTGCAAAAATAGACTCGTTATGTGTGTTTTAAGCACGCACCCAAATGGTCAAATTCAAATGTTGATTTTATAATGTGCATTTGTTAAAGTTGTTTGTTTTACATTGTATTTTTAGTTAAAACTAGCGGCCGCCCGCGACTCCGTCCGCGTGGATTTCTTTTTTTCGAAATAAAAAGTAGCCTATGTTCTGTCTCAGGGTCTAAAGATTGTCTGTACCTAATTTCATCTAAATCGGTTGCTAGGTTTAAGCGGGAAAGCGTAACAGACAGACAGAGTTACTTTCGCATTTATAATATTAGTTGGGATGACATTTGAGTGATTTAATTAGTGGTTTGGATATAAATAATTGTTTACGAAGCTCTGCCCCTCTGTACGAAGCTACCCCACGTGAGGGGAGCTTTCGTACTATTTCCATTTTTTGGAAAATAGGCCGTATCTTTTCACTTCTCATTAAATCAACACTAAGCTACATTATTATTGAAGCCAAATAACTAGGTAATGCAAAAGCAGAAGTATTTTTGGGAAATAGCAATAAGTTATTTTTTTAAAAATCCTTGAGTAAAAAGTGTACGAAGGGTGACCACTCTCCCCTAATTTGTAACGTTAAATGTACCAATACTTTGTTTAAAACAAATGAAGATACGATCTTCGAGTCAGAAGACTTGATAAGTTATGATAGATATACTGAAAATGTTATTTTGCGCATAAAAATATTGCATTGCGCATGCACATTTTTTTTAAAGTTTTCGGGTCTGTCTCATTGCTACTAAATGTGTATAATGTCACCACTATAGAATCAAAATACAATTCAAACGCCCGCCTCTAAGAGCAAGGTTAGTGTTTAAAACTATTTCCTTATTAAACCCAATATGTTTAAATTAACTGGGAAATAAATTATTTAACCTTTTAACCATATAAAAGCAAGGAATGCAATAAAAAAAAATGCTTTTCAAACTAAACACATTAAATCTCAGAAAGACCATCACCATCGTGTAACTCGATTAAACAATGCTTCTTAAAAGAATTTTATTTAATCGTAAATTCAAATCACAGCAACAGATGTAAATGTCTCTTTAATAATTCAGTCGTTACTCTGTAGTTTATGAAGAAGATTTAGTTGAATATAAAACGGATAGGAAACAATACTGGAATGTTTTCACTGATATATATAACAGTCTTCTTGAGAATGATTTAACGTTTTAAATTAGACTTTTTTATGGTACAGTCAGGTAGACTGCAACTTCTAACTGCCTCCGTGGTGTAGTGGTTAGAAGCGACGGTAACCAAACCCATGCAGCTAGTTACATCAACAAACACCTCATTTGTTCATCTCATTTTGTCTAATTGAGTACTCAAGCCGGTGCACTCCTTATTCCCTCACTCACACAGCTCGGTGGGAAAGCAATGACACACAGTCGAAAAACAGAAGGTAACAAAATCCTTGTAGCCAGTTAACTCATAAACAAGCGCCACATTTCGTCTATTTGAGTACTCAAGCTCTCGTGCACTCCTTATTCCCTCACTCACATAGCTCGGTGGGAAAGCAATGACACACAGTAGAACAACGGACAGTAACAAAATCCTTACAGCCAGTAAACACATCATGAAACGCCTCACTTGTACGTCTCATTTTGTCTAATTGAGTACTCAGGCTCTCGTGCACTCCTTATTCCCTCACTCACATAGCTCGGTGGGAAAGCAATGACACACAGTAGAACAACGGACAGTAACAAAATCCTTACAGCCAGTTAACTCATAAACAAGCGCCACATTTCGTCTAATTGAGTACTCAAGCTCCGGTGCACTCCTTATTCCCTCACTCACACAGCTTGGTGGGAAAGCAATGACACACAGTCCAACAAGGTACGGTAACAAAATCCTTGCAGCCAGTTAACACATCAACAAACACCTCATTTGTTCGCAGCCGAAACGTCGTTAAACTATTTTAGCAACTTCAATGGTCACTTTTTACAACGCTTCGAATGGTACAGTTTATATTTTTGGGGGAATTCTCGTAAATGCCTACGTGAGTGCGGTCGTAATCCGAATGACGAATTGCGGGAAATAGAAAGGAACGAGCATTTGTTTTGTTTTGTGAAGAAATGGGATCTAACTGTTCTGCGACCGATATTTTCCTATTAATATTCTTTCAAAAATATTGACTCGTCTCCTTTTTCTATGATACCACATAATTATTTACAGGATGCAGAATAACACATTGGAAGCAATTAGAGGCATCTGTTTTAAACTTTTGGAAATGTTTTCGAGCGCCAAACGTTTTTTATACTTGGTGAATGCTTTTACGCATCCTCGCTCTTTAAACTAAGCTACATAAAAGTTGACTTTTGAGCACAGTTAATTAGGTCCCTCTTGAAGTGCGAAATGATGCGAAAGCGGAGTGTAGTAAGACTGCAGCTAATATTTCCGCACAATTTACTGATATCCAAATTTTTTCATGTTCTGTCGTCAGGTTACTGGAGTCCGTGCACCTGCTCTGTTGGTTTTTGTTATATTTCGGGAATCGAACTATACATATAAATGGATGTATGTGGTCTGGTCACTTCTGGTGGGCTAGCCAAGATGCCATTTTTGCGAACGCGAAACAACGTCGGTACGAAACGATAATTCGCGTTCGCAAAAGTGGCATCTTTGGCTAGCCCACCTTCTTTTAAAGAGTGGAATAAAATGCGATACGCATGTCCCGCCGCATAGGTGAATTAAGCGGCTGCGACAAAAAAAAAAGGTGAATTAGGCGGGGGTCTGTGAGACTATCCACTTCCATTCAACTTCCTGTGACGATAGACTACCCACTAAAAACTTCCACTACTTTCTCTCTCGAAGCCATATTGGCCATTGGGAGACCAGGGTTTTATTCTCCCCATTGGGCCGCGGCGACTTGCTCGGTGAATCGCCACATGGTCGAAACAAACTGTATGTCACGGTTGACTATGTTAGTCTATTTCCGTGAGCCGTATTTTGCCCAGTTTACGATGCCTCGACACGCCTTCTGTCCGCTTGTTTTCTTTAATCATCTTTATTGGTCTACCGTCTGTAAATAACAACATAGATTGTCGGTGATTGGTGACCTTCAGATTTGAATGGATTGCTAGAATATTTTTTGGTTTACAAATTAAATTACCATGCCGTAGTAACTCTCAGTTTATATGTATAAAATACGACGTTAAAAATCACCAAGAGAAATCCTGGGTCCCTAACATTTAATAAATTTTCTTTGATATCTTGAAAATTGACATCATTCAGTGCCATTCTGAGCTTTCATGCTTTCATTGCAGTGAAAATATCTCTTTAAATTTTGTGTGACAAGCAGAGTCATCTATGTCGTGTTAGCAAAATTATCTTATGAATTAACTAAAGTTTCTTTTTATAGTGAATAAGGAAATCAACAGATGGCGTTATGAGTATTTTAAAAGGTAATATAAAAAGATACAAAGTGTTTTGAAGGAAGTAGATGATTCAAAATCTTAAAAAAAAACACTTATAATCTTCTTTTTCTTTCTAGCGTTTATCCTGTTTCTGTGAGGGGTCCGCTTTGACCCACTTATCTTAAATTCGACTTAAAAAATAGAGTCATAAAATTTAAGAAAATTTTATAGGTAGGAGACGCCAAATTTTGTTAGCTGGGTAGATTTAATTCCTAACATGACACTAATTTATTGTACTTAATTGTATGTGCATTAATATCTGTGCTAATTCTTTCAAAACTTACCTTTTTCTAGCAGTTAGCTACTGACATTTTATAGGTACCTACCAATTATATTTTGCATTGGTACAGCTTGAAATTATTGCATTTCTCTTTGATAGAAACATTTTTAAGGCCAGTGTGTTATTAAAAAAGAAGGTCTAATCTTATTACATTTTTGTTATTAAGTTTATGCAAGTTTAAATATAAGTTCACAAACGCAACAGAACGCAGGATGAATTTAAATTATTGATTGAGCAAATACCACGTTGGCGACCAATCGCAGTAATTTCCCGCCAAAACTAACGCGTTCCAATGATATCAGGCGTGCCAACGACGCTAAATATTGATTTGTTCTACAGTGACCGATAAATATTTTGCTAGATTATATTATGTAATTAAGTCTTGAACTTGATTTTTAGCAATTTCAGTAAATTAATGTTAAACATGTTATTATTGTTACCGAAACTTAAGTTGACTAATGATTATGTTAAAGGTAATTGTAATACAAAATACTGAGTCGAGAATATATATTATACATATAAGGTGTAAAATTACCATCGGCCAAGGACTTGAAAAAATCATAAATTAACATCTGTATTTTTATTGCACCAGTTACCTATTAGATTTTTTATTACATATTTCACAAAATTTGTTGCTAACACTTTCGTTAGCCACGTTATTAAAATGTTAGCAATCATGACTGCATAGAAAAAAATAAACATTAGAAACATGACTGTATCGATAACAAACACATGTTTACTGACCACACTGCAATAATGATATTGCTCGCGCTCTATTAATGCACTTGATATGTGAAGATCATTATGTTAATATGGTATTGATATGCCAATTCATAAATTGTATCACTTGATGTAATAAACTTAACAAATGAACTAAATTCCCTTGGACTACTTTGATGCCATTGTAGAACGACCTACCTAGCTGCTTTAGCGTGCAAAAATATAATAATTTAAATATAGAATTCTACATTTATCCCAGCTGACAATGTCGCGCGCGCTTGTCAATGCTGGCTTGTTTTGATAACGTTTTAAAAAAATAATCAGTTTTTAATCGACAGTGACAGTGCGTGCATGACCTTCGTGGTCGAAACTTTTTTAATAACAACGTACAGTACAACCTCCTTGGTGCAAACGTGAAACTTTTTTTTTCGTTGAGCGGGAAAATTTGACGTTTTACTTTTTATTTGACAGATAAAAACAAAAAGTTTTCATAACAAAGCAAAGGTTCAGTGTTGAAGTTTTGCAGTCTGAGAATGTCCTACAAGTTTTAATAATAAAAGTTCGGCGTGGAGTGTTACTCGTACGTTGTGTTTCGAAGTTTTAAAAGAAGTACTGGAGAATGGCTGAAACTATGGCCACAGACGATATTTATAATAAAGAGTACCGAAGGCTGCGTAGACTTACAAGTGATTTAGCAATAAGACAAGTTTCTGTGGGTATTATTTTGAGTTCAACGAAGTTATTTAATAATCTTGTTTTCTGCATGTACAGTTTGTAAACCAATAAGGTTTATTCGTTATGCGTGATTATGATATCGGAGTAATAAAAATATTACGGAACTGCAGTTTACAAATAAAAGATATCAGATATCTTTATAATGCATTTTGTCATGAAGGCTTTAATTCGGTGCGTCATAAAATGATGATGGGTTGGTATCAATAAACTAAATCAACACGAGGTTCGAGTCCCCGTGTAAAATGTTTTAATTATATTTGAAAAATGTTACATTAACGGTGGTTATTAAAAAAGATCCATTCCAATGACTTTTTAATATAATAATATTTAACGCTTATCTTTTTATGTTTACAGTCAGAATATGGCCTCACGGAAGAACAAGTTGCAGGTATGAGTACAAAATATTAAATTAAAAAAAAAAAAATCGTCCCGTTTGATTTTTGGGTCACCAATCAGTATAACAAGATCCAATCACGGGTGCATTCAAACATTCGCTTTTATAAAAATATTAATATTTTCCGGCAAGCAGATTTTATTCAATCAGCTTTTTTGTACTACATAAAGGATTGTTTCAATGATACCTGATGGTAATCTATACGTGTTTCATCTTACCACAGAGTTCAAAGAAGCCTTCATGTTGTTCGACAAGGATGAAGATGGAACGATCACTATGGCGGAGCTAGGAGTGGTGATGCGATCGCTAGGACAGAGGCCTTCAGGTATGTATCTATCTTTAATAAAAAAGTAAGTCTGCATTACTGCACAAATCTAGAGATGACCACTATACCCTCCTTTGTATTGCATTTTTTTTTTATTAAAAGCGACGTTCAGGATGACCTTACTCCACCTGATGGTAAGCGGAAGTAAGGTCCAGATGTTATAAGGTTAACACTTATAATAATTAATGGGACTAAACGCATAATGCGTTTATTATATAACACACTGTACAGGTACACTAATGACTGCTGTATAAAATTTCGCATTAGTTCCGGAAATTGAAATTAGTGTAGAATGCAACGTGAAACGCTGAAATCTTTTATTTTAGTTAGTCCGTAAAAACATGAGTTTTGCAGGTCGCTTTTTATCTTGAAAAAATCCTAATATAAATTGCATTAAAAAATTACATTGGAAAGTCAGCTTTGTTTTGAGGAAATTGGTTATGCAAAGAAATCAAATTATTAAAATACGATAGTTTTCCTCTCCATTATGATTCTAAGTGGATCCTGGCACTGGGCTGGGAAAACGCTGATTATGATAAAAAAATGAAGATTATGATCCTAAACAGTTTTAGGCTCACCACAAACATTGCTAGGGTCAGTTGCCACCAGCAGTAGTTTTTAAAGTTACCACTCAAATCTCCCCTCAATTTTGCCCAGGTGTATAAACTTGCATAGACTCAATGTTTATAATATGAATAGGATATATTGCCGCTGAAACCGCAAGATGGATGCGTTTCAAATGACCGATACGATAACGTCTTGCTATGCTACATCAGATTAGTTATTTACAAGGTTTCCTTAGGCTTCATGTTGACTTTATTTTCTCTATTTTCTAAGTTTAAGTATTGCAGAACTGGTGGATTGATAGGTATAAAATTAAAAAGGGCCATGATCCTAGGATGTTGGCCCAATGCAACTCGGGCCTAGGCAATTTCATCAGTGACAAAAAAAGGCGAACTGTCGTATAATCTAGGTACTCATATTATTATAAACTCGCTGGGCGGAAAGCTAACTATCTCAAGCCAAGTGACAGGTGGTGGTACAAAATGTCAAAACTACATACCATAAATATTATGGGTTGCTCTGCTAGTCAAGCTTTTAGGATCCTAGGATGCACTGGCTCTATAATGTAGAGTTTTGCGAGCATTAAAATAAATAAACCTCGACTCTTATATCAAAGCATTAAAGTTCTCATTTGTATGTATACCTACGATTGAGTATTTAGGTTGGTAATACATTACATATGCGTTCTTACTGTTTTCCCCACGTACATACGCGTACATAAAACCACATATTTATTCCTCAAGTCATGTCGAGTGTGTTAATTGAGTCGAGTCTGTACAAATTGGCGAAGCATTTAGCAGAATTGTTGCCAAAATTCCATCAGTAATGAACTCGGTTCCCACATAAGCTATAAATACAACTGACAATCACAGATTTGTTTGAGATATACGTCATTTATATCTTCGTATAAGTATGTTTCATGAAGATCAATGTGGTAGATTGGAAGTAGAATGTAAAGTTGATTATTACGCAAATCGTGGAGTTTTTCGATATAAATGAACAGGCGCTCTGATTTCCCTACATTGCCCATAAATTCTGTGTACAAATACCAAATGATTGAACCTCCTTGCTCCTATTTTTATTTTATGTCTGCTTAGCCCTTTTCAGAAGAAATTTCTGCCATAGACATTAATGTCTATGGCAGATCTATGGCTACTTATTTATGACAACGGAATATTAAAAAAACATTATGATTTTTTCATTGTTCTCATTTAGTTTATACCTTACCGACGCTTAATTAGTGAAAATGTTTTTTATTTTACATATCAGTGCGGTAGAAAAGTGACAAAAAGAGAAACTTGATCGGTCAAGTAGGCCCCGGCGAGATTCGAACTCGCGATCTCCTGTTTACTAGACAGGCGCTTTAACCAACTAAGCCACGGCGCCTTCGGCACTACGTCGCGAAATAACCGTAGTTGTGTTGTTATTCTAGCCGCAAGTTACTTATTAATTATGTAATTTATTGTTAAATCATCATCATCATCCTAGCGCCTGTCCCGGTCGCATCCTCGGCCGTTGCCTCGGAGTCCAGGGTCCGCTTTCCTACTGCACCTACTCCACTTCGCACGGTCTTGGGCATCCTGGGTGGAAAGACCATTGGCACGCATGTCATCTTCAACGACGCCAAGCCAGCACTTCTTGGGCCTGCCCCTTCTTCCGGGACCCGGCGGTGGTGGCATGATGAGACATTTGTTTCCCACGTAGCTGGCCGGTTTTCGTAAAACATGGCCGTACCAACGTAGGCGACACTCCTGCAGTTTATCTGCAATATCACGGACACGAAGGCTACCCCGGATGCGTGAGTTCTTAATGCGGTCTTTCCGCGTCACTCCACACATCCAGCGCAGCATCTTCATCTCCGTGACACGCAGCATCTGCTTGTGTCGCTCAAGTACAGGCCACGTTTCGCTGCCGTACAAAAGGACGGGCCTAATGATGGTCTTATAGACCTGTCCCTTCAACTTAACCGGCATTTTGGGGTCACAAATGACACCAGTCACCTCACGCCACTTGGCCCAGGCTGCTGAAATGCGGGCTTTGACGTCGCAATCGATGTCGCTGGACGCATGAAGTACAGATCCCAGGTATTTAAACTGGTCCGTACGCTCGACCAAGTCACCGTCTATGCGTACGGGTGGGGGATCTGTGTTGCAGGCCATGTATTCAGTCTTCGCCACGTTTAGTTTTAGACCGCCGTTCTCAAGTGCCACCTTCCACTTACCCGCTCGTCGCACCAGTCGTCCCCTGTCCGAATCCGTCAGCGCGATATCATCAGCATACATGAGCAGCCACGGGGGTTGCTCATGTGCGTCTATGATGCTGGTTGACAGTTCGTCTAATATCACGCTAAACAGGAAGGGACTAAGGACGGATCCTTGGTGGACTCCGACGGTAACGGGGAAAGGGTTGGTGTCACCAACAGCAGTCCTAACTATTGAATCGGAATCGTGGTACATGTCTCGGATGACGTCAATATAAGTTTCAGGCACCCTCTTGGACCTCAGTGCCCACCAGATCATCATGCGAGGAACACAGTCGAAGGCCTTCTGCATGTCCAGGAACAGGAAATGCAGAGGCGTGTTCTTCGTTCTGTATTTCTCCATGATCATCCTTAGGGCAAAAACAGGGTCCATGGTACCAAGACCAGGTCGAAACCCGTACTGACAGTCCGAGACAGTACACTCCTGTCGTAGCCGAGAGTCAACTATCCGCTCAAATAGCTTCATAGTGTGGGACATTACCTTTATACCGCGATAGCTTCCGCACTCCTGCACCGATCCCTTCCCTTTGAAGACTGGAGTTATGATACTCCGTCTCCACTGGCAAGGGATCCGCCCGGTGTAGAGTATGCGGTTATAAAGGTCGGTTAAGATGCCCACACCACGAGAACCCATCGCCAGGAGGGCGCCACTACGCCACTGTTTACATCGTCTCCGTATTTAAATAAATAAGAAAAATAGAAACTGTGACTAAAACTTTTAGAAAAGTGCATTGGATAAGCATTTGTGCTGTGCTACATCAGGAAAATACAAAGTACAAAGTGAAAACTCAATTTAAAGAAGATAAATACACAAACTTTGAAAAACATCTTAAATCTGATTTCAAGCAAAAAGTCGTTATTAGTGTAAAAACTAAACCTGTGAAGTGTAAGTGCGTAGCGGCGGAACATTGCTACTGAATAGAGTGAATAAATAACAACAATATGAATAGAAAAGTGAACATAACCTAAATTCGACAGTTACTAATCAAAATTGCAAACTATAAAACTACAATATTTACATACTGGCAGCGACATCTAGTGAAAAGTGGACCAACCACCAACTTAACTGACAATCTGTTCAATAACCTAGCAGCACCCGTAGGTAGTGTTGTGATCACCGTCCACTAGAGGACGCTTATTGAGTTATTTTGATCTTTGGCACAGTAAACTGTGTCTTTGGCGAAGTAACTAACATTAATTAATAATGCCTCAATGTGCTAGATGCCACAAAAACATACCTAACAGACAATTTCTCACCTGCGTTCATTGTAATTGTACTTATGACCTAGATTGCGCTAATGTATCTGAAAAGCGCTTCTATAACACAATGACGCATGAACATAAACAACGGTGGAAATGTACACCTTGTTACGAGAATTTAAGTACACCTATAAGATCTCAAGAAACAGATGGCGAACGATGCGCTCAGTCACCCATAATAAGCAATGTTACTATACGGAAGGGTAAGACTTCTCAGGGCAAAAGTGACTCGCTGAGTTCCGAAGACTCATCTTTACTAGGTGATACTATAATATCAAGTACAGAAAAGGGCAAACCTAAAATGAAATCTGAACTGACTTTAGAAAGCATTAGCGATGTGATAACACGAAGCCTTCAGGTAAATAATGATAAAATAATATTACAACTACAAAGTACTATACAGGAAGAAGTTCGAAAAGCTATGAAACTATTAAAAGCAGAAATAAATCAAGATTTAAGTACCCTAAATGAGCAAAATAAAACCAGAATTATGGATATACAAAAATTGAATGAAAAAATTGATAAACTACAAAAAGAAACAGAATTACTCAAGATAGAAATGAATAACTTAAGAACAGTAAATTTACCCAACTATGACAACAAGAAATATGAGAGCGAAAATGACTGTAAAAAGTTTGTCTTGTTTGGCCTGGAGGAACACTATAATGAGGCAGAATGTGATTTGTACAACCGGATACTCGGACTGTTTCATGACTGGATGCATGTGGACCTGCGTGGATACATCGAAGACACCTATCGCATTGGTCGATATAGCAAACATGGAACCCGACCTTTGGTTGTGGAACTTTTAAGTAAAAAAATGGTTAAAAATTTAATTGATAATAAAAATTATCTTTATAATACTGGCATATCGATATCAGAATTCTTGGACAGACCTTCACAAATGAAGAGGAAAGCTTTACGAGAAAGGATGTTCCTGGCTCGCAGAAAAGGACTTCATGCCATAATACGAAACCAAAAATTATATATAGAAGGAAAAGAAATAGATATAAACGAGAATTTTGATGCTTGTGAAATGTTACCACCACCAGAAAACTTACATAATGATCAAGTTATTCCAGGAAACAATAAATACAGTACGAATGGGAAAAATTATTCCTTTCGAAGTCAAAGAACAACAATTTAATATATTATACCAAAATATCCAGAGTGTATATAACAAACAACATATATTAGAAGCATTTTTACATGAAAACCCTACATATCAAGCTCTATGCATAACTGAAACATGGTTAACAGAAGCGAAGTTAGAACTATTTCAGTTAAATGGATATAAAATCGCAGCTTCCTTTTGCAGGAAAGAACGGATCGGAGGAGGTGTTTGCATATTACTGCAAGATCATATAGATTTCGTAGAGAGGCTTGATATTACGAGAATGTCATTAGAATATATATTAGAAATAAGTGCTATAGAACTATGTAAGCAAAATGTGATAATTGTAGTTATGTACTGGAATAGAAGAGAGGAGGAGGTATTTCTGAACCAATTACAAATTATATTAAAACACATAAATAATAAATACTCAAAATTTAATGTTGTAATAGGTGGAGACTTTAACGTTGATATGTTAAAACAGAGTAATAAGTCTTCAGCATTGATAAACATAATGTTGGAATATAAATTTACCCAATATATAAAAGTCCCGACCCATATAACTGAAACCTCATCTACTTGCTTAGATCTAATCTTCACGAATTTTAATAAAGAGCTCATGAATACAATTGTAGAGGATTTCGGTTTTTCTTATCACTGGGCAACTATTGTACAACTAAAAATGATTAAACAAGTTAAAAAACTAAATTGGTATATAAATAAACGCATATTTAATAAGACTTCAATAGAAAGATTTAAAACACAGTTACAATTAATAGACTGGCATAAGATTATAAATGAAAATAATAATATAAATGTTAATTATGACTTATTTTTAAATAGCCTTATAAGCCTACTAAATCAAACTATACCTATTCGGCGGTTTAAAATAAAAACAAAACCAAAAAAACATTGGCTAACCTTAGGAATTAGAAAATCGTGCAAAAATAAAAGATTACTAAAAAAACTCACAACAAAAACAAATAACCCGATATTGAAATTACATTATAAAAAATATGCTAAAACTTTAAAATATACTATAAACTATGCCAAGAGAATGATTTACGTTAATAAACTTAAAAATTCAAACAATACTATAAAAACCATGTGGCAAATAATTAATGAAACAACCAATAAAATTAAATCAAAAGATAGGCATAATATTAAGCTAAAGTCAAATAATGTAATAAATTCAGATCCTAAGGATGTGGCGAATTTATTTAACGATTACTTTGCATCTATCGGGCAGCCTTTACAGACGATCAGTGCTCTTGATTCACACCGTTATGTTTTGAAACCGACGGAAAATACTATGTTTCTAAGCCCTGTAGACTCTATGGAGATATATAAAATAATAAAAAATTTAAAAAATAAATCAAGTTACGGCATAGATGAACTCCCCCCTTCCCTAATAAAATATTGTGCAGACGAACTATCATTTCCATTAACGTTCCTAATAAACCAATCTTTTAATGAAGGCATTTTTCCATCCCAGTTAAAACAGACAATTATAAGACCATTACATAAAAAAGATGTTAAAAGTGATCCTAGTAACTACCGCCCAATAGCCCTTTTGCCGACCATATCCAAAGTATTTGAAAAAGCTATATGTAATCGTGTGAGTAAATTTTGTGAAAAATATCAAATATTAGATGACGCTCAAAACGGCTTTCGCAAAAACCGCTCTACAGTGTTAGCAGTATATAAATATATAAATGAAATAGTAAAAATTTTAGATAGTAAAAAATATGGTGTAGGTATTTTATTAGATATGACGAAGGCATACGACAGCGTACAACATAATATATTATTAAAAAAGCTTTACGGGATAGGTATTCGCGGCACCGTACATGAATGGTTTGCGTCTTATTTGAAAGATAGGCAACAATTCGTAGAAATTGAACACTACGACTCTACGACCAGTACCATCTCATGCGTACGCTCAGATTGCAAGGTAATCAATGCATCAATACCTCAAGGCAGTGTCATAGGGTGTTTATTATTTTTAATATACATAAATGACCTCCCTAAAGTAATTGATGAAACATGTGTGTTGTTCGCTGATGATATATCATTACTAACATCTTGCCAAAATGATACCGAAGTCTACCACAAATTAAATGCTCTCATGGGGCAAACCTCAGACTGGCTTAATGACCACAATTTAAAAATAAACTTTTCCAAAACAAAATTAATTACTTTCCATCCATACCAAAAATCATCTTTAGATTTAAATTTTAATCACAACGGCATCAAAATAGAATCTGTACATAAATTTAGATTACTCGGCATAGACATTGACACCCATTTAAACTGGAAAATACATATTAATAGAATAAAATCCAAACTGTCAAGCTTCTCATACGCGTTGCGTGAAATTAAAAAGACCACGAACATAGAAACAGCCCTAGCAACATACTATGCATACGCGCACGCTTGGCTCAGTTACGGCATCGTTCTGTGGGGAAACAGCACCGACGCTGCCTCTCTGTTTACCCTCCAGAAAAAATTAATAAGAATTATTGCTAATATAGAACAAATCCACAGCTGCAGACCATATTTTCTTAAATATAAAATACTAACCCTGCCGAGTTTGTACATTTTAGAAATGTGCAAATTTGTGCGTAAATACCCACAATTTTATACACAACGAAAAGATTTAGCATGCAAATATAGCTTACGTAATAAAAATAAATTAACATTACCTAATTCTCGTTTAAAAATCAAGTCATCTAGTACCTTCAGTTATTCCGTAAAAATCTATAATAAATTACCAGATATATTACAAAACGAAAACAATAACTTAGTATTTACAAAAAAATTAAAGACCTTCCTCATAGAGAAATGTTATTATAGTGTAAATGAATATTTTATTGACCACACTTATGTAGGTCACACTAAATAATGTTGGTTTTTATAATATTTTATGTATTTGTTTATGGTGTTAGAGTATTATTTGAGTTAAAAATGATATTTGTATTAGTTAGTTTGTAAAAATAAAATAGGTGGAACTTAATTTTAAGCTAAATTGAAAATGTATACAAATGCGTTTCCTCTCTCCTAGCCCTTATTGTATTGCGTGCCCGACAGGGTCCATAATTGTGTCATCATATATTTTTATAACATCTTCTGTACATTATGGTTTTGCAATAAACATCTTTGAGTTTGAGTTTGAGTTTGCCTTCCAGGCTTCAATGGGGACTCCATCGGCACCGACTGCTTTCCGATTCTTCATGTGGCGAAGAGCTCTGAGGACTTCATCAGGCGTTATGGGTGGCACTAGTCCTTGATTCGGAGGGAGGTCCGGTGGCTGCACCTCCTTATGCTGCTCGTTGAGCAGCTCGTGGAAATACGAGCGCCATCTCTCCTTCACCGCGAGGTCCTCGCATAATAGGTTGCCACTAGGGTCCTTTACACAGCGGCACTTGGAAATATCCAGTGCAGCTTTGACCCTAGAACGAGCTACTCTGTACACAAGCTTCTGCCCCTCAGACGAGTCCAGCTTATCGTAGAGCGGTTGTAAGTGTTCTCGCCTGGCTCTGGCTACAGCTTGTTTAGCAGCGCGTTTTGCAGCCCCATATGCGTCGCGGTCTTCAGGAGATCTGGTCGCTTGCCACTTTAAGAAGGAGGCTTTCTTCTCCTTGATCTCCCTCTGGACTTCTGCGTTCCACCACCAAGTCTCCTTGTCACATTTGCGTCCACCCTTTGAGATCCCGAGCACCGCCTTTGCCGCAGTGGTGATTGCATCCTGAATCCCATCCCAGTGGTCTTGGACAGGTTTGCCATCAGCATCAGCACAGGTAACGCTTGTAGCCGAGGCAAACTCTTGAGACGTAGATTCGTTCAGCCGCCACCACCTGATCTGGCGTCGGCAACGCTCAAGGGGCTTCTCCTTGGGTCTTACGCAGAGATCCATGACAAGGAGTCGGTGTTGTGCAGTGAGACTCTCACCGGGTATGACCTTGCAGTTGGCTACTTTGCTGATGTGGTGCCTCCTAGTGAGCAGGTAATCGATTTGGGTAGCATGCCGCCCGCTCCTGTAGGTGATTAGGTGTTCGGTCTTCTTTTGGAAGAACGTGTTCACGATCGCAAGATCCGCAGCCGCACACGTTCTGAGGACGTCCTCCCCTCCCGCGTTGCGACCGCCGTATCCAAAACCACCGTGAACACGATCAAACTCCTCACACCTGTCACCCACATGGCCGTTCAGATCGCCTCCCAAAACGATCCCCTGTGACAACGGGATGCCACTCAGCACATCTCCGAGTTGGTTCCAGAACCTCATCCTTTCAGCATCGCTACAGCCAGCCTGCGGCGCATAAGCGCTCATCAAGTGGGTCGTTACTCCATCAATGAGCAACTTAACCACCATAAGCCGATCACTGCAACGATTCACCTCCAGAACGCTGTCCTGAAACTCCTCAGAGAGAACCACAGCGACCCCGTTCTCCCCCCCAGGCGCACCGGTATAGATCAGCTTGTAGCCATTCCCAATGGACCGGGATCTGCTGCCTTTCCATCGAGTCTCCTGCAGGAACGCCACGTCCACCCTCCGCCTGATGAGTACGTCGGCCAGCTCCCTCACGCGTCCAGTAAGCGTGCCAATATTCCACGTTGCGAAGCGGAGTTTCCTAACACGGTTCGGGGCTCGCTTCTTCAGCCGTGCCCGCCCAGTGCACGGTAGCCCTTGCCCACTTGTCACAGAAGTCGGGCGAGGCTCCTGCGCGCCGTTTTGCGGCGGCGCCCTAACAGCAACCGTGTTCCTTCGTGTGACAACCATAGATTTGGCGGTTTTGGTTTTTACGGAGGCGACTGCCGTCTGACCCCCCAACCCCTAGCGGAAAACCCATTGCCAGAGCCTCGTCCGTCCTTCAGCAGGGTGCACCACTTGCAGGTGAGGTTGACTTGGGCTCCCAAGATGTAGGCGGAGCCCCGAACACCCCTAAATTATTGTTAAATCAGCTATTTAATTGTCTTACAAAATCCTATTGATATTGATAAGATGCTTATTTGTTTATGGATGTTTTAAGTGTAAGGGGTACCTTAGAGTCTAAGGCTGACAGCAAAACCTACCGTCTAAGGCTTAGACGGTAGGTTTTGCTGTCAGTTTTACCACAGTCATTGCTGTGACTAATGAATAACCTGCCGTGTAATGCGGTGACTGACGGTTGCATGAAATTGATTGACAAATATCTGGATATTTTGATTTGTTTGTCATGCAACCATCAATCATGACTTTTGTGTGAATCTTGTTTTTTTAGGTATGGTGTTACCAAAATCAAAAGGTTATCAAAACCCGCATCTTTCATTCGAAAATAATTTGCATAATCTATATCCTCTTTCGAATCCCGTATATCAGCCAACAAGTTTATATGGGTATAGATATCCCTTTTTCATAGCCAATCTTTTACCCAAACTTTTCTTTTTACACGTTTTTTAACCAAAATCGCAATCAAAATTCCAATACAGGCCTTTCTTTTATGAATATCCATAATTATCTTGCGTGAATACGTGTATTCTTAGCGAAATTTAGCGTGTGACTGACGATCAGTCGGAATGACTGTCTAATGTCGATTTAATTCTGACAGGCAGCAACAATCAAACGTAATTCATGATTGATGGAATTGACTGACCAGGGCATGAGCGTCTAGTGGTCGCCTTATTGGTAACTATGAACCGGTTGGTCTATCACGAATTTCTGCGGACAGACATAATTGGTTTGAGATGTTTAAATATGAGCACTTCTGATTATTATCACTACATAGTATAAAACAAAGTCGCTTTTTCTGTCCCTATGTGTGTTGTATGTCCCTATGAACGCTTAAATCTTTAAAACTACGCAACGGATTTTGATGCGGTTTTTTTTAATAGATAGAGTAACTCATGAGGAAGGTTTTTATGTATAATATCATCCATTAAATAGTGGACAAGTACCACGGGCGAAGCCGGGGCGGGCCGCAAGTATTGAATAAAAGAACTCCTTGTTCTGCTACACACTCAAGATATAGGTACACTATGTAACTCAGTAACATGATAGGTCCACATTATCGTCTTGCTATAAAGAATGCATAGATACAGCGATCTATTGGACCTTATTATCGGAGGGAAAACGTACTTTGGGGTTGCTTTTAGATGGTTAGTTTATAATACACTAGCGGTCGACTGCGACTCCGTCCGCGGGTATTTCAGTTTGCGCATAAGTAGTGTGCTTAAAGCCTTCCTTTAATTGTATTATATTAGTATATATACATAGAAAATCTTAGAAAATAAATCATGTAATCAATTACATGATTTATTCAATACTTAGTAAAAAGGATATAGCCCGCTGCAATGTAATACCTATATGGAATGAATAAATGAAAATATCAGTTCCGGATGAATTCAAACAATCATTGTTTTCATTGAAAATGTTGGTTTCGTTTCCATAAAAGGTTTTACTCGGCAAAACAAAGCCCCAAATCGTATTACAGAATATACACTGAATTATGTATTAGAAATCGGCACGGATGAATATTTGTTTGAATATGTGATGACGAAGATATGTAGGTATGTTTTGCAAAATGAAAAGCACTCGAACGAACGCAATCATGAAGATTGGTTGTGAAAACAAACATCCATTTAGATTTTGGTAGGTAAGGATACCTTGTTATAACGAAATATGTACGATTTAATCTATTTCGAATAAATTTCAAGTTTGTAGTAACAATTTTCTATTTCGTTAATCATTCAAATTAAAAGCTGTCGAAAGTTTGAGTGTTCAAGTTTGAAGTGAAAACTTAATTACAATACTCAAACTAATACTTCCATCGTTCGGAATAGGACCTACTCTTTGCAACTGGATTGCGGATTTCCTGAGGGGTAGATCGATTCGAGTTGTCATTGACGGCACCTCATCTGATCTACTGGGCGTTAATGCCGGTGTCCCTCAGGGCTCCGTTCTCTCCGCGACTCTATTTCTGCTCCACATCAACGATCTATTAAATATGCCCGGTATCTTTGGGTACGCTGATGACAGCACAGTCACGGAGAGGTACTTGTCCGATGCAAGGTCCGGATCTCTCGTGCAATCTCTCAGAGAGGAGATGATTGAGAGAGTGAATGGGACCCTTGAGGCTGTGTCCCGCTGGGGCATTGCTAACTTGGTTGCATTTAATCCCTCCAAAACACAGGCGTGTCTCTTTTCGGCAAAACGGAGTGTTTTAAATCTGACTCCGACTTTCCGGAATGTAGCCGTGCCGATAACCAACCGCCTTGAGCTCTTGGGTTTGAGCATCTCACCCAAATTAAATTTTGGCCAATACATCGAGTCGATTGCTAAGACTGCTGCCAAAAAGCTGGGTATCCTAAATAAGGTGAGACGATACTTCACTTCCGAGCAGCTTCTGTGCCTTTATCGGGCCCAGATTCGCTCGTGTATGGAGTATTGTTGTCACCTCTGGGATGGCTCAGCCCGCTATCAGTTAGATGCACTTGACTCGTTGGAGCGCCGTGCTAAGAGACTCATTGGTGATGACTCACTGACCGAGACTGCTTTGCAAAGCCTTGTCCATCGTAGACGTGTGGCGTCTTTGTCAGTGTTTTATCGGCTGCATTTTGGTGAGTGTGCGTCGGTCTTACATGACCTTATTCCTCTAGCTCCCTTCCGCCTTCGGACAACTAGACGCGGTGAGGGCTTTCACCCTTACATTGTTAATATTCCTCCTTCTCGCACGAAGCGTTTTGCTTCATCTTTCATAATGCGAACTGCTAAGGAGTGGAACTCTCTGCCGTGTTCTGTGTTTCCCGAACGTTATAATTTGGATGTCTTCAAGACTAGAGTGAACAGGTATCTACTAGGCAAGCGTGCTCCATCTTAGGCCTCATCTACACTTTCCATCAGGTGTGATCGAGGTCAAATGCAAGCCTATCTTAAATAAAAAAAAAAAAAAAAAAATAATACAAAATGACAAGTTACAGGTATAATTTGCTCCACTTAGTGGTCTCGGTAGACCAACAATGGTCAACAATGCTTTTTTGACTAATAGACCAACTCATAGATTGAAATTATGCGGAAAACATTTATTGCACTCAGATAAAACACTTATTAAATATATTTATTTATTAGATATTTATGTTTTATGATGATATTATTTTAGACTTACCCCGTATACAGAGATCGGGTAGGATTTCAGACCTAAGCTATAAAAGATAAAGATAATGGATAGGGAGTTTCCTATAGTTTCGCTTGTGCCTTGTCATGCTTATTAGGAGAATAAATCCAACAGCCACAGTTCACAAAAAAAGGTAAAACTATTATTTTATGGCCATACTTTAAGGGAGGTAGAGTTTCTGGAACTTCCACTCGAAAGAGCAGCTCAGTTGGGGAACTCTATGTACCTTGCAGAAGACCACAGCGATACTTCACTGTAGCCCTTCGTAACTGTTCCGCTTTGTTTCTGCTCGTGAGTAAGGTCGCCAGAGCTCAGTTGGAGCAACGCATCTGCGACCCTTGTACGGTTGTTGATGTACATGGGGTTCAGCGGCCGTCCTTATTCGTTTGCCTCCCAATCACATAAAAAAAAAATACTCAAAACAAAATATTTATACCTTTTGTTCAAGAATCTTTGCTAGTAGTTGTTTGGTTTGGCTCGCATTCGCATTTTGCGTAAATTTTAGGTCAAATGCGCTGTAAAGGTGATTTAGAATCACTTGGCACTTTCTTCGCTAGTTTTATCATATTTTATGTTGACCGGTTTAAAATTAAGTTTATTCACGGGAATTCTCGGGAAAGAGTCCAGTCTTTTAGTATTTCCATTAAATAAATTGGCTCGCTGAAAGATTTGGTCCAAAATGCGCTAAGACTCATGTTTTAATCTTATTTAGAACACACTATTTGTAATGAGTTTTTGTATTAGTTATATAAAGCGACAATAAACGTCCAGAGTTTATTGTTGCGACACAATCATTGATAACAGCTTTTTTGGAATGAGGTCAATAGATTTATTTATTCACGTATGTATATTGAGTGATCTATTTATTATACCATGGTTACAAAAAGCAAAATCATCCCTTAAGTTTGTCATCAATAAAATCTTTATACTATCTTTACTAATATATAAAGCTGAAGAGTTTGTTTGTATGTTTGTTTGTTTGTATGTTTGTTTGTTTGAACGAGCTAATCTCAGGAACTACTGGTCCGATTTGAAAAATATTTTTGTGTTGGATAGTCCATTTGACGAGGAAGGCTTTAGGATACTGGAAATCGAAATCCACGCAGACGGAGTCGCGGGCGGCCGCTATCTTTACTAATATATAAAGCTGAAGAGTTTGTTTGTATGTTTGTTTGTTTGTTTGTATGTTTGTTTGTTTGAACGAGCTAATCTCAGGAACTACTGGTCCGATTTGAAAAATATTTTTGTGTTGGATAGTCCATTTGAGGAGGAAGGCTTTAAGATACTGGAAATCGAAATCCACGCAGACGGAGTCGCGGGCGGCCGCTAGTAATATAATAAAGCTGAACAGTTTGTTTGTTTGTTTGAACGCGCCAATATCAAGAACTACTGGTCCGATTTTAAAAATCATCTTGTGATGGATAGTCCACGTGTCGAGGAAGGCTTTAGGCTATAGTTTAACCGAAATCCACGCGGATGGATTCGCGGGCGGTCGCAAGTTTTTTAATAAATACCTTTTTTTTCATAGGAGTCCCAGTACTTTAAATATTTAAACCTCATAACATTTATATTAAAAGTACACGTTTTTCTATCTCGTACCCAAGGAGGACAGATGGGGCCCGACCGCAGACATTTCAATTTGCGCGACGATGAATGTGTTTTCATGAATTTTTACTGTGCCAGAGGTATTACTCCTCGGCCTCTTCCTTGCCATTATTTTAATAGCTACTGTTTCTTTGTATACTTTATCTTGTTTTAATTTCCTGTGGCGGTGGAGATTTTTTTGCGTAATTTTAAAAGCCCTGCCCGTTTTTTAAGGGTTATTTTTAAGGACGCTCGTTTTATAGATAACAAAGGTATTGTAATGAATCAAAATTATCATTCTTATCTTATTTATCACGTGGTTTTGTATCAAATATTAAAAACTGTTTTTGGCAAATTTAACCAGAATGTTTTTTAATAATTTATTTTATCGCATTGAGATTGAGATCTTCCAGGTATTCAGACAGAAAGAAAAATGAAGGTTACTTTTATTTGAATTGATAAACTTTGCGAAACGATTTTTTTTTTGTTTTGTGATTTTTTGTTATTCTTAAGATATGTTAGGTATTGGTAAGTCCTTTATTACGCTAACATTACTCCTTCATACACGTTTAAGCTCCGTGAAATGAAATGCCTACGTACGCGACAGGCAAAGTTATTTATAGTCGCTTACGAAAATTGCGCAACTTTTATCTGGATATCTAGTCATTTCATTCCAGTCTGGAATATTATCTAGCGGACGGTAGTAAAAAGATATTATGTTAATGCTACGTCAAAATAGATTAGTGAAAAAAGTGTGATACTAGATTAGAGAGTCGTGTTCTGGAGTCAAATTACCTAATTGCACAGAATCATAATTATTATTTTTGGGAATACCTACTTACTTTCTGTGTGACAGATGAGAGATAGATTTGCAGTTCATTTGCAAGTGTCTGTGCTGTCAAAAGGTACCTACAATTCAAAAAGTTTTTTTTAACTTAAGTAATAAGTACACATCATGTTGCTGATTTTCGGAATTATGTGAAAACTCTAACAAATGTAAACAATAATGCAATTCCAGAGACTGAACTGCGAGATATGGTGAAAGAAGTGGACCAGGACGGCAACGGAACCATTGAGTTCAACGAGTTCCTCCAAATGATGTCCAAGAAGATGCGCGGGGCTGATGGAGAGGATGAGTTGAGAGAGGCTTTCAGGTAATAATATTATTAAAGAGCTAGAGCTTAGTGGAACTTCCACTCAAATGAGCCGCTACTCCGTGGCAGTACCTCCACCTTACAGAAGACCACAGAAAATAGTACTTCGTAACTGATGTGGTTTGTTTCTGCTGGTGAGTAGGTCGCCAGGGTTCAATTAGGGAGGTTACCCATAACCTGCTGCCCATAAGCCATAAGACCCCAGTCTTAGAGGCAGGCATTGCATCTGCGACGTTTTTTTTCTAGAACTAAATGTAGCATCTCAAATGAACTCGCGTCATAATCTTCTGGTTTTGGATAGATTACATTGAGTCCATTTTTAAAAACATTCAAAACATGACTTCCAAAGCAAGTAACCGCTTATGATTCTAACAATTCTCGCCAACTGTTCCAGGGTATTCGACAAGAACAACGATGGACTGATATCATCGGTGGAGCTGCGGCACGTCATGACCAACCTGGGCGAGCGGCTCAGCGAGGAGGAGGTGGACGACATGATCCGCGAGGCCGACCTGGACGGCGACGGCATGGTCAACTACGATGGTAAGCTACCGCAAACGCTTGTGTATTTAGAATGCAGATCTTTTACTCTGGTACCTGTAGTTAGAGTTTCGGATCCTGATGGCAATCTTCATTGGCTCAATGAGCAGATGAAAAATGGATAACAGCATGATCGACTACAAAGGTAAGAAACTTTTTATAAATGAAGAACAGTTTCTCAATGATGACGTCAACGATAATAAAAACTTTCAGTAGCTCTGTGAGACTTTGGACCCTTCGACAATGTTAAATGGACGTCTATAGTATAATACTACGATACCACTCATAAGAGTAGCAAAGTTGTGAGACGATGGACTGATATCATCGGTGGAGCTGCGGCACGTGATGACCAACCTGGGCGAGCGGCTCAGTGAGGAGGAGGTGGACGACATGATCCGCGAGGCTGACCTGGACGGCGACGGCATGGTTAACTACGATGGTAAGAGATTATTTGTGTATAGAGCTGTTCAATGATGACGTCATCAGTATCAATCAATCAATCAATCAATATCATTTATTGTCACTAGTTATAGGTTTAGTACAGTTTAGCAGATGGTAAGCATTATAACAATGTTCACTATAACCTACCCATAATCAGGGCATACAATATTTTTTTTTCTAAATTTAAAGCTATTACATTTATAATATATCATTACAATAAATTTATTTATATATTATTAAGTTTTAATTTTATCACTAAAGTATTCATTAATATTATAATAAGCCTTACATAATAAAATATCAAATAGGGTTTTTTTGAAACATTTTAAATGTAACTCTTTTAGCTTGTCTGGTAAGTGGTTATAAATTTTCGGGGCCATTACATAGAAAGAATTTGAAAAATAACCGGTAGTAGGCTTAGGCTACTGATGAGAAACCTGGGCGAGCGGCTCAGCGAGGAGGAGGTGGACGACATGATCCGCGAGGCCGACCTCGACGGCGACGGCATGGTCAACTACGATGGTAAGCTAAAGCTACCACCTGTGACTCTAGAACAGCTGTTCAATGATGACGTCATCAGTAGGCTTAAGCTATTGATGAGGAACCTGTGTAAGTGGATGAGCGAGGAGGAGGTGGACGACATGATCCGCGAGGCTGACCTGGACGGCAACGGCATGGTCAACTACGATGGTAAGCTACCACAGTCACATGTAAATTAAGAAAGTGCTGATCGTGTACCTAGCGTAGATATTGGGATCCTGGTAGCAAACTTCATTGGCTCAATGAGCAGATAGACAATGTAACTCTTTTAGCTTGTCTGGTAAGTGGTTATAAATTTTCGGGGCCATTACATAGAAAGAATTTGAAAAATAACCGGTAGTAGGCTTAGGCTACTGATGAGAAACCTGGGCGAGCGTCTCAGCGAGGAGGAGGTGGACGACATGATCCGCGAGGCTGACCTGGACGGCGACGGCATGGTCAACTACGATGGTAAGCTAAAGCTACCACTTGTGACTCTAGAACAGCTGTTTAATGATGACGTCATTAGTAGGCTTCAGCTATTGATGAGGAATCTGAGTAAGTAGATGAGCGAGGAGGAGGTGGACGACATGATCCGCGAGGCTGACCTGGACGGCGACGGCATGGTCAACTACGATGGTACGTGCTGCTCCTTTTTATAGACATCGGTTAGGCACTTGCCCTAGACCCTTTCTGCGAATCAAACAGGATTTAGGCCCAGAAGACCTTTTCGCTCTTGCCTTGAGAATATCAATGTTGAAGTGATCAGGAAAACCAGGTTTGTAAGGTGACAGCCCATTCAAATCTTTGGCGGTAAATATGAAAAAATAATTTTCAAAACGCTTGGACTGATCTCGATCTTGATGTATATCTAAGGTGACGTCTTTGCCTATGACGTTTTATACATATAAAGTAACTTCAATTATTTGATTATTTTCTTCAAAACCTTTTATTTATTCTCATTCCAGAAATATATTTACATGAAAATTCTCAATTCCAGAGTTCGTGACAATATTGACGTCGAAAAACTAGTATGCAGAGCAAAGGCCCAAGAGAGACCCTGTCCCTCCTCCGCCCCAGTGTCCCCACGAGGACTTGTACAAGTTCGGAGGGAAAGAAACTCTTATCTAGTTCAAGTGTAGCACTAGGCTTGTTGGCAGTGTATACGTACATGTCTTCTGTTGTGGGGACGGTGGTGGATGCTGATGCTTCCGATGGCGGAATCTGGTGAGCTTCAGCACCATTGGGTGGAGGTTTGTGGCGGGACTGAAGAGAATATGGATTGTTGGTTTGTTTGGAAGTTTTATTTTTGCAAATTAATATTTTCATATTTATTGACGACAAATTGCCTTAGCTTTAGACTAGGGCTAGGGTCGAATATTTTTTTGTAGCATTTTTGACGATTTTTTTGAGTTCTTCTATGAAGCCTTTATTTGAAAAGAATATTTTGATTTTTATTTTTATTGACTAATGAAAACGGACATTAAGGGGAGGGAGAAGTGTTTTTTTTTTAGGTTTAATCAGTCAGCTTCAGTCGGAAGCATACAGAGCAAAACTCTTGAGCATTAAAATAAGGTGGCAGAACTTTTATAAGATAAGGATTAAGTTTGCTAAGTACGAATCAATCTAGTCGTGTAAGTTTTGGTGTTACCAATACATTTTAACCGTGTTATCAAATTATTAAACTGTCTAAAACAAATATTTTCTTGTAGCACTCCATATTCTCTACTGGATTTCCCGCCATAAAACGTCCTAAACCATCCCCATAGAGCTTATGCGACGTTTATTTACAAAATGGTGAACAATTTGAAGTCCTCTAGTACCTCCATATACTAGGAGTACGCGATGGAACCAAAAATAATGTGAATTTCCAGAATTATATAGCACTGTTTAAATCTATGTACCTATTGATGCAGATAATATTGACGACATGTGGCAACAAATTTTTATATTCTTGAAAATTAAACTAGGAAATATTTAATTCTGGATTTTAATTTTAAAATTAACTGCGTTGTTTTATTTGTTGTGTGGCAACCATTTAAATAATTTTGTTATTATTTACTTAGAGCCATCCGATATTGCTATGCCCTTACAGGGCGCTACACTACCTGTAAAATAACTACATTTATGTATGTGTACAACAATGTAGCATGCAATAAAGTATCTAAACCTGAATCTGAATCTGAATTATTTTAATAATTTCGAAAAATGTTTTTTTTACGGGTGAAGTAAAATAATCAAACTTTTTGTAAATAAGCTTTGGGGTATGAGACCTGAGAATATTTAATAGTCGTGATCATTTTATGAAATGGAAAAAAACAATTCTCATGGCTATGTTTAAGGGAGTGGTTTGCCATTTCCTTATACTCTCACATACAAATTCGTAGTGTGTAGGCTTCCTCACGATGTTTTCCTTCAACGTACAGCTGGTACGAAATTGAAATTAAACTTTGAAATTATATGTATGTTTCACAGATCGTCAATATCGTCTACATCTCTTCGAATATTCCTTTAAGAACGATATTTTACCCGAAGCATTGGCATACCCTTCAAGAATCAAAATCGCGGTAGTAATTAGCATCATATATTTTGTATTGTATGCCACGGAAAGCAGGGTTGACTGCCATCCATCTCAGTATTCATTATTGAATATTATATCTATTAAAAGTTTTTTTTTGCTCTCTCAAATGAAATAGAGATGTTAATAAGAAAATAAAAAAAAGCTTATTCTTGTGACAACTTTGTTATCATGTGTAACGAAACAGTTTCTACAATTTAAGAGTGTTATCTTGAAAACAACGATTCATTGATAATCCAATCGCGTCTTATGAAAGTGCAGAATTTTTATAAGTTGAAATTAAAAAATATAATACGTATAATATTCAATAATCGAATACAAGTGTTATTAATTTTATTTGCATATTAATATACCTACTTATCTATACATATTAAAGTGTGTACCTATATACATTACCTATACTATAAGTTTAAATTTTTACGTCATTATTCGCAAAAACGATTATACATTGTATAATACATACAATACATCTGAAATGATTTCTAGCAATGAAAATAGACCTAGTTATCATCAAATACAATTAAAAGTGATGTATAAATATATGGTCATTGTAATTATACATTTTACAATATTATGCCATATTGACAGTAAAAGTCCAGTTTTCTGATATAATATTTTCTAGGGATACCATTTTAATTGTCAAAATTGACCCACTATCTAACTGTTTTGTCAAATATGACGTAAATGGTAATCTGCAGTGGATGTTTAAAATACCAGGTTTTAGATAATTGTGTACCTCAACCTATTAGAAATAATCGGAAATAGATAAGTACTCGTACTAAAAAATAGATGTTAACAAAACTTTGGTTGTGTAAACATTTTTTGTAACAATTACAATTAGATAAACACGATGACATAATAAAAATATTGTACTATAGGAAATGAGTATTTATGGAAGGACCGTTTTTCAATGAAGCATTGTCGTTGTTACAAAACAAATCATTTATTTTATGAGTACCTTGCTCTATCAACAAACTTATTGAATGTCATAATAGAAACATCAAAAGTTTTAATAATTCCATATTATACTATGAATCATGTACATGACAATTTTAAAAGTAATTGATAAGTTTTTTTGCATTAATGTTACTTAAAGAAAAAATATAGTTTGACTTGAGAAAACACAATTTTATTAGTGTTCCGATCACGTTTTAAAACTAACACGGTAAAATAAAACTGAATGTACAAAATTACTCTACAGAATTTAACGGAAAAGCTCGTAAACAAATCTAATGTCTCATTTTTAACGACAGCAATGGTTTTGAAGTGCAGACGGTATTTCTATAAATATTCGTTCGTCTCTGATTATACCTAGCTAGAGTCCCGTACGTATACACGATGTATGAATATGTGTAGTTCTAGTTGAAAGTGTGTATTTGAAATGTTCAGATGGTTTTCGTTAGTCTTCCATTTTGCGAAGGTTGACTGAAAAATAATGAGCCAAAAGAAAACAGAGTTCATTAATGTTACGCGGAAACGAAAAATATATTTATAAAATGTAAAATCTAGTCATGAAGTTAATTGTAAGGAATATTTCATTTAATCGGTTCAAATTCGAGGAGTTTTAAAATTTATATAGGCACAAGAAAAGGGTACTTTTAATTGTAACGAAATAGTGAAATTTCTACATTTTGCTAAGCTAAAGACTTAAGATGTTTTAATGGAAACGTAAGGTTTTTAATTGTAGTATTTTTTATTCATCACTCAAATTCGTTACTACGTATGAATTGTATAATTTAGTATTAATTATACAAATGATTTAAGGATACACACGCGAAAGATTTATGTAAGTGATTCGTATTAGGGAAGGCTTCGGTAGATATTCAAAATTCTTATTATTTGTAAAATTTTAATGGAATGTTTGTTTTATAAAAAAGTTAATTTTCAATTAACTATTTATCAGAAAGGTTTTATCATGTTTGTTTTTTTTTTAATAAACATAAAATATGTAAGTGGTTTAATGACGTAACTTAACGAAACTGTATATATCCTAAATGGGTTACATATAAATTGTTTCTTTGTATTTTTTTTATAAACATCAACAATCAGTGTAATTTAATTTATTTTGCTATAGCGTTATTGATAGTAAATGTTTCATCTTATATGCTGTAAAAAGGCTAGCATTCATATTTTATCTGCAACTATGGGCTTCCTTACTACAACTTGATTGATATATATTGCAAAATTAAATTTAAAATTACACTAAATCTAACTGTAAACTTCAATTTTTAAATTATGTTACAAAATAGATGGACAATAACAAAGAATATATGAACATATTTATATATTTTAAATGAATTTTAAATATGATATGCATTAGTTTAAAACAATATTGTGAAATTATAACATCACATATCACAAGCAATAAATATAATCATTTATGCATTATATTCAAAAGATATTTACAAACAGAAAATATATTATTTATTTAACTTTAAGTAAAAATACAATTATTATATGAAAACAATGACAGCCACTATTATTATACATTTTAACGGAATCTATTTTATCTAACAAACTAGTGAAAAGAAAATCAATTATTAAGTATTCATAGAAATATATAATGGTACTGCGTTTTAGTACATTTCTATAGAAGACTATCATTGATAGTTTATTAATTTTCATTAATAATTTGTTGAAACTGTCAGAAACTTATTCCTTATAACAACAATGCGTTCATTATAAAAAAATATGTTCAATTTCACATTATGTGTGATAATATCGGAATGTAACATTTATTTATATTTGGTAATGTAAGCATGGTATGATTCTTCTTAAGCCGTGTACGCACGAATGAATACGAGTATAGTTAACAAAAACATCAAACATGATCATTGGGATTTTATGTATGGACAATATTTTTAATATGCCCGATTTTCCTTAGTGGAACATCAATCAAACTAAGTTTTTGCGTGCGACGCAAAACGCTAACATATTGGGTCGTACGTGTGTACACAACTTCAAAATAAATGCTTTTCAGCTAACGGCTCTGGTGCTTGTTATCATTACCAGAAAACAGATAGCTTTTCTGTTTTCTGTTTCTGTTGTTGTTTCCGTATTTAAATATTTATTTTTCTCAAAAAAAAATCTTCATCATCTTCTTATTCTGAATATTTAGATTTGATGTAATAAACTGAAAATTATTGATACTTTAGAAATCTTGCCTATCCCTATAGTTATTTTCAGATTGAAAACATGACCTTCTGAACTGAAATCATTTACTAAATATCGAGTGTAGCTACATAATAATATATACAATATATACATATAACTATGTATGAACCTGCAGCTAGACAATGAGCAAAAGCGCCTTATTTCCTCTTCTAAATTTTAGTTCATTGAGGTTTTTATAACGTTTCAAAATTTTGGCAAAAATACATTATTCGCAGAAACAATTACTTTAATCCACACATTTTGCAAATATTGTACATTTTTACGAAACAACACTAAGTTCAAAATTCTTGAATGAAAGTATTGAACTTGCAACCAACAGTATATCAGGGTTTATCTGAAATATATCCCTTAGATAAATTAAAACCAAAAGATCATTTCCATTATCTGAAGGACAACACAAACTAAATTTTCAATCGATTGTTAGAATTAGAAATGCTTCAATAAAGTTGTTCAAATCTTTGAAATTAGGAAAAGGGGATAGGTAATGTCCTATAAGAAGTCTATCAAATTGTACCATGTGGTATATTTAATAAGGTGTGGTAAACAAGGTGTTGATAAAACGACGTGAAAAGTCAAGTATGAAGTTGAAATCATAATTGTTGAATGCATGTTATGCTCAATATTATTTTTATTTGTAAGATTTACAATAAGCAATACTTCTTCTTGTTTGGGATTTGCTGGTATGTTTAAATTAGCAATTGTATTAGTATAAAAACACACTAGGCCGAAAAAATGCGACTGAAGTTCGGCGGAATTGCGCCCCCAATGTACGAGTATTTTAAATGGAGGATGACACTGTGCCGAAATTACGACGCGTAATATTATATAGAGAAATAAACTTCGGCTAAACTTCAGTTGAGTTTTTTCCGCTTAGTGTTCTTATAAACTTCTACGGTCATTATGTGTGGTATTCATCGTTGTGACTATAACATTATTTTAATGATGTTTTTAGCCAAGTAAAAAGGCCTTAATCATTATCACAATCATGGTTTCAATTTCACGCCTGATTTGTAATTTAAATTGTTGGAAGTTGTTGAATACAGAATATTGATAAATAGTATATTGTAACAAATGTTATTAAAGAGAGAGATCAGATAAACATAGGTTAGGTATTTTCATTCAATTCGCACACAGCATGACTTTTGCATCTATAAATACGCATTTTTATTTTAACCGCTTATTGCATTATTTTGAAGCAGTTAGCATGAACTAATAGATATCATTATGAGATTAATAATATTATTTTAATTTATTTAGAAATCCATAAATATTATTAGTATGTACTGATTTAACATTACGGAAGATGGTTCGGAGAATAAAATGTGTGTGCGTATAAAATGTTATATATTAAAAGTCAAGTTATATGTATGTATATGCAAGTTAGGTATTCGATGTAACTAGATGAATATACAAAGCTTGGTATGATACAAAGACATTTTAATAAAATTGATATGTGATTTGTGTTTTTTTATTTATTAAGCAACTGCCATTTACAAGTATTAGGGAAAATGAATTTCATGAACTGAGTTATAATTTTTACGCTTGAAAAGATATTTGTGGATGGATGTTATTCCTCAGAAAAGTAGCAACTTATATTTATTGTTTAATGTAATATCTATAGTAATGGAACAGACAGAGAATGTTGAGGAGCTCGATGGCGCAGTGGTTAGCGCACTCGGCCTGCGGTTGCTAAAGTCAAGCAACGTTCGCAGATGCCAGTCATCGGATGGGTGACCGAAAAATTTCATCTCGAGCTCCTCCGTGCTTCGGAAGGCACGTTAAGCCGTTGGTCCTGCGCCTGATCTCTCTACGGTCGTGTCAGATTGCTGTCCCACCGAATTATGAGAGTGAAGGAATAGGGAGTGCACCTGTGCTTGCGCACTCACTTGTGCACTATAATATATCCTGCGTACCTGGCTGATCGTAAGATCGGCCGCCATGGCCGAATTCGGCCGGAGGGTATTAGTAATGGAAACAGTCCTACGGTGTATTATGGGATAGGAAACATCATAATACATAGGAACCTACCTACAGATTACAAATCACTATCATTGTACATATTCGAAGAATTTTAATGTAACCTTACTTCTACATTTTACACTTAACTTAACTTCAGAGTAAAATGTAAAAGAAACAAAATCACTAACTTTCCACTAAAACTCTGCCTTGCAACTCGTCTACAGGCGGTGATAGTATAAAGTTTTTATCTTTATTATGTAGTAATCTGAGTGGATAATAAATAAATTATTTCTTATGCAAGCTTACGTCTACATTTTATACTAAACTGAATAGCAGTGTAAAATGTAAAAGTAACAAAAACACTTCCTTTTTTCAAATTAACTAAGTCTTGCAACTCGCCTTGACAAATGTCCAAAGGCGGTGATAATATTAAGTTGTTGTTGTTAATTATGTACTTATATGAGTGAATAATGCATAAAATAATTCTTATACACTTTACACTAAATTCAAAAGTAGTGTAAAATGTAAAAGTAACAAAAGCGCCATCAGACTCCAATAAAACTCAGCCTTGCGACTCGCCTTGACAATTATCCAAAGGCTGTGATAGTATAAAGTTGTTATTGTTTATTAAGTACCTCTAGTTATCATGTGACGTCACACGCACGTGTGGGGCCGGCCAATGGCTGCGCCCGCGCACCGACACACCACTCGGCGCGCACGCGTCATGCGGCTGACGAATGTTGGGACTATGGAGACGGAAAATGAAGTATTTAAGGATAATAAAATTAATATCTTACAACAACATAACACATATTACTTTTACTATTAGACTCCGTCTGCTTGGATTTCAGCTTCCTCACACATAGTTATTTTATGTAATCTGTGCTATAGCCTAACGACCTGCTAATAATGCTACACCCTCGCGACTATGGACTATCCAAGGCAAAAAAATTTCTTCAATTCGAACCAGTATTTTCTGAGATTAGCGTGTTCAAACAAACAAACTTCATCGTTATTATATCAGTATAGATATCACGTAAGCACTATCAAAAGAAAATGAATCAACTAATTAAATAAATCATAACAATAGGTCCTTTATCACATACCTACTTACAAGGTACCAACGTACAACCTTAAATATATACATCTAGATAAAAAATACTATCACGCAGTTCGGTCAAAGTCATGCTTTGTAAAAAATTTAATATTCAATAAGAGATGCACGTTCAAATTCATTGGATTGGGGTCATAGGCACTCTTTCAGAATGGAAAAATGTCAAAGATAAAGTGATATATTTTAAACTAGCGGCCACCCGCGACTTCGTTGCGTGGACTTTGGTTTTAATCGGGATAATAAGATATTCTTTCACCTAAGTCAGTCCATACCCTGCCTGAATACCAAATTGTATCAAAATCCGTTCAGTAGTTTCGTGATTGATGGACAAATAACCACATAAAAAAACTTTCACATTTATATGATTACTAGCGGCCGCCCGCGACTACGTCCGCGTGGATTTCTATTTTTCGAAATAAAAAGTAGCCTATGTTCTGTCTCAGGGTCTAAAGATTGTCTGTACCAAATTTCATCAAAATCGGTTGCGAGGTTTAAGCGGGAAAGCGTAACAGACAGACAGACAGACAGACAGACAGACAGACAGACAGACAGACAGACAGACAGAGTTACTTTCGCATTTATAATATTAGTTGGGACTAGCGGCCGCCCGCGACTCCGTCCGCGTGGATTTCTTTTTTTCGAAATAAAAAGTAGCCTATGTTCTGTCTCAGGGTCTAAAGATTGTCTGTACCAAATTTCATCAAAATCGGTTGCGAGGTTTAAGCGGGAAAGCGTAACAGACAGACAGACAGACAGACAGACAGACAGAGTTACTTTCGCATTTATAATATTAGTTGGGATATAGTTGGGATAATTGTTTCTGAATTTGGTGTAGTGAGGCAAGTGGGCGATGGTTCTATGTATTTGCAAACTGAGTTAGTTTTTAGCATAGTTTGGATGTCGGATAATAGTGTAATCATAGACAAATATGTAGGCACGTACGTATAAGTTGTAAACTTGCACCATAAAACAATTTGTGAAGTGGCTCTTGAGACTACAGATTAATAATAATAATAAATAATAAATTCATTGGACTAACACACCAATTGCCTAGCCCCAAACTAAGCTCGAAGCCTGTACTATGGATGCTAGGAAACGGATAGACATACATAAATACTTTTATAAACATCCACGACTCGAGTACAAATGCCGATGTTCATCACACAAACATTTGCCCCTAGCGGGATTCGAACCCGCGACCTTTGGTTTTGTAGCCAGGGTCTCTAGCCACTCGACCAACAGGCCCGTTAACAGAACAAGAAAACTGTAATTATCACTACTATTACCAAGGATTGTCTTAGTAATATGAGGACTTAAGCCTCAACAATTGACTGCTAACCTGAAGCGAGTTTCAGACTTTCACCTTAAATTCCAACTCTTGCAAATAACGTGAGAACATTTTCTAAGTCGCCTATGAAAACCTAAGTTATACCCAATCTTCAAGTTTATATTAGGACCTAGGTATTTTGTGTGTTAGTCTATAAAGTTTTTTGCATTTGTTGCTATATTTCTTTTGTATTTTGTCAGTGTTTTGTCACTAAATGTTTTTTTTTTTGTTAAAACGTAGAATAAAATGTACCAAGCAAAGCCGAATGCTCCAACCAGTCCTCATATTTTTGTCAACTCGGTAAAAACATATAATTATAATTAAAGACGAGATAAATGAAGTTATAAGATAACGTCGTGCGTCAGTCCCATCCGAAGATTTTAGACCCACGGGGGATAGGCGTGGTCGTTTTATACAGGATGCTCTGATTTTGAAGGCACGCCTTTTCTTGCCCCGTTTTTATTTGATTAGTAAACTTCTGGCGCTTCTATGTTTCTTACTTCATCTTGCTGGACTACCTGAATGTAACAGTAAGAGAAGGAGCGCTTCTATGTTCCTCACTTATCGCTAGTAGCATCGCGCTGGACTACCTTAATGTAACAGTAAGTGAAGGATCGAGCATGCAAGCACATTTGAAGTCGTACTATGTTTCTGCTGGCAACATAGGCAAAATACATTTAAAGGCATGCAACGCATCTGCGACTCTCGTACGGTTGTTGATGTCCATGGGTAACGGTGATCATTTACATTAGGTGACTTGAGTTCGTTTGCCTCCCTATCAAACAAAAAAAAGAAGTGCATTCCTTACTGCCTCACTTCCATAGCAGTTTGATTGCAGGTTGTTCTTTTGGGGCTATGGATCCTGTATGCATTTAAAGCGACGGCTCTGGAAGGAGTCTGACCCTAAAGGGTTTAATCAAATCTTAGTTCAGACTTACCGTTTTGGTCTGTCTGAACGAAGGACTCTTTATTACACATTTGAGTACTGTCTATGTAGTTTGTATCGTTTTTTTGAAGTTGTTCAACTTCTCAAAAACTACAATCTCTTCTCAGCAGGCCATTCAAGTCGAGGTGCTGCTAGGGCGAAAAAAGATTTGACGTGCAAAAGAAAAAACTAAGTGAATCAAATTCCTGAATAAATATTTCAATTTCATTTCATTTTATAACATCCGTGAAACCCAAAACCGAACACCATATATAATTTTTCATTATAATACAGCGTGTTGCGGCGGTATTCTGTCAGTGCTGCCGCCGCGCCGCGCCGCCCGCGCCGCTATGGCGACTTCTATACTACTACTATGCCTGTTCGTTGTTTACACTAGCGCCTACTACGGTGAGTCGCGCACGTGCTTTTTACTCTAATTATGTTTTTGTTTTGGCCAGTCTTTCCCACTGAGCACAATGGGAACGAGCCCCGGGCCCCGTAATTGTTTAGACCAGGTTATGAGGGCCACACGTTTACTAAATAAAGCCCATGTGCCCAGGGCTCGTAACAGATGAAGTACGGCCCTGGTTTTGGTTTAATCGCCACGTTTGCTGAATACGGTTGATCACAAACCTGGGCTGTGTGCGGAGAAACCGGAAAAATAGCCAAGAAATTGAATATTTTTAGCGAAAACATGATTTTAAATGATTGAGCTGTTGCCCTGCAGTGGGAGACATTAATAGGCTGATACTTAAATTCTTTATGTTTTTTTGTATCAATTCATCTTATCACTAGTCGATATAAGGCCACTGCTGAACGTAGGCTGGTTATATCACAGCTCCAGTCACAATTTGGGCAGACGGGTTAGTGAATATAGTTTTGTTGAACACTATTGAACACGTTATTGCGGTTCCCCCTGAAATGTCTTACTCGCTTCTAATGACACACCCACGAGGAGATATTGTGAGTGTATTTCGGAGACCGTTGCGAACCAATTTTTTTGTTTTGAAGGTCCTGCGAAGGATCGCTCTAATATTAGGATTGTAATCGAACCATAAAACCTATACCTCGATTCCACACAAGGTTACGTCTACCTCAAATTCTTAAATAAAGCCTATTTGATATCTCATTTATTTATGTAATTTAAAGATACTTTGATAGGTCAAGATCATTATTAAAAATAAAAAAGGTGTTTTCTTAACAGTTTTAAGATTGGAGAATAAATCACTAAAGCTTTTCGATGGCAAACTGAAAAACACTGAAGGTTAATAATTAGGCACATTAATTTTTATATTTTTCTTCGCTAGGTAGGCTAGGTAGATAACTAATACTTAAAAATAACGGGTCATCGTCCGTGACCAGCTGACCAATATGACCTCACATTGCCCACGTTACAAGTCACAATTGAGGCACAAAGCACCAATCTACGGCAAGGTCGCACTCGGCACCCCGGGTACGGAATCGCCTTGCGAAACTGAATAGGGTCACTGCATAGATTTAGATCTGTAGATGCCCTCGCCATACTTTGACCCGTTCTGACACAGGTCCTTAAATGTGAAGGGACGGTCGCTTCACATCGCGTGGTAGTCATAGTTACCAAAGTGCGTTACGTCATTCAAATTAATGTCTCAGTTTTGTATTAGGGCATTTATAACGATTAGACTACATTATTTTATGCTCTTATATCGTCCTATATATCCCAGGTGACGTACACCTGGTGGTTTATATGACCCATCCATTTTTTACATAGGCCTGTAGTCTAGAGTATAATGTATCGTAACCGAAATTCTTGCGGGCAAAGTCGCGGGCGGCCGCTAGTAGATAGACAAAGATACAGTCAGATACGCAATCAAAACTCCTCCACACGTGACCTGAAGCCATGAATGTAAAAAAACTTGATTCATTAATTTATGAATATCATACTGTCCATAATCAATATCAAATTATATGTTTATATCATACTGTCAAAAAAACAAAGCAAAAATAAATGATGCCCTGTTGTCCTAATCCTTTAGCTCCGAAACTAGACACTACTAAGTGAAATAATTCAATTATCTACATTTACAATAAAGTCACTAATTAACAATGTAATTATTGTAAATACAGCAACCGTAATCTTTTCGACCACACGCCACTCCTGCCCGGGTCATAGTTCAAACTATATTGGACATTGTTACTATCAGTAGTAGCGATTAAATTGGTGTTACATCACTTTATTTTAATCAGGTCTTTAATCTGTTTCCCCCTCCTTATCAATTATAGCGGCCGCCCGCGACTCCGTCTGCGTGGATTTCGATTTCCAATAGCCTAAAGCCATCCTCGTCAAATTGACTATCCAACATAAAAATATTTTTTCAAATCGGTCCATTATTTCCTGAATTTAGCGCGTTCAAACAAACAAATTTGCCCCACCGATTTGAAAATCGAACTCAGGACCTCGAGATCTCGGCCCGGTACTTAAACCACTAGACCATCGAGGCGTTTCACTTCATTACAACAATAACATTTAATTTAATCTGTATCCCACTACTTGAGTTTGAAATATTTATCAATTATTGCAACATGGTTAATCTTATTGGTCAAAGATCAGGTAGGCTAGCCAAGATGCCACTTTGACGAATTCGCTATAAGCGTTCGTCGCGACTTATATTGCCCTCCCGCACACGTTCTATTTATGTGAGCGGGATGGAGATATAAGTCGCGACGAACGCTTATAGCGAATTCGATAAAGTGGCATCTTGGCTACGGGCCCAGGCCAGCCTTAAGTTTGGTAGGACTTTGAGCCTTGCGAAATATTTCTCAAATGCTGCGAAGATATCTTATCATTAGACAGACTGCCTGCTTGTCAAATAAAGCATTTATATACTTACCTTCACTATTTTATGGCTTAAGACCTCATCTCTTTTCCAAACATATTAAATGAGATTTTTTTTTATATTACTTTGTATATTTTGCCTACTTAAATGAATTACCTACTGAATTTAAGAGCTGGCATATTAAAAAGGATCTAAATAAGATAACAGACTCAAACAATTTCCACCTTCCATTTTTATTTGACCACAACAGAGGGATACAGATACTTCGTAACTGTTGTGCTATGTTTCCGCTGGTGAGTAAGGTCGCGAGAGCTCAGTCGCGGAGGGTATGGGGTTTTAAAAGCAGACAACGCATCTGCGACACTTGTATGGTTGTCGATGTCCATGGGCAGCGGTGATCACTAACCATCAGGTGACTCTTGTCTGTTTGCTTCATTCCAATCGTTCTACCAGCCCATGAAGTTATAATTGCTGGTTTTTGTCGAATAGACACAACAGTAGTTAGAGATAAAAACCTAACTATTAAAGTACAGTCTACATCCATATACTTAAGATAATTATCTTCTTATCAATCAAGTATCATTGTGTTTCAGATAGTGTCTATTGCAATAGTTTGGGATTAACACAAGCTATGTGATTATTTTATTGCTTGTAATCCTGTTCTTAACTTATCAGTAATTAAAATCCTTCTGTAACGCAATTAACCGTATATCGGTCAAGAATAACGATTTATTGCTAAACATAAAAAAGTATTTCTGAATCTATCACGAAGTTTAGCAATACGATAATTTAACTTTAAATCTTTTTATAACCAACCTATTTCCTAAGTCAGTGGTTTCAGTGTGATTGACGGACAAACATCCAAACAAACAAACTTTCACATTAATAATATTAATATGATTCCGAGGTGTCACGTAAAAGTAAAACAAAAGTCAAATTCGACATTGAATATGTTTAATTAATCTTGTCTCAATAAAATCAAGGCAAAGGAATTACACAATACTTATATGAGTAGGTATGTCAGCTAACATACAACAGTATTTATTTATTATATTAAATATTCTGAAAAGGAAATTCATAAGTCGTGTCGTGTAATGTGGGTAGTCTTTAGTTCACTAATGTAATGATTTTGTCGCTAAGTCCTACTACTATTATAAAGGCGAAAGTTTGTATGTGTGGATGTATGGATGTTTGTTACTCTTTCACGTAAAAACTACTGAATGGACTTGAATGAAACTTTACCATAATATAGCTTATACATCAGAATAACACATAGGATATTGGAAATCGAAATCCACGCGGACGGAGTCGCGGGCGGCCGCTAGTTCTGCATAAATTTACGGCTCATTAGTTTAGTGTTCGATTCAGGTGTTTGTACTAGGGACTTCCCATTACACAAATCGTTTACGTTCGAAATATTGACAATGAAATTGATTGGCAAAACGTGACATTTATGTAAGGTATCATGACTTATGTATATCTTAGTAACTAGCGGCCACCCGCGACTTTGTCTCCTGGATTTCGGTTTCCGCTTACATGGTGATATACTACCGCTTGAAAACTTCATCCATAAATGTACTATCCAACACAAAAAGAGTTTTTCACTTCCAAGCAGTAGTTCCTGTTGCGCGTTCAAACAAACAAAAAAGCCTTCAGCAATAAATCTACACTATTATATTTTAAATAACATGTTTGATGCAGTCATAATAAGGAAAAGTGATCTACATCTACACTTCTTCTATCTACACTAATATAATAAAGAGGAAAAATTTGTGTTTTTGTATGTAACGTAAAAACTCAAAAACCACTGGACCGATTTCAAAAATTCTTTTACCATATGAAAGCTACATTCACCTTGAACAACATAGGCTATATTTTATCCCATTACGGGAAGTAGTTCCCTCGGGAAGCGGGTGAAACGCTAGTGACTAATAAAATGATCGTCATCGGTCATGGACCCACGTATTGATTGTGCGGAATACAGCTATCTGTGACGAATGCTTGCGTTACGCCTTTTTCAAATCCCAATAAAGAGTCAGCAAAAACGTAAGAGCGAGCAGTCATTACACTAGGGCCGCAAATCGTTTTTATTTATTTGTAATGAATTTAAGAGTTTATGATAAAATAAATGTCTTTAGTGCACTAAAGAATCATCTTTATGATTTTTTAAATTTACTTTGAATATTTTTCTAACGTAAAGATAGCATATAAGTAATCTAAAATATTGCTAATAATTGCAACATTTTACAATACCTTAAGTGTTGTAAAAACCTGATGATGAACAATGTAATAAAAATCACTTTAAAAAAATCGTGAAAGTTATTGTTAAGTGCACTGCAGATAGTTATTTTACATTTTTATTATAAATCCATTAAAATTAAATGAAACCCATTGGCGGCACTAATGCGGACTCACGCCCTTAAGGTTTATGAGATTCCTTAGAAACTAAAATATCTAATGCTAACAATCAACCCATTATCTAAAGGAAAAAATCATCTGGGACGATGAATTTTCCTTGTTATTATTAAAATTATAGAAAAAGGAAAAATAAGGATGTATTATGAAAAATACATATACAAGAAAAATAAACCCATTTGTAATCTTTTGTTTCGGGCAGTTAAGTAAATAACAACGTAGTGACAGATCCGAATTTGTTATTTGTCCTTAGTTAATGTTTAAAAAAGGTTCGTTATCAAGAACGCACATACGATGTGCCGGAAGAATTTAAATGATAACTGAGGAAAAAACATTTCAACTTCAGATACTGCTATGCAAACTTACGTCTATAAAATAAAAAGAAAAAATACTTAATATCAAAAAACAAATAAGTTGTTACTATGAAAGACGAGCATAAGTGGATAGTGGAAATTTCACATTTCAGAGTAACTTCTATAATTTGCTTTGTATAGTAAATACTTAGATGATATAATGCCTCGATAGTCTAGTATATTGGTTTTCAGTACCGAGCCTTGATTTCGAGGTCCTGGATTTGATTCCCAGGCCGGGCAAAATTTGTGTTGGTTTTTCCGCATTAGGCAAGCGTGGTGATTGAGCGGTGGTCGTGAGCGAGAAAAGCCATCGATGTTGGCCTTTGTCCTGCAGTGGGACATTAATAGGATGATACAGACAGTATATGTATACTTCTTACACACTAACTACAGAACTAGTGACGAAGAAGTTTAGTAGATACCATGTCGACAAGAGTGAAGCGATTTATGCTTATTTTTTATCTCAGTGTTTGCATTGAACCATGTACAAACCAACTTGAAAAAGAATAGTTAGTACATTCAGTAGATACAAGAAAATATATTTTTGACAATGACTCGGAAAGGGAGGATTTTTGAGGAAATGGCGATCATTAGTAATAGAAAACATAAGTGTTGATAAACGAAACAATACTACAGACAGATTTTTTTATCTTAATATCTTAAATTCATTACAATTAATTTAAAACAATTGACGGAGCTAGTATGCGGACTGCACGCTCTTAAATGGGAATTCACATTAAGGAAAATGTTGTCACGTGCCACATGACAAACTTTAGGGAAAACGTATGATGCATTTTTTATTTTATTGTTATCTTAATCGATGTCGTTTATTTTGTTTTAAGTACGTGTTCAGATTAGTTACGAGTATTTTACTTTTTGGAAAAAATGATTTTCCGTTTGATTTAGTTTTGTCTCAGCATAACTCTAAGGTTATCAAAATTAAATATTCAATACAGAATGCCTACTTCAAATTGATATGATTCCTAAAATTAACTTTTTTTTGACATATATTTGAAAGCGGCCGCCCGCGACTCCGTGGATTTCGATTTCCAATAGCCTTCCTCGTCAAATGGACTATCCAACACAAAAAATTATTTTCAAATCGGACCACTACTTTCTGAGATTAGCGCGTTCAAACCAACAAACAAACTCTTCAGCTTTAAATAATTGTAAAATATTTCATTTGACGTTGAAATAGTAATTTTATTGCCGCGGATAAAAACTGTGTAGTATCTTAATATTATACTTTTAGTTTATACTTTACTTGTACTAGAATACATCATCGAAATAGGAAGGCCATTTCAACAATCAGACATCTAAGCACTATATACGGCTTTTATGTAAATAGGCGCGCTACCGTTTTCAATTGGTACCACAATCATAACAATATTCTCATTGGTCACGGAATCTATATCTGTCCAAGTTTCGAAAATACATATTCAAATTTCTAGATTTACGAAAATTTTGCTATTTCTTTGTACGATATGAATAAATGGCATAAACGACAATTATGTTAATTTGTAGATTGGAACCAAAAAAGTAAATGGTTTTACCCACGGCTTTGCTGGAATTATCAGGATTCCTGTTTTATCTCGTGGGAGTATCACCTAAGTCGACACATACCCTGCCTGTTGACCAAATTTCATCAAAATCCGTTCAGAAGTATCAGAGTGATTGACTGACAAAATATCCAAACAAACAGTGGCACTTCATGGCGAAGTTTACTTACTGAACGTTAATGACTAACGTATTCAGCAGAAACTTGATATTTTGGTCAAATTCATATGACATGACTTTAACCAATATATCAAGTTTCTGATTCCAAACCAAATGAACAGTAACATAATAAAAATTAAATGTTACCAACACATTCCAAGATGTAAGAAGTAGTTGTCATTGGTGAAGTTTTCTGCAAACTAGTCAACAATGAACTACTTTTAACATTTTCTTATCAACATTTTCCTTTTACAATGATAATAATATACAAGACATGACAAGTTGATGCGGTTCTACGATTAAAATGTTTTAGTAGTGTTTTGTGTGGCATGTTTAATGTTTATTCCGTCTAGGGTCGTGCTCCCACCGATTTATCCCACTGGTGGGACCACTATGGAATCTTGGTCCCACCCTGTGGTCCCACCAGCCAATGCGGTGGGACCACGGGACCTCCTGGGTTATCCATTAATCTTGTACCCGGGGTCCCACCGAATTGTCCCACTGGTGACACTACAGGGCCCTCCAGAGATCTGCGATCACACTTCGTAAATCATTACATTTATTTACTACAAGGCAACAAAAAAGTCACACTATGATGTAAAGTAGGTATGTTATATATTTTACAAGGATGGACAATTACACTTAGCAAGTTATTAAAAAGTTTCTACATTCATATTTTCCTTATACCATTAGATTGTCTGGTAGAGATAAATATATTTTGTAACAAAATATGAGCAATGTTTGTGCATGGTAATAAACAAACATATCACAAAAATAATATGTTTCATTCTTAAATACAATGGACCTTCGAAAGACCAAAGGAAGCTGCATAATAAATTGATTGCTGCTGCTCGTTTGCTGCCCTATGACATAAAAAAAAATATGTTCATCAAATATTTTGCCCTGTGGCGTGTACGTTAGGGGAGGTTTCTTAATGGTCCGGAGCAATCGTAGAACTATCAATATGGTAATTCACGCACTAGATCCGATTTTCGTCATTCTAGTGTAAGTATAAGTTCGAGGACTACTCCGAACCAGATTTTCATGGGTTTAATCGGATTTAGATTGGACATGACGCAACACCGCTATTACGGAGACAAAATTCTTGTATGAACAATCCAAAGTTAAATCAATGAACCCCAAGTTTTGATCACATCGATGCTACAAGGGGGGGGTAAATTAGCCGCGAAACGCATCGAGAAAACATGGTTACGTCTGTGCCCGCTTTTCTCGAGACTTGGCTGGGGCACTGCCATGCCCCCAGATTTGTCTTCGTATTAATAATATCGTATACGAAAGAGAAGGCAAGTCATTAAAGTAAAAATGGGGTTAAAATTCCCAATCACCCCCGCTGGGTACTGGGAACTTTCATCCCCATATCCAACCTGTCCGTTACGGAGACAGTTTGACGTGACGTCACGGTTACCAAACCTCGTCGGCGACATTTAAACACGCAGCGCTCGGCCCCGGCGCAGTCATGGCGCGGGCGCGGGCTCTGCTACTGGCCGTCGCGGCCGTGTGCGCGTGCGCAGGTTGGTGCCTTATTGCAACGGGATAAGGAGCATTTTGTGTTGACGGGTTTTGATGGTTTGAATAGGGTGGGCTTGTGATGTGTGTTGTGGTGTGATTTTTCGAATTTCGGTGATGAGATCGGTTTTATTTTAATTTTTTATTTTTAGGGTATCCGAAATATCAAAAATTTATAATGATTTTTAGGATTTATAGGTGAAATTTGATCAAACTTTTTGTTAATACTTATCCTCCGATTAATTTTCACATCAAATCGGCATGTTACTTTTGTTGACAGACAATAATGTTTTTTTTGTACTTTGGGGCCTTAATTAAATACAATTTAATAATTGTAGATATTTTATGTAAGAGCAAACATAATTAAAAATAAATAAATTATAATAAACTGCCAAAATATTAGCCGAATATATTTCCTGGCATAATGCAGCAAAAATATATTAAAAATCAACAAACGGAATACAGAAAAAAAGCAAACGAATCAATAAAATATTTTTGAATACGACAAACGAAACGTCTTAAAAGTTACTAGTAGTTTTTATCAGTTAGCAAGATACCCAATAGTTACTTATTTAAATAGCAATGTCTCAAAACAGTAAAATACCACGTTGAAATACTATGAATATAAATACAGACTCATTATCCTATTCCTGCGTATCCAATGGTCAAGCGGTATCACAATTTAGCCGGATCAAATTATCCTTTATATCGTCAAGAGTATGCTGGATCATTTCTTTAACAAGTGCTCGTACGTGCAATGTCCTATATGGTGCGTCTGCGCAGGATTTTACGTGAACCTTTATTATTTCTTTAATTACCTTTAGAAGAATCAACTGGTTAGTATTAATTATGCTTCGCATTATTTTCATTATAGTGCGACTGCTACAATGGGACAATAATCAGGTAGGTTGATTTCTTCAGATTTATTTTATCATTACTTGCATCCTTCTATAAGAAGTTTTACAGTCGAACTTCTTTCTATGAGTTACCTTCTCATGTTTTCAATAATAATAAACTTTATACCCCGTTAGGTCAGAATTACCCTATTCCTGAAAGCATTCTTAATTTTGCAAACGATAATATAAACAATGATATATTGTGAATATTTGTTCAACTTGTTAATAGTTTTTGATACGATCAAAAACTGTTTACAAGTTACAAAAAAAAATGTTATAAATAAACAACTTGAAAGAAAATATCAACGTATACAAAGGTATCGTAGTCTCAAAAGTGTTTTAATGGTAATTTACGCAACTTCCTCCTTTAAACTGCAATTCCGCAATCACTTTTCGTTCAAGACCCTCAAGGTCAATAATCGGATAAAGGTATTGTCCTTCTGTAGGACAAAGCCCTTAGTCATTAAATTCATCAATGCTTTCAAAAGTGCTTCTCATCGTAATCTTTAAGCCTTTTGCAGTCTACTGCTAAACGTCCATTCCTCCCTTAGAGTAGTTAGAGAAAAGTGGCGATCACACAATAGATCAAAATGGTTGCATATGAATTCACGTCGAGGCGCTGGTAGGGCGATAAATGCTTCAATGTGCATGTATGTGCGTGAAGAATTTATTGTATGTAAATCAAATTGTTAAATTGAATTACTTTTTAATCTTTATGTTCATGATACTGGTCGCTTAGAAAGACATGGTTGTCTTGTAAAAAGGCATGAAACATTACTACTGACGGCGGGAAATGGATACTCGATTGTCTTTTTGAATTTGTTTATTTATTAATTAATTTAATACCTCTAAATTTCATTTTTTGTTGTTAAATCAGTGCAAGGTACTAAAAGTTCAAGCATAAATCGTTTTTATGTGAGTGAACTATAAGTAAATAGCAAGTTAACAACAAAAATCGGTAAAATCGAAAAGAGCAAACTCAAGTGCTATTTGACGAATCAGATTTTAAATACGATCTTATACATACACTACAAGAAATGAGTTTTTTCCCAATTTATGTTAAAAGTTAAATGAAAACTGGTCATACTCGACTTGTGGCCAGTCGTGTGTCGTGTTGGATAACCCGTTGACTGCAGTTTAATTGTGATTATAATTAACATTTTGTGGATTGCGATTTCTTAAGTGACATATCGATTACTTTTGTATTGCATAATAATCTTACTTGATTTAAAGTTCATTCATAATTGTGCAACAAATTATTCCCTTATTATTTTAAATATACTTTTTAATTAGATATAGTTTTACGTACTGCATAAGTACATAAATAAGTATACTAGTACGTAAATAAAAGCAATCTATGCTTTTATTTTCATGGATTATGTGGTAATATTTTGTGTTATAACAGTTACCGGCTTACCGGTAATAATAAATAATAGACATAACATTTTATTTCATTCATTTTCAAACCGAAATAAGTCATTGTTATTTTATTTACATTACTAAAAGGTACTATTTATATTATAAAAAATTGTTTGTACATATAATATGCATGTATAAAATAAAACTAAATTACAAAAGAACTTGTTCAATAAACGTGACAGTTTGGTACTAGGATTATCTTCTGTTGGACGTGCCGTCTACAGTGTAATAGGCTCGGAATTTTTTCATTTGTAAATCATCTATTGCTATAATATATTTCAATTACATAATCATCTGCTAATCATTTGATATGACAATTACTGCTATCACTTTTATAACCATTTTTATTTTTCTTAAACAAAATATAGATACTTTTCTTAAACGTCTTTATCTGTACCAAACATAGTGCTACCTGCAAATTGTTAATAGCAACTTGGAAACATTTATGTTTAAAAAAATAGTTTTTAGAACTTTGTTTCAGGAACTCAGTAATCTCATCTCAACTTGATTGCCGACTTTTGATTGAGTTTTATTCTAGTTAAACCCCTCGTATTAAATTTTTGCAATTTAATCTTTCTCTCTCTCGTTTTATCAATAGTTTTTGCTTTTTAATCCACTAAACTACTTCATGGGTAACGGATAATGTTATTTGTTTATTTGTCAAGGTTACTAAACTGTAACGGAGAACTTTTTGGTGCACTTTTCTTACAAAGAAAACAAAATAGGGGGCCGTACTTGGGAAAACGGTTTAACATGATTAATATAATTTTAGATTTTAACTATTTAATTTTGCAAGTTATCATCGTATCATCGGTTTATCTGAGTTTGAATACAAAATAGCTTTTGACTTTTAATAACTAATTTTAAAATTACTTCAGTGAGTTAACATACAGAAAACTTTGGAAAAAAAACAAAATTGTATGCAAACTATAATAACAATCACAACACAATCACCATTTAAAAACCAATGAAGAAACTTCAAATCCAACTTTGCTTAATCGTACTCGTAAGAACTGAATACGGCCCTTAAGTACCTTGAATACTTCATGATGCCTTCCGAGAAAGGCCGATAAAAAATTAGAAGCACGTTTAACTCGACCAAATTGCAAGGTATCTTTAGGAGAATAATGACAGTGTTTCGTTCAAAAACAGGTTCAATTATGTCTTTGTCGGATGCCTGAGAGTGCGGTGCAATTTGCGGAATACTTTTGATTACAGCTTAAATAACATCGAGAGGAAATTACTACCGGACTCCTGTTTTAAATTTCGCCTTTCTTGAGTCGTACTACTCATAAAAGCGGATCGTGATTATTGTATGATAATTATGAGACATACAACAACTCTCTTTGCAAACATCAGATCGTCTTGATCGAATGGAGTGGAGTGGTATGTGAGGGGTTTGCCATTGCCTTATCAATTTCACTTTCAACGAGTTCCCTTACGATGTTTTCCTTTACTATAGAGCTGAAATAAAATCTGCACATTCATTTTAAACATTTCAAAGGCTCACTGGGTTTTAACCTACGTTCTTACGCGTCTGAAGCATTGCTTGTAACCACTAGGCACAATCATTGATATATTTTGTATTTCAATGATGAGAATATAAATGTAACGTGAAAAAATGTATATTAACAATTTCTACACGAATAAGTCATACTTTATCGTCTATTTCGTACATTGAGTATTAAAGCACAATATATTTATGATAACAGTGTTACTATAATCGTTAAGGTTGTCAAAACGTCAATGCATTCCCGTGACCTGTTTGTCCACCACATTGGGACGAAAGCAGACGAACGATTGTGCATACTTAAGCGGTAAATTCAAAATTTTGGCAGCAAGTGACAGGTCCTTGACCTTTGCTTCTTGCCGCATTTCGTTGATAACCATTTTTATTATCCTGCCTCGCCGGCCTTCTATCGAAATTCGGGTTTGGTTCGTCAGTGTGCATCTCAGATTCGAGATGTGTAATATTGCGTAAGCAACTTTGAAAAAAAAGTTGACTTGCATTTTGACGTGTTGCATGATAAAATGTAGGCCAAGTGGATAACATAATATTTGAAAATTTTTTTTGCTTAAGTGGAAGTAACTTCCACTGGCTTTAAATGATCGTTTTTGTATTTTACTCGTAATTGGAACGAACAACTTAGGTCTGAGACCCCACATGCAAAAAATAATGAAACAAGTACCGTAATTACTTCAGGCTTTAAAAGATATATGAACGATATGGTAATTAGACATTGGGCGATTCATATAAAATGTTCAATATTCGCTTGTTTTCTTGTTTTATTTTTGACATACCATAAAAATAATGAAACCCGCCCATCTTAGGAGGGATTTAAATAGATTAATGTTTTAAAATGCTTGTACTTATTTGCGATTTCTTCTGATGTTAGTCACTAGGACTGGATTGAATTGGGGATCCTCAAAATGTAATTGTTACTGTGAAGTTCGAACTGAAACTTAAATATTTTTAGTCACTAGAATAGAATTTAATTTTATTATAGCCGAATAGCCTTTTACATGTGAACACTGTGCACACATGGCGAAAAAAAACTTACAAATCAAAGTCAAAATAGAAGCTAGCTTAAAATAATCAATTTGATTTTAGTGCATCGTCGGACTTAAACTTATGTAACATAAACAGTAGGTAATGAAGTAGGTAACCTTGACCAAGTTCATTGCACCGGCGCTCTAGTTCATGCAGTCATTTGCTGCGCCGTGCGATATTTTAACGGAACATCTGCGGAAGTTATCAGCTTATTTGCGAAGTCAATCTATCTTCTAGAAGATAAACCCTTTTAATGAAGTAACAAACATTGAACTTTTCGAATGAAAAGAGTTTACATAAAAGATGGAATAATCCATCAGTGCAATAGCGACAGCGTAAGGCTTGCAATGAAACGGTATAGTTTTAACTATTTTTTAAAACTTCATGTTTTCAGGAAGTGTAAAATTATACCGCAATTTTCTATCTGTTTAAAAGTAGTTTTAATTCATAAGTATCAAACATGTTAACCTAAGAAACAAACATTATAGCTTAGAGCAATAATTAATTGGAAATGTCGCTAAATTAACTCCTAGGTATTTTTATGCATTATAATCTCATTAACGTCCCCGCTACTGAGGCATGAGACTTTCCTATCAATGGATAGGAGAAGATTGGGGTCCAGTGCGTTGGGGATTTTAACGACTGCTAAAGCGGCCGTAACCAACGGCTTAATTTTTCTTTTAAAGCACGGAGTTTACAATGTAAAGTAAGGATTACTCAAAGCAATGTTAAATGACAAGCATTTAATGAGCATGTCATTAAAACTCTTAAGTTTGATAAGTATAACAAAAGAGATTTGACTTTACGATCTTTTAAGGTCACGGGGTCAATACCCGATGCAAATAATGTTTTTCTTTCAAAAATATCAAATACAGAACTGCATTTAAATGCATTTTAAACAAAACCTGACGAAGTGCTTAAGAAAAAATGTAAACGAGCTCAAAGATAACCATTAATTCACTTCAAGTTCGCTATAAGGATAAGAAATGAGGAAACATGAAACATTATTGCGAAAAAAAGAATTTCAATGAAGGTTAACATTTTATTCACGTACCTACCAGGTGGTACTGACATTTTTAATGTAAATCCCCTTTCTCCTTTTACTTTACTCACCAATTATTACGTCATGAAAAGTTTATATCAATTATGAATGGTTATGTAAATTAAAAATTATCGCTGCAATTCTGGGAATTTTGGATATTGATTTTTAATTTTTGGAACAAAGTTAGCGATAAACTTATTTAAACACTAATAATGACTTACCTGGACTTAACACGATATTGCAAAAAGTATCATCATCATCATCCTAGCGCTTGTCCCGGTCGCATCCTCGGCTGTTGCCTCGGAGTCCAGGGTCCGCTTTCCTGCTGCACCTACTCCACTTCGCACGGTCTTGGGCATCCTGGGTGGAAAGACCATTGGCACGCATGTCATCTTCAACGACGCCAAGCCAGCACTTCTTGGGCCTACCCCTTCTTCCGGGACCCGGCGGTGGTGGCATGGTGAGACATTTGTTTCCCACGTAGCTGGCCGGTTTTCGTAAAACATGGCCGTACCAACGTAGGCGACACTCCTGCAGTTTATCTGCAATATCACGGACACGAAGGCTACCCCGGATGCGTGAGTTCTTAATGCGGTCTTTCCGCGTCACTCCACACATCCAGCGCAGCATCTTCATCTCCGTGACACGCAGCATCTGCTTGTGTCGCTCAAGTACAGGCCACGTTTCGCTGCCGTACAAAAGGACGGGCCTAATGATGGTCTTATAGACCTGTCCCTTCAACTTAACCGGCATTTTGGGGTCACAAATGACACCAGTCACCTCACGCCACTTGGCCCAGGCTGCTGAAATGCGGGCTTTGACGTCGCAATCGATGTCGCTGGACGCATGAAGTACAGATCCCAGGTATTTAAACTGGTCCGTACGCTCGACCAAGTCACCGTCTATGCGTACGGGTGGGGGATCTGTGTTGCAGGCCATGTATTCAGTCTTCGCCACGTTTAGTTTTAGACCGCCGTTCTCAAGTGCCACCTTCCACTTACCCGCTCGTCGCACCAGTCGTCCCCTGTCCGAATCCGTCAGCGCGATATCATCAGCATACATGAGCAGCCACGGGGGTTGCTCATGTGCGTCTATGATGCTGGTTGACAGTTCGTCTAATATCACGCTAAACAGGAAGGGACTAAGGACGGATCCTTGGTGGACTCCGACGGTAACGGGGAAAGGGTTGGTGTCACCAACAGAAGTCCTAACTATTGAATCGGAATCGTGGTACATGTCTCGGATGACGTCAATATAAGTTTCAGGCACCCTCTTGGACCTCAGTGCCCACCAGATCATCATGCGAGGAACACAGTCGAAGGCCTTCTGCATGTCCAGGAACAGGAAATGCAGAGGCGTGTTCTTCGTTCTGTATTTCTCCATGATCATCCTTAGGGCAAAAACAGGGTCCATGGTACCAAGACCAGGTCGAAACCCGTACTGACAGTCCGAGACAGTACACTCCTGTCGTAGCCGAGAGTCAACTATCCGCTCAAATAGCTTCATAGTGTGGGGCATTACCTTTATACCGCGATAGCTTCCGCACTCCTGCACCGATCCCTTCCCTTTGAAGACTGGAGTTATGATACTCCGTCTCCACTGGCAAGGGATCCGCCCGGTGTAGAGTATGCGGTTATAAAGGTCGGTTAAGATGCCCACACCACGAGAACCCATCGCCTTCCAGGCTTCAATGGGGACTCCATCGGCACCGACTGCTTTCCGATTCTTCATGTGGCGAAGAGCTCTGAGGACTTCATCAGGCGTTATGGGTGGCACTAGTCCTTGATTCGGAGGGAGGTCCGGTGGCTGCACCTCCTTATGCTGCTCGTTGAGCAGCTCGTGGAAATACGAGCGCCATCTCTCCTTCACCGCGAGGTCCTCGCATAATAGGTTGCCACTAGGGTCCTTTACACAGCGGCACTTGGAAATATCCAGTGCAGCTTTGACCCTAGAACGAGCTACTCTGTACACAAGCTTCTGCCCCTCAGACGAGTCCAGCTTATCGTAGAGCGGTTGTAAGTGTTCTCGTCTGGCCCTGGCTACAGCTTGTTTAGCAGCGCGTTTTGCAGCCCCATATGCGTCGCGGTCTTCAGGAGATCTGGTCGCTTGCCACTTTAAGAAGGAGGCTTTCTTCTCCTTGATCTCCCTCTGGACTTCCGCGTTCCACCACCAAGTCTCCTTGTCACATTTGCGTCCACCCTTTGAGATCCCGAGCACCGCCTTTGCCGCAGTGGTGATTGCATCCTGAATCCCATCCCAGTGGTCTTGGACCGGTTTGCCATCAGCATCAGCACAGGTAACGCTTGTAGCCGAGGCAAACTCTTGAGACGTAGATTCGTTCAGCCGCCACCACCTGATCTGGCGTCGGCAACGCTCAAGGGGCTTCTCCTTGGGTCTTACGCAGAGATCCATGACAAGGAGTCGGTGTTGTGCAGTGAGACTCTCACCGGGTATGACCTTGCAGTTGGCTACTTTGCTGATGTGGTGCCTCCTAGTGAGCAGGTAATCGATTTGGGTAGCATGCCGCCCGCTCCTGTAGGTGATTAGGTGTTCGGTCTTCTTTTGGAAGAACGTGTTCACGATCGCAAGATCCGCAGCCGCACACGTTCTGAGGACGTCCTCCCCTCCCGCGTTGCGACCGCCGTATCCAAAACCACCGTGAACACGATCAAACTCCTCACACCTGTCACCCACATGGCCGTTCAGATCGCCTCCCAAAACGATCCCCTGTGACAACGGGATGCCACTCAGCACATCTCCGAGTTGGTTCCAGAACCTCATCCTTTCAGCATCGCTACAGCCAGCCTGCGGCGCATAAGCGCTCATCAAGTGGGTCGTTACTCCATCGATGAGCAACTTAACCACCATAAGCCGATCACTGCAACGATTCACCTCCAGAACGCTGTCCCGAAACTCCTCAGAGAGCGCCACAGCGACCCCGTTCTCCACCCCAGGCGCACCGGTATAGATCAGCTTGTAGCCATTCCCAATGGACCGGGATCTGCTGCCTTTCCATCGAGTCTCCTGCAGGAACGCCACGTCCACCCTCCGCCTGATGAGTACGTCGGCCAGCTCCCTCACGCGTCCAGTAAGCGTGCCAATATTCCACGTTGCGAAGCGGAGTTTCCTAACACGGTTCGGGGCTCGCTTCTTCAGCCGTGCCCGCCCAGTGCACGGTAGCCCTTGCCCACTTGTCACAGAAGTCGGGCGAGGCTCCTGCGCGCCGTTTTGCGGCGGCGCCCTAACAGCAACCGTGTTCCTTCGTGTGACAACCATAGATTTGGCGGTTTTGGTTTTTACGGAGGCGACTGCCGTCTGACCCCCCAACCCCTAGAGGAAAACCCATTGCCAGAGCCTCGTCCGTCCTTCAGCAGGGTGCGCCACTTGCAGGTGAGGTTGACTTGGGCTCCCAAGATGTAGGCGGAGCCCCGAACACCCTATTGCAAAAAGTATATTTACCCTTTTTAAATATAGTGTTCAAGTAAGAACTTTAAATTCGTGGAACCAAATTCACTGATATAAGATCGCAATGAGAAAACCATGAACAACTGCCGAAATGTTCAGATGACGTTACTAGCCTGGAATCAAACTTTAAGGCTCGTATTAATAAATCGCAGTCAACTCTAAAATCGATCTTGAGAGCGAACTTGACCTGTCATTCTCATATAAAACAGCATCTCAAGTTTGCTTTCAAGATCGATCTCAGACTTCAGAACGATTTAATAATACGAGCCTTAGACTCATACTAGCACTCTTTAACTTCAATGTTTAAATTACTTAATATTGTTACAGAGGAGATCGTGTCGACTCCTAAACCTAAAAAGATATTGGACACGGTTATGAACCCATCTTACATCCCGGCTGAAGAGAAACATGGATCATACTGGAGGAAGTCGGCTGCCAGCACATTGAAGGTAATTTACATTTTATTTACTTCGCTAAATAGTGTAAAACATAGTCGCTTTCTTCTGTCTATCTCTATGTATGATTCAATCTTTAAAACTACGCAACCTATTTTATGAGGATTTCTTTAATCAGCTAGAAAGATTCAAAAGTGATTTACGTGCTGGAGATATTTACGTGTAGGTATACAACATGCATAATACAGTAGTGAAATACTGATAATTTTTGTAGTACACATGCGACGCCGGGTCGGGTCGCTAGTTATCATTAAATTGGTTTGTTCTTTATTCCACTTCTGATTCCAATTGTGCCTATTTTTAACAACAATGTTCTTGAAAACGCGTAATACGTACGTTTGTACGATAAACATAATTACATGGTTTAAAGAATTATTCACACTTGTGTCATCAAATTAATATCGTTCGATTATAGTTTGTCAGAGTTCGTTGCACCATTTGTAAGGAATAATGGCGTTATTTTAATTATGAAAAATCAACTTCAACAGCTTTTATATTATAAGTGAGCTCACAAGCTTGGAATAATTTCGCAAAGTAGACAAAACTTCCAAATATTAGACCTAGGTGATGAATAAAGCTTCTTTATATAATTTCATTCTGTATAGCATCTTTTTCACACTCATCATGAAGGCAAAAAATAACCACTTTGATAAAAACTTTGTCTTTGCTGATGAAAATTATAATGATGATGAAGTCGGTTACAACGATGATGATGATAACAACAATCTTCCACCAGGCAAAACTGTCAGAGACGCCGAACACCAACAAAGCGAAGAATGGCATCATGTTCATCGGTGATGGTATGTCGGTGGCTACCATCATGGCTGCCAGGACCTTCGCTGGGCAGCTTGAGCGAGGACTGGGAGAGGATAACGTGCTGGAGTTCGAGAAGTTTCCTGTTGCTGGACTTGCTAGGGTAAGTGCTATTTTACTACTAATGGACAAAAGTATCCAAATTATAAAGAAACGCAAAAATCAAAAACTGTACAAAAATATACAAATATTTTTTTATACATAGCACCAAATATACCAATTATAACACCAGATTTTTTTTTGTAAAATGACTTCAGCGCCTTCCACCTTTTTCCGAAATGAGCGCTTTATTAACTAACATATGTACTTTTGTGAAAGAAAAGATTGCCTTTGCCTCTGAATAGACTCCAATATTTGACCAACAATAAGATGGTACAATTGGTACATCTACTAATTGATATGGGAAACTAATTACAATTACAAACCAGAAATACTTAACGGAACTAGATACCAAATTGATGCACTCATTTGCAAGAACAGGTCAAGGTAAGTGCATCCGTTATGGATGGATGATAAATAGTTAGATTTGACTTAGGTTGCAAGTAGAATAAATAAATAAATGCCTTGAACTTGACTTTAAGCTTAGTTTGGGGATAGGCAATTGTTATGTTTAACTGCCTAGCTATACTACGGAAGCTAGGGAAAGGATAGACATATTTAAATACTTTTATAAACATCGATGACTGGAGTACAAATGTAGATGTCCATCACACAAACATTTGCACCAAGCGGGATTCGCCACTAGACCAACGGGCCTCTCAAAAAATACCCCTTGTAGTATCACGTAGTTAGACAAATTGACCACAAAATGTTACCAAAACCAATAAGGAAGGAAGTCAGTTCGAAGCACGATCCGTTATTCGATTGTGTAAGATTTGGTGGCAAAAAAATATTTGGAGATAAGTTTTTACTAAGAGCTCTTTCAAACGAGTTCCATCAGTATTATCAGCACTGTTAAGTTGTTTTTTGTATGCTTATAATGATAGGCGAAAGAAGTTTACAGCACATTTTTTAGTGACAGAAACTTGTCTGTCTATCTGTATACTTATCTCTTCCAGCTCACTGATTAATTGAAACGTACAATTGTGTTATTTTAATTTGGTTATTTAAGTTTAGCACATATGGTTCAAATTTGAGAGTAATTTGCAAAACACTTTCTACTGCTGTTATAGATTATGCAATTTGAGATTTTGGCGCAGTGTGTCAAGTGATGACAGAAGATTAATTAAATTAGAAATAAGAAGTGCACTATGTAACGTTTTGTAATATCTGACATGTCTCTTTGTATCGTATCTTTCTTAATCTATACTTATAATAAATCTGTAGAGAGGTCAATTCTGTACATGAAATATATTTTCAAAATAACTATCAGGGGGTGATAAGTAATCGATACTGATGCCAAAAATGCAATCAGTAAAATTTTTGTCTGTCTGTCTGTCTGTCTGTCTCTCTGTCTGTCTGTATGTTCCTTATAGAAACAAAAACTACTCGACGGATTTCGACGAAACTTGGTATAATTATTCGTTATACTCCTGGGCATATTATAGGATACTTTTCATCACGCTACAATCAATAGGAGCAGAGTAATGAAGGAAAATGTTGGGAAAACGGGAGAAATTCCTCTATTTTTAAAGCTTCTGTCGCGTGTGCAGCCTTAATGGTTAAAGTTACATAGAAATCATGTAAGACGGAAATATTCTAAATAAAATTGCCTAAAAATATCGCTTGACAGCATATATCTATCTTTTACGGTTTACTCACAATAACCCGTGTAACTTATCCAGATAGGTTTGAACGCGCTAATCTCAGGGACTTACTGGTAGGCTAGCCAAGATGCCACTTTGACGAATTCGCCATACGCTTTCGTCGCGATTTATAAATGTATTGCCACCCCGTACACGAACTGCATATTTATGTGAGCGGGATGGAGATATAAGTCGCTACGAAAGTGGATAGCGAATTCGTCAAAGTGGCTAGCCTATCAGGTTCGAATTGACAAAATCTTTTGAGTTGGATAGTCCACTTACCGTTTGTCAAGGAAGACTTTAAGCTATCTATAGTAACACTGTGTGCGGAAACCGAAACCCACGCGGACGGAGTCGCTGGCGGCCGCTAGTACTACATATACGTATACGTATATGATGTAAACATGTTTTTTCGTGAATAAATAAATAAATAAAATAAATAAACTACAACTTATAGTGTTAAAATAACATAAATTATGATAGAAAGTCAAAATCTTCTTAATAAACATTATTTTAATAATGCAACAGCGATATAATTAGATTCAGAAAAAAAAACAAAACAAAAAGAAATTAATTTTCCTTTTAATAGACAAAAAAATTATAAAACCCAAAAACTTAATACCTACTGATGTTATAATACTGACTTGCGGTAGTGGATTGCTAGAACTGATGATGACAATGATCCCTTTTTTCTATGATGATGATCTGGCACTTATTAATTTGTCTCGGAAAAAGAATCTCTATCCGAGACAAATCCGATCCGATTTCTCTCTACATGTACATCATCCGTCATAAATAATCTGTTTAAAAATAGCCGAATCACCATTGACAATGGCAATGATATAACCAAATACTAGGCTGTAGAAAATACATAACTGTTCTTAGGAACTTATTAACAATGTGCGCATTTCCATTAAACCACGTCTACCTAGAAATACTTTATTAATAAAAAAGTAAATTAGATAACATAAAATGTGCCACGTGATACCCGGTATATTATGTCAGCTCAGTTGAGGAGGATGTCGGGTTTTAATGCATAACTGATAAAATGCAAAATTTATAACACAATTCTAGAACGATTATATTAGATAATATTTTTTTGGATTAGTCTCAAGCAAGCAAAAAATAACTGCTAACGTTGTCGTTAACTATACTTTTAATTGAACACTTATGTATTTACATATTTTGTGGTCCCAACGTACCACTCAAAATAATGACTTATTGTATGGGGGCGTTTGAGACCACCGGTCCCTGTCCCGAAAGCCCCATCAAAATAAATAATTCATTTTGAAAGGGTCTTCTGGGACCGCGGTCCCGATCCCAAAAGCTTCCAGACTCACACGGTTGGTCAGATTTGCTGACCCACCAAAGTATGAGAGTGGGGAAATAGGGGAGCATCTGTGCTTTTGCACTCACTGGCGCACTTTAAATCGCGCTGATAATAAAATCAGCTGCCATTGTCAAAAATGGCCGGAAGGGGTACCAAGAACATAACAGTAACCGTGGTCCATTGGACACGTGCTGTGCGATTCGCTTGAGCGCGCTGTGTCACGATCAAGGAGACTGCGCACGCGCCGAGGCTGCTACCTCTCTTCTTATACTGCTGTTACAACATACCAATTTAGGCTGCAAAAGACGTTCGTAGAGTTAAATCTGTAACGTGTGGAGGGCAATACCGAACAGCGCAGGGTACGTACGCTGTGAGTGCGATCCTCAATTAAAAAACCCAGTTATTACATTGGAGCGACTGTCTTCTGACGACCCCACGACCCTAATAAGGGAAACCAGAGAATTCGGATTATATTCGTAGTCGGGACCAACGTGCCTTTCGAAGCCCGGAATCATCATTCTTATCTGTCTGATTAGGTGATTCAAGCCTGCAATGTCCGAATCAAACTGAGCAAACCTATAAAAGTGGTAGTGTTCCCCGCGGGATTTGAACCCACGAACTCCAAGGTTTGAGCCCAGTACTTGAAACGTAATGACCGTTGTCACACTACACCACGGAGGCAGTTACATTATACATTTAACAGATTGTTTTTTATTAACATCAATACTTATAAGGTACCTATTTGAAGAATTGATCTTATAAAGTGGACACGATAAAAATGTCCTCAACAATCGAGTGACGTGAATATACAGATCCTTGTCACCCGTGAAGTTGGATATTGTCAACAATACCACAATGTGAGGAAGGAAATAGGAAATTAACCACTTCTAATTGTCATTCTGAACGTACACGTTCAAGGTTAGGATGACTGCCAAAGGTTTACTTTGTAGGAAATCGTGAGTTACTGACAGATAGTGAGCCATTTTACTTGCGGTCGAGTAGAGGATAACATGAATATGTCTGAATGGCAATGCTAAGCAAGTCATTTGTTCATTTTATGTCTTATTTATGGCTGGCAAATACACGTTTTGTTGTTTGTTGGTTAATAATTGTGATCTTTCTTGGTTAGCGAATTGAGGAAAGATCATATGAAAGATAAGTGTATTAAGGCATTTTTGCACTAACTGCCTCCGTGGTGTAGTGGTTAGAGCAGTGGGCTCGAATACGCGGAGTTCGTCAGTTCGAATCCCACGGGGAACTTGAATCATCTGATTGTCCTTTAAAAATTATGATGCGGAAGGCATGTTAAGCCGTTGGTCCCGACTATGATACAAATTGTCTGATCTACCTTGTAGGAGTTACAGAGGTAAGTCGACAGTTGCTACATTGTACATAGAATTCGTATGGATAACCAGGCTGGTCATTTCAGGATAAAAGTTGTAGCTCACCGTGGGTTCAGAGGCAATGGCCGAAGATGCACCCGGGAGAAGAGCAAAGATTATGATGATGATTTCATGACATGATTTTATGACATTTTCGCTCGTGTGGACTACACGACGGTATCCCGCGACAAAAATATTGTTTCAGGCGTGCAAAATGTAGCCTATGTATAATGTGGAATTCTAGCACCGTTGTACAAAATTCATGGATTTTACAAGTAAAAGATATTTTTCAATCAGGTAATTAGTCTCAGAGCATGTTTTAAAGTTGCAGTTTGTCGCATAATTTCAATTTTACGGTCTCACAGTCAATAGAAGCCAAGACAAGATGATTGTTTATTTTTTCTAAAGTAGATGCGTCAAGAGCAGATATTATCTGTTAGCACGTGAATTAATAATAATATTCACGATTGATTGAATTGAGCTGATCAAAAGATAATTATTGTACACATACATTTTTATGTGCTATAAGTACATTATTATGTGTAATTAAATTGCTTTCGATGTAATTCGAGATCGACGATTGAACTACTTGTTTGTATGGTAATTTCTGGTGGTGAAAACTTGTTTACTATATTCTTTTTTGAAACATTAAATGAAACTACTTCACATCTAGTTTATATTTTGTTAATTATGGCATGTGGGCTCGGAAGTTGGCAATAGTTCAAAATAGTTAACGACGAATACATTCAATCTCCTTTGCGAACATAGTTTGTTTTACTTCGGAAAACGAATAAATTAAAAACAATACCTAAGACTACCTGGACTATTTAAGACAATATAATTCTTTGTTGAAAATTTATTTGTACCATATAATACTAACAATACTACAATAAAATTACATTGAGTCAGGTGGAAAGTTTTACATAGAAATTACATGCATTTGCGATGAATTGCTCAATTCAATAAAAACATTTGATTTACGTTTATTCTTTACAAGCCAGCCATATTGATTAATATTTATCTTTTCCCTCTGCTATTGTGTGATGTACAATGCGAAAGATCTGTTGTTTCAAGGCAGATCCAGAAGTCTTTTATGTACTTTGAAACAATTATTCTTGTAATTCACATTGGTTGTATCTGGAACCTATTTGAATGAATCTGTCACGGACGCAAAAAAACAACTTTGGTCTTCAACTTAAATAATCTAACCGTATTTTGTATCACACTGACTAGCTGCATTATTTTTTTCTTTTGTGACTTTTTGTTGTCAACACTACGAAAAAGGTGATTTCGTCAAAACAGAGTAGAAATCCGATATTGACTTTCATTTAATTTTCTACAAAATCACGAAGATGCTTCTGCCTATCAGCATTTATTGTGACCATGCAATCACTAAAATTTTGATAAAAAACATGAAAATCCTTCCTCAAACTCCAGATAATTTAACTAGACTGCACATTTGATACTTGGGTAATTTGCTGTCGAAGAAGTGGTTAACATAACAAGGGACCCCAAATTAGGCTCATCCAGTATTGTTATAAAGTCAAAATCGAGTCGTTTTATGAGAGGTGGAACATACACGCGAATGAGCCGCTCGTTAGGGGAAGGACCTCCACCTTACAGAAGACCACAGTGAAGTAGCACTTGTCCTAACTGTTGTAATATTTTCCCGCTGGTGAGTAAGCTCGCCAGAGCTCAGTTAGTCAACGCATCAGCGACCCTTTTACGGTTATTGATGTCTATGGGCAGCGATGATCAGGTGCCCCGCTTGTTCATTTGCCTCCCAATCACAGAAAAAATATCGCTTATTTCAACCTTAACCCTTCTTTCCACAGACATACTGCATCGACGCTCAAGTAGCCGACTCTGCTTGCACGGCCACCTCCTACCTCACCGGCGTCAAGACTAAGTATGGAGTCATCGGGCTGGACGGCAACGTCACCAGAGGATCCTGCTTCTCACAGCTGCACAAGGCCAACTGGGCCCCTTCTATTGGACAGTGGGCGCTGGATAATGGCTTGGATGTTGGTGAGTGCTGCTTAATGGTTATAGTAAGGGTCAGTTGTTGAAAGACGAAGGCCAGGTCTATTAAAGGCGAAAGAAATGAGAAGTATGGATGGCAAACTGCCTCGACGCTCAAGTAGTCGACTCTGTTTGACGAAAAAGTCTGATCTTCTAAAAGCAGCAAAATGACCGTAGCTAAAGCGACCGTAGTTAAACGTATATTTACTTAGTTTTAATAGCACTACCTACCTACTAGTCACTTTCTGTTTGACCCTAAGGTTGACTGGTAGAGAATGCCATGAGGCATTAAGTCCGTCTTTTGTACAATTTTTATATCGTGCAATAAAGTTTAAATAAATAAATAAACAAATAAAGCGGTAGAACAAAATAAAAAATTAGGTCAGACGTTTGAAATTGATGATACTGATGGTTTTCGTTATCCATTTACTTATACTGCACAAATTCGCCATTAGAATTAAAAGACATACGGTACATTTACACGGCAACATGTAAATAGAGTAGGTATTGGGAGTACATTTCTCTTAGCATACCTGATGATGAGACAATCCAATGTTAAATTTGTATAACCACGGTGAATGCGTATGTGACTGAAAGTGAAAAATAAATGAGCTAATACTTAAAATTTGTTACAGTTTGTTACATCTCAATAACAAATGTAATTTAAACGAAGATGGATATTTTCTTGTTCATCAATTCTTAATTGAGCAGTAACTTATTAATTTTATTCAGTTCTTAAGAAATGTCGGAGCAATTTTCCTCCTTTTGCAGAGCAAAATAAAATACCTATCGTTTTAAATTCGTCTGACGTTGGGCGTCATATTTTACAATCAGACATTTGTATGGATCGTTAGACAATTTAACAGATTGGCCGTCTATATACGTATTGATGGTTCTTTCTTATATTTAAGGTTGAGTTAATAGTCCATTGTGTGGGTTATAGGTAGTCATCGAGACATACAACGTGATGGCGGCAAATAAGTTATGTTTACGTGCATTTGCCCTGATATCTTACATTAAAGAAACAATTATTATTGCAAAAGAATACTTGAATGTGTGGGGAAACATTAATAAAAAAAATATTTAGCTATTTTTTGAGAAATACTTATAATACATAACATAATTACATTTCTTACAACAACCACCATGTTTCCCAAAAATGGTATGAGTTTTTGTATAAAGGTAATTAAAGACAATAAATATAATTCGAATTGTAAATTCGACGATTAAGAAACAGCGCAATTATTGTAAAAGTCCAGACAATACTCAATTAGTATTTATGTAGATTAAATAGGTATTAACTCTTAATATTTTAATTAATATTTAAAATACCCAAGTCACTGATAAAAGATTAATTAGGTTGTCCTTCAAAAAGACTTCGCATTGTCTAAGAAGGTAAACATACTAAACGGAGTAAAAATTATCTAATTTTGTAATAATACAGTATCATCATCATCAACTTCCCACTAACTTCCCCACTGCAGGGGATCGGGCCTCCTCAAGATAGGGAGATCAGGGCCCGTAGCCAAGATGCCACTTTGACGAATTCGCCATACGCTTTCGTCACGACTTATATTGCCCTCCCGTACACGAACTATTTATGTGAATGGGATGGAGATATAAGTCGCCACGTCTTAAATTAAACAACCCAATGTCCACAACAACTTCACTTCTTTATCAATTCGTTAACGTAATTAACAACATTTCGTTCTCATCACCAGGTCTGGTAACAACCACCAGGGTGACCCACGCCTCGCCAGCGGGGATGTACGCCCACACTTCCGAACGGAACTGGGAATCTGACGCGGATGTGCCTGACGAATGCCTGTCGCTCGGCTGCAGGGACATCGCCTACCAGCTGATCATGAATAACCCTGGACGGCAGTTTAAGGTTAGTTTGTAGTGGGATGAAAGCTAATACCTCTGAACGGAACTGGGAATCTGACGCGGATGTGCCGGACGAATGCCTGTCGCTCGGCTGCAGGGATATCGCTTACCAGCTGATCATGAATAACCCTGGACGGCAGTTTAAGGTTAGTTTTAACAAATATTTTACCTGTACTCTAGGTAAAAAAATAGTTCAGTCTTTTATTATTCGCTGGCTCAGAATACTGATCTGTATTCTGAGTTCGCTAGTGAAACTTGTGTAATAATTTGGGCTTCGTCAAGATTACTTACATTAAAAATAAGTCTGACGTACATCGCCAAACTTTATTCATTGATATGTTAGGTAATGTTTCCAGATAAGCAATATTTAAATTTTAAGGTTATTGCTTTGTCTTAATCCGTTCCTAATTTTTAAATTCTAAAACATTTTTTTATCATCTTCTTAGTTCAATAGTTACTTCAAGAACCTTATAATTTTAATTTTGTTCTTTATTAATACATTCTAAAACTCGTTTAGTTCATCAATATTTCTCAAGCGCAAGATCCGCCAAATATATAAATAGCAAACTGTATTTTTGGTGAATTTTTGTTTTTTATTTATAGTAGGCGTTTTAACCGTCCTGAAGAATCAAAAATCAAACTGATCTGTGTAAATGTAACCAAGGAAAAATAATCGATATTACCAACGTAATAAAAGTCATCATCATCTTAGCGCTTCATACGGTTGCATCCTCGGCCATTGCCTAGGAGCCCAGCGCTCTAACCACTAAATCATGAAGGCCTGAGGGAGTATGAATCACAAAGTCATTGGTGAACTTTTACATATCTGGCAATGTCATGCAAAAAATTCACCAATCACATACCAGTTAGACCCCACGCCTACTTACTGCCATCTAGCGGGTTTTTCATTTTCTAAAACCCTCATTATTCTCCATTCAGGTGATCATGGGCGGTGGTCGTAAAGAGATGCTTCCCAACGTGAGCGATCCTCTCACGCCCAGCGCTGGGAAGCGGCTGGACGGGCTCGACCTGACGGAGATGTGGCACGTCGACAAAGTGGAGAAGAATGTTACTCATCAGTACGTGACTGACAGGAACGAGCTTTATAAGGTTAGTTTTTATGTCCTATAAATGGTTCTATACTAAGGAAAGTTTCTAGCAACTACATAGGAGTAGGAATAGGAGTTTGGCATCTTCGTCAGATTTTATGATCTAAGAATCCATTCCAAATGCCAAATTGACAAAAAGAAACCACGTTGAACAGACGATTTGTACTGGAGTATATTGGGATAGTTTCATATTTGATACCTACCTAATATTTATTTGGTTGGAAAATAACCATGATACGTCCTGATAGTTACCCACTAGCTTATTTATTTTATGGATCTTCACCAGATCAAGCCGCTACACTGCCTTCACAGCTTTTTCTAAAATTATGTGCACTGACACAAATACCAAATATTTGATCATATTTTTTTTCCAATACATACTTTTCTGATGGTAAACCTAAGAATTTTATCGTACAATGTCCAGGTGTTCAATTCGGACGACCTTCCGGAATACCTCCTGGGTCTCTTCAAAGACGACCACATGGACTACCACTTGAAAGCCAAGGACCAGCCGACCCTCGAAGAGATGGTAGAAGTGGCCATCAAAATGCTGAGTAGGAGTGAGAAAGGATACTTCTTGTTTGTTGAAGGTATTTTTGTTTCCTTTAAACTTTGAGGTATATAAGGGCAAAAATTGACCGCTCGGTCTTTAGAATTCAAACATCGATCGTTTTTTCGATCGATTTGGTCCAATTCGAAGATCAATTCAATCATCCAATCGGACTAAGAGTAAAAAAAAAACCCGTTGCACATTTTCAATTTTTATTCAGGCACATGTTATACCCATGTCCAGTTTTATCCTATTTAAATTTCGAAATATAGAAAAAATATGAGAAAAATGTCTTATGTACAAAAGCAACACAAATATCAATTGACCGGAATGTAAATTTGACGCTAGCAAAGGGAATAATTATGGTCAACCTCGTATTGTAAGGACAAGGGCAGAAAAATTACGATAATTCAATAATTGTAATCAACAATAACTGAGCTGTTTTCCTTATTCCTTTTGGTGAATATTTAAAATGCACCAGATAACTATAACACTTATTTAAAAGTATTTCACACTCTACAGACACAGTAATTTATTATGGTTTATTTTATGTTGTTAACATGCAAACTTCCGAAGCTCACATCTATTTTAATTGGAATTTGACGAAACTACTTCAAAAATATACTTGAAGAAGAAATGTTTATTCAAATCCTCTTCAAAGAAATACAATAATATATTAGTATAAAAAAAATATTTTCCATTGTCATTCCAGGAGGCAGAATCGACCATGCCCACCACGACAGCCTAGCCCACCTCGCCTTAGACGAGACCGTGGAGTACTCCAAAGCGATCAAGAAAGCCAAGGAACTGACCAATGAGAAGGACACCCTGATTGTAGTCAGCTCCGACCACGCTCACACCATGACAGTGGCAGGGTACCCTTCTCGGGGTAATGATATACTGGGGACAGTTGACACGGCGATGGGAACGGATGACATGCCGTATGCCACGATCAGTTATGCCAATGGGAAGGGAGCTTCTATTGCGGAGGGGAAGAGGGTGGACGTGACTTTGCATCAGCAGTTTATGAATCGTAAGTTTTCAAAGTTTGATGTTTGACCACATCTGCCTAACTAGTCACTTAATAAAGTCGAACAAACGACTAAAGAAGTCATGTTACCATAGATCTTGATTGTCTTTAATTTTCAATTTTAACAACCAATTAAATAATACAATCACTCTGGTGTTTGTAGAACTTGATCTATCACAGTGCTAGAAGAATATAATATGTATAATATATGGAATCAAATAAAAGATATCATAGGGAAAGAGTCTCAGAGAGAAAGAGTCATTGCCAGAATATCAACTTAGTTATGAAAGACTGTAAAAATGTCTGTAGAGTAGCACTTTGAAAAGTATTGTACATTAGAATATGTATATTATTGTCTTAAACATCTCTTACTTCATTACTCGAGTATTTGTACGAGAAAGTAGTGAATGAATCTTCAAATCAACCATAATACAATTTCAGGAGACCTGGATTACTCCTACCCAAGCCTAGTCCCCCTCGACTCGGAGACGCACGGCGGAGAAGACGTCGCAGTCTTCGCCATCGGTCCCTGGCAGCACCTCTTCACGTCCAGCTACGAGCAGAACCTTCTCCCCCACCTGATGGCCTACGCCATGTGCCTGACGGAAGACCAGCACCCCAACTGCAAGACCAGTCCTGTTACCACCAGTGGTGGGTTCTGGACGTCTAGTTCTTCGGTGACCAGGCCAAATGTGCTGTCGTATTTTGTTAGTATATTGACTGTGATAGTTAGTTGTAAGTATTTTTACTGAAAGTATTAGTAGTTTTGCGGAATTGAGGAAGGAGTGTTTTTGAACCTGTTGTTGATTGATGATGGCAGAGATTGTGGTTGAAAATGTTAGCAGCCTAAATGGTAGCCTATTTTTTTCAATGTAATGAATTAATATTCATGAATATGAATGAATATGAATACACTTAAAACTGAGCAGAGCCGATTGGCAGTTTTTAGGTTTATTCCCAACCTACTACTACGGTGTTAGGTTATGTATAAACCAGTTTTAAAGCTTTTCATATTTTATATTATTAGAGTAAAATAATACATACTACAGTACAGTACAATTTCTATTGACGGAGGCCATCCAATCCTTTGTTGAAAAACCAAAAGGTGGATTAAGGAAATCTATTTTTTTTTTATTATTAAAAACCTAGATCTAATCTTTTAAAAATCTAGATTAATTCTGATCTAACAGTGATGTATTCACGATCAACTATAATTATTTCGCATACCTTAATAAAGTTAAAAGTGCATTTCAATAAATATAGGATGTTATTATTTTTAAGAAAATTATCATAATAATTACTAGCAGAAGGTTAAATTCAACGCAACTTATTTTCAAATGTTTTGAGTACTTATTGGTTCCATGATTCCTGAGATAAAAGTAATGTTATGTTAAAATTTAATTAATTTGTAAATGGTAGGAGGAATGACAAAAGAAAAGATTTATTTAAATTCTATTCACCAGAATGTCCTTAAATACCTAGGTTTTGATAAAAACTACAACAAAATTAGCAGTTCTACTACCTAGCCGTGATCACAGGGTACGGAGTTCAATTCATGAGGATTTTTTTGTCTCATGTAAAAAAATAGCTAATATCGGATTTATTATCAGTTTTGCAAGTGCATTTATCACAGCGCCTATTGTAACGAAAGCTCATTTTAATGTCTGGTAAATTTGCTTGAAAATTACGATAGCTATTTATCAGTTCTGAATATTTGCTGGTTCAATTTATGATGTTTCATCGATAATGTTATAGCCGGTCACTGAGGTACCTTAATAATTTAATAAGAGTTTTTTAGACGAATAAACAAACTACGAATAAGGTGCGTCAGAAACCGACCCTTAGGTAATAATAACCAAACAAATCAGGTCTAAAAATATTGAAATTATATTGATACTATTCACGCATCATGATGATAATAATTGTACATACAAGTAGGTAGATCTCTGAATTTTATTTGCACAAAATGTTTTTTTTTTGTTTAAGTACAAAGTGTGGTAACCATATCTTGTTTACAAAATACATATATTTTATAAAACATACTGTAACATTCCTGTTTTAGCCGGAAAAATATAGTGAGATAGTAGGTAAAACCTATTTATTGTTAAATAAATCATAAAAGAAGGTTGTTTTTGTCTTTCATTCCTTCAATCAATGGATTTTTCACCGTTTTGTCAAACGTCTGAAACTGTCGCCTTTTGTTTTCCAGTTGGTACAAATATTTTATATGAAGAGTTATTTGTATTTAATCATTAAAATATGAGGGCGAAAAGGAGTTTAAAGTCATAATTTCGTCATTTGCCTGCCCTGTTGCCCTGTCAGCCCTGGGGTCGGCGCAACATGAAGGGCTTACATTCGTCATCGAGTTATTCACAGCTTTTATACTCATGTCAAAAGTGAAGTCCAAAGGGAAACCTCCCTTTTTCCAACTAACGTGTTCTCAAACTAGCGCCATCTTTGTGTGCCATATTGCAATAAGTCGTTTCTATGTTGCTATGTACAAATGCCTGATAGCAGTTTTAAATTCACGACGACGATAGCAGTTGTGAAGTGATAAAATATCAACATACCGAAAGATGATGCAAATTGTATTGCTGTATTATGTTGGCGTGGAAGAAGTTGTATCTTATTTATTTTCGTCCTGTGTTTGATTAAGATATTATGGCCTGTTGATTGCATTGCCTCCGTGGCGTAGTCCGTGGTCAGGAGGCTGGGCTTAAAAACAGCGGAGGTTATGGGTTCGAATCCCGCGGGGAACACCATCACTTTTGTAACCTACCTTTAATTAATGTAATTGGTATTTTGTACCGTTTTAATTAAAGTAAATAAAATAAATAAATCACTTTGTGTAGGTTATTTCACTTTGGTTAGGACTTTTAGGCTTGAATCACCTTCTTGTCTGATAAGAATGGCCGTTAGCTCTTACTATAATCCAAATTGTCTGGTTTCCCTTCTGTGGATTTCGAAGGTCAGACGAAAGTCCCTCCAATGTAACTAGGCTTGTCAATTTAGGACCATAGTCGAAGCGTACCCTGGGCTCCAAGGCAATGGCCGAGGATGCAACCGGGAGAAGCGCTTAGATTATGATGACTAATTGCCGGTTGATTGGACAATTTCAATGGACCTTCACAGAGTCACATTTCAAGCAAAACAACAGGAAGATAAAGGAAAGGTTACTAAAACGAATCAGGGGATTCCCTGGGTGTTTTATCGTTGACTATACCTACTACTACATATAATCATACCCAACATAGTGAATAAGGGCAAAGCTACCATCTGGGGGAGACATGATTCCAGCAGTGGAATGCACCACTGAAGTCAATTTCAGCTATGATGATCTTTGTGATAGGTATATTTCTATTATACGAAATTAAACACAATTTTATGACAATAAGCTGTGTATATTATGATTTTCTATAGAGTTTTTAAAATGTAGAAAAGTGTCGATTTACAAGTGACTAAAAATTATAAATAGAGTCATATAGAAATAGTTTCTCCCTCTTAATTGTGAGGGGAACATTATCAAGAATGTTTATCTAAAAGTGTGGTGACTAAGCAGCTTCTCATTATGTCCCTCAAATAAATCAAAACAATGGTCAGAGTAAAATAGCTTTTCAAATAACACTAAAAGACAAAGATTGGTGAAATTCTTAAAGACTTTACTCAATTGTTTTCGTAGTTAATGAGTCAAGTGAGCGAAATGTCTGCACAAATAGTACCTATTGCTTACTGGTTTGACCCTATTGCTTTGGGAAAGGGAATGTCCGATCGAACAGGAAAACTATGGAGCGAGTATAGGAATAGAGTCCAACCAAAATTCAGCTTAGTTTACTCGGTAATTACTAATTAGGTTCTTTTGTTTCTTATGTAATAGGAAGGCAAACGAGTAAGAGGCTCACCTGATGGTAAGTGATCAGCCCATGGACATCTACAAGGGTTGCCTACCAACATTGTGTTTTATTAGGCAACACATAATACCGGTAAAAAGTGCCAAACCATAACAACATCGGCATTGAAATAATATTGTGCGTTAATTGTCCATTTAAAAATCGTAACACAGTTATTATTTCTCATTAAAACCAAATATGTGATTGAATGTATGTCCGAGATAATTGAGTTTTGACTGATATCGCAAACATTTCTCAATGGAAATAATGAATGCTCCGTACATGCAACATTTAACATAACAAGAGGACAAACAAACGGACTCATTGTTGAATCTGATCAGATGAGGGCTGGGAATCGGAGTATTATAATGTTGAAGAAAATCGTCAAAGGAACAAACGGATAATGGAGCTGTCGAGTAAAAGTTTTTTTTTTGACATGTAACCCAAGTGTATGTAACGGTAGAGAAATCGGTAGATACCAGTTATTACATACTAACTTAATATGGTTCTATGAGAATCTGTGTGGTATTAAATTTTATAAGAACTATAAAAAAAAACATGCATTCTTCAAATCAAATTAAACTGGAGAAATATTTTCAATGGTAAACTTTACGAATACAAAGTTATTTGTCGTTTTCGTCTTCGTGTCATATTCATTAGGTAACAGAGTAAAAATAATGATCACAATACCAATAGAATGTGTATCGTTTGAATACCTACATATTGTAATAAAAGACGAGAAACATTGAATTTGAAATCGTTATTTATATTTTCTTGTTATTATTATACCAATATAATTTTAAATGACTGCTGCAAGTTTTTTTTTTGCAATATTTATTTATAATTAACTTATTCACAGTTAATAACATCAAAATTATTTACGCATATAAAACCCAATGCGTAACACGTGTGTACGTTACCTAACTTTCACACATTAAATTAATATCATACAAGGTTCAGTTCAAGGGCGCATCAAATTAAAAAATATAATGCGAGTTAGTTAGCGTTACGACTCCATCGCTCTCGATGTCGACTTCAAATCGAACTTTTAAGTGACACCAAAAGAGCATTCTCACTAGTTGCATTAAAACCGCTGTCTGGTCATGAAGTGCTCGCAATGGGCATAATAAAATAATTTAAAAATCGAATGTGTGTTCGAAAAGTTTGGTTGTGGTAGTGCTCAAATCAAAATTACTGGCCACTTAACAAAATATTTTTTAAAAGAAAAAGTGACACTATTTATTTTAAAATTGAATTTGCCGCCAAGATGTTTGCTCCGCTAGATATTTTCAAATTAACATTTTTTGTGTCTGTGTTTTTGTTTTCTATAAACGCGAGAAGTGTACAGGATAATAAATGTGAGTATACATCAGTTTTACACTAATTTCTATCGATATCGAGATTAATCAGGACAAAAATGTGTTATTTTTTGAGAATAGGGATGTTGATCGATATCACTATTAATTAAAATAATTTTTCTACAAAAAGAAGGGCTATGGTTTGTTTTCATGTTAGTCCAGTAATTTTAGCAATTTTGATCCACGATCTGCGGAATAATTCCTAGTGAGCTGAATTTTTGTATACACCTTTATTATACTATTGTAATGATGATGTGAAAAATCGACATTGATATCGTGCCGGCTAAAAAAGTTATAGGGGTCCAAACGTCAGGAAAATCAGTTTTTCGCAAATATCTCGCGATCTATTGCTCAGAGGTCAATAATGATTTCATAAAAGTTGTTCGTCGTAAAATTGTCTACAAAAAAGGTCTCTTGCATTTTTCTGTAGAATTGACCGTTTTTGAAATAGAGACTAGAATGCACTCACATATGGTATTGTATACCGTACGCCGCATACCAAGGCATAAACCCTATTGTTTGTTTCTTTCCCTTTTGGTTTGTGTGTTTTTTGTTAGTATGATGTTCTACATATAGAAATATAAAGGACTTGTAATACTAGTACAGTAAGGAAAATAGGAATATCAGCTATAAAAAACTAAGTGGCAATTTTTTTTGTCACTTTATAACTCAAGAACGGGCTTACCGATCCAAACCAAATTTTCAGGGTTTGTACAGACTATTTAGTAGATGTTTTATGTGAAGTTTGAACAAAATCGGTCGTTCTTTTTTTACGTAGCGAAGCACGTACCGGGCCGCTAGTAATGATATAGATATGCTATGTCCATTGACGTTTGGACCCCTATAACTTTTTAGCCGGCACGATATCAATGTCGATTATTCACATCTTCATCACAATATCATAATAAAGGCGTATACAAAAATTCAGCCCACTAGGATTTTTTCCGCAGATCGTGGATCAAAATTGCTAAAATTCACATTGCATATCTATATCATTACTAGCGGCCCGGTACGTGCTTCGCTACGTATAAAGTGAAGCGACCGATTTTGTTCAAACTTCACATAAAACATCTACTAAATAGTTTGTACAAACCCTGAAATTTTGGTTTGGATCGATGAGCCCGTTCTTGAGTAATCAAGTGACAAAAAAAATTGCCACTTAGTTTTTTATAGTTGATATTCCTATTTTCCTGACTTTACTAGTATTACAAGTCCTTTATATTTCTATATGTAGATCATCATACTAACAAAAAACACACAAACGAAAAAGGGAAAAAAACAAACAATAGGGTTTATGCCTTGGTATGCGCCGTACGGTACACAATACCATATGTGAGTGCGTTCTAGTCTCTATTTCAAAAACGGTTAATTCTACAGAAAAATGCAAGAGACCTTTTTTGTAGACAATTTTACGACGAACAACTTTTATGAAACCATTATTGACCTCTGAGCAATAGATCGCGAGATATTTGCGAAAAACTGATTTTCGTGACGTTTGGACCCCTATAACTTTTTTAGCCGGCACGATATCAATGTCGATTTTTCACATCATCATTACAATATCATAATAAAGGTGTATACAAAAATTCAGCTCACTAGGAATTATTCCGCAGATAAAATCTAAAATTCCTGGACTATGTGTTTATCTTTGACTGTGAGTAAAATAAATTCAATGCGACAGGTAGTGTCAACATTCCCATTAAAACAAAAAATATGGTATTTAGGACCGCTTCAAAACATTGTGTTCCGTCCGCTCAAATTGTTTGTATCAAAAGTACAAGCAAAACCATTTTTTTACGCTAATTAAAATTAATTTCTTTAAGAATGCGTCATTAAATATATAAGGTACATTATGCACACCTTCAAATTATTAACTATTATATTGATAAAAAATATGAATATTTTATCTATTTTAAATTGCAATTACCGTATCCATAGAAATACAATTCGTTTTAGTATATAAACATCTTGGACGCAAAGGCCTCAATAGTTAGGTGATAAGAAATCTTTTAATGATTTTGGTTACTGTAAGACCAACGCCTCAATCGTCTAGTGTCTAAAGTACCGAACAGTGGTCGCAGTCTGGAGGTCCTGGGTCCGATTCCTGAGTTGGGCTAAAAGTCGAATTTTCTTTACACAGCCTGGTTTGTGATCATCAACCGCATTTGGCATGTGTGGCGCTTAAGCCAAAACCCAATCTTGTAACGAAAATATGATTTCAAACCCAGGTTTCCGTGTAAATAAACCAGAATTTCTATAAGAAATGCATTTCCGAAACCCCTATTGTCTATATAGGTGTTCCTGTCTCCAAAATAGGGTGTCGGTTCTTTTACTTACCACGTGTGAAGCAGTAATTATATTTTTTTAGTTTAGTTAATTAACATTTATTTTCAATAAGAGGCAATCAAAACATTTTGTACAGAATCTTCCAAATCCAGCGCCTCTGAGCCTTTTTGACCAACATTAACTGATTACACAAACTAAAAATTTTGATAGCTATCAAAACGGAATTCAAATAACGTCGTATTTATAACTTTTTAAAAGAACGTAATAAAATATTATCAGTTAACATCGCAAATATTGTCAATCTGACCCCAAAGTGAAACACATTCAATATGTGTATTCGAATTTAAACACAGGTCAGGCAAAAGCTCTTGACCCCTGAGATTTGAGATTTAATCTAGCTAATAATTGAACGCAGTTTGTGCAAAAATCAGACAATATTAGTATGTCAATGTTAAATCGAATATAATTTTGTTAAAACAAAGATTCTGCTTCACTGCAAAATGCGCGAATCAAATCTTTTTTTTGAGTTGCAACCGTGATCGAATTCATATGAATCATTCCATTATTAATGTATATAATCTCTTATTAATGTTTTTATGAAAAGCATTAGAAGCAGTTTTTGTTGTTTTTCCGCAACAGGAATTGTTATATTTTTATTTTTTACTAGCGCCTGCTGGCGAGGCATCTCTTATTTCCTCATTGATTAATATTCAACTTTATTATTTTTTGTTACATTAATACTATTACATGTCAACAATTTTCCCATCTAATATTAAAAGAGCATAAAATTGCAAAAGTAAACAAACTCTTCTTGAAAATATCATAAAAAACAAAAACATAATTATATACGCCTCGACGATCAATTAAAAAATATTAGTTAGTTTCAGACTGTATGTCTTTTTTGCAGACTGTTAGCATTTTGTGCAATATGCATAAAATAAACGCATTCCAAATAACAAAGCAATTGGTTTAGATTAATTGTTCATAGGTATCCGAGTATACAAGTAATAATCTTGACCCCGATTTTGTTGCAGTCTTGCGAAAAACTATTGGCTTAGTTGTTTTGTAGGCAGGTTTTTGTTGTATGTGCATTGGTATTTAGATCATAATCTAGATTTTTTAGCTCCTTACTAGCTTTCTGCCCGCGGCTTCGCCCGCTTGGACTTCGGTTATATTGGAAAACGTTTTTTCCTTTTGCCTCGGGAATATCATTTTTCCGTGATAAACTAAGTACAGTAGAACTCCAATTATCCGAACTCCGACTATCCGAATCGCCGATTATCCGAATCACCCTCAGAAAAAAAACTGCCTCCGTGGCGTAGTGGTTAGAGCGCTGCGCTCAAAAACTACGAACTCGGAGGTCGTGGGTTCGAATCCCGCGGGGAACACTTTCACTTTGTGTTGGATTTCCCAGTTTGGTTAGGACATTGCAGGCTTGAATCACCTGATTGTCCGATAAGAATGATGATTCCGTGCTTCGGAAGGCACGTTAAGCCGTTGGTCCCGACTATGATCCAACTGGTCTGGTTTCCCTTGTGGTTACGGAGGTCAGACGACAGTCGCTCCATTGTAATAACCAGGCATGTCAATTCAGGATCATAGTCGCAGCGTACCCTGGGCTCCAAGGCAATGACCGAGGATGCAACCGGGAGAGGCGCTAGGATGATGATGACCCTCAGAAAAAAAATTGTCCAAAAAAAGTCTAAGTGCGCTATTATTCTTCCCCCCGCGAAGCCAGTGTTTGCGCGTTCGCTCACTATTGTCCTTGCTTCCGCGAAGTCAGTGTAGACACAACATGTGAAAATATCATGTTTCTTTCAATAATTCAATAAAAAAAAATAGTGCAATATCAAAACGTAGCTTTTTTTCTCTACAATGGCATTTTTTTAGGGTTCCGTAGCCAAATGGCAAAAACGGAACCCTTATAGTTTCGTCATGTCTGTCTGTCTGTCTGTCTGTCTGTCTGTCCTGGTTCGTTCTCCGCCGTTTCTGAACCGATTGCCACGAAAATTGGTGGAGAGATGTATAGTGATAATTCAAGAATTGGTTTTTAAAATTATCGAAAAATAATCATTTTTTACCCCCCCTCCCATACAGCGAAAAGTTAATTCTAAAAAAAAAATTCGACTTAACCCATCGTGTAGGGTATCGTTAAACAGGTATTTTTAAATACAATAAAACTCGCCTTGAAACCATGTGGATCAAACACCCCAGTCTCGAGATATATTAATACAAAGTTAAAATTAGAGCGTCCCCCCCCCCTTAACTTTTGAAATACTATTACAATAATTCTGAAAAAAATGTCCTGTACACCTCCAAGTAAGTACTTTCAACGAAAACTATAGCGAACTCTGTATCATACATAGTTATTTTTATACATTTCGACCAACTTATGACGTGCAGTTGCCCTTACTAAATGTTGTCTTAAGCGGTCGGGCTATCTTTTTTTAAACTCCGATTATCCGAATATTTGATTATCCGAATGGGTCCCGGTCCCCATTAATTCGGATAATTGGAGTTCTACTGTATACCCTATTATCTAATCCGAACTTCTAATTACGTCTGCATAACTTCAAAGCAATAGGTTCAGTAGTTAGCAATACGGCGTGAAAGCCGAACAAACAAACAAACTCACTTTCCGGTTGATAATTATTAGTAAGGATTGCATCTCAGGCCTATTTCATCTATGAAAATAAAGTACATATTCAGAATGTTAATATTTTGGGGTCATATTGTTAGCAAACTTGCTTCAACAAAATGACATATTTACAATAACTTAGGCATACGCAAGTTTCTAGGTTGACATGTATACAGCCTCATTTCAAAAGGAACTTTAATGCAATCGCATATAAACATAACAAAGTTGTATGCAATTTTAAACACATACTACAGGTTTGCGACTAACAACTATTTCGTATGAAATTGTTGAAATCAGTCTCCAATTTTTTTTATTACAGAGCTTTTATATAAATTTTCCTTAAACATATTTTATCAAATCAATAGGTATTTTTCTATCAAATGAAAGTTAGCTAGATAAATAATATTTAAATAAATCAAGAAAAAGCAACAATTCGCAAATCACAAAAACAATTAAATATTTAAGTAAACAAAAATAAAAATATTAAAATGTCCTTGATCAAAATGTATGGACGACAAATGACTTCATTTAGTGATAATAGTGAACTAATAACGAACTCTTTGCTTAAAGGTTACAATAACAATAACAGAACCCCAACTTAATTACGGCAAAATGAGATTTAAACAGCTTTTAATTAAAGCAGTTAATTTAACTTAATCCTATGACTTACTGATATTATATTATATCCAAACACTGAAATTTTATTTAGTTTCTTTACACCGTTAACATAGATTGTTCATAAAAATGAATATACGCTAATAAGCGTATATTCTTATTGGCCTTCTTCTTCTTCCTAGCGTTTATTCCGTTTCTATGCGTGGTTCGATTTGACCATGATCCAGGATTTGGCAAGTCTCGTTATTACAGTGAAGCGACTGCCATCAGACCTTCGTAACCCATAGACGGGAACCAGACAGTTTGGATCATGGTTACACATACAGATCTTACTTAAGTCAGAAATCACTGAATGTGCAGGCTCCCTCACGGTGTTTTCCCTCACCGCCGAGCTAATGGCACAAATACACATATAGTATATTCTTCTGGCCATATCCATATTATATTTAAATATTTGGGGTAAACGCTCAAAGCTTTCCTCTGATATCTTTATCAGAGAAATGAAATTTGGCAGAAGAGTGATATAAAATGTATAATAACCCACTCATTCATTGATATACTGTGTACTAAAATGTGATTCGCGTAAAGTTAGTAAGTTGAATAGACAAGCTCACCTTTTTAAAACGAAGCCTGTCGGAAAAGGAAACACACCATAAACCTACATAGTGACATTTAACTGTCTTGGAAATGGCGGAACCATGTCTAGGATTTCCATTAAAATTTACCGATGCGACCTATCCATTAAGAGACATTAACACTATATCATTATACGAATAGTACTACATACTATTTCCTCATTATATAATAACTGGGCACAGTACGAGTAACAGTCGATCATTTATCATGACTTTCACGCCTTTACTTAGTTTAAATATTTTATGAACTGACTAACGCAACTTCTCGTTTTTGACTTACTCAACACAAAATTTCGTAGCGTAGGTACCCTTGGCTCCGAGTTATGACCGAGATCCAACCGGGAGAGGCGCTAGTATGATGATGTTGATGCCTTATTCAGAACAAGCTCAACGTTAAATATCGCTATGTCTAGTATTATTTTTTCTTGATTGAAATATAAATGGAAAATTTTATCGACCATGCAATGTTTAATCCATTTCAGCGTAGCACATAAAATACGGATGCATGTGTATTAAAATAAGATATTAAATTAAACGTCTCGATCCTTTGGCACGCGTTTTCTTGCAAATGCCTGGAAAGTGCCGAAGATTGGTTATTTTTTGGGATTTAAAAGTAGGGGAGGTAGGGGAGGGAAGGGCAGTTGGGAGACATGGGCACCCCCTTTTTATTCTGATTTGATCATAGATTTTATTTTTTTCTTGATTTTGTAGTTCACTTTACCGACTGGTTACACTGTTCATCCATAGGCTATCTGTCTTTTCTGTAAATTGTCGAGCACAAACACGTTTGAAGTTTTACGATCGTAAAATTAAATATTTTGCTGCGATTTCGGATTGTAATAAAGAGAAAACTTATTAAAGGTATGTGTATTTTCTATTATTTATCTATGGTTTATTTACTAATCTATGAATTAAACTGAAATTCAAGCCTAAATATGTAGATTCAAAAATATACCGGTAACCTATGTCAAAAATGTATACGTAGGGAGCAATGGGCATTTGGCGCGCGGGTGGTTTGGGCATGCCCAATGCTCCCTCCTACTATGTTCAGTATAGGAGGAGTAGAGCTAATATTTAAGGTTTACTTTAAATTACAGAAAGATGCTGTTTACATTCAAAAAGAAAGAATTGCGACGGGAAATTCCTAAAGATTTAATATTACGAGCCATAGAAGAAGTATCATATGGTGCAAAAATAAAAACTACTGCTGATAAATATGAAATCCCTAGATCTAGTTTTAAGATACTGTTTAAGATGTTTTTTATTTGTTAACTTTTATTATTGGTTTCGATTATTGATATAGTTTAATAAATAGTTAATTTGATAACTAATTTTTTAATTCCGTTATGGATATAAAGTGATTTATATGCCGGGCCCAAGCCTCCCTCAGGGTATGCCCAAGCCTCCCTACCAAAGGGAGCATTGGGCACTTTTGACTTAGTTTATAAAATGTCTCGTAATGTTGAAACTGATTGTGATTTTAAAGAAATCTCTTTAGTTATATCTAGCCAAATATGTGGTGCAATAAGAATTGGCAATAAAAGTTGATTATATCAATAAATCTGTTTTTTATGTAATAAATAGTGAAAAAGTGCCCATCCCTCCCCTACCTCCCCTACCTACTGCAGATGTCTATAAGCTGTTGCCGATTAAATGTAAAACGTCTGCCGATCTCACAGCTCACTTTTTATAAAAACGAGTAAGAGATTAAACTGAAGGTGCGTCATAAATATAAAATAGGTAAAGATTATCCTTTCAATGTTCTCTCTCGTTATTATCTTACAACTAGCGGCCTCCCGAGACTCCGTCCGCGTGGATTTCGATTTCCAATATTCTATGTGTTATTCTGATGTATAAGCTATATTGTGGTAAATTTTCATTCAAATCCATTCAGTAGTTTTTACGTGAAAGAGTAACAAACATCCATACATCCATAGGTACATACAAACTTTCGCCTTTATAATAGTAGTAGGAAGTAGAGATTAATCTTCCAAACAATTCGCAAATTTTTGGAAAATTTTAATAAATTTGACTCAATCAGTCACATTTTTAACACTCATCAATATTATTCAATTTGATGAGATGTAAAAAGCAGTGCTTTAAATGTATTTTAGCTTCGCGCAGGTGAACTTAATTGTAATGTTAAGTTTCAAATGGTCAATATTACTCGTAATACAACTGCGATTTACTAAATCGCAGGCCGGTATCGAAACAAGTTAATATCTTGTACTACAACCTACGTATATCAAAGAGTGAATGCACCGATGAATGTATCAGTTTGAATCTCAAGGCAAGTCACCTGCTCCGATAAAACATTTCTTATTTGATTCCGTTACATTCTCTTCAAAGGTTTTGGTGAATGCGGAAATATTTGACTATTTACATTTTCTTGATAAGTACATAATTCTTTTTCATTTACCATTTTAGAACGACTACAAATTAGGTATTTTGCTTCTAAAGGTAACAATTACAAAACGGAAATGTCACAGATAAAAATTTACAGATTAATTACAATTATACCTACAAAAGTACATAGTATATCTGTGTGTCGCCCAATAGGCATACAAAAATTTTCAAGGTACTTATCAATTAATAAATTACATAACAATCAATGAATTAATAAATATTTGCAAATACTATCAGTGATGAATATGATTTCAGATAACTAATGATTATGTAGATTTTAGAAAATGAAGGCCTTTGGATATCGAATTTAATTAAAAGTACACGAATCACTTAGTCATTTACATGTTAATTGGCTAAGCAAACATTTATTATTCAGCAACATACCAACTTTATACTAGTATAATAAAACAAAAGAGTTTATTTGTTCGTTTGAACGCGCTAATCTCAGGAACTACTGGTACGAATAGGAAATATTTTTTTTGTGTTGGACGAAGTCGCGGACGGATGCTAGTCTACATAATATCCATTTGAGATAGGCTTTTCTCAATAATCTTAGATCAATTTGTGCATCATATCATTTTAAACTCGTATTTAATAATTTAATGGTGTATATCCAAGGTTACACTGACTAGTTATATGTTTGTTTATCATACATGCTCAATACTCTAATAAATATTTATCATAAAGATCGAACTACTAATGTTTAAAAATATTAATCAGGTCAAAATGAGAACAATCAGACCCAAACATGAAAAATAAAAACAGACTTGTAATTAAAATATATTATATTAATATATTAGTAATATTTCATGCATCAGTTTCTGTTCCTAGTAGGAAATGCTGATGTTGGGTCATTGCCCTGATATAGTAATGGCACGAATATTTTGATAAAAAAAGTCTATGTGGATCCGGCCCTTATCACTATGCGTCGAGAGTGAGTGTATTTAGAGCTTAATTATGTTGAAGATAAAAACTGCTTCCGTGGCGTAGTGGTTAGAGCGCTGTGCTGAAAAACGTCGTGGGTTCATATCCCGCTGGGTGTTGTGCTGCTTTTTCCAGTTTGGTTAGGACATTGCAGGCTTGAATCACCTTATTGTTCGATAATGATGATGATTTCGTACTTCGGAAGGCATGTTAAGCCGTTGTTCCCGACAACGATCCAAATGGTCTGGTTTCCCTTGCATGAGTTGTGGGGGTCAGCCGACAGTTGCTCCATTGTAATAACCACGCCGGTCAATTCAGGATCATAGTCGCTGCCTCCGAGACAATGGTGACGTCTCATAGTGATGAACATGACGTTGAAGATAAAAAATAACTAATCACATCAATACGATTAATAATCCCTTTGACTGCTCATTGTATTATTACAATTAATTGTGTTTTTTTGGGCAAACTTTATCATAGTAAAGAAAAAAACTAAGAAGGAATGAGATTTTTGTTGTTCAAAGTTTAAAATGATTCTGACCAGTTAATTGTTCAAAAGTATACTCCTAATTGTTGTTAGAATCCCACTCTTTGAACCTATTTTCTATTTTGTAAAATACAAAAGATTAATTCGAAGAGATATTAAGGAACCCTCATTATCTTAAACTCTTTTGTATTTCTTATCATTGTCTAGCATTGTTTTAATTAATGCTTAGGCTTTTGCTCGGTCAAAATATTTTGCGCATTACCTAATCATTTTTGAAATATAAACTAAAAGAATGGCTAAGGCAATCGGTACATAAAAATATAAATGATATCTGTCCTGCTGGTATCCGGTAACGTATAAGTAGATAAAATTATCATTGCTCCAAAAATGCACTTAGCCAAATGTTTAATTTCAACTCAGATATTTTGTGCATACTTTCTGAGTAAGTAGTCCTAATATATTAATAATTAAAATGTACGGCTGATAATGATATCTTCATTGTTAGGAAAAAGGAAAAGATATTACCTATTAATTCAGAACATCACGTGCTAAACTTTCGTAATGCCTAGGTTTTAAGAGAGGTAGAGCTTAGTGGCACTTCTACTCGAATGAGCTGCTTGTCTGGGGTAGTTTCTCCACCTTACAGAAGACCACAAAGTAGGACTTCGTAACTAGTGTGCTATGTTTCTGCTGATGAGTAATGCCGCCAGAGCTCAGTTGGGGACGGCAACAGGCAACGCATCTGCGACCCTAGTTCGGTAGTTTGTGTGCAAGGGGCAACGGTGATCACATGCCATAAGGTGACCCTCTTGTTCGTTTGCCTCCCTATAACATAAAAAGGTGGCAATCGAACCCACACCCTCTTGGTGTAACTGTCAACTTCTCAACCTTTACATCAAACTGTCGTCTCATATAGATGTAATTTTGGCCAGCGTAGTCAAAATCTCAGATGAAATTGTTGTTATTTCCGTCTCTAGATTGAAATATCATATCTCTTGCATATTTGAGGAAGTTGGGCTGACCCGAGAATAATATGGAAGCTGTGTAACAATTTCAGAAACAATTAAGCCTTTCAACAACAAGGGCTTTGGCCGTCTCATAGGAACAACCCACTCAGAAATAATGTAATCTGTCCTAAAATTAAAGGCTCTACAAAACAAGGCTTTTGAATAACAATCTGTGCATGAGAAGTTATAGTGAATACATAGATGCATAAATGTATTACGATCCCTTACATTTGGGCATGAGTCTGAAGAAATAAGATATCTACCATTTATTTTTGGTCTAAAAGTGAACCTTATTCGTGTCATACCTAATTTGGGTTCTTTTTTCATTCCGCGAAGTTAAAACTTCTAGGAATAACTATTTATCATTATTATAAGAAGGAGACTTTTCTCCAATAACCAACTTCCTGAAACTTTTTTACAGTTCTTTTTTTAAATTGAATATAATAGATGATTTGACCCTTTCAATGAAAACCGAATTTTATGTATATAATAACATCGAACTCGTCAAAACAACTTTCGACAACCCTATACAACATAAACATGACCTCAGAAAGGTCAAGGTCGGACCCATAACTTAGTAACTTTCATCAAATCTGCATAACATCACGTAATAGGCCGTTTAGAAACTACACAATAACAGTTTCTGCAGTTGCCCAACCTTGCCCTACAACTATACGTGATCAAATCTAGTTCATTTAATTTTAAGACTAGTTAGGTAGGGCTAAATAACTATTAAAACAACTGTAATGAAGTTATTGTAATGATTTGTATGTATTAACGCGGTGAATATATAAAATACTTGCAAATGATAGCAAGTGCAAATAAATCAATAAGTAATAGATGTTAAAATTAGAAACAAAGAAAAATTCATCAGATCTCGCGGCTCAGGCGGGAATCGAACCCAGCTAGTAATAGATGCCAAGTTTTGTGGTTTTCAAACTGGGCATGTCACCTCTCATGTCTCATTATCAGTACATCTCTGGATCATAATATGAGATCTATGTGAAGATAGTTCATCTATGTGTGGTACTAAGAAACAATTTGCTGCTTGCCTCTTAATGTCTGTTATAGGGAGGTGACTTAGTTATGTTTTAGGTGAAGAATATTATGTACTGATAGCCATTGAACAAAACATACTTCCTCCAAAAACTAATAATAAAATAGAAAAGAATCGTTAGAAAAAAATCCCGACTATAGATTCTGCAAAAATTTTGACGTGTGGGAGCAGAATTAATTCTCATTTTAAATTCTTATCGGTAGTTTTTCGTACATACGGCTATACTCAACAACAATTTGATTAAATTAATTGACGTATTTATTATCCTGTGTCGTGACTCTCCGTGCATTATAGAGATGTTGTGGGTTAATGAAATTCGTATTGTTGTCTAATTGGCAATTACATTTCGTCGCACGAGTGTATCTACCTACGTGTCTCTTTATTGTGATTAGCTACAATTAAGATGTTGGGATGAGATAAGATTATATAAAGAATAGCTTTGAATTTAACGTGTTTACATAAGATTGATTTTAATACTGTTTTATGAGTTATTTTCTTTCAAACTTATAAAAACTTAAACTTATTCACTTATTAACATCAATTTAATGATGTTGACTTTTGTCATTTTATTTGCAATGACACATCCAAGGCTTTCACAAAAATCTGGCTTGATACTTAAGTGACGTGTAAGCTGCAATAACGGTACCATAATATCATGAGAATTCATGTGAATGTAAATTAGGGATAAAATTTAACACGTTGACTTTTGCGTGATAAATTAACCCTATTCTTAGCAAACGTTCATCTTTAAAAGTGATGGTCAATTTGGTTGGTTTGACCATCCTACTACTATTATAAAGGCGAAAGTTTGTATGTGTGGATGTATGGATGTATGGATGTTTGTTACTCTTTCACGTAAAAACTACTGAATGGATTTGAATGTAACTTTACCACAATATAGCTTATACATCAGAATAACACATAGGCTATTGGAAATCGAAATCCACGCGGACGGAGTCGCGGGCGGCCGCTAGTAGTACCATAAAGACATTTTCAATAATACAGTTCTATTCTCTTTACAGACACATTGCCGAAATCATCGTTCGACGAGAAAAACAAAGACCACTGGAATATTCAGGCCCAATGGACTTTGAGAAACAAGGTAAGACATTTACTTTGTCATCATTAGTTAATTATTTACTTACGCCCACCTGTTTATCTTCTTATCCAGGATATTTCCAGGAATAAACATTTCCCGGGAGAGTAAGGAAGTTCTAATGAAGTTTAAGTTTAATAAATTACAAGCGGTCCGTCCCGGCTTTGCGCGGATAGACCCAAATACTGGTATATATTTATTTATAGTTATATACATTGTTATCTAGCCAATTTTTCTCAGTAATAATGAGGCGTTTTAATGTAACTACTGCACCGATTTAAAAATATTTTTTAAAATCGGTGCAGTGGTTTTTGAGTTCATACGTTACATACAAAAATACAAAGTTTTCCCCTGTTCATGTAGGTTTGATGATATTAGTTTTTAAAATTCTTACTAGTGCTTACGAAGATGGTCAGTGGGCTGGTGTTAAGTTTCTCGTCATTCGAGGAAAATTATCTTATCGGGTCATTGTTTATCGTCTAATTTATGTAGGTGTGATAAAGTGCACTTGTATATATATACTCGTAGATGTTTATAGTGCATGATCTATGAAATAGATACCTACGGTAAATCAACTATCAGAATAAATATTTTCTAAGTAACAGTTTGTAACAGCGAAAAGATCTGCTTCTTATAAAAATAATTTTCTCGCCCTGTTATTTTTTCAACCCACACATACCACTTATTAATTTCTTCCTAAAATTTTAATCACTCCCTAAACCCTTATCTGTGCCTTTATAAAACACAGTCGCTATCCGCAGTCCGTCTACCCTATGTATGTTTAGGTCTTTAAAACTACGCAACGGATTTTTTAATAGACAATTAGGGATTCTTAAGGAAGATTTTTTTTTTATAATTCATACATGATATAGCAGAGAAACACATATATAAGTTGCACCCGTGCGAAGCCAGGGCAACCGTTAGCAGTTAACTAAAACACCTTCTGTTTATTTAATTCCAGGTATCTAGTCCACTCAATACAAGAAGGGCTAAGAACGTCATCCTATTCCTCGGGGACGGCATGAGCATCACCACTCTGGCAGCCACCAGGGTATACCTTGGACAGAAGTACGGCCACTTTGGAGAAGAACTGAAACTGAGCTTCGAAGTGTTCCCCTATACGGGATTGGCAAAGGTAAAAAAATGTTGACAAATCTGTTCAATGTCGCAGTGGTAATCGCGATTGCTAAAGTTAAGCAACTTTCGTAAGGCCGGTCGTGGGATGGGTGACCGAAAATTTTCATGTCGAGCTGTTCCATGCTTCGGAAGGCACGCTTAGCCGTTGGTCCTGCGTAAGATCTCTCTACGGTCGTGTCAGATTGCTGTCCCACTGAACTATGAGAGTGAATGAATAGAGAGTGCACCTGTGCTTGTGCACTCACTTGTGCACTATAATGATATCCCACATACAAAGCTGATCATAAGATCGGTCGCCAGAGCCGAAAAACAAAAGCAAAAGGGGTTCGTTTATAATGTCAGACCCTTAATTAAGTTAACATTTGACAATTTGATCATGAGTGTTCACACATTATTAATATTTTGCCCCTAATTAAACATTAAGTACTAAGTAACATTGTGATAAGGATGCTAGACAGACGGTAAACATAACGCGTTGTTCATAAAAGTGATTAAAAATGCTGATATATAATGCCTAGCAGATACACGTCTAGATGAACATTTTCATAAATTATGCGTGTTTACAACAGAAATAACAACAGGTTAGTTGAAGGCACTAAACAGATATAAGTCGAAGGAGTGTAATATAAATGCCATGAAAGACAAAATTATGCTCAAATGACTTAAGCGAAACCAAAGCTCCAAATCTCTCTATAGAATTTAGCAAGACTCCTAAATGCTTTAGAGATTTCTATAGACCATGTGGAAAACTCATTTACTGCTAGGCTTAAAGATACGAATCGCTTCGTTCTAAGCCTACTCGAATCCTCGCAAAATTACTCCATCTGAAAATACCCTTTAGGCAGTATAAGATAAGTAATTTGAAATTTCTCATTCACATAGAAACTTGTATGCTTTAAACAACAACGAATGTTTCATGTAGTTTTGAAAGCTAAAGGAATAATTCAATGTACATTTTTTCACAAAGTAGTGGTCATACTACAAAGTCCTACCAGAGACTCGAACAAAAGATACAGATTTTTTATACAAACAAAATGAACAAGTGAAAATGGACTACTCAAAGAAAAATTTACACTATATTTAAAACAATGCTTGAATCTGAAATTTTCAGACAATATTTATGTCTAAGTGTAATTTTGTGTGAAAAAAAAAGTCCCAAATAAGAAAATAAGGAAGGAAAAGTAATTTGACCCCCGGAGTGATCTCACCTACTTCGAAGAAACGACCCCGGTCAAATCAATCAATTAACGTATTGTAAGTGGTAAATATTACCATACAAATGGTTTACGAATTGAAATCATTAGGCCATACATTAACTTATTATGTTATTGTTACATATTTGTTACGGAAGACCAATTAGAACATCCTTCACCAACAACAAAAATAAAGTGTGTTTATAACTAATATGGTTTTACAAAACTAAATCATTTAAATTTTAAACTTAACTATAAAGGGGCCCCTTAAACCTACACGCAAGTCCCAGGCGCTGACTGGCATTCCTCTCTGTTACACGCGCTGGACCCGGCACCCGCACGGAGAATCCATGGATAGCTAAGAAGTTCGTCTTTTGCTCTTTTCTCACATTTAGAGTCGTCAATCAACGTTAGAGAATTTATTAAAACACTATACGAGTATATTTAGAACATGGGGACTGGTCGACTAGGACTTAATCTGTTCATGTTAAATATATTTTTAATTATATACTTGAAAGAGGTAACTGTATGACCTAGTACAAGTATGTTATCTTATTGTATGGACAAACTATTGTTATTATTTGGCGATTGAAAAGAGCAACTATCGAGTTTCTTGCCGCTTCTTCTCGGTAGATGACTGCTTTACGAAGTCGGTGGTCGAGTCATTCCTTTATGCTAAAAATGTATGACGATTTATAAGTGCCTTGCAGAGGCCAACATGAATAAAGTATATTTTGAGTTTGAGTTTGAGTTTATTAGAACTTATTTTATTCGATAGTTAGATTATATTGGAAATCTGCTGCCGAGACCATAAAAGCACCTGATCATGTACAATAAACAAATGTATGTTTGATAAGGATGTAATTGTATTTTAGTTTATCGGATGATGGAGTGGCATTCGTTGCACCAAATTTGCAGTCGGACATAATCCATTTAGGGCCCGCTAGCCTCAATTACTTAGTGCCCCTGCTAGACTTAGATCACGAAATACTCGTTATATTTCTCTGTGGTTTCCTTTCTACATAGCTCTGGTCAAACCGGCTCATTTATGCTTACCGACAGCAATATAATACCCAATTAATGTATACAGAGCAATAGTTATCCCACGACAGTTACAAAAGCTTACTTAATAAATTGCACGTGAAGAAATGAGGATGGAAATCTATGTAATAATAATGATAGTAACTAAATATTTATGGATTTATTATAATGAAATAATGAAGGAAATTAATTAGTTTCTTATAATGTCGGTCTGTGTGTTTTCTAAGTAAATTTTAATTAGTTGTGTTGGTGTATGTCTATTTTTCCCCTTCTATAAAAAGGCATTTTCTTGATTATGTTGAAAAGCATTAAAACATAGAAATATAATTATTTTGTATTATGTATCAAGACTGCAGTTTATCTAATTCATTCTGCACGTTTATTGAAATTATGAAATAATTTGACAACACTTGTACACATAAAATCATTATGATTTTAAAGTTTGACTTGAAAATAAAGTTCAGGGTTCTCCTTCTGGAGTAGTAAGAGCAGGAAAGGGAACCCAGGACCGCAACAGGCACTAGGACGCTGATGATGAAATGTTACTTAAAAGCTTGTGTTTGTTTTTACCAGACATACTGCGTGGACCACAACGTAGCTGACTCAGCATGCAGTGGGACGGCCTACCTCACTGGCGTGAAGGCCAACAGTGGGACCGTGGGCCTCAGTGGCGCCGTCAGGAGAGGAGACTGTAAAGGCCAGAGAGATGGCATACACTCCGTCAGTGGACTGATGGATTGGGCTCAAAAAGCGGGAAAACATACTGGTAAAATATCTTTTATTTTTAACAAGAATTTTTATTTCAAAATACTACTTATAAGTGTAATAACACACTATGCGAAAAAAACGAAACCGAATTTACGCGGCTGAATTTACGTTCCGTCGTGTTTATGTTAATATGGCGCATTTTGCCGAAATTATGTCGAGTAATTTTCTAAAGAAAATGGATTGCCGCTGAAGTTCGGTCGTATAGTATAGAGTGTATTCCACTATGCCAAAATTACACTAAATGAACATTTAGATAAGAAAGTAAAAATAATTCAAAGATGTTTTGTTTATGAAAAGTGAATTCAATAACGAAAAATAATTGCCGTGGAGTTTTTCAAAGGATTCATGCAGTTGATTGAAATCAAATTGATTGCATTGGATTTGCAATTTGATATTTTTATTCTACTGTATCAATTTTGTATAATTAAAAAGAATAAACTGAATTGCTATGATGAAATTTAAAAGCCCTTGCGCAACAAAGTTTATAAAATATTGCCTAGTATAAGCCTATTTTAGAAATAACTGTTTCGAACCTCTATTTTATAGTACCAGTTAAATTCTGGACCAATACCTCATCTTTTCCAGGCGTAGTAACCACAACCAGAGTGACCCACGCCACCCCAGCAGCATCATACGCCCACTCCGCCGACAGAAAGTGGGAGGCCGACTCAGACCTGCCCAAGAAAGGGTTACATTGCGACGATATCGCCTTGCAGCTGATAAGAGGAAGAGTTGGCAGTCGTATCAATGTAAGTTGCTGTAGTTGCCCGGGTATATATCCGGCTTGGATATTCAAGAGAGACTTTTTTTGTTATTTTTTATGATTGAAGAAATCATTTCATCGTCATCATCCTAGCGCCTCTCCCATACTTGGAGCCCAGGTACGTTATGACTATAATGATCAGCCTGGTTATTACACAGTCACTTTGGTGACAATGGCTGAACGTGCTTTCCGAAGGACGGAATCATCATTTTTAACGGACAAATTTTTATCCTATTTTGTAACCAATTCAAGCCTGCAATATCTTAATGCCAAAGGGAAAACAAACACAAAGTAAAAGTGTTCCTCGCGGGGTTTGAACCGACGACCTCCGAGTTTTTGAGCACAGCGCTCTAACTATAACACCACGGAGGCAGCTAAGTAGATGTAAAAAAAATTGGCCAAGTGCGAGTCGGACTCCCGCACTGAGGGTTCCGTACAAATTCTATTTTTGACGTATTAAAAAAACTACTGAATAGATTTCGTTCGAACTAATTTTCGTTGGTAGTTTTTATGGTAATGTACATTATATAATTATTTCAGTTTTATCATCCTCTTATTTTAGAAGTTAGAGGGGGGGGACACACTTTTTTCCACTTTGGGAGGGTCTGTCACGCAAAGTATTCACTTTAGAAAAAAGTGATATTAGAAACCTTAATATAATTTTTAAAGACCTATCTATAGATACCCCACACGTATATGTTCAATGAAAAAAAATATTTTCAGTTTCAGTTCTGACTATGGGGACCCCCCACTATTTTAATTTTTTTTCTATTTTCGTGTGAAAACCTTGTTGCGGTTCACAGAATACATCCACTCACTAAGTTTCAACATTATAGTACTTATAGTGTCGGAAAAAAGAGGCTGTGACAGACTGGCGGACAGACAGACAGACAGACAGACAGACATGACGAATCTATAAGGGTTCCGTTTTTTTGCCATTTTGGCTACGGAACCCTAAAAAGACTTTACACTTAAAAATCATCCTTAGTTTTTGTCATCTCAAGTACGACAAACGGCTAGCGTAGGTATAGGTAACCGTGTGGAATATGGACGTTTGTTTGACCACCCACTAAATTCCTGCGTTTGCTTCCGCATTTAAGGAGCAACCGGTACCCCTTTTGGGAATGTCTTTGATGGGCAATTCTTCTCTTTGTAGTCTGATGTGGTCAAACTTTTAGGAAATGTACATACTAACAATATGTGATAACTTGATAAGTTAGCAAGAATCGATGGACACAGAATTCAATGCGATGTATTTTATTCATTACGTAGGCGAAAATAAACAAAAAAAAAAGTTTCATACATAACATTTTATGAAAAACCAAAACCTGAATGTCTGACCGAGTAAAATTGTTTGGCATAATTTTAAGAAAACCATATCATTTAAAATTGTGGTTTTTCATTTATCCATCATAAAGCTAATTACTGTTTGTTTTCAAATGTTAATTGGGAGGTAACAAACGAATGCAGAAACATTTTAATGATGAAATGGTGATTTAATTTCGCACCATAAAATGGCCACAACCATAATTAAGAGTGGCAAATGTAATTACAATTTGGAGTGGTATATAATTAAGGCACTTTTCTTGTTAAACTGTTTATCTATACTTACTAATAGAATAAAGATAAAGAGTTTTTTTGTTTGTTTGTTTAAACGCGCTAATCTTAGGAACTACTGGTTCAAAAGAAAAAAAGACTTTTTGTGCTGGATATTCCATTTGTGTAGGATGGTTTTAAGCTTTTGTATGTGTGCGAAAACCAAAATGCATGTGTTCATAAACTCAAACCCACCCAAGGCAAAAGCCGATGATGCAACCGGGAGAGGCGCTGGGATGATTCTGATGACTTTACTTTATTTACTTGTATTACTTTATTACAGGTAGTGTTAGGCGGAGGCCGTAAAAACTTCTTCCCCAACAATAACAAGGATGCCGAAGGTTTCCCAGGATACAGAAGCGACGGCAAAGACCTCATCACAGAATGGCTCTTCAAGAACGAAATGCACGGAAAACCTGGTTCCTATGTTTATAACAGGCAAATGCTCCAGTCTCTAGACCCTAAGAGGCATCAGAAAGTGCTTGGGCTGTTCTCACCAGACCATATGCCGTACCATTTAGAAGCTGAAGATGATGATCCTTCATTGAGTGAGATGACGGAGAAAGCTATAGAGATTTTGTCGCAGAATCCGAATGGATTCTTCTTATTTGTTGAAGGTAAGTTGTGACGTAAAAACACCCATAAGCCTAGGTAAAAGCTATAAAATATAAACTTTACCCAAAAATAGTACAGACGAAATGATATGAACCAGTACATTCTATGTGTTTAATAATGGCGGCGTGAAGACGTTGTTCGTAGTCCCGAACTCTCTACGGTCGTGTCTGATAGCTATCCCACTGAACTATAAGAGAGAGAATATATCGATGCCTAACGGCCAAAATGGCCTAAGCGACATTTTTTGCGAAATCGACTTATATACATCATTGGAATCGCCTTTTTTTTCTGCGTCGTTCTATCTAGGTTTCGTCTCTCTAGGGCGTTATTTTTGTCGCTTAAGCGGGTGGTAAATTAAGGCTCGAAGCCTTAATTTTACGTCCTAAGCGCCGAATATTTAGTGTTTTTTTTTCATTCTGGTGGTTAGGAAATACTTATAATATTTTGAAAAAGTTACTTAGACAATTTTGCTTGAAAACAATAAATTACAAAAATGTCGCTTAATACTTTCGGGCTGCAATTTTCAAATATAAGATATGGCGCTTAGGATTATTTGCCTTATCACATATTACTATGCATTGTGGCGCTTATCCCATTTTTTTCTCAAAATAAATGATTCAATCTATGGGTATTGGTGTCCCTGGTCGCAGACTTTCGCTGGTACAGGTTATCTGCGACACCCTGTATATTTAGTATTTCGCTAACACTAAGACTTTTTCGTCAATCACTTCTTATGTTGGCTTAATGTCGGTTAAGCAATTTTAATTAAAATACAGATGCAATTAAGTCGCTTAGGCTAACATGATTTTTTTTGGTAAAACAGTTACGACATTTTTGCTGTAAAAAAATAAATCCATTTGAGCATAAGCGACTAAAAACACCCTTAGATGAATGATTTGTAATACTTTAATAGATACATTTTGAAGAGAAGTATCTTTTATATTTACACCTAAAGTTTGGAATCTTAGGAAGCAAAACCCAACGACTTATGATTTTTTTTCGTAATTTTTCGTCTTTAATCCTCTCTCCTGTAAAGTTTGTGAAGTGGCGGTTAGGCCTTTTTGGCCGTTAGGCATCGATATGGAATGCATCTTTGCTTTATGGACGCCATTTGGACACTTTAGTATACTTGCTGACTGTTTTAGTCAAAAAACGGTTAGGAGGATAATTACAATATTATTATATATTTCAGGTGGCAGAATAGACACAGCCCACCACGAAACCAAAGCACGTAAAGCTCTTGACGAGACAGCAGAGTTCGCGAAGGCGGTAGAAGCTGCCTTACGCCTGGTTGACCCTGAAGAGACTCTAATCGTGGTCACGTCAGACCACAGCCACACCATGACTTATAGCGGGTACAGCAAGCGCGGCACGGATATACTCGGGTTTTCGAATAAGGTAAGTTGACTATACTATTTTTTTTTAATTATTATTCGAGTACAAGTACATAAGCTGGTTCCTATACTATCGACAACTTCGAAGACAATCTGATTTCCTGATCTGTCTGTTCGTATTTTCATTTGGAAGGTCTTTATGTACATATGTTCTTTTCTAATATCTAGTTCAAATAGAGATTTGTTTATACAGCGAATATTGACGAAAAAATAATTGCATAAAATAAGTACTTCACCAGGCAAAAAAGGTTCATGAAATACAGTCTGCTGGCAAAAACAACCCTTAAATAATGATTATTTCTTACCTGACCGAAATATGACATGAGTAATTGCAATCCCCAGGGAACCAAGCATGTAAATGAGTGCTAACTACATAATTGGTTAGTTTAAAAAGTTTCCATCACCTCTGCACTTCATTTGAAATGCCCCGTTGTTCCTCGGAATAATAGTGCGCTAATTAATTCATGGAAAGAGTAGTTTGTCTTTAGAAGAGCGGCAATAAATTGTTCATTAAACTGATAAATATGATGAGGTTTTCTCCAGGTGATTTAAATAGTAGTTACGTTAATATACATTTATATCATAAGTAAAAAAAAACTTTAAAAATATTTTTTTTCCTCATGAAATGAGTATAGTTAATGCTACTCTTACTTTAGTACAACTAAAGTAAGCATAGCAGAGTTAATAATCGAATGTAGCACAGACAGCAAGATCAATCTTGCTACAGCAATATTGGCCGACCCAAGTAATACAAAATAATACCTCAATGCTAAAAACAAACATACCAACATAACCTCAAACTACTTCCTTTCCATCCATGTGAATGCACAATGCATCTCATATCTGCGTTCCAGATGAATGCATCGGACAGTTTGCCGTACACGACACTGTGATACATCTTATCTTAATCGTAATACATATTATATAGAAAGCGGTGGTAGAATTATTGCATTAGAGTTAGTGCATTGTAATAATTTTATCAACGACTAGCGGCGCGGTACGTGCTTCGTTACGTGTGGTAAAGGAAGAACCACTAGTCCGATTTTGTGCAAACTTCACATACATAAAAAAAAGTATCAGCTTATAAATGTCCCACTGCAGGGCAAAGGCCTCCATCATTTGAAACCATGTTTTCGTTACAAAGACTGTTCCATCTCAATTCATCCTTGATTGTGTCATGTATGTTCGCAAAAACATCGAACAGTTCTCAAAAAAGTCGGATTGTCATAGATTTAACACAAGAAATAAACTTAACTTGCTATCCCTAAGATTAGACTTCAAAAGATTGTAAATTCGTGTATAGGATTAAGTATTAAATTATTTAATAAACTCCCTCCAAAACTTGTTAACTTACCCTTACATCAGTTTAAGTCTCATATAAAATCTCGGTTAATGATGAAAGGGTATTATAGAGTTGAAGATTACCTGAGTGATGGAGAGCTGTAGATATTGGTGGTGCTGGCCGTCTTGCCATTTGTGCTTACTTGTTTATGTATATTTCCATAATGTTAATTATCCAATGTATCCTTAAAAATGTATCTAATTTACTTTGGTATTGTTGCATATTTATTTTATAATTAATAATTAATTGTTGAAATTGTTTATTTAAATTTATTATGTTAATGTGCCAACACTCTGTCCTACAGTTACCCCTATATATATATATATAATTTTTACTGTTTTTAGTTTCTTCAATATTTTACTCTCTGACGGTTGGACTGCTTGAGTCTTAGTAGTCATGCTCACTTAAATGTCTCTGGGGTGGTGGCGCTATGTGGCGGGTCATTTCATTCCCTCTAAGATGGTTGAGTGAGGTGATGGCTGACACATACGTCATACTTGTGAACAGGTGCCACCTTTGGGGACTGGTCTACTAGGACGCAACCAGTCCCGAATAAATTAGGATTTTAATTTGATTTTTTAATTTATATTTACAGTAGACTGTATGACTCAGTGACAGCTATTTGATGCATTATTGTATACGCATTATTGTAAAAATTATGGCGTTTAAAAAGAGCAACTGTCCGAGTTTCTTGCCGATTCTTCTCGGCAGAATACTGCCTTCCGAATCGGTGGTCGAGTCCTTACTACTGTAATTTTTTATGACGATTCATAAGTGCTTATATTAAGCCCAATTGAATAAAGAATATTTTTATTGATTGATTGAAAGATGGGTTACATACATAAACCAACTACTAAATAGTCTGTTCTTTCTTAGATAATATTATCCTCACTTCTTCTTCACATCCCTCTGAATGCACAAGCACACTGCATCTCATATTTGTGTTCCAGATGAATGCATCGGACAGTTTGCCGTACACGACGCTGAGCTACGCCAATGGACCGGGCTACAAACCTGAGGGAAATGGGAGGCATAACCTGCTCAATGATGATCTCAGTAAGTATAATATTCGAAGATAGCACGAGTATCGTTTTATTATTTAGTGTACTTTTAGTTACAAGCATTTTTAAAATATGCACTTTTATTATTATAGGCAACTTGATTGAATCCGCATTAGGTACTCATTTATTCCTATAAAATATTAAATTTAAAGATAATTATAGGTGCCTACTATTTTTAGTTAACATTTTTTTTGGACTTAACATTATGTTACGCTAATAAGCAGCATCTTTGAGCAGTAAGATGTAGTTAATTGTGAAAACATTATGAATGTTGTGCTAGGTAGACCTTGAAAAAAAATGCATATCACGGGCGGAAAGCTGTTTATTAAACAAAACCAAACAAATAATTTAGATGAAAACGATTCAATGTTTCATTTCATCTATTGTATGTATTGATCCCATCGTCATCAACAAATCCACAAGGATCGCCTTTTATGTCTTTTAAACCGCATGCCCTCTCCAACATCGTTTTATTATTTAAAAACACAAACTTATTTTTAAAACACTTGGTAATATTATCTCGTATTATTTTTCAGGTAGTCTAAACTATACCTACCCATCGCTAGTACCTACAGCCAGAGAAACCCACGGAGGTGAAGACGTAGCGGTATTCGCTAGAGGTCCATGGTCCCACATATTCAGCGGGAACTACGAACAGAACTTTATACCACATGCGATTGCTTACGCGGCGTGTATAGGCCCTGGGTTGACTAGTTGTAAGATTTAGTAAATGTAGTATGTTATCTAGTAGGTGTATTTAGAAAGTTAAAGAAGTTAGGGAGAGAATTCCACCAAAGCGAAGATGTGCGAAGTGGAGCAGAGATGTGTCGTAAACAGCCAATAGGATTTTTCAGAGATTCGCCCTAGACTCTCATATCAGAAGAATTACGAGTAGGTAGGTAGGTAATTTTTTTATAACATTCGTTAATTGATTTTCAATTATGCGTGGAGTGTAATTATAACGCCTTGATATTATTCAATGCAAAGTAGTGTCAATCAATGCTGTCAGGCGCAATAGTAATTCCTTGTTTTTGTTTTACATATTAGATTTAAATCATAAGATGTGCCCTAAAAACAGGAAATTGTGGCACCGTTAAGATGTAGGCTGGTAATATGCTGTCAGGCGATAAGAAGCGACCGTCGCTTTAAACTTTATTGCCAATTTCATAGGGGGTCGACGTGTGGGGAGTTTATAACGATTTAAAACAACATTTCGCACACTTACATTATTTTTAATGTATTCAGTTTATTCACGCACACTACCCGTGTGGCGGATCCATAATTGCCAAAGTAGATAGTTATAAGTATCATGTTACGTAGTACTAAATTATGACCTTTTAGATAATTGCTTTGTTGTTTTAAGAATAACCTTGTTTATGGATGATACAGTAAAAAGAAAGGCTACTCATCATTTAAGATGATTTATAAGAAAACACCAGGCAAACATGAGGTAGAACCAAGTACTTCGATTCAAACCGAGAAAAAAAAAGCCATTTGAGTACTAGAGTAAGTTAACAGTATTGATAAATTATAATACAAATCTATTTATGTTATTAAGTCCCACTAAAGTATTGTTAGATTAAGTTGAAAAATAGTAATTTTATTTTATTGATCAGTTGTGAAATCTGTAATTGCACGCTCCGTAATTGCAGTTTTTCAAAACAGCATTTAATTGCTGAGGTTTAGGAAAAAGCTATATTATGTAAGAAGGTACTTTATGTACATAATTATACCAGAAGAGATAAATTGAGAAATCTTATAATGTACAAACGAAAAATCTATTTTATTACATGTTTTACATTTTTAACCTGTGTCTTTTTATTAATTCCTCAGCTAAAAAATGTAAAAATAACATTAATTATGTACTTATATTGCACTCGTAAAAGAGAAGTTCCACTTAATACTATTCTTCAAAGTCCTAAAGTAGGTACATACTTATTCTGATTTGTTTTAGTAAATCAAATTGATTGCCTAAATTTCTCAACAAATTCAAAGACTGCCAGAGAAATCTTATGCAAATTTTATAATAAACTAGCGGCCGCCCGCGACTTCGTCCGCGTGGATGTCGGTTTTCATTATACGAATGTTTTTTCCCGCTAACTCCCGTTTCCGTGGGAATTTTGCAATATCCTTTTGCAACTAAGCATCAAGTTTACTAAGAGACCTGCATGCCAAATTTCAAGGGTCTAACTCAAGTAGTTTAGATTTTCCATACAAACTTCCACCCCCTCATTTCGGGGAAGTGGGGGGTTGGAATGGGTCAAAAAGTAGCCTATGTTCTGTCTCAGGGTCTAAAGATTGTCTGTACCAAATTTCATCAAAATCGGTTGCGAGGTTTAAGCGGGAAAGTGTAACAGACAGACAGACAGACAGACAGAGTTACTTTCGCTATTTAATATTAGTTGGGATGTATGCAGTCAACTTGCACACTTACTCAGGACTAATTACTCAGGATTACTCAAGATATAAATAATAGTCATATTTAGTGACGGAAAACGCTTATTATCACTATTAACAATAATCTGGAGACCTTATACATTTGAGAAATCATCTGTTCACCGCGATTCAGATCCGCGGCCGCGCCTCTAGCGAGGTGCGCCATCTATCGGCACATTTTAGAACTAAATAGTTCGCTAGCACAATTTACAATGTGATAAAATAAAGGAATATACAATAGACCTCGACAAATGATAAGTGGTAAGTGGACTATTCAACACAAAATGTTTTGTCTATTCGAACCAGTAGTTCCTGAGCTTAGCGCGTTCAAACCAATTTGGATCTTGAGTTGCACGTGTTATTGTGAGTCAACTATAAAAGATAGTCATATGCTGTTGGGGGATATTTTTTAGTCAATTTTATGTAGAATATTTCCGTCATACATGGTTTCTATGTGACTTTAACCATTAAGGCTGCACACGCGACTGAAGCTTAAGAAATGGAGTAAATTCTCCCGTTTTCCCCACATTTCCCTTCACTACGCTACTCCTGTTGATTGCAGCGTGATGAAAAGTATCCTATAATATGCCCAGGAGTATGAAGAATAATTGTACCAAGTTTCGTCAAAATCCGTCCAGTAGTTTTTGTTTCTATAAGGAACATACAGACAGACAGACAGACAGACAGACAGACAGACAGACAGACAGACAAAAATTTTACTGATTGCATTTTTGGTATCAGTATCGATCACTAAACACCCCCTGATAGTTATTTTGGAAAAATATTTAATGTACAGAATTGACCTCTCTACAGATTTATTATAAGTATAGATTAACATAGTTTCAACGTTCTTGGATTGGTATTACCTAATTTGATAACAATATAATTTCTGTTGAAATTCGTCGTAATAATAAGCTGTTTTTTAGCGTATAAAAGCCACATTGCACTTATTTAATGTACAGAATTGACCTCTCTACAGATTTATTATAAGTATAGATTAACATAGTTTCAACGTTCTTGGATTGGTATTACCTAATTTGATAACAATATAATTTCTGTTGAAATTCGTCGTAATAATAAGCTGTTTTTTAGCGTATAAAAGCCACATTGCACTTAGCAAACTCGTGAAACTATGAGGAGCGTGATAAAAGCACCCGGCTCTTTGAAAATTACAGTCAAAGCAAGCAGAGGCACGTTTTACTATCATGTACATATAATTTTGCATGGTAATATCATTATCTTGAGCTTAAGCCTAATCCCTAGTCTGATGTTTTAAACATAAGACTATAAAATAAAGATATCAAACTTCTATTTATAGTAGGTATGTAACAAACGTTGTAATATCTAACATTGTTAAAATATATCATCATCATCATCCTAGCGTTTGTCCCGGTCGCATCCTCGGCCGTTGCCTCGGAGTCCAGGGTCCGCTTTCCTGCTGCACCTACTCCACTTCGCACGGTCTTGGGCATCCAGGGTGGAAAGACCATTGACACGCATGTCATCTTCAACGACGCCAAGCCAGCACTTTTTGGGCCTGCCCCTTCTTCCGGGACCCGGCGGTGGTGGCATGGTGAGACATTTGTTTCCCACGTAGCTGGCCGGTTTCCGTAAAACATGGCCGTACCAACGTAGGCGACACTCCTGCAGTTTATCTGCAATATCACGGACACGAAAGCTACCCCGGATGCGTGAGTTTGCGTGAATTGTTAAAATATATATGAATGGTAAAATTTACAGCATATAGAATAATAATAAAATTTACTCGTGTGTTTTGCAGATAAAACATTAGCACATGGCATATGGATACAATCATAATAAAATGCTCCTTCTATTAATAATTCTCTCTAGAACTTATCATGGAATTTGCCGTAAACTATTAGTAAGGAAATAACAAAATGGTGTTGCTGCCTTTCAACACGCTTGTGTACACAATGATATAACGCGTAATTAATTAATCTTTATTTAAAGTGATATTATTCATCTGAACTAAAATACATAAAATACAATAAGAAAGTTTACAGAGAACTGAAACATTACTCTTATTTACGTAAGTACTTAACATGTTATTATGATTTTTTGCGTGGACGGTCGTTTCTTCGTGGAATAACTCAACTAACATCTGATTGGCCGTCAATACGCACGGACTAAAGCCCGAGAAAATGACGGTTGGTTATATCCTCCCTAATTAGTGTCTGCTTATTACATTCCCTGTCACCCGAAAAAGGGAATGACCGAAATGCTCCATTAATTTTATCAAACGCTCTATTCCTGACAAACTGGATCCCAGTACCTTTGTATCAGTAACAAGGGGTAAGCTTTAGTTACATTATATCCTTTGTACGTCACTAGCTCACTAGTCACAGGTATACAATCACATTAGAATATGAACTTTACTGCTTTAGCATAAGAGTTATGCCCGTTACGTGGTTTAAGGCGGATCATCTGGACATGTATATCCGATTGTTACACAGGTACAAAGGTGTAGACATCATGTTGAAGGGTTTTGTTGGGCATTTATCATCTTTATCTATATTATTTCGGATAATTGTTATTCCATATGAAAGTGTGAAATACTCGTAGCAGCTTTTGGGGCAATTTTTATGTTAAAAGTTCGACACATCACATGCCAATGCCATGCCATAATAACAACATATTAAGAAATGACCCGAAAACGGAAAACTGCGGCATTATTTTGATTGGAAATGGAATAAAATGCGATATAAAGCGACCTTTGCTTTACAGTGGCGATGGCATTACAACCAATTAAGTCTACTAGTCATAAACGCACGCAAAACGTATAAAAATCGGGAATCGCTGTACATCTGGACACGACACGCGCACTTATATCCGTTTGTAACGTGTATACAGAGGTTCACGAGTTCATCATATCGAGGGGATTTGTTCAGTATTCAATCATCTGTGCAGGGATATCATTAATTATTTCACAAAGGTGTGTCGACATCATGTTCAAAAGGGCTTGTTTGTTATTGTTATTCAAATACCAAAGTGTTTAGTCATCTATAAGGAGCTTTTGTTTAATTATTTTTCTTTTGGAAAATATAATTAGTAGATGTTATCTTTCGTTATATGGTGGTATTTGTATACGATCAAATCCGTTGGAAAATTTTATATTTTTGTTTGTAGCTTTTTAGGTATGCCACTTAAAATTAAAAGTTTACAATAATTATGTCGACTCATTAATCTGAGCTCGTCACATTACAAAATATGTTTGTTTTAAGTAGGCTTGATACAATTAAATTTTGTAAACAAACCCAAAAACCTTAAAGTCAAATAAAATTCTATGTAAACTATTCACGTACACTTGTATTCACTCGTGTTTTCCTTAAAAGGCAAGCGGTCCACGAAATAGTGTCCCTACGCTGGTAATCAGTGACCTCCTTGAGGCTCATTGACCTATTTTGGATGGAATTTACTTTAGTTCGAGCAAATGTATTTGGTAGAATTATCTTCCGCTAAAAGCGATGCGACAACAATGTTTTTGTGTAACTGATATTGCAAAGTTGGAAGGGAATCTAAAACTTTTTAAAACAGCAATGATTTTAAATCAATGCATTTGAAAAGAGGAACTGTCGAGTTTCTTGCAGATTCTTCTCGCCAGCAACTGGTAGTAGAATGATAATTTTGTAATTTTATGATGATTAATGAGTGCTTCTCTGAAGCCTTTAATAAAGAACATTTTGAGTTTGATTTCAAAATCGAAAAACTAGCCAAAATAACTTAAAAGATAATTTTTTGATTATTACTTAAGTATAAGAATAGAACTGATGATAACGATGAGAACCTGTATCATTCACGGCTTCTGCATGAAACACGAATGAATCTGGGCTTTTGCCGAGAAAGTGAAGATTTTATAGCTTGATGATTAGAAGAAAGGTATTGAAAGTAAATATTGTTTGTTGTAGCAATTTTTTTCTGCTTTTAGTGGAATAACTGTTTAATAGAAACCCTCAATGAGTCGCTGAAAGGGCTCATTGTTATTGTTCGGAGTTTGTTTTTCCTTATTAAAATATCTGCCTTAATTATAGTCAAAATGTTCAATATACGAGTAGCAGGAGTCTCAATATTATGTCTATGTTAAGTAAAACAAATGCTTTTACAAAGTTTATAAATTTTTCTTATGAGTGAGCACTGAACGTGAATTTTAATCAGGATATCAAAAATTCTACCCATGCAAACACCGAGGTGTAGTGGTTAGAGCGCTGAACTCAAAAACCGCGGAGGTCGTGGGTTCAAAACCAGTTTGGTAAGGACACTGAAGGCTTGAATGACCTTATTGCCCGCTAAGAATGATGACTCGGTGCTTCGGAAGGCACGTTAAGCCGTAGGTCGCGATTATGATACAAATGGTCTGGTTTCCCTTGTGTGGATTGGAAGCTCTGCAAAGCCAAGATGATGATGGTGATGATGATGATCAAGAGTTTTATCGATATTATTTCATTGATGACTCCAGATTGCATAGTCTCTTGATTGAAGAAGAAATTTATTGCGGTATATTTTACTAAAAAAAGTCAAATTCTCATGTGAAATTCCATTTATGTTTTAATTTGCTGCCTGGCTTAAATTCCCGGATTAAACATTAACTTGCTAGACACAAAAGAACATTTTGTCACGACCTTTCACACACTTCTGACACTTCATTTAACGAGGCTGCGATCACATAATTATACAATATACATAGGTACATGCATGGAACATGTTATGGGGAAAAGTTTGAAACGAATGAGGGAGATATTTCAAACAGGCAGTTACAAATTTTGACACTTGACGATAATTAACACAGGGGTAAAACTCTACACTTTTCTGAGGTTTATTTAACTTTTTATGAATTATGTGGTGTGTATATCAGTCATTCTACCTTTGCTCTACATAATAAAATTATGAATGATTAATTTTCATCAACATTTTAATAATACAGTTTAAATATAAATCATTCCTTGGGGACGTTCTTCGTTATGTAGGTATTTCGCAAATCTCTTTTTTAAGAACGTCTTGAGGGTCTAGCGGTTTAAGTACCGGGCCGTGGTCTTGAGGTCCTGGGTTTGATGTCGGGGTCGGGAAAACTTGCGTCGATTTTTCTGAACACAACCCGGGTTTGTGACCACCAACCCGCATTTGGCAAGCGTGGTGATTAAGCCAAAACCCATCTTTGTAATCAACAGGGACTTGGCAAAGGCCCCCATCATTTGAAATCGATGGGTGCCTGGAACAATGCGGCAATAGACAAAACACAATTTTACAGGAGAGCAGTTTTAGTGAAAATATTGAATAATTACTGAAATATGACGCGCACCGTAACGGGTTGTATATCAAAAGATCCGTTATTTTTTGCTGAAGTGACATAAAGTATGTATACGGTAAAGAAAACGTTGTATATACTAAAATATCTTAAAAAACGATATTGCTACTTCTTACTTTCAAATTGGTTTCCGTAAGAAGCCATTGCGGTTTTATTCCGGTAAAAACTGCGAAATAAGTCTCACAACAATAGTACTTTGCAGCGTTGTGCGCTGTTCTGAAGGATGTATGCCACCTACAGCAATATCATTTTACAATGATATTTGGGTAATTCAATGATCGAACCGTAAAACGTAATGGCGAATGCTACATCGTTTGTATGAATATGGTTGTACTGTAATGGAATGATTACAAGGTTTATCGATATTAAAGCATCGAAAAATATATTATTATGACATATCTCAATTACATAATAATAATCATCATCATCATCACCATCACCATCATCATCATCATCATAATTTTAGCCTAGCTTTTGTCCCGGTCGCTCCCTCGGCTATTGCCTCGAAGTCTAGGGTCCGTTTTTCAACTGTTTCTACATCACTTGTCACGGTCTTCGACATGCAGTGCAGCCACACCATTGGGATGCATGTCATCCTTTACGGCATGAAGCCAGCACTTCTTGGGCCTACCCCTACTTCCGGGACTTGGCGAGGGCAGCATGGCGGGCCAATTGTTTCCCACGTAGCTGGCCGGGTTTCCTAAGACATGACCGTACTAGCGTAGGAGACACTCTTTTAATTTATTCTACTACTATTATAAAGGCGAAAGTTTGTATGTGTGGATGTATGGATGTATGGATGTATGGATGTATGGATGTATGAGTATTAAATACTAGCGGCCGCCCGCGACTCCGTCCGCGTGGATTTCGATTTCCAATATCCTATGTGTTATTCTGATGTATAAGGTATATTGTGGTAAAGTTTCATTCAAATCCATTCAGTAGTTTTTACGTGAAAGAGTAACAAACATCCATACATCCATACATCCACACATACAAACTTTCGCCTTTATAATAGTAGTAGGATCACGGACATGAAGGCTGCATCGACCGCGTGAGTCCCTAACGCAGTCTTCTTGCGTCACTCCACACAGCTAGCGCAACATCTTCTTCTAAGTGACTCGCATCATCTGCTTGTGTCACTCAAGTTCAGGCCACGTTTCACTGCCTTATAAAAGGACAGGTCTAATGACGCAAATATCTTAAATTTTCGTCTGTGCCAACGTCGATTCTAACGGATGCGTTATTCGTATGCCATGTATTCACTCTGCGCTACGGGTGTTTTAAGACATTCGTTCTCAAGTGCTAACTTGCACTTATTCCCCAGGGCCCACCAGATCATAACGCTAGGAACACAGTCGAAGGTCATTTAACTACATGTCCAGAATATTTTTTTTTTATTTTTATTTATTTTTTATTATTAAAGGAAGCATACAGCATGTTATAATACTTATAAATACATTTAAGACCTTAAGTAATACATTAGCCTATAATGTTCCACTACTAGCTATTACATAAATAAATGTTGGAAGAAAGACAAACGTGTTACAAAAATGCAAAACAAAAGAAGAAAAAACACAATGAAACAAATAAACATTAATATAAATATGTAAGCCTGTTAAGTCTGCCTCACCTTTATGAGGCGACGAAAGGACGCCAATTTTGCATGAAATATGTCGATGCCACTGTACGATGTATTATATTTATTACAAGCTCTTATGAGAAAGCTGTTAGCTCTGTAATTAGCTTTACAAAGGGGAACGGAAAAGGTAGGCTTATGCCGAGCACTAGGTCTATTGCATCTCAAACCTAATCTACTTAATAGGAAGGGAGAATCCACCAGACCATTAATAATTTTAAATAAAAGTATTTGATCTTTTTGTTCTCGGCGAACAAGAAGAGATTCAGTTTCATTGGGGTCGAATTGTTTGAACCTATATTTACATATTTTAATAAATCTCCTTTGAATCTTGTCAACCATATCTATGTATTTGGAATACATTGGATTCCATACGGAGGACGCGTATTCTAATTGGGATCTGACGTAGGAATTGTAGAGGAGTATCAAAGTATTTACATCCTTAAACTCTGCAGTTTGACGCAAAACAAAACCAAGCAGTCTATATGCCTTTGCAGTAATTTTATTTAAGTGGGATTCAAAATATAATCCGCAGTCCATTTGAACCCCGAGATCTCTTACCTCTGATACCCTCTTTAGATTAATGTTGTTAAGTTTATAGTCAAAGTTGATTATATTCTTCTTTCTAGTAAAAGTAATAGTGTGACACTTATCTACATTTAAATAAAGTTTATTATTGGTGCAATATTCACATAGTCGATTAAGATCATCTTGAAGCAGTTGGCAGTCACGTTTATCTTTCACGGCAGTAAAAATTTTTGTATCATCTGCATAAAGTAATATTTGTGAATTTTTAAAACAATTGATGACATCATTTAGAAAAATATTGAAAAGTAAGGGACCGAGATGAGATCCCTGGGGAACTCCAGACGTGACGGGTGTAAAACTAGAGATGAAACCCTTAACTGTTACGGCCTGTGACCTGTTCCTAAGGTAAGATGTCAGCCATCGAAGGAGATCACCGTGTACACCGATTGCCTCAAGTTTAGAAATTAACAGTGAATGCGGAATCTTATCGAACGCTTTGGAGTAATCAGTAATAAGGACATGTAGAGGCGGTTCTTCGCTCTTAATTTTTCCATGAAGGGCAAAAACAGGGTTGATGGTACCGTAAAAACTAAGATCCGTATTGACACTTCGAAACAGTACACTCCTGTCGAAGCCGAGAGTCAAAATTACTTTTATACAGTGATAGTTTCTGCACTCTTGCACCGATACCTTGCCTTTGAAGACTGAGGGTTTGATACTCCGTCTCGATTAGCTAGGAATCGGCCCAGTGTGGAGTTTGCGGTTATAAAAGTTTATACATGTTGGCGGTTATAGTATAAATACTTAGATGGTGACTCCAACAGCACCGACTGCTAACAAATTCTTCTTATTTAATATGAAAAGAGCTCAGAGGGCATCATGAAGGTACCCATAACGATGGGTAACGCTAGTCCTTGATATTGGAGGAAGATAAGATGGCTGCACCTCTTTGTTTTGCTAATCAAATAGCTCGTGGAAATACGAGCGCCAGATTTCGTTCCACGAGAGCTCTTATACACAGCAGCACTTGGAAATATCCAGTCCAGCTTTGACCCTTTATACACAAGATTTTGTCCCTAAGACGAGCCCAGCTTATCATAGAGCGGTTGAAAGTCGTCTTGTCTGGCTCTGGCAACCGATTTGTTGCCAAGTGATCGGAAATTTGCCACTTGGACAAAAGAAGGAGGTTTTCTTTGCTTTGATTCCATCTAGAATTATTTGTTTACCAGCAAGTGTCTTTGTTAGACTTGCGTCCACCCTTTGAGGTTCTAAACATCACCCTCGGTGGTTTCAGAACCTCTCTCTATGAGCGTCGCTTCAGCACTGGTCCCCAATAGGCACATTGACGACGACCGTGAGCAAGTATTTGGTGTTTAGTGGGTAGTCGCACTCGGAGTCCAACATTCCTCCGCCAAGGCGTGGCATGCGTAAAGGCATTCACCAAGGATAAAAAAAGCCTGCGGCACACAAGCGTTAGTCAAGAATAGATCATGACTTTATCAATGTATAAGCAACTTTACCACCACAAGCCGATCGCTCTAACTATTCACCATCAGAACGCTGTCCTAAAACTCCTCAGGGAGCACTACCGCAACCCTGTTCTCCCCCCAGGAGCACCGGTTATAGTTCAACTAGTAGCCATTACCAATGGCCTCGGATCTACTGTTTTTCCGGACATGATAGTTTTATGCAATCATATTTAGGTACTTAGTAATTCAAATGAAAGAATAGAAAAAGTGAGGTACAAACCTTTAATTTAGTAAATATTGAAAATCAATCTTTACTTATTCATTTTATAAAAGGAAACCATAATGGATATTATTAGTAACGACTTGAAAATAATCATACAGCAATGTATATTGTAAAACTTATAACACATTTTTTTTCGGGGAATATAACAGCAATGTCTATTACTTGACGAAGATTGAAAAAAAACTTTCATCATTAGACATAGGACCATTATTTCGGTAAACAATATTCGAGTGATGCTTGAGGAATAAACAAGCAATAGCCATAGTGATTTCGCTAAATCCGCCAGTTTACGAGATAAAATTTATGAAAAAAATTCACAAGGTGTAGTACGGTCCATAGAACACGAAAACGGCTTAATCGGAAAACTGTAGCAATGGCTATTGCTACATTGTTCCAGGCACCCATCGAAATGTTTTCGTTTCGTTATAATGATATTGTTGTTAAAATTTAGTTTTACAGTAGGATGATACTTACTTACTGCTTATTTATATATTTTTTTACTTTTTACTGATGTCATTAATGTTACTCGTATTTTAGCCTTTTCCTAGTGTCATAGACCAGTCCTCCAGTCGTCCTGTTCACCGGCCTGGAGCTAACCGATCGTGACAGGGCGCCAACGTGCCTGGTTCGGTCTAAACTAGGACATCGAATAACATTATGTACCCGTATTGGCTATGGCATAGATTTATTTCGTCAGATTTGCCCACGCCTTCTTCGAAATTGGCACTTAAATAGGAGCGAGATAGCACGTTGACAATTGATGTATACGGATGACTGTCAACGTGCTGTCTCAGTCTAAGAAGCGACTGTCGCTCTTATTTTACTGCCAATTTTGAAGTAGGCGAGGGCAATTCTAACTATAAAATCTATTGGCTAAGAAAAAACAACAGCTGACTATCGTCATATCTGACTCAAGATACCTACTCTTGTATCCGCGAATCAATGGCGTGGGTGTTATCCGCAAATCTGAGGCATGACTAATGGCCGATTTCAAGAATATACATAGGTAACCGGACCTTAAAGAGTTAAGTTTGTTAAATACCGTACTTATTTGAAACTCTATAATGAAAATATCTAGGCAACGAAGGTCTAAGATACGTTTGAGACCCGAGAGATCATCATCATTATCTTAGCACTTCTCCTGGTTGTATCCTGGGGAATGGGACTTTGATCCTGAATTGACAAGGCTGGTTTTTACATTAGAGCGACTGTCGTCAGGCTTCCGCAACCCACACGAGGGTAACCAGAAAATTTGGATCATAGTCGGGACCAACGGCTTAACGTCTTCCGCAGCACAGAATCATCATTCTTATCGGACAATCAGGTTATTCAAGCCTGTAATGTCCTAACCAAATGAAAAAACCAACAACGGTCCCCGCGGGATACGATCCCACGACTCCGCGGTTTTTGAGCCTAGTGCTCTTACCACTGCACCACAAAGGCAGATATTTGTATATACGAGTATACATTATAGAAATCGGCCATTATAATTTGTTTGACTTACTAGATGGTAGTTTTCTTAACATTTTTATGAGATACTCCAAAAATAAGTATTTGTATTTTCGATATCTTTAGAAATGTTTATAAATAGGTAAAACTTAACTAAAATTACTCTAACTCTGTCCTCAAAATAACTTATTCTCGTAGCTTATAACTTAACAGAATGTGATAAGTATCTATAAGAATATTTCGACGGCTTGTCAAATGTTTGTGTAGCGTAGGAGTAGAATAAATAACTCGGAATAAAATACATTATCATTCGAGTTTCTTCCTTGTCTGGGTGTTTATTTATCCATAGATTGAAATCGTAATGAATGATATGCCGAGACATCACAAAACTGCGTTATTGTCGTACGTTAGTTACTAAGGTACCTACCTATTAACAGAATAAGATGCGGTGTGAAGGAACCGAAAAATTAGGGATTATTTTGATTAATGTGTCGAACGTTGGTTACTAAGGTTACTACGCGATGTGAAGTGACTTTCACTTCACAAAATCAATATATTAATTTATCTATTAGACTCCATTCGCGTGGATTTAACACTATAGTAAATAACGTGTTATACATATTATACTCGTAGCTTAAAGCCTTCCACGACAAGAGGACTATCCAACACAAAAACCTTTTTTCCATTCAAACTAGCAGTGTCTGAGATAAAGCGCGTTCAAACAATCAAACAAACTCTTTTAAAGCTTTATTAGCTCCATTATAAGCTCAAGCTTTATTATATTAGTAATAGATTTAAGTGTTTTCATTGTGCCACTATAGTGTCTCCGTCTCAAGGAGCTTGGGGTAAAAAATAAAATACTCTTCGTAATGCATTACATCTTGAACATATGCCAAAAAATAGGTCAAGGCTTTGTAGAACTTCCTGCTGGGAGATGAAGACAGATATTCAGTAAACACTGAGGATAATAGATAAAAATAACATTGTGTAGGTTTATTGTTAAGCATTCAAAACGGCTTCAGGACAAACAAGGGGAAAATGAAGGAAAATTTTAACGAAATATTTAAAATATTTTTGTCATAAATCGTTTTTCCTGGAACCGATTTATATTTATAATAAGGTGTTAGAAAATCAAAGTTATAATCTTAATAAACTTATTTCTCTTTGTCGAATAATAGTTCGTTGCAAGTATTTCCATAGCTATATAATCCAAAATTATGATTTCGAATCAAAAATACTAGGACACAAGTGAGCGTTCAAACCAGTAGTTTCTGAGATTATCTCGTTTAAACAAACAAAATAATCAGCTTTATACATATAAGTAAAAATAATGAAAAAAAAAACACAATTTTTAGCATAAAGGTTGATTTAACAACGTGGTTGAGATAACAAACAACAGCTATTGATCCATCAAATTAACTCCCTTTAGTCTTAGTTATCCAATACTGAATCAAAACACTTCCGTTGTAAACCATGCTTCCATTGACGAATATTAATACGACCTCAAGTTATGTTGCAAGTGAAGGTTCAAATTATTACATATTATTACCATGTGATGATCTAATCAAAAAAGCAAACAATCTGTTTGCATTGTATTTAACTCCGGCTTTAGATGATGGTTTTACGTACTACTGTTTCGAAATCATATTATTATAATCCTTGTGTTACAAACGCATTACTTTTGAGTCGGTGTGAAGTGTAAAACAGTATTTTATCAACGTTGGTTTATTAATCTATTTTATTAAACTTTATAAAATAGTTTAACTGATAGAGAAAGGAAGTTTGTATCCTATTCTAAACGTGAGTTAAAAGGAGGTAGTCCACTTAGAGCACAAAAAGTGACGGTGATTTTCTAGTGGATGTTTGTTTTAAAATAAGAAATAATGGCATAATTACATATTTTTTTCGCTGAAAGTTATGTACTTAGCACGTTTCGGCATCGTCTCAACATTATAACGGGTAAGTAAGTATGCAATGCAATTCGATATAACCTCGGATACGAGTATCGTACATGTAATACATACTCGTAAAATATTGGTTAACCTTACCCACCTATTTTACGCTTGACTGGTCAATGGTGGATAAATTCAATTAGCAATTTTTGGTTTGAATCGGGGATTGAACCTTACAATTCGCTCTACAAAAGTTTACAAACTTTTGATTTACGTCCAGGAATTTCTTAGTCGCCAATGTGATCTACTTAGTAGTTTATTATTATATTTATTCAAATATTAAGAGAGATTGTAAGCCTTTATTATATGAAATAGTATGGGGATAATACTGGTCTGAGAGGCCTAGATTAGAAGTTGAAAGCTCTTGACGTTCTCGTATTCTATAAAATGATGGAATATAAACTAAGTTAGTAATTTTGTACGAGAACCCATTATTTGAACGGGTTGATATCAAATCTCAAATCAATGAACGGGAAATGATTCTCTCTACTAAAAAAAAACTCATCGATGGTCTAGCGGTTGAGACACCGGGTCGTGGTTTTGAGGTCCTGGGTACGATTCCCGGGTCGACAAAATTTGTATCGGATTTCCCAAGCACAGCCCAAGTTTGTGATCACAAATCCGCATTTGGCAAGCTTGGTGAGAAAGCCGAAACCCATCTTTGTATCGAACTCAATTAGATTTCCGATTATTATTTAAAGAGGCCTTTGCCTTGCAGTTTTTAACATAACTATCCTAAAATTTCACTTTACTTAACTATAGCTTTTCTTCAATTCAAATCAACTGCATAAAAACTGCCGTTTATAAAATAACTTTCAAGGATTCTTAAAACATTTTATTCTTCAAAAGCAAGTTTACTTAGTAAGCTAAGTTTATGAAAATTACAGTTTCAACTTTAGCCGAACTCCGAATTACTTAGTACATTTAGCGCTTTTCTTCGTCTGATCTTTATTGGTATTTTCCAGATAAGATTCTATTAACGGGACGTGAATAGACGGTTAATCTCAATTTATTTTGATTGCGTTACCTTTGCTGCAGACTTTGGGGACAGATATTGCTGCAAGCTTTACTTAACAAGTTATTTATAAGGCTTTAAGAAATACATATTATAGATTAATCTTAAAAATTTAATCTGGCCACCTAGCAGATTTTTATACCAAATTATTTTACTACGAGTATTTACTTTGCGTCTTTCACTAGAAATAAACAGTTTCAACAATATATCATCTGATAAAAGAAAACTTGATATTCTTGCAAGATAGAGTTTCAAATCATTAATATTTATTTACGTCACTCTACTGAATTGAATCTGTAACATATTTCAAGTAAGTAAAAAAAAGTATTTTATTTAATAAATCATATGATTGCATGGTACTTTATATTTATGTTTGTCAAAATTAAAAATCACTTATTAATCAGCATATCTATTATACTGAGCCTTCGGATTAAGATAAAAATAATTTATTAATTTAATTCGTACATGTAACGTCTAACAAAAAAAAAATCGTGTAGATAACCATAAATAAATCGTATTAGGAAATCGAATCAAACAGCTTAATATAAAGCAAATACTAAACCAGCCAGCTAATTATCAAAACCAATTCAAAAGGATTTTAAATCGCCGTCCAAGCATTAATGTTTGCGTTCGCAGGCAGAAAACCACCCTTATTCCTGTCCCATTCACCCTGGGATTCAGTCACAGAACTACCCTTGCGGAGTGCGCGCGTCTCTATAATAACGTTACAACCGCGAATTACAAATAACGAGTTACGTTTGTAAAAAATAACGTTATAACTATCAATTAAAAATAACGTTACAGAAATTGTGAGCGTGAAAACATGGGTGAGTAACGTTAAAATATTTTTTATGCAGAATTTATGCAATTGGGTAATGCAATTTACTAGAGGGCTGAATAACATTATGCATTCAGGTTTAGTGCGAGCAAATTACAAGCTTTAAGTTTTCGATATTGAAAACAAAGTGACGTGCTGACTTACAATGAGGGTTATTCAAATATACGTTATTTTACGATGTTGTGGGAATTCAAATGGGTTTTAATTATTGTTGGTGATTTATCTTGTGTATATTTATACATACCTACACTAGATATGGTTTAGATGTAGGTATGCATGTGTGTGTGTTTGTGTTTGTGTTTGTACGATTTTGTCGAATTCATATCTGATATCTTTAGGACAAATAAACATGTCTATTTTTTGTCGTTTTGCCTATTCAAATTAATATAAGTAATAATAAGAGAAAACCTTGAGAGATTAGATAATGTTTAACATATTTTGATACGACGCAGTCGTGAAAGTACAATAAAGAAGATAAAAACTAATATACCTACTCAAGTTTTATAGTTATAGTAAAATATTTATAGTATGCAATAATGTCATTTTTAATTTAATAAAAATATTAAAAAAAAAAACTTCTATATTGTTCACATTTCAGAGTAAGTCAAAGAAAAGATGTTTGTTAGATGTTTGACTTCTTCGTCGTCTAGTGTTTTGACTTTGGTAACTTGAAGTGCTTAAGTTATTCCACTCCGCGCCTGACCTTGCCGAAGTTTCACAAATCGTTAACATGATGCTTCTTTCTAAAAACATTTTCTTTTTCTTTTCTGTTATTACAGTTTGCAGTATTCTAGTTTGCCTCATGTCATAGTACTATAAAATTATCGGAATCCTAGAGTTAGTTTTTCAAATACTGTGTGGCATCTAGTATCTTTTTGACGCACTATATTTGCATGAATGATAAATAAGACGCCTTGACGAATGACGAAGAAATAATATTATGTTGTTTCCATTGAGAAATAACGACCAAATCGACTCATCCGTAGAATAAGACGCATCATTTTGTATTTTAGATATGTTTATATAGCGCAATAACATAATTAAATTCTCTTTAGTGTATATTTCTACTTCTTTTATTTCACGAAATAGTGAGTCCCATATTAACATCGGACCTCAGCATCGGACGTTTTCTAGCGGAAGACCGGGAGTCCTTGGTGAACATAACACGTTTTTTTACGAAGACGTCCGAATTTGGAACGTTATTCGACTCTGTAACTCTGGAACTAAATAAGATAGACTTTTTTTGAATATGTGCGTCGATAGAGATCGATATCCTTATATTGTAAAGGTATTTAACTCATTTTTGCTCTATGATCACATCGTAGGTACACTATTCTACGGATGAGTCGAATTATTCAATCTCCCATCTAAAAAATTAAGCCACTTTTTCTTTCTTGTCTATCAATTTATATGTTACAACAATTAAACTTAAACCATAATAATAAAAAATGGGGGCTTAAAGCGGACAACGCACCTGCGCCCTTATGGAGTTGTGAGATCGTCGGTGATCAGTAACCACCAGGTGACCCTCTTTCTGTTTTTCCTACCGCTTATATTACAAATATTAGCCACTAGCCTTCCGCCTGCGGTTTCACCCGCGCTTACATTTCTTTTTTAATTATTTTCCCAAATTTCCGCGATCAAAAGTAGCCGGTAGTAAAATGTTCACCGGGGATAGTTTAGCTAGCCAACATTAAAGAATTATTTAAATCGGTCCAGTAGTTTTTGAGATTATTCGTTACAAACAAAAATATTTTTCTCTTTATAATTATAGTGTAGATGTAGATAATAATATTATTCGTACACACGGAGGCGAAGATGACGCAGGAGCTTGAGTAGCTGGAATTAAACCACTTATACAGCTGCGAGCAGACCCTTCTTACCCACTGGGCACAATGAGCACGTGCCGAGGGCCTCACAATCGATCGGGGCCTCTAGACTCCGCACGATTACCAAACCAGAGGTTTAAATGCCCATGTCCCCAGGGTTTCTAATAGGTGAAATACGGCTTTATCTAGCTAGCGAATTTTAACGCAGAGGGACGCATTTGCGTTGCTGAATGCTAACAAGCACTGCAGTCGTGTGTGGGATTCGGGACCCCGACACACTACCGACTAAACCCCCTTTTTAAGGGGACAGCTATTTCACAACAAAAACATTAGTACATAGCAAAACTTGCAGTCGGAGTGTGTGGGGCTCAGAACTTATTACCAACTTTCCTTGTTTGATTACTAGCAACCGCGCGCGACTCTGTCCGCTCTGTCTACTTAAACACACGTGTGTCCTATCCACACATAGTGTCAAGTGGATGATTATTTAAGTACCAACTAACATTAACGATCTAACAGTGATAATATCATCTAGAGTCAGCAGCGCAGAAGATACTCAAGCTGTTGGTAATTGAGTTATTGCGGTCCAATCGATCGAGCAGTGTCGGACCGCATTATGCAACACAAGCTGGTGCTTTAACAAAGCATGCCGCCCGTTTGAATAAGATAACAGTGCTCAGGGGCGCGGTAAAATGTATTTTGCATTATTCGAGAAGAATAGCATACGAGTAGGTACGTAAAATGAGACTTCCGGCGACTGGGACCGCAATTAGGTGGGACCACGGTCCCAGTCACTGGATTCGTAAGACTTAAATATTTTTCTTCCAGCGATTGGGCCACTCATAGATAACTTGAATAATTCTATTGTTCTAGCCTAAATCGGTACAGTCATCAAACCGGTCTATAAAATTCAGAAATGAAAAGCGCAAATAAAAAAAAGAAGGAAACAAAGCTGTTAAAATAAATAAGAATTCCTTTCAATCTTATACAGATAAAACAGTACTAAATTCACGAAGTAATTTTCTGAAACACAAATTCTTATCTTGATCATTCGCATAGAAAATATAAAAAACGTTGGATGTTTGAATAAACATGTTCGCAATATAATAGTCAAAAAATAATATTGCAAAGTATATAAGCATAAGATGATTTTGTTCGAATGCTCATTTCAAACGGTTGGATGGATGTTCAAGATTCCTCACGGCTCAACCAAATGGATGTCACTGACGGAAAAAAATTCATTGAAAGTAATTTGTTATCTGATATCATATGAAAGGAAAGATATCAAAGCAACTTCAATAAATATTTCTTGATAAAAGAAACTATATTTCGCTCTTGAAAATTAATACACCTGCTTGTCGATATGGGGCATAGTAATATAAGTTATGTTTATTTATATGTTCTTAATATACATTTAAATCGTCAGATCTGCCCTGGACCAGAAAACTTAATAATTATACAAGGGCCTATGTTAGAGCGGGTCAAAGTAAAGCGATAGCACAACACTTAATGAAATGCACCAATTTAAATCAAATATCAACATCAAAGTATACTTTACTTATGTAGGCCTCTGCAAGGCACTTATAAATTGTCTATAGTAATATCACAATAGAATGACTAGACCACCTAATATACTACACATTTCTTCAGGCTTCTCTGCAAATGTAGACATTCAATTTAAGTAAAACATATAAGTATCGCCTAAGTCGTAATACCACACTTTTGCATAATGTATGACGGCAATATCACCTGTGAGATTAAAAGCCTGCTATTCGGAGCGAAAAGTCCTTATAGCTAATATCTTTTCTTACGACCTGAACTTTTGCAATGGCAGATTCTTATATGATAGACGACAATTTTTTGATGTTGACAATTTGTGAGCCTGATATTCTAAAATCGGTACAGTAGTTTTTGAGCATATTCATTAAAACAAACCAAACAAACAAAGATCTCCTCTTTAGATTATTATTAGTAGAGATGACTTTTAATGCAAATATGAATACCTACATAAATTAAAAAAAAAGAAAACTTACTGGTACCAATACGAATTACTGGTAGCCTGGTAGGTCAAACATATTTAACATGCATGAATCTTTAAATCTATTTGCAAAATGAATTACTTTAACTTTAGATGACTACCTTTTTCATCTCAGAAATGAAATATCTGTTTTCTTTTTCTGCAGCTTATTTATTTATTATCTCCTAAGTCGAAAAATAAACGAATTAAGAACTATTATTACCTGTAGCTATTTCTGATTCTGCACATGGTGAAAAACTGTAACCTAAATGCTTAAAGATCTATACTTATAATAAATCTGTAGAGAGGTCAATTCTGTACATTAAATATTTTTCCAAAATAACTATCAGGGGGTGTTTAGTGATCGATACTGATACCAAAAATGCAATCAGTAAAATTTTTGTCTGTCTGTCTGTCTGTCTGTCTGTATGATCCTTATAGAAACAAAAACTACTGGACGGATTTTGACGAAACTTGGTACCATTATTCTTCATACTCCTGGGCATATTATAGGATACTTTTCATCACGCTACAATCAACAGGAGTAGCGTAGTGAAGGGAAATGTGGGGAAAACGGGAGAATTTACTCCATTTCTTAAGCTTCAGTCACGTGTGCAGCCTTAATGGTTAAAGTCACATAGAAATCATGTATGACGGAAATATTCTACATAAAATTGCCTATATACATAAATTGCCTATAAAATTCTACAAAAAATATCCCCCAACAGCATATGTCTATCTTTTATGGTTGACTCACAACATCACGTGCGACTCAAGATCCAAATTGGTTTGAACGCGCTAAGCTCAGGAACTACTGGTTCGAATTGACAAAACATTTTGTGTTGGATAGTCCACTTACCACTTACCATTTGTCGAGGTAGGCTTTAAGCTATTGTATATTCCTTTATTTTATCATTGTAATTGTGCTAGCGAACTATTTAGTTCTAAAATGTGCCGATAGATGGCGCACCTCGCTAGAGGCGCGGCCGCGGATCTGAATCGCGGTGAACAGATGATTTCTCAAATGTATAAGGTCTCCAGATTATTGTTGATAATGATAAGCGTTACACACTTAATTTGACTATTATTTCTATCCTGAGTAATTAGTCCCATAAAAGTGTGCAAGCTAGTTGACTGCATGCATATATACCGTTAATATATATTCATGCATATATACCGTTAATATATACCAATAATATAAATTCAGCTATTTTGAGTAAGACTGTGTGCGGAAATCGTAACTCACGCGGACGGAGTCGCTGGCGGCCGCTAGTATTGAATAAAATGTTAATCATGGCTTTTTTGTTAAAATTTTGACTTAACGTTTCCAATAAATATCATTCGTCCTTCAAAGGGAAACAATCTGGTGTAGTTATATGAGGTCATGAAAATTGCAAAAGAGAGATATTCTTATTCGATCGTCAAATATTATGTCCCAAATATTTAATGAAACAAACAAAAAAATCATTTCATTTTTCCTCAGCAGCAAATGCAGAGCTATTTCTATAAATAAACCACTTTCAATTTCCTAAATCCAATTATCTTATGCGGGAGATAGTCAAATATTTTCCTGAACGAATAAATACAAATATTTATCATTCTGCTTGTGATTGTTAGAACAGACACAAAGAGGACAGTGCAATAAAATCTCTGGGAACCAACAACGGGGTGTGTTGTGGAATGCATTGGTTCCGCAAGGTGTTCCACTTGGAGCACCCAATTTTCGAGCACCCACAACTTGGCCAGTCTATTTGAGCACCAATTTTTATTTGACGACCTGCTTCGTGAAGTGGTCAAGAAGTTGACTAATAGACCAAGAAGTCGCGGGTTCGATCCCCGCGCGGGACAAACATTTATGTGCATGAACATTTCTGTTTGTCCTTGTCTGGGTGTTATATGTATCTAGTTAGGTATATTTAAAAAAAAAAGATAAGAAAATTATTTATTTAAGTATGTCTATCCGTTCCCTAGCATTCGTAGTATATACAAGCTTAAGGCTTACTTTGGAGCTAGACAATAGGTGTGTTAGCCCAAGGAGTTCATTTAATATTTATTGATTTGATTTACATGTTTGGCGAGGCTAGTTGATATTTCTGCAAGCCAATAATATGAATGGGTGTGGCTCAAGTGTACTAAGGTATAAGCTCAAGTTGCTAGTTCTCAGTAGGTAATTGAGTGCTCAAAGTGGATTGCCTCGGTTCCGCGTATATAGGACGCTCCCGTTACATCATTCATTTATGCATGATTTGATCACAAGTGTGACATCAGATACAGTGACATTCGGTTGAAAAGGGCTTATGAAATGTTTTTGTAATATTCTTGGTATTTCATTGAAAGGGTTTTGCGTTTATTTTACCATGATAGGTAAATACTTCATTTCGTCTTGGTAAATAATTATTAATGCCTCAGACTAACACACGGATCGCCAAGCCCCAAACTAGTGTGTAGTACGAACCTTGTTTTATAGATGCTAGGAAAAACTTACTGAAATACTTTTTTATACTTCCATGAATCGAATACAAGTATCGATGTTCAACATACCAACAGTTGCCTTTAGATGGATTCGAACCAGCGCCCCTTGTTAATATAGCCACCAGGGTGTCTGATCACCAGTGAACCGGGCTTGTCGTAAAGAAGAAACAGTCACAAAAAAATTGGCCAAGTGCGAGTCGGACTCCCGCACTGAGGGTTCCGTACAAATTCTATTTTTGACGTATCAAAAAAACTACTGAATAAATTTCGTTCGAACCAATTTTCGTTGGTAGTTTTTATGGTAATGTACATTATATATTTATTTCAGTTTTATCATCCTCTTATTTTAGAAGTTAGAGGGGGGGGGACAGACATTTTTCCACTTTGGAAGGGTCTGTCACGCAAAGTATTCACTTTAGAAAAAAGTGATATTAGAAACCTTAAAATAATTTTTAAAGACCTATTCATAGGTACCCCACACGTATATATTCAATGAAAAAAAATATTTCGAGTTCCAGTTCTGACTATGGAGACCCCCCGCTTTTTTTATTTTTTTTTCTATTTTCGTGTGAAAACATTGTTGCGGTTCACACAATACATCTACTCACCAAGTTTCAACAGTATAGTACTTATAGTTTCGGAAAAAAGTGGCTGTGACAGACTGGCGGACAGACAGACAGACAGACAGACAGACATGACGAATCTATAAGGGTTCCGTTTTTTTGCCATTTTGGCTACGGAACCCTAAAAACTAGTAAGTCTCGGTATTGTAATTAGGTTTGTGACAAAATGGAGACGTTGTGTGTATTAACTAAATAAATAAATAATAAAATCGAATGCAATTAATTTGGAAGTTCCAGAAGTCACATTTTTAAGTTCGTCGAGTTTGCCTCATTTAACCAAAAATAAAATGCTTTAAAAGGCGACCTGGCCGCGAAGATTTGTGACTCTTTTTCCGACCGAAATGACCCGGAAAATTTATATTCTTTCCTTTTATCTGGCCGTATTTGCAACAGTTTATTTTAACTCAATTTATGTAACACTAGCTTTCAAGATCCATGTTTTAACTCATAGGAGCATTTACTCAGGAAAAATAGTATCCTATCGCCTAAGTCAGCCTATACCCTGCCTGTATATCGAATTTCATCAGAATCCGTACAGTAGTTTCAGCGTGAATGACGGACAAACAGCCAAGCAAATAAACTTTAACATTTCTAATATTAGTATGACTACATTTTGGACGTCTACATTTTCAATGTAAGGCTAGGTACTCCTTCTGATCTTAACTGTTCGCTAGGTATTTTAGGTTAGAATACTGGCTGATAAAAAACTTGTAATTCATTTATTCTATGCGGAAAATACTCAGTTTCTCGTACTCTCTTAAATATTCGAGTTGATATAACAACAGCTCTCTTGAGAATTCTTTTGTCCATCCCCCCATTCTACCGTATCAGATTGCAACCTCAAACATCTAAGAGTGAGGAAAAAGAATTTCGCCTTTATTTTTGCGTTATTAAAAATCTATTTTTAACATTATTTATAAGATTATATTGTTTAATTATTTTGCAGAGTGGACGCCTATATTTTAATTATTTTAATGAAAAAATACCTTGAATTAATACCTACACCAATTGCCTAGCCCTGAACTAAGCTCGAAGCTTGTATCATGAATGCTAGGGAACGGATAGACATACTCACACACTATTATAAACATCCATGACTTGAGTACAAGTGTCGATGTTCATCACACCAACATTTGCCCCTAGCGGGATTCAAACCCCTTGGTTTCGTAGCCAGAGCCTCTCTACTAGACCAACGGGCCTATCAAATAATTATTATTTTATTTTCGATAGACATGAAGCTTTATTTATCGGGTGTTATTGTTGTATTTGTGGGTCACCCGGGGCTAGTAAATTATGGCGGAAAGACATTGTTGCCTTCCAAACTTATAGAGAACAAACTAAACAAATAAATCATAAATTAGATAATCCTTCAAGGCTACGCAACATGTTTCTTGTAAATATTAACGCATAATCGCGTAGTATAAACACACGTTTTTCCATTGACAAAACTACATCCGTTTACTATTATATCAGCTTCACGGGGTTCTAGGTTCTAATCTCTACGCGTTACCTAAATAAATTTGGATGCGGAAAAATAACGAGTGTAATAAGTTTTTTACTTAAGATTAAACATATTTATAGGTAAGATAAAACAGTTCTTTTTTTGGTTACTAGCCTCTGCCAGCGACTCCATCCACGCGGATTTCGGTTTCCGCGTACATAGTTATACTATAGCTTCAAGCTTTCTCCAAAAAATCAAATGGACTGACTTTCCAACCCAACAAGATTTTTTCGATTCAAAACAGTAGTTCCTGAGCTTATTGCGTTCAAACAAACAAACAAACTCTTCAGCTAATCAAAATATAATCCAATAGGTACTCAAGCTAATTTTCTTTCGTGTTAGGACTCTCATTTCTAAAAGCTCCAATAAGTATCTATGTTATTTTGTTTGCTTTCGTATTTTTTATCAATTTAAATGTTATTTGTCTACGTCAGGTGTAACTCACATTGATTTACGATGCGTGAGTAAATTGGCCAAAATTGTTTCACATGCGTATGCATGCGTTGACAATAGAAATAAATTGAAATAACTTGTTTATATACCAACCGGTTCTCGTAGTAACAATGTTTGTTTTCAAATTATGAATTTAATTTTTTTCTAAAAAGTACTTTTATCGCGGTCTTTTTCGGATTCATGTAGTCTTCTTAGAATGTTATTTTTTGCAATGTTTTTCTGTCTCGATTCTTTAATATGACGAATTGAATGTGCTTATAATAAATAAATTCAAATAAATTCCTGTAAACACACCAATTGCTTAAACCAAAACTAAGCTCAAAGCTTGTACAATGGATGCTAGGGAATGGAAAGGCATACTGAATTATGTTAAAAAACATCGATTACTCGAATACAACTGCAGATTTACATCATAGCCGGGAATCGAACCCGCGACACTCACTTTTGTAGCCAGGGTCTCTGACCACTAAACCAACGCGCAAATCAAAAGGACGTTCCGGGGGATGGTAAATAGCTTTTCCTTGGTTTATGACCATCCACTATAATGATGTCACCACAGGTTTTTAAATCGTTAAATATGCTCCACCATACTTCGACCCACTCTGACACAGGCACTGTAATGTGAAGTGACGATCGCTTCACATTGCGTGGTAACCATAGATTTAAATCGTTAGATTTGCCCTCGCCTACTTCGAATTTGGCACTAAAACGAAAGCGAGACATCACGTAGGCCATAGATTTGAACGAGTGGCCGTCAGCGTGATGTCTCGCTTAAAGAAGTGAGAGTTGCTCTTATTTAAGTGCCAGTTTCGAAGTATGGCGAAGGCAGATATAACGATTTTGAATCTTGATGTTAACCTTAGTAACCAAAGTACAGCCGGTTTGCCCAGGGAGGTGACACGAGTGACATGCCCTTTACCCCTCATCTAGGGGAGGACCGCCTACGTTCAATAGACTGCAAATAACAGATGTTGATAAAGCTTTGTTGCATTTTTATTGCATTTTGATCACGTTGGTGCTAAGGTTTTACAAGGCGTCTGTAAGACAGCTATAAAGACTGTATTTTATAGAACACTCGTTGGAGAGCTCATTTTACTCTGCACATCAAATAATTTCACGATTACTGCTTCAATTTCAACGTGTTTCTCGAATGCCGAATGGTAATAACATATTTTTGATGTTATGCATCAATTACGATTCTCAATTGGTTGTATTTTATTTTATTTCATTGAAAGACGTCTGGTGTAGGTTAATTACGATTATGGAGTAAGTTTCTTTTTAACGACTCTATTCACTGAATTTATATTTTTTTTCTGATCGCCAACCAAGCAACATTTCAAATAGAAATCATATCGTCTTTGACATTAATCAAATAACGTCGTAAGTAGGTACGTTAATAAACACACATGTTATTTAAAGATATTAAGAGCTTAGTGGAACTTCCACTCGAATGAGACGCTCGTCTGGGGAAGTACCTCCACATTGCAGAAGACCACAGTGTAATAGCACTTCATAACTGTTGCGCTATATTTTGCGGGTGAGTAAGGTTTAAAAGGCAGGCAATGCATCTGCGACCCTTGTGCGGTTGTTGATGTCCTTGGGCAGTGGTGATCACTTACCATCAAGTGACTCTCTTGTTCGCCTGCCTCTCTGTAAAAATAATGTAAAAAAAATACGTACTTTACTTTCAAATATTATCAAATTAGTTTTTTTCATGTTAGACATAGATTTTTCTAGAAAAATAATCTAGGCTTTCCAGAAATATCCTACGGGATAGACACGTGCCTTCCCTATCAACTGTGGTTCGACCGGGGTTTAAGCGACTAAAGGGATTTGTTGCAACAGAGTCTCGGATTAGTTGAGAACCCTTTCAATCCGACCTATTAGTTGAATAAAATACCTGAGGTATTACGACTAAGCTAGGTTTGCGAACATAAATTATTATTTATTAACGTTTTTAAACTTTGAAAGGTTGTTTTGAGTTATTGTGTTTGGTTTAATCAAAAATAAATTATAAACAAAGCGGGAAGCTTGTACTACGGATGATAGGAAACGGATAGATATCTCAAAGGGGGGTTGGGGCAAATGTGTGATGAACATTGGCATTTGCACTCGAGTCATGGATGTTTATAAAATATGTATAAATAAATAAGACTATCCGTTCCCTAGTATCCATAGCTTCGAGCTAAGTTTGGCGTTAGGCAATTGGTGTGTTAGTCCAAGGAATTTATATACAGTTGTCCTTGAGAAAAGCCGTGTGACACTTTTTATCCCGGAAAAAACAACACATTGAACACAATATAGGCCGAGACGCCTAGCCTGCGGAAAGTCGGTTTAATAAATTATTTATAAATGATAAGTATTGTACTGAAATAGCCCCTACTCGTAGGTAGGTAGGTACCTAACCTGTTGAATTTCTATTTTTTTTCCACCACATTGAAATGACAAGCTAACTTGATAGATTATGGTAATTTTTCCTTCAGCTTTTTAAACTAAGTTATTTCTAAGCGGTCACGACAAAAATACGGTGAAAAAACAGACATCAACGGAAAGAAAATATTGATTTGTTGAACAAGGAATTGGGGTAGATTTTTCTATAAGATTTATCTTAGATGTGAACAATAAATACTAACACATTTTTTACAAGCGTCGTGCCCCGGCTTTGCATGGTAATAATCAGTGTTCCTCGAAAACAATATTGTGCGTGCGTCATTCAGTTATAAGTACATAAGTATAAATATTCGTTTTGCATCAATCTATCTATTTAAAAAAAAAACTATCGAAGTTGATGCGGTTTTGATCTAATATTTAAATAACTTAAATAGTAAAATGCGGATAGGGGAACCACTTTGTTGTAATTCTATGCAGTGATGATTACAAATATATAGCAAACTAAATGTTGTTACACGAGATTCTGAGATAATATAACATCATTAAAAATTCCAAAGAATTCTTTGTAGAAATTCTTTGTAGTTAGACTTTGTTCTTTGACGCATTATGTGAAATGCAAAACAGTGCCTTTCTGAAACAATGAAGTACGAAGCCTTTGTTTGAATTTAAATTTGTAGATAGCCGAGTTAAAAGTTTACAAGTTGTTTTCCATTCGCACATACGAATGAACTTTTAAATTGAATTTTAGAAATTCTGCTGCCTCTTTCTGCTGAGCAAAATGCATTACAGGGTTAATTCTCGCAACAACGCAATTGTCGAGAAAACCTTTTGTATGAATGCGCCCCATTCAAGAGGGGACTCCCTAGTACTCTGTCAAGTTGGTGTCAAGTCGGCGCTGTTTATTTTCATGCTACAAAGATTTAAATAAACAGCCCCAACTCGCCATAACTCGACTACGTCTGCCTGTGACAGTTGCAATCATGACATGAAAAAGAATAATTACTTTCGGATATTTATAACTTGAATTGGATACGAATTAGAATCTATTACCAGTAGATTGTAGGATTTTAATTGATCGGTATAAATGTTATATATTTATTTTAATAAAATATATTTTACTATACATTGTGGGCCCTCGTTGCCCTAATAAAAACAAATTAGTAATAAAAACTAAGAACTTAACGTAAAGGCTGTTGTAGGTTGAAATTTATGTAAAGAAAATTAACAAAAGCTACTTTCCCTGTGGATAAGCAGCAATGAAGATGATAATGATGGTTTAAATTATAGTAATGGTGTCTAAATAGACGGTGATAATAATAATGTTGAAGCTGATGATGACACTTTTAACAATGATGACCATTCCCCAGCCCCAATCGACGAGAAGACGGACATCAGCTGCGGTCTCAAGCTGCGGCGCTGGTGCCGCAGCCGGCGCTGCCAGCTCTGGCGGCTGCTGCTGCTGCCCTTCATCCCGATTCTGGCGCTCATCGTGCAGACCACGCTCTCACTCAAGAACAGCCTCATTAATGGAAGAGAAGTCGCTGATGTGGAGGAGCAGGTGAACCTTTCTCTATAGCCCTTTGACTCCTCGCAGCCATTTTCTAGCTACGACTGCCAAGCTTCTTCGATTAGCCAGGTACATTTCGTATACTCTCATTCTCATATTTAGGTAGGACAGCAATCTGGCACAATTATGGAGAAATAAGGCACAGAACCAACATTTCAAAGTGCTGTTTGAGGGCTATATTCTCTGAGTTATTCGAAAAGAAAAACACACACGAATATCTTGATTCGATTTGTATGTCGAATCCCAAATCGGTCCTGGAATGGAACCAAACTGATGAGAAGACTGGCATTGGTTGCGGCGCTGGTGCCGCAGCCGGCGCTGCCAGCTCTGGCGGCTGCTGCTGCTGCCCTTCATCCCGATCCTGGCGCTCATCGTGCAGACCACGCTCTCGCTCAAGAACAGCCTCATCAACGGCAGAGAAGTTGCCGATGTGGAGGAGCAGATGAACCTCTTTTAAATACCATTTTCTTCCTTCCTTCTAGCCGTTTCGGCTATGGCTGCCAGTCTTCTTCGATCAGCCAGGTACAATGGATACATTATTGTGCCATAAGATCAGTTGCAGGACACACGACACACGGGCTAGGGTACACCGCCAACTTCTGCATCGAACTCAGACACAAATATTTCGGCCTATATCGGGATTAGAATCCTGGTTCTAACAGACATTAATGAGAAGACGGACATCAGCTGCGGTCTCAAGCTGCGGCGCTGGTGCCGCAGCCGGCGCTGCCAGCTCTGGCGGCTGCTGCTGCTGCCCTTCATCCCGATCCTGGCGCTCATCGTGCAGACCACGCTCTCACTCAAGAACAGCCTCAGTAACGGCAGAGAGGTCGCTGATGTGGAAGAGCAGGTAAACCTCTTTTAAATACCATTTTGTTCCTTCCTTCTAGCCGTTTCGGCTATGGCTGCCAGTCTTCTACGATCAGCCAGGTACAATGGATACATTATTGTGCCATAAGATCAGGTGCAGGACAAGAGGTTCAACATGCTTACCGTGACGCGTGGGCTGGGGTACATCGCCCTTTTTAATTTCCTATGGTTTGCGTTTACATTAAACCGTTATAAAAAATGCTATTGAAGGTAGTGCACAAAATTATCTATTGCAAAATTTACCATTCATCATCTTTTCTCAAGTGCCAGTTATCGCTACCTATAGACACACCTCTCCTTTACCGTTGCCAGCTTTGCAATAAGGTTTCCGATCAATCAACTGCAAAGCTGCAGGTTTCTCTGTTACTTAAGACATGTATTGAAAATTGATGAGGAAAATGCATATTGCAAAATAATTTTATTGGTAGTTCTATCGTTTGAAAGTGGAAGCTTATAAGTGATTTTATTTTATTACTTTAGGTACACATGAAACTTGTAAAAGTTTTGTCTGTTTGCTATTGTACTTTATTCCTACATAGTCTACTAGTACTACTTTATCAATCTCTTTTATTTTGTTTTAATGAGTAGCTTATGTTTTAGACTCAACTTTTGCGTGAAACGTATCTACAACTCTCGTTCAGCGATGATAACTTACTATTGTCCAAGTGACCCACTTGTTTGTTTGCCTCTAAGAGACTCTTAGAGCTGTAAAGCTTGTAATAAAACAAAATATCCAAAAATAACACAGTACCTAACTAAATCAATTTAGTATACGCAAAAATATGCCCTAGGAAAAAACCACCAACATTTTATGGAAAATATACCGATATTTTCCACAGTCAACTAATAAGCTGAAGCTCATCGGCTTGACGTCACGTTGTCACAACGTCACGTCACGGGAAAATATCTCATGAAAATTTATAAGACTCAATGGAAAATGGAAGAGTTAGAATGGGTTATCAATAATGTTCGTTGTTTCGATTAGTTGGAGCAAGAGGATTTTACAACGATTGTTAAAGTATCTCATAAGGATCATACAACATTAAATACATTGACCAGATTCCGTTATAAGTAGCTTGAGCAATGAGCACTTCAATCAATTAGCCTCTTGTCGTCCACTGCTGATCGTAGGCTTTCCCCAAAGTGCGCCAGAGAGTGCTTGAGCACTTGATTTACTGATGTATCAAAATCAACATTGGTCAATAGCAATACTTATAAAGTGAATGTATTCATATTGTGCGGAACTTCTACCTCCTTGTGAATTGTCTATGATGTAAATATGAACTTAGAAGAACAATAAAATTGTCAGTCAGTTGCTGTCAAACTTCCACAAAATCAGGTTGTCAATTCCCTAATCCCACGGGCTCCTAGTCTTTATCCCGTACACATATAAAAACCAAACCGTGATATATAGGTTAAAAGTAAAATACATTTTCTACTAAACGATTTCATTCTCTATTTACCACCCACAATTACCTACATATTTTGAAATAGTTATTATGGTTCTTGGTCCGAAACAAAAGAATTCAATTATTTTAACCCTATTTCCTTTAACTTATTTTAGAGAAAACCGGCAGTTTAATAATACTGCCTTCATCCGCAACTACGAGTACCTATCAAAATTAATGATTTGAACCTAAGACTCCTGGCAACCGATCCTGTTACAGCGGCAGCGGTTCAAAATACTCATTAAGAAATAATAAACGTTTATTCAGAAAATTAATTAAACAACATTTTAAATTCTTTTGCACTTCAATCAATGATATTGCATTCCGGCTCACTTGTTTCCTTCCACTTTTGTTCCTGGTTTCCTTATGGGGGGTGGGAAGCGGCATCTTTGCAGGCCTTCAGGGTGAGGGTGACTGGCTTAATGGGTACTATGTACTATTGATGTTTGTCCGTCAATCACATAGAAACTACTTAATGGATTTTGAAAAAAAATCTTGTACATGCATGAAATGGGCTGACTTCAGTGATAGGACACCTTTTATCCTTAGTAAATGCTCCCATGGAAAACAGAAACCTTGATAGCAGCAATAATTCAAATTAAACAAACATATTTCATTAACTGTTATTTTAAATAAAGCGCAGCGTGCTCTAAGAGTAATACGATCAAATAAATGTCAACGAGTTCAAGTTGAATCAAATTACCGATCGAATAGCATTCCCAACACTCCGCAGTAATTTGCAATCGTTTATTTGACAGCGAGATATATATTGAAGCTAACGTTGATAATTTATATTAAAAAGCTGTGGAGAACAGAGCTCTATTACCTATAACGATTCAGACAGCTTGACAGATTACCTCATCTAAAAAAGGGTTGGCGATGTGTCGATAAAAATTGTACATTCTCGCAATGAGATTTGGATACATTTTGTTTACCATCGAAATATCGAGATCAACAAGCTTAATGAGTAGCTCTGTGATTGAAACATGATATAGAACACACTATACAAAAATATAGGTGGGAATCGCAACGGTAAGTTTTACCAGAAACATTGCCTAACAATTTATCAGAATTTGCATTTGTAATAAAGTGGAGGAGACTTTGATTCGTATCCTTTTTACTGAGGGTCGTAATAATTGTATAAAATGAAACACACAACAGCCCTCGTGGCAATTTTAATGGAGTGGTTTGCCATCGCCTTCTCCATTTTACATACTCTTAGTGTGTTGGTGACCTCACCGTTCAGCTGGTATGAAATCAGATTTGAACCGCCCGCCGACCTTACACATGTGAAGCGGCATTCTTACCACTAGGTTATCGAGCTATTTGATTTATAATATGTTTTGAATCAAATAATCTATAACATCAGAGTATCATATAATGGAACTCCAGTACCTAGTGTAAAGTATCCTGGTATCACTGAACCCATAAAAGATTCTATGACTAGTCTGACCTTTGCAAAAAAATTGCGTAAAACTTTCTCTCTTATAATGAAATAATGAAATGAAGCAGACGATTCCAATGAAATGAACTTCGCAAAATATTGAAGGTGTAGTGAGTAAGTACTTCAAACTTTTCTTGTAAAACTAAGTTTATTCAATTCATAAGAGTGAGTTTCTTATCATAATACTATGCTCTTACTCTTCCTAGGCCTTGGAATGAATTATGTTGAAATGATTCAACTTTCTTTCCGCACTACAAGAATGACTAGAACTCCTAATATTATGTAGTCGCTTCTATATTTACTTGTTTTCATAAATACTAGCGGCCGCCCGCGACTCCTTTCGCGTGGATTTCGAATTCTAATAACCTAAAGCCTTCCTCGCCAAATGGACTATCCAACACAAAAAGATATTTTCAAATCGGTCCAGAGTAGTTCCTGAGATTAGCGCTTTCAAACAAACAAACATACAAACAAACTCTTCAGCTTTACGTATTAGTATAGATTACACACCTTATCACTTATAAGCTTGAAAAAAATTGGCCAAGAGCGAGTCGGACTCCCGCACTGAGGGTTCCGTACAAATTCTTTTTTTGACGTATTAAAAAAACTACTGAATAGATTTCGTTCGAACCAATTTTCGTTGGTAGTTTATATGGCAATGTATATTATATAATTATTTCAGTTTTATCATCCTCTCATTTTAGAAGTTAGAGGGGGGGGGACACACTTTTTTCCACTTTGGAAGGGTCTGTCACGCAAAGTATTCATTTTAGAAAAAAGTGATATAAGAAACCTTAATATAATTTTTAAAGACCTATCCATAGATACCCCACACGTATATGTTCGATGAAAAAAAATATTTCGAGTTTCAGTTCTGACTATGGGGACCCCCTACTTTTTTATATTTTTTTCTATTTCCGTGTGAAAACCTTGTTGCGGTTCACAGAATACATCCACTCACTAAGTTTCAACGGTATAGTACTTATAGTTTCGGAAAAAAGTGGCTGTGACAGACTGGCGGACAGACAGACAGACAGACATGACGAATCTATAAGGGTTCCGTTTTTTGCCATTTTGGCTACGGAACCCTAAAAACAAAAAGGTGTAATTTAGTAATAAGAAAAGGGCAAGTCCATTCACTTCATACATAGATTGTTATGGTAATTCCAGCACAAACAGTGTTAATTGTGGATTACCATCGTAAGAAAGACTAAAAAAATCTCACTTATAATTAACTACGACTTAATTATACCGTAGTATCACATTGTATCTTCTTCGTTCTAACTCATCTACTTCAAAATCAGAAGGACGGCCGCTGTGATTGGCTGGCGCCCGCCCTCGAGCGGACGAATGGGAAGTCTTCAGAGGCGTGGCTTCTCAATGCGCCACTCACGCGCATACAACGGAATACGATCGAACGGAACACATTATATACCGCTATCCATCATCCAACAAGGGTTTATTGGGTATTTGACTGCACTTAAAATAAATGATGAATTCTAACATTACAGACGAAATTAAATTATAATCACGTATCATTACGCCACAGTAACACCCAATTTACGAGCACCCGCAACTTGAGCACCTGGCCAGTCTCTTTGAGCACCGATTGATATTTGACAACCTGTTTGGTGTAGTGGTCAAGAAGTTTACTACTAGACCAAGAGGCAGCAGGTTTGATCCTCAACCGAACAAAAATTTGAGTGCATGAACATGTCTGTTTGTCTTGGACTGGGTGTTATATGTATCTCTATTTAAGTATGTTTGTAATACTATTGTTGATTCCGATATCTGTAACACAAAAGCTTAAGATTAGCTACTTAACCCGAAATCAGATCAATGTATATGATATTGTGGGAGATTTATTTATTTATTAATATGTCATCATTATTCCGTGTTAAAAAGGTTCATTTCCTTCTCAGGTCAGCAGAGCAACAGAACTTGGGAAGTTGGTGACCAGACTGCAGCAAGAAAGATCGGAAGTTGCCTTCTTCATCTTTACTAATGGGAGTACTTTGAGGTATGAACATTATAAATACATATTCTTCCTCCTTCTAAACTGTAGGAACACACTACACACAAACGCGACCGAATTTACGCGGCAGAATCAGCGTTCTGTCGTGTTCATGTTATTACATATAACATGAACACGACTTTTAAATGGGAGATGACACACAGTGCCGAAATTACGTCGCGTAATTTTGTATCGTAAGTACATTGCCGCCGAACTTCGGTCGCGTTATTACAGCCTAGTCTGTTCTTACACAAAATCGTATTGATCATTGCTGAGGTGTGAGAAATCAAAGACGATCTTGACAAGTATAATGTTAAGGTTATTCTCCTACAAAAGAGATTATAAAACTACCATTATTAATGGGATTGGGGCTTAAAGGCAATTGAATTGTCTAAGGTGTCACAAATGCGCTACTACTCGCATTTAACGATAACGACCTCCTGTAGATTAGATATTGACGGTACCTAAGTAATCTGTTGGACCCATAACGATATAGTCGAGGCCTTTTAACTACAGAGAGACATAGGCTGATGTTTTAGGTGGAAATTAAGTCTCAAAAGTTGAATAACATTAGTTCAAAGTGAATCGTACAAATAGAGCGCTTGCCAAGTTTAAGATCATTTCATAATTCTAGGTCAAACTTATCGCAACGGTTTTCGGAGACGGACAGTGCAATTGAGCAGATGGGTGACCTCCCGCTCCTGATCTTCAAGAACCGCTCCAGGCCAGTCACAGTAGACGCCTTCAAGATTGAACTCAAAGATCTCAGGTGAGTTTTCGACGGGAGCCCATTTACGTTGAGAGGCTGGTGGGGCGAAAAAGTTTTGACGTGCATATTAATGTATTATTGGAATCTATTTGTCGTAAATTATTAAACAGGGTTTTTTTATACTTCTACTGACCGTGTGGTACCGGCCTAAAATGGTGTTATGCCATTTCCTTCCATGGGTATCGTACATAAAGCGCATATGGGTGGTACTTGCTACACCAATCGATTTATCGACGATCGAGTAAATCGATCGGTGTCGATTGAAGCTTGATCGATCTACGATACTAATGTATGACAGAAATCATCGATCGACGTCTATTTATCTATATAACCATCGATCGATACCCTAGATTGTCGATCGATTGGTCTAGTAACAAGCTGTAGGATATTCCGAGTGGAATGGGCAGCAACGTTTTCCTGTGTTTAATCGTTCACAATAATGCGGTGAACTAGTCCACCTACCGTGTAGTGACTATGGGCATAATCCCTTCCTGGGGGCGACCTTTGTCCACAAGTGGACTGCCTCACGCTGATGATAAAATAATAAGACTTTTAGTAAGGATATTCTGAGATCAGAACAAACTGAGTATATTCCACCCTAAAACTCATTTTTCATAGCATTGTGGAAATTATTACACCAAATAGTGTTGAATACAATAGGCGCAATTTGACAGTGGCAACATTAAAGCCAGTACAATAACAACATAAATAAAAGACATCCTGCTACTAAACGCTCACTGAGCGTTCGCACGCACCAATTATTCTGAATGAGCTATTTTTATATTAGCCTTCATCTCGGGGGTGTCATAAAGTGACTAACGGATATTTCGGTTTTAGGAAGTAGTGAATTCGTCCGAATCGGTGGTCGAGTCATTATTCCGTAGTTTTTGACGATGAACAGTGCTTCTATGAAGCCTATTTTAATAAAGAATATTTGCGATTGAGTTTGAGTGTTTATGAGTACGAACGTTTACCATACTGCGCCTGCTGTCATCAACCAGCTTGCCCGGGATGATAACTTACGAGACTGGGCATTGGCCAGGCACCCGCCGGGCAGGAGGACCAGTCCCTCCCACCAGAATGGTGCTAAGAAAACCGCAGGGTTTTAGTAGGTTACGAGCTAAGTTTTGGGCTAGGCAATGTTATTTCAAGGAATTTATTTATTTAGTAAAGCAATTATTCTGGTTAAGCTCACTCCATCATGGACCTCGTTTATGCCTTCGGACTAGTCTGGAACCAAGAGCAAGACCAAAGCAAATTAACAAAAAAACACTGAAATCAACTATGCCGAACAAGCTATGAGTAATTTAGAAGTTCAGAACTTGCAATAAGAAGCCGTACAGATGGAATCTTAACAAGTTAGCAGGAAGTGAGTGACCTAATTCCCCAACTACCTAACTACTATACAGTATACATACAGGCTGATTTTTTTTATAGCTAGCCAATCCTACTACTATTATAAAGGCGAAAGTTTGTAAGTATGGATGTATGGATGTATGGATGTTTGGATGTTTGTTACTCTTTCACGTAAAAACTACTGAATGGATTTGAATGAAACTTTACCACAATATAGCTTATACATCAGAATAACACATAGGCTACAATTTTTGAGGTTTCTAATGTGAGGTCGTAAAAAAATTATTACGGAAATCGAAATCCACGCGGACGGAGTCGCGGGCGGCCGCTAGTCTTTAATATTGTAATCAGTTGCGGAAATCATGATATACGTACATTTTTGTTCATACCCAGTACAAAAATTTTGAGTTATGGCGATACAAAGCTAGCTTAAATGTATGGAAATGGGACATCGCGCGCCCCTACCGAACCGGATGGCGGCAAAATTACACCTATTTTTTTTAGTATTGTGTTCTTCTATCTATTCTCAATGACCAGCAAAAATGAATATGAATGTTTCTAAACGTATTTGAGTATGTCCATCCGTTGCCTAGCATCCTTAGTCGAGCTTACTCATATTTAGGGGCTAGGCAATTAGTGTGTTAGTGCTATTACCAGACAGTACCAAGACATTAATTATTTATTTATTATTTTCTGTTGTTACTCAAGCCAAACCCCATTCTGACGGAGGCCCTGCAGTGGTGGGACTTTAATAGGCTGATACTTTACTTTACTTTATTGTTGTTAGTCAACAGTCGGTTTAAAGCCCAAAAGTCGATATACATATTACTACCAATATATTACAACTTATGACAAAGGAAAATAAAATGATCACAAGGGGATAATCTTTGAAAAGCTGCCATCGCCATCCTTTCCGCACAAAATATTGCGTATAATATCTACATCGCTTTTCACGTAAGCGGACGAAAGTGTTTATTTTCCCAATCCACTTCCCTCTATGCAAATAGGGAAAATAAAATTCTCCTGTATGGTCTAGTGGTTTCAGTACAGTGGATCGCGAGTTCCTAGGTTTGATTCCTGGACATGGCGAAGTTTGTCTCCGTTTTCCAAACACAAGCCGGGTTCGTAGATCACCAGACCACATTTCGCTAGAGGGAGGTTAAGCCAAAATCCATTTTAGTATCGATAAAACATACGCATATCACTTTAAAGGTAATAGATACTTAGATCACAAATTTTCATGTGGCAAGAGTGGTAATTAACTGAAGCCACATCTTTTATCGAAGAAGGCTATGATAAGAGATTTTAGACTTTCGCGTTGCATTACTATAATGATATTTATTAACGGGACTAAACGCGATTTGATTTATGTAGTACATATATACTACTTACTTACTGCTTGACGTTTCGGCTGCGTTACAGCAACCGTGGTCGCAAGCGGACTGGTGATGCGGGGCGTCGTCTGCTCGGGCGCGGTGAAGAATGTTCTTCCTCTACCCCCAAATTGTCGTTTATTATATTGTCACCCACACTTTCACGGCACACAACACTGACAGTATCAGGGTTCATTTTAGACGATGAAAAACGCGGTTGACATCTGCTAATCACTGGATTCCACGCTGAAGCTAATTTAAACCCATCATCCCTGTTGAAATTCTTGTACTTCTTTATTTACCGAAATCCGGCGGACGGCGGCTAGTGTTAAACTCTTAAGTCTTCTAATCGCAGTTGGGTCGTAGATCGCAACATTATTTCCTTCACCGATTTGCTCAAAATATCCAATTGACAATCGTGGTGACTAAACCAAACCCACCTTTGTACCGCAAAGCTCATCAATAACAACTTTACAATCAATAAGGGTTGTACGATGTCGCTTAAGTCTTCGAATCGAGGTTGGGTCGTAGATCGCAATTATTCCCAGTTGCCGTCCTTGATTAGGTCGATACATCTCACCTGAGACTCGAGTAACGAAGACAGATTGTGAAGCCTTACAATTTGTTTATTGTCATTAAAATGGTGCTCTACTAACTATTTGTATGCCCTATTAGTAAGCGACTTCTTACAAAAAAATTGTGACCATTACTAGCGACCCGCCTCGGCATTGCACGGGTGCATGCATGTACATATTATGTTCATTAAAAGTTCCTTTTGAATCACTCTATCTGCCAAAATAAACAGAATGAAAAATGGGTTGCGTAGATTTATAAATTTGAGCATACATAAGGAAAGAGCACAAAACAACTTTGTTTTGTAGTATGTTGTGATGAGAAGATGAATGCATATCGCGCAATATGATTGTTATTAGTGGTTGTAGTTCGAAGTGAAAAGATAAATAAGGTTTTGATGTCGCAGGTTTAGGAATAGCCTCTGTTATGTAAAATGTTTCCTGGTTCCCGTCTTTGATTAGGTCGATACATCTCACCTGAGACACGAGTAACGAAGACAGATTGTGAAGCTTTACAATTTGTTTATTGTCATTAAAATGGAGCATTTGTACGCCCTACTTAGAAATCGTATTCCAGCAAAATTTATTTTTATGAATTTGTAAGAAATGAAAAGATTAATTCACGTCGCACGTTTAAGCGGCAGCTGTTTCGCTAAATCGCAAAGGCGGCCGGTTTATGCAACGAATGTAAGTTATTGACAACCGGGTATTTAACGGAGTTGTCCCTAACCTAATAAATGTAAATATTAAGACGGATTGAGTCCCAGTCGACCAGTCCCCAAAGTTGGCATCGGATCACGAGTATGACGTATGTGTCTGCCTACGTTTTACTCAACTATATTACCTTACAGCTTTCTCGTAAGCGAGTGAAAGTCCATCTTCCTTCTACGAACTATTTCGTCCTCGTCCTTATCCGTGGTATCAAATACTGAAGCCGATACTTTGATTGAATCAGAGTATACTATGTTCAATGCTTTGTTTTGCAAAGATTACATAATGTTTGTTTTTATTTGTGAGATAGTCTATTTAAAACCCTATCATAGAGGTATCGATGGGCATGTTTCGCCAAAACAAAATAAAGTGTTATTTCCACTGGCCATAAGTGTAGAACACTATGCAGAAACTGCGATCAAAAATCTCTACGCCTGCAATGTACATATTTTTGTACGCAACTTTATTTCGGCATGGTGTATCATCAATCATTTAAAATACATTGCAGATGTAGTCACAACTTTGGTTGGCGTATTTTGCTACATGTGGAGCGACATGTTTTGTTTACACTCGTCGCACTGTCAATTAAACATACCCTAGAACGATCTAGAATGTTCGAGATAAGTCCCTCAATTTTCCATACATTGACTGCAAGTCGATGATTACGGCAATACATCTCCTCTTGGGAACGAAGACCGATGCGGCGTTATTGTGTTGACACTTGTCTCACTGATATTCTAGAACGTTCTAGAATGTTCCAAGTAAGTACCTGAATGTTTCATACATTTACTGCAAGTCGATGATTACCGCAATAATATATCTCCCCTTGGTAACGAAGACCGATGCGAGCTGTTTTGTTTACGCTCGTCTCACTGATAGTCTAGAACGTTCTAGAAGGTTCAAAGCAAGTCCCTGAATGTCCTATACATTTACTGCAAGTTGTTTATTACCGCAATACATCTCCCCTTGGTAACGAAGACCGATGCGAGCTGTTTTGTTTACACTGGTCTCACTGATAGTCTAGAGCGTTCTAGAAGGTTCCAAGTAAGTCCCTGAATGTTCCATACATTTACTGCAAGTTGTTGATTAATTACCGCAATACATCTCCTCTTGGTAACGAAGACCGATGCGGCATTATTGCCATATTGGCAATCTAGAAGGTTCCAAGTAAGTCCCTGAATGTTCCATACATTTACTGCAAGTTGTTGATTACCGCAATTCATCTCCTCTTGATAACGAAGACCGATGCGAGCTGTTTTGTTTACACTCGCCTCACTGATAGTCTAGAAAGTTCTAGAAGGTTCCAAGTAAGTCCCTGAATGTTCCATACATTTACTGCAAGTTGTTGATTACCGCAATACATCTCCTCTTGATAACGAAGACCGATGCGAGCTGTTTTGTTTACGCTCATCTCACTAATAGTCTAGATTGTTCTAGAATGTTCCAAGTAAGTCCCTGAATGTTCCATACATTTACTGCAAGTCGTTGATTACCGCAATACATCTCCCCTTGGTAACGAAGACCGATTCGAGCTGTTTTGTTTACGCTCGTCTCACTGATTGGATTGAAAACGTCTAACAGCTTTATTGGATGCAAGGTTTCGCAATGAAATTGTGAGATGGGATTTTTTTGTTACAATATTTGTTTTAATTTTTGTCCATTTATAACTTTCGGGTCGCCGTTTGGGGGCAATGGTTCAGGTGGTAGTAATACATTTTTCTTCTTAGCCTTTTTTAACCGACTTCAAAAAAGGAGGAGGTTCTCAATTCGTCTGTATGTATAATTTTTTTTTTTTTTTTTTTTTTATGTATGTTCACCGATAATTTCGTCAATTATGGACGGATTTCCAAAATTTTTTTTTTGTTGGATAGAGTTCAGTTCTGAGGTGGTCCCATTTTCACCAGTCCAGGATCTGATAATGGAATCCAGGGGAAATCGAGAGCAACCACCGAAAATTGTATGCTCGTATGGTGTTTTTGTTACGTAATCATGTCTTAGTCAGGTATATGCTTCAGGGTGACAACATCTGAAGCTGCTGTCCTGATGATGATGCTACAGTACTCCTTAACGGTTAGGAGTTGGAAGGCAGAACTGCAATTTGGTCGATGGAAACTATTTAGTACATAGTATGTAGGGCTTACATGTTGCTTGTGAGGTATGCTTGAATCAACATCTGATGCTACTGTGCTGATGATGAAGCTACAGTACTCCTTAACGGTTAGGAGTTGGAAGGCAGAACTGCAATTGGTCGATCGAATGTATGTAGGGCTAACGTGATACTTGTGTATATTACATCCAGACTCACGGCGAGAAATCTCGCCGAGAAGTCTCGCTGGGCCTTCACGCGAGAACAAGAAATGTATCCACACTCTCATTCACTCTTAACAACAACTAAGTTCCTATAAATAATTAAGTTCACAACGCTTTTACACAACTAAAAATCATGAAATAAACTGACTTTTAAAAAAAAAATTAAACCGACTTCAAAAAAACCGTGTCGACAAAAATAAACTAAAAATTAAAAAATAATTCCTAATATCTATTACCTAATACTATAATTTTCCTAAACTATGTCAAAGTAATCTTAAACAAACTAACTGAAGTCGGTGCCTGCCCAAAAAAAACAGAAGAGAAAAAGCACCGACTTCAGTTAGTTTGTTTAAGATTACTTTGACATAGTTTAGGAAAATTATAGTATTAGGTAATAGATATTAGGAATTATTTTTTAATTTTTAGTTTATTTTTGTCGACACGGTTTTTTATTTATTTTTTCAACCGCATTGGTGTTACAGGCCTCCTTCAGTTTATGCCACCTGCATCGATTTTGTGTTGTAAAATTATTAAGCAGTTTTAAATATAATTTTCAATGAATGTATGTTTTAAAATGACAACAATACTCATCATGATTTTTACGGGCAATTTTTTGACAATTCGAAATGTTGAACTGCCTTTTGACTGCGCAAAAGTCCTACCTTAAAAAAAAAATTCTAGCAGTTGAACTGTAACATGCTGACAATGACAGTGAAAATCATCATCGCAAGCCAGTTAGCAATTGAAAAAAATACTAATATTACGTTTAATCTACATCAATGACCGAAAAAACATTGATAAATTTAACTTACAGTTTTCATACACGTTCTTTATAATTAGCTGATAACTTATTAACTATTACTTATTTCCACTGTTCGAAATTTTCCAACAAACTAAAAATTCCTACAAATCGTGCATCACATTCTTCTCGATTCCAATGATGTTATTTATATCTTTAATAACTTCATCTCTTCAATTGGAAAAGCTTAACATTTTCGGCTGCAAATAAAATAGATATTACAGGCAGGCTTTATGCTCTCAATAAAAACAATTAAGTTATATTGATTGAAACTTAGCTTCATGTAACCCCTAATAAAATAAAGGTTATATTATAGAATTAATTAGTAAACTTGCAAGCTTTTCATATCTAATGTAATCTTATTCGCAATAGCTAAAACATTAATTCAGTATCAATGTTGTAATTTGAGATGATAGGCTTTATTTCAAAATATTAAGATGATTATTTTTAAATAGGGGCCGCCCGCAACTTTGTCTTTGTAGTGTAACTATCCAACACAAAACGATTTTTTTCAATTCGAATCAGTAGTTGCTGACGTTAGCGCATTAAAACAAACAAACAGACTCTGTTCACGAGAACCCTTCGATAACACACGAGAACAGTTGGAATTCGCTAGATTATTCATTTCGTTTAATATTTACTATTGATGGGCAGTCATAAATAAATAAATAAATAAATATTTCACAACATCACACACATTGATCTGACCCCGTGTTAAGTAAGCACTTGTGTTACAGACATCAGAATCAACAGTGGTATTACAAATATACTTAAATAGATACATATAACACCCGGACCAGGACAAACAGACATGTTCATGCACACAAATGTTTGTCCTGTGCGCGTACCCGCGACCTCTTGCCTAATAGACAACATCTTGACCATTACACTAAGCTGGTCGTCATAGAATTGCAAAATCCCGACAATATAAAGGCAAGCCACTCACCTTTGACGCCGGCTGCTATGCTAAAGTTGAGATGAAAAGCCGTGATCGAAACGTGCCCCGAGAAGTCCTTTGATAAATCACTGGTACTGTCCCAAAACTAAAGAAATCACACCAATAACCTATGTATGATCCGAGTAGAAACATATAAAGTCCAAAATCTTGATTATCACTGATATTTCGCCGAAATGATATAAATCTCAACGCCGAGTAAAACACCGTCCGCGTTCAACCGATGGACTGGGGCCGGCGCTTGCAGCGTACGTCACAGGCGGGTCGCGGGTTTTTGTAGTTTACCCTCATATTACAAAATTACTATGCTTTAGCAGACTCTTTAGCTGTATTATTTGAGTATAGATTTATCTGTCTTGCAACATTTCTGATATTAGTGTTGCGACATGGATGTGTAATTAATAAGTACTGGCCAAAAGTGTAACCTGATTTGATTTTATTGGAATAAAATTGTATAAATCATATTAAATGTAGATGCAATTAATAGTTCTCATTGTATAGTTTTTCATGTGAACATCCTGACCTCTCCACGGTCGTGTCACACTGTCCCGACGAACGACGAGAGAGAAAAGTGCGTAGATTGTTAAAAAAAGATTGGCCACCATAGCCTTAATAGATTGCTATTGTGATATGGCTACATGTATGTAGATCATTTTTAGGTTACTAAATAAAAAAAAATACTATCCAGATTTATGAGATGACCATCCTTGATTGACGCAATACATTTCGTCGTCAGGTGTCCTCACAATTACTCAGATTAAACGCTGGATCATTTTGTTTGCGTCCACCATTTTGATTGGATTGAAACTGACCAGCACCGTATATTGGATGAAACATTTCTGGTTGTTTGCGTTGCGTTTAATTTTGTTAGCTTTTTTATCGGTAGGCAGACGAAAATATTTTAAAGGTACTCCATTTATCGTACCACAAATATTAACAAAGTAAAATAGATAAGTATGTAGATAAATTGTTTCATAAAATTTCAGGTCCTCAAAACCACTCAGGATAAAGTGCTTAGTGATGTACCTAAAAACGAGTTTCAACTTAGGTTACACACATTATAAGATGGGAAGAGCTTAGAGGAACTTCCACTACAATGAACAGCTTGTCTGGGGAAGTACCTCCACCTTACAGAAGACCACAGTGGAAGTGGCACTTCATACCTGTTCAGGTTCCCAGTGCACAGTTGGGAGGGTATGGGGTTTAGAGGCAGGCAACGCATCAGCGACCTTTTTGGGGTTGTTGATGTCCATGGGCAGTGGCTATCCCTTACCATCAATACCATCAAGTGATCACTTACTCTCTGCCTCGTTTGCCTCACGCAGAATAAAAAAAGTAACATTAAAGGCAAAAACAAAGGTATAAATTATTAATAAGCACTGACTTTTTACATATTATTATGCTCGATAGACTTTTATAACATCAAGTGAGTTACAAAAACTCTGCCTATCCTTTTAAGGATAAGGATTGTTACGAATAATTTATGAATTTCTAGTAAAATAGAGGGATTTGTTCAACTTTCAACCAGCTGAGTACTTCAGATTCCGCGCGAATAATTTAACTCAATTTGACAGGCCTTTCAATCAATTTAAATTAGACTTTGTTGATTTAGAATAATTTATACCTACTTGTACAAAGTTAAAACGAGGATTTCAAACCAAAATATTGTAAATACCTAAAATTTGTGTTTTAATGATAATTTGTAACCATGACCTAATAATGGTTCTTAAGTCTAGATTAAGTTTAGAAAATATTCAATATCATAATTGTTTGGTAGTAGTACAATTATTATTTATTCTACAAACATAACTACGTAAAAATTAAACTCTCACTTAAAAAAGAACAATGGCGAAACATTTGTTGAGTTATAAATTAAGCGTCTTAAAATGTCTTTAATACGAAATGATCTATTGAAAAATCGTAAGATTTTTCAGATTTTCATCTAGTTCTGACTAAGTCTCGGGAAAAATATTAATTTTAAAAGGAGCTAAACGTTATTATTATCATACAATGTCAGTTTGCCGGCCATTTTGCCTTGTCACTTTAATGTCATTTGTGATATTACAATTAAATAACGGGCATAAATATGCTCGATCGTATTATTATTTCAATTATCACGAATTGGACTGCTTCTGGACTCTTGGGATCTTCCTCGCGGGACTGTTTACTAGTGTTTGCCAAAAGATTCCGATATTCTGCTATTATCATTTTGTTGTGGACTTGCAATTACGATTTTGCATTTTGTTTGTGTATGTTTGATCTCAAGCGTTGGGAAGTTGTGTAAAACTGAAATTATAAAAATATGCAGCTGTAAGTACTTTGTCCATTACAGAACCTCCTGCGCCAAGGGGTTCGGGGTTTGAATCCTGGTGTTTAGGGTGATGACCACGAGCATTTAATTGTGTTCCAGAGTCTTGGATGTTCATATAATTATTATATACGTTATTTCGTACCTAAAGTACAAGATCTGCTTAGTAAGTATTGGACTTAATAAATGTTGTGTCTCTTAACTATTTGACATAGCAATTTATGTCTATAATCTTATTACCTACTAAAACACTCAGAACATTATAATGCAATAGATAATATTTGGTAGAAATATCCAAAGGAAATATTCAGATACTTAAATATTTTGTAAGAAATCATTGTAAACAGTATTTTACCTTTTTTATAGACTTTGGAAGATGACTATTTCTGGGAAGCTTGCAGAGATTTTACCATGGCTGCAGTTAATCATAATTTAGCAAGTGAAATGTCTTCTGATGATGAAGCTGGAACAAGTACTAGAGGACATACAAATGTCTGCCTTTTATGTGGCTGCTCAATATTGAATTGAGAGAAGACGGGGAATATAAAAATAAATAATAACACTTAATGTTCTTTTACTTTTAACTAGCGGCCGCCCGCGACTCCGTCCAGTACAGTGGTAAATGAAGAACCACTCGACCGATTTTGTGCAATCTTCACATAAACTATCTACTAAATAGTCCGAGAAACCCAAAAATTTGGTTTGGATAGGTGAGTTTATAAAGTGAAAAAAAAACGAAATATGCCACTTATTTTTATATATTAAGATGAGATAAGATTAAGATGTGCCCCGCATAATAGCTCAGTTTATGAATATACACATTTTTATACCAACATAACTGAGAACATTGAAAGCGCAATTTTCCATTATAATCCTGATACAACACTGTCGAGTTTTCACGAGCTGGGAAAGACACACAATATTATTATGCACCTACCTGCGCCCTAATGTTTAATGAATGTGCTGCGACCCAGTTACGTGATCAAGCTTTCAGCATCTAAGTTTTAATTAACCTGACGGTGTTTTCCTTGATTGAATACACCGACCCAATGAACGTTTTAATTACATTAATAAAATAGAATAACAAAGTTATGAAATATTGCATGGTGCAACTACGAGTAAAATTAGCAGAGTATCTATACTTTACTCTAATTACGCATTTATAAAACACAGAAACCTTCCTTTTGAGTCAATCCATCTGATAAAAGAACCGCATGAACATTGGTTGCGCAGTTTTAAAGTTTTAGACAGAATAAAGGGACATTGTGTTATACTATGTAGTGATTGTATTGAGTAAATTTAAGGGACAAATTATGTTGATGAGCTTACGATGGAAACTAGAAAATCTTCAACTTTGAGAAATCTGTATAGTAATATAAATAATAATTCCCGTTAAGTATTTTATTTTTGTAATTTTTAGTGTGGTGATAAAGAATATAAGACAAAACCACAAATACCTGCTTAATAATTTATTTAGTTGAAAGTCCTAACTCAGTGACAATTTTATCAAATAAAAATCAGAGTGCTATTCATTTGAAATCTATTTACTAGGTGCGGCGTCCTAACAAGCATTCCTTACTCCCATAAGTACTTCAACCGCGTACACAACTTAGAAAATCCGTGTTTTTCCTTCGGGAAAATGGCTAAATTTCCAAACCTTGTTTACTTTCACACACCGCGCCGTGAATGACCAATGAAGCTGGCTATAAATGGGGACTGATAAAATTATATTAGCTTAACAGAGGCATAACAGTATAAAACCCATTGAGAAGAGTGGTCGCCGTAGCCACTATGGGTTGTAGCGTGCACCAGTAACGATGAGGCGAGGCTTGGGTTATGACCCCATTATCGTATTAGAAAAACATACCGGCCGTTATTCATAGAATATTGTCATTAGAAAATAAAGAGTAGATGTAGGTGCGACTATCATCTACTGTATGGTTTTTTTTTGTGTATGCATATTTAAAGAATGAACTGATGTTTTGTTGGTTTACAGACAAGATTCCAGTACATTCTAGTTAACATCTTATTTGATGTTAATAATCACTACATAGTATAAAACAAAGTCGCTTTTTCTGTCCCCATGCGTGTTGTATGTCCCTATGAACGCTTAAATCTTTAAAACTACGCAACGGATTTTGATGCGGTTTTCTTTAATAGATAGAGTAATTTATGAGGAAGGTTTTTATGTATAATATCATCCATTAAATAGTGGACAAGTAACACGGGCGAAGCCGGGGCGGGCCGCTAGTGGAAAATAAAATGATGGAACGATTCCTCAGTGCATAAATATAGGAAATCTGACTATATTTTTATGTCACTTTTTCACTCAAGAAATGTACATTATTTTGATAGCATCTTAAATTTTTGGAGTGTTGTTAAAAAACTGAACAAATGATTCTAGTACATACTCGTACTCTTTCGTTTCTACACTATGATATAATATGTAAAGCTGAAGAGTTTGTTTATTTCGTGATTTGTTTGATTGAACGCGCTTATCTAAGGAGCTACTGGATCGAGTTGCAAAAATAGTTAAATAGCGGATAATATGGATAGTCCCTTTGACGAGGAAGTCTTTAAGGTATGTATATAAGAAAACAATGTGTGCGGAAACCGAATTCCAGGCGGACGAAGCCGCAGGCGGAAAGCTAGTTTGAAATGAAATGTCGCACGTGCTTAGGCTTCATAAAAACAAATGCAAGCCTCTGCACACACTGTGGCAATTTGCATTCGCTCGTTAAACTAATGCGTGAGCTTAACGATATTTACCCATACCGTAATGACTGGAATCCTTATGTCCAGTGATGGACGGTTGAATATTATACATATTTAATTTATTAAAAGCTACCGTGTGCATTAAACGGTCGACGTGATGAGAGTTAATAGCATATTGTCATCAGGGTAATAGGTTTTGCTGGTTATACATTCGATCTTTGGTGTTTTTGTTATTAAAATTGTTCGGTTTTATGTATTGAAGTATGCAGGTCATGTTAGGTCAATGAAAGCACCGCGGGGTCGAAAATTATTTTAAGATAAGGCTGTGTAGCTAATTTCTTTACATCCCTCTTTATTTAAGGTTGCAGAAAGCTGACAAAAGTGGCTTCTAAGTGACGACCACGACCAGACTAACCAAATACTGCATCATGGCGTAATCTTAACCTAACTTAATCAGGACGAAACCAGCGAACGAAGATTATAGATAAAATTGAAAGATTTGTGGTATTTCAAATGTAATTACGAGCTTTGGAAAATCCCCGCGTCCCGTGGTTAGAATTTCATTAGAGCAATATTGGACGAACGGCAAACAATAGTTGGTTGGCAAATGTTTGGATGGGACTCAATTAAAACACAACATTGACTGGTACAAGCATCGAGTTGAGATTTACGCAACTCAAAAAGTACAGTTACTGATTGGGCAAATTGGGGAGCGGAATTCGGTTTTGCTAGCCATATTCGTGCTCTTAAAGAAGAGTAAAGACTGGGGATAATAGTTCTTTTTAGTATAGATAAAGTTTCCAGTCTGCACCCCAGAGAGAATTCTAAAGCAGACAATGGTTTAACAACCAATTAACTCAGGCTTGAATGGTTTATAGTGGAGGCCAAAAAATCTTCCTGAATCCATCACCAAGCAATTATTCATCGATATTTGTGCAAAAAAGGAGGGAAAAGAATCTATACTCTTGGTATCACGTTAGATAAGTGAGGCTACAAGTCCCGAATGTTATCCCAAGTGTTTCATTATGCCTTTTGGTGTCCTTGATTGTGACCTTTCCTCTGATAGCCTGTTGGGAGAGTATGTGTGTTTCTGATCTCATTAAAAGAAAATATTTAAAATTCTACTCAAATCATCTTAATGGAAAACTGAGAGAAATAATATCAAGATCTTAAGACATTAATAAACTGCCAAAAACATACCAACGCGAAATACTTAGAGAACATACTAACAATGCCAACTTCATAAAAAGGCAATAACATGTTTTATGTTTAATTTACTGTCTCGCATAAAAATGTAACAATATCAGGTGAGGGTAGTAACTCTGCTCCGACCTGTTTGTCTGACTTGGAAATTATGTATTCACTTTTACTGTTCAATAAAAATCATGTCTCGTGTCATATTCGAAACTGTATTTATTTATAAATTCAGGTCAATGCTCTTAAAGTTTTATTTTCTATTAGGTACGCAAGTAAGGGTTGCGTACTACCAACTCATAACATATGGATGATCGCTTTTTTTTATGCTCCATGAACTTTATGAGCCTTCAAAATATATTTTTTTTCGGTTCGACCAGTTCGTTTCTTTAAGATAGAGTAAATAGTTTTCCAGTGTACAAAAAACTCAAATAACAACCGCATTTAAATTGTCATTTTTAGTTTTGAATGAATGATTTTCCATGACGTTTCTTCTGAGTCGCTTCAGCACACAATGGGATCCGCCTGTTGAGCACTGCCAAATTTTTGTAATCCGTCTGTTATGTTTTTTTTATTTTTTCCTGTAGTCTAGAGGTATGTTTGTCTACCTTTTCTTTTCTTTCCAACGAAACATTAAAAGTGTTACGAAACAATGAGAACACCGTTTGCAATGCAGCAAATGTGACAGAATTTAAAAATCTTCTTCTCGCAAAGAAGTTGCACTTCCGCCAGACTTCGCAGAGGTCCCAGATTCAATTTCCTCGATCCCTGCCTTTATTGAGCATTCCGGACGAGCGGACAATCTGCGAATATTCCCAACATAGCACGGATTTCCTCCACACGTGGTTATAAGGGAACATTTCGCACCATTTGTGCATCTCATATGACAACAACGCTGATAAAATGAAAATGGAATACTCGTATATTTAGTAATTACAGTTTTTTTTATTATTAAAAGTAAAATGTACATATTCATTTCAAATTCAGCCCAATATACATTAGTAACAATAATTATTTTTAAACTATGAGAGGAAAATGTTATTATTAAGTTGTTATATTTATTTTGTCATTCATCGACGTACGTTTTTTTTGTATTTTGCTTGTTGTAAGTTAGTAAAACAACTTTAGAAAATACAATTACAATGTTAAACTTTACCAGATGCTCAAACATATTGGACGGTGAAATATAGATGTGAAAATATCGTCATATTTAAGAGAAATAACCAATTTATAAGAAAAGAGCTGAAAAGCAACATGAAAATACAGCGCTCTTTTCCGATTCTCAGAAATAAATTGTATTTGCGAGTTCCATTTTAAAAAGCTTTACGGAAGGAGTTTCTTGATGTTTGGTTGAAGTAAACGTTATTTTATAAAAGGACATTTTAATATTACAAATATACAAAAAATTTATGATATTTTCATAAACGACTCTTTTGAAATACAATCTTTTAACATAATTAGCGTCGGTTTTAGTACTGTAATCATCGAACACTTTATATAAGAAGGAATTACTAAAATTCCAAAACACTTTTAGGCAAACCAATGCAAGATAAGACTATTTGATTGTTTACCTGATGGTGACTATTTGTCCGTCAATCACGCTGATACTTCTGAACGGATTATGGTGAAGGTGTACAGGCAGGGAATGAGCCGACTTAGGTGGACGAATACTTTTATCGCGATTATATCCTCCCATGGGATAAAACAGAAATATGAATAACGCGGGATTTTAATATTTATTCGACTTCTATTTTTATTTATTCATAAAGGTACACCAACTGTTTAACCATAAAAATATACTTAAACTTTAGGAACAGTTCTTATTATAATTTTTTTATGATGTACACAACATAGACTTAAATTTCTTAATAAAAGCACTACAGATAATCTAAAAATATAAAACAACACAAAGTAACAACCAAAAACAACATTGAGGTCGAATCTCACTACCCATCAGACCCATACCCTATTTTAAACAATACTTTTTTTCGGCAGGTTGAGTTTGAACGCTGGAACATCTATGACGGAGGCGGTGGAATGGTACACCAACGCAAATGCTGCTCTACTCAGCCACCTCACCAAGGAGATCAAGGATACAGACAGCAGCACTATATGGAGGTAATATAACTATAAATAAATAAATTCTTTGGACAAACACACCAATTGCCAAGCCCCAATCTAAGCTCGAAGCTTGTACTATGGAAGCTAGGGAACGTATAGAATAATTAAATACTTTTATAAACATCCATGACTCGAGTACAAATGCTGATGTTCATCACACAAACATTTGCCCCTAGCGGGATTCAAACTCGCGACCCTTCGTTTTGTAGCCAGGGTCTCTGCTCTGAACACTAGAACATCGGGCCCGTCATATGTTATGTAAGAGGCATAGATGTGAATCGTTAGATATGCCTTCGTTATACTTTGAACCGTTCTGAAAAAGGCCCATCTCGTACGAACGGCACCACAATCAAAATAATGCCACAAAAACTGTTACCGGGATTATCTAACGGTTTAAAAATCTCTGGGGTAAAAGAGTAGGGCTAAGTTGATGGAAAGTGATTACCGCTGACCGTAGACATCAAGAATTCCATAAAAAGTCGTAAATGCGTTGCCTGACATTCTTTAGATGATGACTTTGTTTTATTCTACGGGTTATGTCAAACTTCTCTGTCCAAATCCCTTCAATATTACAACTTAGACATTAAATTATTATTTATCAATAAGTCCAAAATAGACATAAAGGCAAAACTAGAGAATAACTACAGATACATATAAATAAATTACCATGCTTATCGTTCACATTGATTATATAATTTCATTAATATCGTGAAATAACATTATGCAGAGTTAATCCAATTTAAAACTCAAACGACACAGGAAATTACCTCTGCCAACTTGAAAGCACTTTACTGAGAATAACTTAACCAACTGAAGCCGATATTTTATGTTTGGTACGTGTTACTTATAAGATTATTCTACGAAAGAGATACGTACTTATTTATGTATTTCTATACTATGTTTATTCAAATTCAACATTCTCAAAATATTTTTAGCATGTTGTGTTTGCCTATAATGAGAAAATCTTCAAATATATTCTTCATATAATGGACATACGTTGACGGGCCCGTTGGTCTAGTGGTCAGAGACCCTGTCTACAAAATTGAGGGTCGTGGCATCGAATCCCGTTAGGGGCAAATTTAGCTCCCTAGCATCCATAATAAAAGGTTAGAGCTTAGTTTGGGGTTGAGCAATTGGTGTGTTAGTCCAATGAATCTATTTATTTCTTATTTATACAACCCGTGATATACCCCGTCTATACGTTTCACTAGTCCCTATGTAACAGCGCGCCTCCCACGCAAGCTTCAAGGGTCCGAGACCTTTGGCGTTTTCCAGTAATACGAGTATTATTGTGTACGTACATTTTTCAAGACTAGGTCCATAGGGACCCGGTCCTTTGAACGTGGGAAGGGCATAGCAAACACGCAAAGGCTTATGGTATCATAGGGCCTTATTAAAAATGGACACATCTGTTAGATTTCTTCTATAAAAGAAGGCAGAACTATTTATTCACAGAAAACGAGGTAACAATAACATTAAATGTGGTGATACAACAGACATTTGACATTAAATATAATTAATTTCTGGATGGAATAAGAAGAAAGGTTAGCAGAGATTTTGTTCATAAAATAGCCCAGGTAGGCCTAGGATCACACCAAAAGGCGAGGGGAACAGACTACTTACCTACTTACTTTAATATAGGTTATGACAACTTATAATACTATGAAGAAATTCTAGAGTCGTCTTATCCATTTTAATTATGACACAAGCAAAGCCATTGCAACTGTCATTCGCAGAGGTTACCCTAGATTTAAAGCGTTAGATAATATTACACTAGAAAACGGTGTCATTTTTTTTATTGACATGGCCTACGTGTTTGTTATATGCTAGGACTGAGATAAAGATAATATAGTCGCATCAAATTTAAGTGCCAATTTCAGAGCGGGTCGTATATAGCGAAGGCATATTTAACAATTTAAATATGTGCCTACTCGTGCCCCTTTGTAATTTAACTCACTAAGACAAAGAGCTTTCTTAAGACACGGGTTATGATATAAGATACTGCATCGTGCAGATAATTGTAGTATAATCTTGTGATTTGAACCAATAGTGTTCGAGATCAAAGCTCAGTTAATGAATGGTTGTTATTGCGACCCACTTTCAAGCGATTATGTGACGTCACTTCAGATATTCTTGTTAGTTTTCAATAGTACATCGGAGATTGTTCGGTACACAATGAAAAAATTACGTTTCATAATCGGAAGGGTTCGATAAGGCGCCTGAAGAGCATTGTTGGTAGGTTATTTCAATAAATGTTTAGTATACATTTTGTAGGCGTTTTGGTAGTAAATTAGGAAAATTATATTTAGATCCATTATTTTTAGACCAGTTACTTGAGGAAGAGGGGGCAGTCAGTCAAGTCACTAAATTATTAATTTTATTTGAGAAACAGTTTAATTATTTCAAAGATATAAGTAATTGAAAAAAACGAACATTTTCAAGATCCTGCCGTCAATCAAGAAGAGACTGATGACTGCTTTCCGAAGTTGACGGTAGAATCTTTCTAAATAGTAACTTTAATAATTATCGATAAGGGACCTATCTAAAGCCTAATTGAATAAAGAATATTTTTGTTTCTTTTGTTTTTTTTTTGTTGGTTTCCCTTTACATTAATAATAGTGCAAGCGAACTCTGACCAGATCCCGACCAAATAAAAATTGTTGGCAATAATGTTATCTTTAGAAATGGTTATGTTCAAATCCTATTTCCATTCATATACCACAAAAATATTTACACAACTTGATTTGTTTAAACATTGTTGCTATAGCCGATCAGTTAGTAGGTATGGTCATGGTCAGTCAGTATTCTTTACTCATTCTTAGTACACACATGAATCACCATATCACTAAAACTAGTATTTAATTCTATAAATTAAGATGTACACTCTCTGATGGGTCACGATTGTGGAATGACTCACTGTTCACACATTATATGAGGCTACCGCGATTCTTCTTCGTGACTCATATACTAATGCATTTTGATTTTAGTTTTCTCAGAAGGACCATGGTTTTGTCACACTTTTTTCAATAGACTAGTTGAGCATGCGGCTTCACTTTCGCCCTAATAGTAAAAGTCGATGTGGATGAGTGGCTAGAAGATCGTACTTTAAAGCGGCAGAGGTACTGGGTTTGGATCCCAGGTCAAACCGAAAACTGAGAGTTTGAAAGTCTTTGATCCTGCACCTGATCTCCGTGTCTGATTGCAGTTCCACCGAAACTTTCCGTTCCACTGAAAGCTCATAGAACAATCCTGCTACTATTATAAAGGCGAAAGTTTGTATGTATGGATGTTTGTTACTCTTTCACGTAAAAACTACTGAATGGATTTGTATGAAACTTTACCACAATATAGCTTATACATCAGAATAACACATAGGATATTGGAAATCGAAATCCACGCGGACGGAGTCGCGGGCGGCCGCTAGTAATACATATACATATACTCGAACGATTTGAAAGTTTAGAATATAATAGTAATGGTTAAAAAAAAAAAACTTTCCTCCCCTTCAACACTTAATTTTTATAAAACTAATCTTCTGAACTGGAAAAGAATTTATGGGTTTACAAACAGACTCCTTAACATTTACTACATGTAAATAGTGAGCAGGAAAGGGCGCTGTGGTCTGAAACCATAGGATATAATGACTCATCTCTATGTAGTACCGTTTCTTAGATGTATGTAAATGCGCATAGTTATTATGATAACAAGCAATGTATATTCAGATTCAATACCTATTACTAAAACTAACCAGCAATTTGTATACTCTGATTTCGGTTGACCCTCGTCAAGTTATAATAGACTGTCAATTTGTGAGATATAGAACCAATAAGTAAAGAAACATATTGGATAAAGATATGTTGTCTTATTGATCTAATTTTGCAGTAACAATAGCACTTCGAATCTGTTGTGCTATGTTTCTGCTGGTGATTAAGGTTGCCAGAGTTGAATTGGGGAGGGTATGGGGTTGTAAATTCAGGCAACGCATCTGCGCCCCTTGTACGGTTGTTGATGTCCAATGGCAGCGGTGATCACTTTCCGTCATGGAACCCTCTTGTTTGTTTGCCTCCCACATAAAAAAGTAAATGAATTATGCTGCTAACTGAAGAACATAAACAAGCCAGAAACAACAGAATTGCTGATGTATGATATTAATGATAGACCGAAATATCCCACTAGTACCATTGTTAGTACAAATGGTTCCGATTTGTCCCATAAGTTCCAGGTCATTTTACACTATATTCATCTCAGACACAAGCAGTAAAAGATGAATTAATAGATGTTTATCAAATAAAAAAAAACATAGGTAATGGATAGTAAAAAAATAAAAATTACAAGGGGTTCAACGTTAGGATTTCTGCAAAATAAAATTGCTTCTAATAAGTTGTTGTTGTTGTTGTGTACTCTGGATTCATTATGGAACATTGTCACCTGAAGATCCATAAAAATATATTTGAAGCTTACTTGAATGCGCCATAAAATATTATCATTGACATCATTAGATGCTCCGGAACCAGAAACCTCTGTCATTACTTACTTTGATTAACGTGACGTGCGTTGATAACTATGGTTACTATGTGATTTGAAGTGACTGTCGCTTCACATTACGGGCCTGTGTCAGAGTGGATTGAAATATGGCAAGGACATTTTTAACAATTGAAATCAATGGAATAAGACATTTTGGTAGTTTTATTGTCAATCTTTTCACCAACCCGCAGTTGGCAAGCGTGGCGATTAAGTCAAAAATAAATAGGCTGATATTTTACTTCACTTTACTTTTTCCCAGGTACCTTGTTGGTTTCAAGAACCTTCTGCGCAGTATTGAGTGCAAGGGTATAGCCTCAGTGCTTGGTATCAACTACTATGCAAGGGGGTCTCTTCAGCCAAGATTTCATGAGCGGTAAGCCACCCTTGCTTTAAATAATAATATTCTAATCTAAGCCTAAAGGTAAAAGCTTATGCTTGTTATAAAGTATCAATACTTTGTTGGTAATAAAATACTTGTTTTCTTGGCAGATACGAGAAGGTTCCTTCACGTAATAGCAAAGCGGATCTGCTCGGAATGACTTGTCCCCTTGAATGAACTTGGCTGTTTACTGTGTATAATTTAATGTACCTATTCCATTTATTTTTATTACATTTTTATGAAGTAGTTCTAATTTGGCATGCCCCATGTTACAACTATTGCTTATTTTATGATTAGATAGAACTTACATTTCATGGATTTACAAAAAGTATGACTGATTAAAAATTAAAGCATACTTATTTATGTCCAGCTGTGGACTGCGATAGGCTGATAATGATGATGATGATGATTTGATTAAATAGTCACAAAATCTTTTCGTCATTTTATTTACTCTGATTCTGATCCTCCGTATAATTTCCCAGGTATATAGCCCACATGACTTTGGGCAGAGATTTGCTCGACAACACACTAAACTTGGTGCCTTCCCTCATCCCGCTTCACATGGACATCAAGGAAGACAGTCCTGAGTACCAGGTCTTGGAGAAGAAGTAAGTCTTTGACTTTTTATTGTCTACCAAACACACCTTTATCAACTTTGCGATGTGAATGTTGTTTATGAATGTTACAAGTTATGATGATATTTTCTAGTCTCCGCCTCGATGGTTGAGTGGTTTAAGTACCGCGCCGTGGTCTCGAGGTCTTGGGTTTGATTTTCCCAAACACAGCCCAGGTTTGTGATCACAAACCCTGACTTTTACCATTTAACCATTACTTGCCATATGGCAAGCATGGTGAATAAGCCAAAACGTATCTTTGTAACGAAAACATGATTCCAAATGATGGAGGCCTTTGCCCTGCAGTGGTACATGAACAGGCCGATACTTTTCTAGTCTGGCTCCGGCCACAAATCTGTGTGTTTGATGAATATCGACATGCGCTCGAGTCATGGATGTTTTTGAAAGTATTTTAGCATGTCTATCTGGTCCTTAGCATCCTTATCACAAGCTGCAGGGTTAATTTGGAGCTAGGCAATTATTATAGTAGTCCAAAGAATTCATTATTTTTTTATTGTTATTTATTAACCGATACATTCTTGTAGGAACCAGCAAATAGTGGACAACAGACAGCAAGCCGGGAGCGTGGCCGACGCCATCGAATACTTCGACCAGACCGCGACTCTGCTCGACAAGCTGCGCGCAGTGCAGAAGCAGCTTCGGCAGTACATCAGGTGAGTGGGTTCGATTCCCGCGCAGCACTGACTTGTGATAGACAGTGTGGGAGAAGCATTATGATGATCATGATGATAGTGGACCACCGACGTGACGCCGCACCGGTCTTTTTATACAGATATGCAACAGCAAAACAAACTATGGTCCGTCAGCTTGGCACGTCGTTTATGGGCGAGGAACCATATGGGTCCACTGCCTTAGGATCGCTTGATAAAGTTATACAGTGCTTACTGAAACGCCTGTGAAAATTATTGCAAGTTCATTCCCTATTATCCCTGAAAGACACATGCTATACAAACGAGATACGGGATAATCCACGTGGCTGTAGCAGGAAGCCTTGGAACGAATTAATTTCATTACATAGATTAGCGGTCTTCAACACACGCACTTAGTTAGGGGTTGGCGGAAGATTTACCCCTTTTACTAACGACGTGTTAATTGATATACAAACATCGCACACTTCCCTCGACATAATATCAAACCCCTTGAGGAGCCTAGTAGTTGCACGCAGATAGTTCATAAATTGTTATACCAGTATTGCCAGAGAACTAAACCGACTTAGAGTGTTACCACACCCATCGATCGATGGTAGAATGGAATAGTCGACGTCGATCGAGCTGTTTCGTCAATCGATTAACGTCGACCGGTGCGTCGTGCAACTTCGAATCGATCGGCAATCGATCGGTGGGTTAGTCGACTGGTCACCGTCGATGGCGTCGATCAATTAAAGCTACCACACCAGTCGATCCACGATCGATGGATTGGTGTGGTAACACCCTTAGAGTATGAAATCATATTACAAAAGTTAACGTAAAATTCCGTACTTTACCGAAATATAGAGACACTATGCCGAAAAAACGCGATCAAACTTCGGCGCCTGCAATGACCGATGATACAGCATGCCGAAATTACGTCGCGTTTCTTGTATTAAGAATGCATTGCCGCCGCACCACCACACATACTAAACCCAATTAATATAATAAAAATATACGTGTACGTATGAAACACTAAATATGAATGAAACGGTAAATGCAAAATGTTCTCAAACTTTTGGGGCACCATTCGGTTACCTTTTATACCTGAGTTTAGGGGAGTTTACCAACATATGGCCATGATAAAGCCGTTATTTCAGGGTTGGGATTATATTCGGGTTACTGTGTGTGTTTTTGACATGTTTGATATTAAACTGCAAAAAAGTTACTGAAAATATACATAAATTCAAACATTTAAGAAATTTACCATTATTTTTTATAACCACAACTGTTGGCGTCTTTGCAAATAGACTATTGGTCAAAATATTGGCAAAAACAAGAGTTAATTATTACATTTTGCCAATATAATATTTTTTTTAAAGGGGTGGTGTGGTATGGGGTCTTAAATGCAGGCAATGCATCTGTGACCACTGTGCAGTTGTTGATGTCCATGGGTAGCGGTGTTCACTAACCATTAGGTGACTCTCTCGTTCGTTTGCCTCCCTATAAAATAAATTAAAAAGAAAATAAGAGCCTATGGTACTTATTTGTTTCCTATTGCAGGAAAGGTGTGACTGACAGTCTGACCGAAGCGCGTCGAAGCGAAGCAGTCTGCGCTGGTATCCTGGTCCTGGTGTGCGTGGTATCACCCATCATCATCGCGTTGGTCACCAACGCAGTCAATACTATACAGGTATTTATTGTGGCTGCGACGGACAATCTTTAAGACCATTCAGCTAAAATGCTCAAATTCGTACTCGTAGTTTAGTATTTCAAAACAGTTACAGAACTAACAGTTTAATGCGCCTGCCGAGAGACAAATTGTCACAAATTGACTTAGTTGAACAATGAATAGTTCAGCTGTTTATGTAGATCTCCATACCAATAAAATAAAGCTGAAGAGTGTTTGTTTGATGCGCTAATTTCAGGAGCTATTGGTTTGAATTGAAAAAATATTTATGTGTACTTCTGTGTCCATGTGTCCAAGAACGCTTCGAGGTATTTTATAACACTGTGTGAGAGGAAACCAAAGTTTGGAGGAAGATTTATAATAAGATTATAACACCAAACTTCGAACAATAAAAAATTTGTTCGTCGGTGAACGGCTAACTCACTTCTTCCTTTGCTTACCCAGCAGATGCATCAAATTTTGAAAACAACAAAAATCGTATGTAAACTGTTTACACAATTTTGTTTACCTCCAGGTGTACGCTCGGAATTTATCGGAGAAAGCCCGCGAGCTCGAGCATGAGAAGGAGCTGAGCGATTCCTTGCTGTACCAGATGCTGCCGGCCAGCGTGGCCAAGCAACTCAAGCAGACTCAGCAGGTAAGGGAGCGTTTCCACATAAGCTGAGCTGCGCGGAGCTGAGCACAGACGTGTAAAAATTTTCCAATCACATTGCTCAAAATACACATCTCATTTCCGCTCCGATTCTGATTGTTCAATTTTTACACGTCTCTGCTCAGCTCCGCGCAGCTCAGCTTATGTGGAAACGCACCCTTAGGCAAGCGCTAACAACTGCACCATTAAGCTCCTCGAGATACAAATGCAAGAAACAAATTGAACACCAGAAATCAGCTTGAAGTCTTATCATGTGACAATACGTATTTATTTAATAGCAAGGTAGACAATTATCTTTAGCAGTTATTGTTATAATGTACATAAGGGTGGTGGTGGGACACTGAAAAATATTTACTATATATAAAATATTTAATATATACCCAGACTCCATCGAATATCGTGAGTAGTCAAGTAGAATTTGAAACCACGATATTTTCTTATTCCCTTCAGTGCGCTATAAGAACTTCAACATACCTCATAAAAATTTAGTATTCTTAAATTTTTCTATGCGGTAAAGCTCTATGCCGACTATTCTATTATATTTTAACGCCTAGAGAGAATATATGTTCCACAAAGAATATGAGCACAACCCACGTCATGATAAACGGCTATTGTGGCCAATAAAGGTACCCTTCAATGCGCTTCTATTATGGAATATACTTTCATGATAATGTTAATAAATATTGATATTACCAAGACATTAGGTTTTAAATCATAGATAAAATTTATCTGCGTAAAATATTTCGGCAACATTAATATTTGCAGCAAGGGGATTCACAAATAACTTGATAATAATACCCTGATATGATACTACGAGTATTAATCATCATCTTCAGGGGATTTACATTACTGTGAAGATTTTGCAACGTGGTGAGTTGCTCAAATTTCGCTGTTATTAGCCGTCAATTTGCAAGCAATTACAATGTTGATTGCTAATATTATCATTTAAAAAGGTGTAGTCAAATGTTCGAAAAGCATTTGACTCTGCTTGAGTACATGATTATTAAAACAAAACACTTGGCTGTTAAGCATTGATGGAATAATGCATATTAAAATAGAAACAGCTATCGCAAAAAATAACAGTAGAATATAAAAATAAGCCACCATGATAATTCCACACAGTAAGTTATTTTACAATAAAGAGGGAATGATATAGATTCCCAACAGCTTAAAGCTACTTACACTTACTTATAATTTACAGTAAAGTTAGTTGTGCGGTAATCGGCCCGCACTCAGCCCAGAGGAGCTCTTGTGCTGGAGCTCAAGTTTATTTATTAAAACCACTTTACCTCAGTGCTGAAGTTTGCCAGAGAAATGCCAGAGGGTACTTTGTAGCTGTATGTATGACATTGTATGAGCTCGATAAGTAATTCGTATTGTTAATATAATCGAAATTAAATAATATGATTACCTTTTTATTTTGGTTACGTACGAGTATATTTATTATAGAACATACATTAATGAATTTTAAATTTATTAACAACTAGCCTTCCGCCTGCGGTTTCACCCACGCGTAATTTATTGTTTTCAAATATTCCACATTTCCGGGATTAAAAATAACCTATAGGGTACAAGGGATAGTGTAGCTAGTCAACAGTGAAATAATTGTTTAAATCGGTCCAGTAGTTTTTGAGTTGATTCGTTACATACAAAAATACAAATCTTTCTTCTTTATAATATTAGTGTAGAAGAAAAAATTATTTGATCTCAGGCCATGTTTAAACCAGGCACCTGTTGCAATCCGGGTATAATTTATATTTTTTAAATAACCACTTGTATTTTTGAATCGTACTTGTGTAGTTTTTTCGTAATTAGTCGCCATTAAACATTTTAATTAGTCACACACCCCTTTAGTATTTTAATTTCGTCCACTCGGTGAATCCCTGACTCGAAGGGATATACCTATGCTCAGTTATTGTAGTACACCAAACTGCACTGCTAGGGCATTCCCCGTTTCAAAATGTGTTTGACCTTACTCGATTATTGTTTTGACATTATTTTTGTCCACGAGCCACGATCCACACTAAAGAAATACGTTAATTACTGCATGTTTAAGGAGCAGTGAACCATGATACCAGAACAAAAACAAAGTGAAAAAAAAAATCTCCTTAGAAACTTCAATCACCGAATTAAAAAATAATATAAAAAATAATATTTACATTATTGTTTGTGATGAATCACAATTCTGCAATTAGAATTTTTATTGAATGGCTAGGGAATCAACTACAACTAATAAGTAAATGAATTTTTGATTAATTATATTTATTGTTTACTCCATTCTGATAAAAAATAAGTCATAACGTACTTAAAGTGTGCTCACTAGTTTGCGATCAGATCAATTGATATTTGTGATCCGTACTAGCTATGGAGCATAAAACATTCGGTAATAGGTACTATGTAACAATGTCCTTATGCTCACCAACTTCTCAACCAGTTGAGCCATTAGGCAGACAGGTTACAAAAAACCTTAAGATCAAAAAGCAAACAATTTCCTACGGGCCTTTGAAACTACATAGATACCGAGACATCAATTTCCACCCGACACGTGTACTTAGTACCGATATTAAATTGAAAAAGTGTTCTCTCAAGACTGTGTAGAATAAGTTTGACGTGTGATCCATCATTTCTTGAGCACTTGCGTACTCGTTCTGTAATGGGAAAACTTTGACGAAATTAAGTTTTGATTAGCTAATGACTTTGGCGGAAGACTTGTTTTAAGGTAATAAGAGGTCAGTGACGCGGTGGTGCTTCATATAATTACATTTCTTTGAAAATTATTAAATTATTATGAGGTTTTTGACTTTTAAGTTTTTTCTTCGTTATATTAGCTCGGTATATTGGCTCCACTGTGCCTAATAGTAATTTTAACACGAGCCCTGATTGCCATGGCCACGGATGCAGTTTCTAATTTAATCCGTCCTAATTTTTATAAGATGAAAGAATTTTATGGCAAATGCACAATGAATGACCCATTATACTCCGTAAACCGCCGGATAAGTAAACAGACAGGCAAATTATTTAGATGCATTACATTATACTCGATGATTTTATCTGCTAAATAACATAACTGTTGAGCTTTAAAAAACACCGTCATAGCTATCAACGATGTATTTGCGATAGTGTAAAGGGTTGTAAACCACCTTTTAGATATTTTACTCTTTTTTAGGGTTCCGTAGCCAAAATGGCAAAAAACGGAACCCTTATAGATTCGTCATGTCTGTCTGTCTGTCTGTCTGTCTGTCTGTCCGCCAGTCTGTCACAGCCACTTTTCTCCGAAACTATAAGTACTTTACTATTGAAACTTGGTGAGTAGGTGTATTCTGTGAACCGCAACAAGGTTTTCACACGAAAATAGAAAAAAAAATAAAAAAATGGGGGGTCCCCATAGTTAGAACTGAAACTGAAAATATTTTTTTTCATTGAACATATACGTGTGGGGTATCTTTGGATAGGTCTTTAAAAATTATATTGAGGTTTGTAAGCTCATTTTTTTCTTAAGTGAATACTTTGCGTGACAGACTCTTCCAAAGTGGAAAAAAGTGTGTCCCCCCCCCCCCCTCTAACTTCTAAAGTAAGAGGATGATAAATCTGAAATAAATATATAATGTACAATTGTACATTACCATAAAAACTACCAACGAAAATTGATTCGAACGAAATCTATTCAGTAGTTTTTTTTATACGTCAAAAATAGAATTTGTACGGAACCCACAATGCGGGAGTCCGACTCGCACTTGGCCAATTTTTTGTACTTGGTAAATGCCTTTACGCATGCTCCGCCCTGGACGTGGGATGCGAATGCAATTACCCACTAAACACCAAGTACTTCCTCACCGAAGTTCTAATTCAAATATAAAAAAGTGCGACAATTCATTTTTTTAGATCTTTATAACTCTTGTTTCCAGGTGCCTGCCGAGTTCTTCGCTTCTGTGACTGTCTACTTTAGCGACATCGTTGGATTCACCGCCATCGCAGCTGTATCAACGCCTTACCAGGTACAGATTCAGCATACATTAACTACTTGTACTTGTAGTTTTGTAAACGTGTCTAACACTTTCGTGAATATTACATTTGTAATTTCAATTATTCAAATGACAGTGTTCGCGAGAACCCTTCGATAATTCACGGAAACAGCTAGTATTCGCTAGATTATTCGTTTCTCTTAATAATTTTCTTGGATGGGCAGTCAAAACATAGCAAATCCCTGATAAAGAGGCAAACCACTCACCTTTGACGCCGACTGCTATGCTGAAGTTGAGATGGGAAGCCGTGCTCGCCACGTGTTCCGAGAAGTCCTTAGGTAAAACACTTGTACTGTTCCAAAATTGATGAAACCACACCAATGACCGTTGTAGGATCCGAGATGAAATATTTAAAGTCCACAAAGTCTGATTACCACCGATATTCCGCCGAAAAGCTATAAATCCGAAGCAGCGCAAAACACCGTGCGCGATCAACCGATGGACTGGACCGGCGGGCGCTTGCAGCGTACGTCACAGCCGGTTTTTGTAGTTTACCCTCATAAAAGGAACACTTTTTTTAGCGGACCATTCAGGTCGAAGTGCTAGTAGGTCAAAAATGATATAAATAAATAATAAAAATACACATAAATAAAAAACAGATAAATCATACCGTTTGACATAAACAGTTTTATTATTTTAATATTTTTATCGATAACATTTCTTGAATGAGTCAATATGTTTGTTTTCTTTTATTTCAGGTTATAAGTTTCCTAAACTCGGTGTACAAGCTATTTGATGAACGCATCGAGTGTTACGATGTATACAAAATAGAAACGATCGGAGATTCTTACATGGTCGCATCGGGACTTCCAGTCAGAAATGGTAGGAATATATCTTTAAAGTAGTTTAAGAATTGTAAAAAATTGCGGTCTCCAACGCACCCGCCAAGTTGTTTATAGACCAATATGGGGAAAGCTAACGATAGCATAATAATTTCCCCCACTGTTCTAGTCGGTCCGGTCTAATCTTGGTCTAAGGTCGAAAGTTAGAAAAGTTGGAATTATACACTTGAAGTGCTTGAATAGCTTTGTTGATCAGATCAATGTAATAAATCTCTCCAGCCATTTTGGCTACGGCGGCCAATATTTTGCGATCAGCAATGATATACATTTATATGTACATAGTACCAGAATCGTGCGCGCAAGCACAGATTAAGTATCCATTCCTAAACTCAATTAGTTTGATTGTCGTCAATCTGAGACGGCCATAGAGTCATCAGGCATAGGACCAACAGGTTAACATCACTCACTGCAATTTATATCGTGTTGTTCTATATGTCTTTGTAATTTGTACGAGTATATTTCCCTCAGGCAACAAGCACGCAACAGAGATTGCAAGCATGGCGCTTGAGCTCCTGGAAGCGACGGCGATGTGCCGGTTGCCGCACCGACCTGATCAGGTACCACCTTAGGTAATACTATCAGTGTCTACGCTTCTCTATCGCTTTCTTTACTATAGACTATACTCTGTCCATTTTATTAGGCGTCTTTTGACAGATTGACGTTTGACACAATTGGTGATGTCCTAAAGTATCTAAAATGTGATTGTAAGACAGTTCGCCGACAGTCATTTCTCCTTTGCACTATTCACCGACAGGACGTTTCGTTTTTGTCTGATTCACCGACAGCGCGATTCACCTTTGGCCGTTTCGTCGACAGGACGGTTCGCATTTTTCTGTTTCACCGACAGGACGTTTCGCCTTAGGACGTTTCGTCGACAGGACGGTTCGCATTTTTCTGTTTCGCCGACAGGACGTTTCGCCTTAGGACGTTTCGTCGACAGGAAGGTTCGCATTTATATGTTACGACGACACTTTTCAACTATGGAATAATAACGCAAAGATTAGCTAAATATTTTTTTTTTCATTTGAGGCTGTATTGCATCATTAATTGACATTAAATTTAATGCTTGTGTTAATATGTTAATTTATTTTTATACAATGAGGAAGTTTAACTCAAAAAACTTTATTTTTTATTTTTGTTCTGCAATTAAAGATTCAACAAGATGTAAGAAGTTTTAATTACTTTGTTTTATATTTTAACTAGCGGCCCGCCCCGGCTTCGCCCGTGGTCCTTGTCCACTATTTATACATAAAAACCTTCCTCATGAGTTACTCTATCTATTAAAAAAACCGCATCAAAATCCGTTGCGTAGTTTTAAAGATTTAAGCGTTCATAGGGACAACATGACAGAAAAAGCGACTTTGTTTTATACTATGTAGTGATACCAAGAAAATCTCAAAATGTATTTTAGCCGTGACTACCGATAGTGGTATAATTACCCCTATCTGCTATGTGGTATTTTACTATTGTAAAACTCTATTTCCGAAACTCTGTGGCAATATTTGAAAGCAATATACACAATAAATAAAATATGAATAGCGTTTCTATTCTTTCTATATAAATTAGACTTCTCAAAAATTAAAACAATTTCGAAGCGAAAAACGTTTTAAAGGATAAAATTATGTTAAGTATTTGAAAGCAGTCCTTTGCGAACTTGAAATGCTATTTTCATCTAAAAAAGCATCTCAAGATCGCTCTCAAGATACCTACCTAGTTACTAGCTAATCTTTGCGTTATTATTCCATAGTTGAAAAGTGTCGTCGTAACATATAAATGCGAACCTTCCTGTCGACGAAACGTCCTAAGGCGAAACGTCCTGTCGGCGAAACAGAAAAATGCGAACCGTCCTGTCGACGAAACGTCCTAAGGCGAAACGTCCTGTCGGTGAAACAGAAAAATGCGAACCGTCCTGTCGACGAAACGGCCAAAGGTGAATCGTGCTGTCGGTGAATCAGACAAAAACGAAACGTCCTGTCGGTGAATAGTGCAAAGGAGAAATGACTGTCGGCGAACTGTCTTACAATCCTACTAGATTTGTAATGTGGTCATTCTGATTATTGATAAACTCGAGTTACGATTTAATTATCCCTAAATGTAGAAAGAAACCCACTAAGGCGAAAAAACGCAACCGATAATCGGCGTGAATGCATTTTCTATACGATGTAACGCGACGTAAATTCGGCACGGCAACCTTATTTACACTTATGAAGAAGTTTAGATTCATAGCATTTATTTCCACCGAATTATTCGAAATCTGTGGCACAATCGTAGTAATCGTTATGTGTTGCACATCACTGAGTGAACGGAATCGTTCATGAAGTACAATATTATTCTTTCGAAACACGTTAAGAAAACTATATGTTTTTTTATGGGCATGGGCTGTCAAAAGTCGTCTTCTAGAGTGGACAGAGTATAATGACAATGCATGACACATAATTTGACATCAGTGAACAGCAAAATTAGATGATCAAAATCAGAAAATCCTTCTGATGAACAGAGTTCGCGTCAGAACGGGCCAATTGGTCTAGTGGTCAGAGACCCTGGCTACAAACCCAAGGGTCGCGGGTTGTAATCCTGCTAGGGGCAAATCTTTGTATGATGAACATCGAATTTTGCACTCGAGTCATGGATGTTTATAAACGTATTTAAGTAGGCCTATCCGTTTTCAAGCTTCCATAGTACAAGCTTCGAGCTTAGTTTTGGGCTAGGCCATTGGCGTGTTAGTCCTAGGCATTTATTTATTTATTCGATTTTCGAAGATTTTCAAATGAATTTGGTTGTCCAGTTATACCAAACACTTGTTAATGTAACACTTGCCATAATTATTATATCTGGAATCACGATTGATTCTGATCATCTTATTTTACTTTTGTCTATCAATATTTTGTATCTGAATATTTATTTGATATTGCTTGTCTCATAGTAAAATCAAAGTATGTAAGTACTCTTGATGCTGTTATTTGCTTGTCACTAGCTTCATTACATTTAAGCATGAGCACATATTTACTCGTAGGTAGTACTGAAAATTTATATTTCCGCTTTTTTTTAAATAAAATCAGTGTTCGCTTGATCTGATTTAATATATTTGTATTATGATTCTGTAAATTAATGATTAAAAGATCCATTAGAAAATAAACTGTTATTTAAAATAAGGCTTTCACAACATAAGTCCATTACGTTGTTTGACCGACAGGTTAAATCATCCCTTTTATTAAATATCAAAAACGTAAGTGTATATAGCTTATTTATTTGTGCTTAGTTTTGAATGTATTCTTTAATGTAAGAGTTTCATAATTTATTTAAGATGCAGTCCAACATCCAATTATAATTATAAAATTAATAATAGAACTTGCTCGCAATATGAATTCCAAAACCATATCTTAATTAACCCTTCCAGACGCTTTGCATGAGGAGTGGGATCCACATGGGTCCATGCGTTGCCGGAATCGTGGGCAGCAAGATGCCGAGGTACTGCCTCTTTGGAGACACCATCAACACTGCCAGTAGAATGGAGAGCACTGGCGAACGTGAGTTGTGTTTACTTGAATATTTGATTACAAGGGAACATTATAATATATTTTTTTTAACTTTTTACTATTTTATACACTTCATTAAAAAATCCTCTGCGTATGAGGAGCTCGATGGCGCAGTGGTTGGTACCTAGTATACGTTTTGTTTCAATCCAGTCAAAATCGAGTCATGTATATTTTTTTGCGTTTGATTTGAATTTAAGAATTCTACAGTCAGTTTTCGTATATAAGGGTGAGACTTCACCACAGCGGCTATGTGTCTTGTATGTGCTTAGTCTTAAGCAACCAACATAATTTTGACCTTAACTCTTGACCATCTCAGCATTGATATCATTATGGTTACTTACGACACGAAGTCTCACACGGAATATTTTGTTTCCAGCAATGAAAATCCAAATATCGGATGATGTAAAACGAGCTTTAGACAGAACTGGACTATTCGTAACTAGTCCAAGAGGATTAGTGGAAGTAAAGGTATGTGGTCAATGTGGTATTAAAATTATCCTTTTTGATTTTTTACCGCAATTGGGTGTACACTACATACATATGTGTGGAATGTCGCTAATTCACTGCAACATGGCGGGATCGTTTTTTTCATGGTCAGAGACCCTGGCGACTAAACCAGGGGGTTGGGGGTTCGAATCCCGCTAGAGGCAAATGTTTGTTTGGTGAACATCGGCATTTAGAATTGAGTCATAGATGGTTACAAAAGAATTTAAGTATGTCTATCCGTTCCGTAGCTTTTGTAGTAAAAGCTTTAAGCTTAGTTTGTGTGATTGGTGATTGGTGACTGGTGACTAACGTCCAAGGAATTTATTTAATTCTATGATTTTCCAGGGTAAAGGCGAAATGTCAACGCACTGGCTGGAAGGGCGCACCGGTCCATCCCCTGTACGACCCACTACAGCATCATTGGACTACACGCCTAGCTTCCTCGCCCGGATCCACTCGCAGGGCCGGACTTCGCCCCGCTATCAGGACACGAAGGACGCGAAGAAGAAGGGATATTAACCTTCATACGAACCCTATTTTACTACATAGATGTGCTACGTAAAATTAGAAAATACCAGATACGTTGAGAGATTATTTAGCACGAATTCAAAACAAAATAATGAAAAGAAGATATGAAATGAAGGGTATATATATATATTGTAGAAAAAAAATATACTTATTTCATCACATAATAAGAAGGGTTAAGTAAATTAATTTTAGTTTTGTGCTGTTTAAATAGCCTTTTATATAAGGGTAAAGTTCTTAAAATGGCGGCGATGAGGTTGCCCACAAAGGCAAAGAGTGAACCGATGGGAATCGGTTTGAGAAAATGGAAGGATTTAGTACATATAAAACACTGAAAAAGACACTATTAGTAAACCGAATGAGAATGCGCATGGTTTGGTCTAGAGAATAAAGCATTCACGAAAATGTATACATTGTATAGTCCATAATGGACTTCGGATCGTATGAGGGATACAGCATTACGAGATATTATAAGAAATAGATCATAAGGATTGTGTTCCAGCTTCTGAGCTGAGTCTGAGTACTAAGTAAGATTTGAGAATAGAACATTATTGTATACTAAAATAATATTTAATTTTTAGACCACTGGTTCGGTGTAATGAACAAAAAACTAAACACTCGGAAGTTCGATTTCCGCACTGTAAAATCATTTATGTGCACATGGTAACATGTCTGGGTGTTTAAATCTATTTAAGTATTGTTATTTCTACTGTTAGTAACGATATCTGTAACACAAGTGCTTAAGCTACTTACCACGGAGTCAGATTAATGTATGTGATGTTAGATTTTAGACTTGCGTGTTGCATACACTCATATTATTTTAATCGAAACAAAAATCGCGTTTAGTTCTGATAAATAATGTTAGTATGCGATGTTGTCAGATTATTAGTTATTTAGTTTTTTCGTCTCACAATTATGCATCGCATAATAATTCTACTATTTGTTTGTGGGGCTTAAATGTAAGCGTAGGAACACACTAAGTGGAAAAAAAACGCGCCAAAGTTCGGCCGAAGTTAATTTTCTTTATAAAATTACGCGACATTATTTCGGTATAGTATGTCATCCTCCACTTAAAATACATTGCAGGCTTAGCCAAGCCCAATTTCAGTTGCGTATTTTCGGCTAGGTGTGCTCCACACTTAGGTTTTAGAGAAAGGAGATGAGTAATATAGATTTTAGGCTAAGACAAGGAACAAGGAATGCATTTTATACTGTTATATCATAGTTTTAGAAATTTAGTCTTTTATGTGGTTATCTTTGTAACAACATTAAATGATCATAACTTAAAGTAGTGTGTTTCAATTTATTAGTTAATATTTATTGATAAGTTAATAGTGAACTAGCAATCCGGCCCGGTTTCGCACGGATGCAGCTAAATTAGGAGTGTTACAATATTATGCATGTAAGGTTTAATATACCCATAAACTTTAGGTACTTTTAAATCACCCCGATATTACGAAAATAAAATAATTGAAAATCGGTTGCGTAGTTTTGAAGATTTAAGCATGCAGGGCAGACAGGAGAAATATCGGCTGTCATGGTTGAAAAACATCTGGAAGGACCGTATATAAGGTATACTAGCGGCCGCCCGCGACTCCGTCAGCGTGGATTTCGATTTCCAATATCCTATGTGTTATTCTGATGTATAAGGTATATTGTAGTAAAGTTTCATTCAAATCCATTCAGTAGTTTTTACGTGAAAGAGTAACAAACATCCATACATCCATACATCCATACATCCACACATCCATACATCCACACATACAAACTTTCGCCTTTATAATAGTAGTAGGATTATTATACATACAATAAAATAAAAAAAAGGTAATTGGTTGCTTGGATTCTTTTAATTGACAACAATAACAACCTACATAGAGCTTATTAGTAGACACGGAACGAGATATCAAACAATGAAGTAATAATGTGTAGGTACCCTTTGAGTCATGGAAATCTATTGCCGCTTTTCCACTCTAAGAGAGAAGAGCCTCCTGACAAGTTGACACTTTGAGATTGTCGAACTTCGTTATCATTTCGAATGATATTGCCACCTTAAAAATGCTTTCTTACGGTTAATGTCGGGTCATTTTTTGCAAAATGCGGTGTTGTGGAAAGTGGAATTGGCATGGTATTACAGCCATTAGGAACATAAGCCGCCCACCAGGCGGCTGGCAGCGACCCGTCCTGATGCGAGCAAAAGGGGAAACTGGAGGGGTTTAGTGGGTAGTGGGCGCTTATTTTGTGCGCCCGAGCCCCACACACGGTCGCGGGCTTAGCTAGCCCGCGGCGACATGGTGCGTCAATGCATTCCCCTCCATAAAAAAAAAAAAAAAAAAAAAAAAAAAAAAAAAAAAAAAAAAATGGTATTACAGCCATTAACAAAAAAGAAAAAATGAGAGCTTTGACATTCATTTATTGATTGATGAAATTTTACGCGATTCATAATAATGAAAGTTGAAGAAAATTATTGAAATTTAGGCTTGATAAAATATCATTGACGTATTACTGCTACATAATGATGTACAGTGTAGACACCTTAAATAAATATTTTCACGCACTGTTGTCCATGGACCATAGTTGCCGTCTATTTTAATATTTTTATAATCGAAAAAATGTAGTCTTTTGTTTTAAAACAATGTACAAATCCTTCCAGGATTAAACATAAAAGCTAGTGGCATGTCATTTTATAAGAGAAGAGACAAAAAAGTCACTTAATGATTCGCCGCCTCCCCTATCAGCTGACGTATTGATTTTGTTCTGGATGTCTACTCTATACGTAATACCTCAATGTAAAATAACGGAGAACAGTAGCAGTCGTAACGATAGCGACATTCGACAAATCTCAAAGTAGGTATTGATCTAGATCCCAAGGTTATTTTGTCTACATAACTATTTAAAACGAATTAAAGTCGACACAAATAGATAATTATACTAACTATTGTTTAAAATATCGTTGCGCTCAGCATTCAATACCCGTATAACAAGAATATTACATTAAATATTTACAAATTTCTTATAAGTAAGTTAGGTAATAGTTAATAGATAGATTAGTATAAACACTTTAATATCTACACATAATATCGATTCCCCAGATTAGTCCATTAGATTAATCAGACTATAGTCATGTGGCTTTAATACATTCATGTATTTTTATGCCACAAAAAGATCATTCAATATTAAAAAAAATTGGCCAAGTGCGAGTCGGACTCCCGCACTGAGGGTTCCGTACAAATTCTATTTTTGACGTATTAAAAAAACTACTGAATAGATTTTGTTCGAACCAATTTTCGTTGGTAGTTTTTATGGTAATGTACATTATATATTTATTTCAGCTTTATCATCCTCTTATTTTAGAAGTTAGAGGGGGGGGGACACACTTTTTTCCACTTTGGAAGGGTCTGTCACGCAAAGTATTCACTTTAGAAAAAAGTGATATTACGAACCTTAATATATTTTTTAAAGACCTATCCATAGATACCCCACACGTATATGTTCAATGAAGAAAAATATTTCGAGTTTTAGTTCTGACTATGGGGACCCCCCACTTTTTTTAATTTTTTTTTTTATTTTCGTGTGAAAACCTTGTTGCGGTTCACAGAATACATCCACTCACTAAGTTTCAACAGTATAGTATTTATAGTTTCGGAAAAAAGTGGCTGTGACAGACTGGCGGACAGACAGACAGACAGACAGACAGACATGACGAATCTATAAGGGTTCCGTTTTTTTGCCATTTTGGCTACGGAACCCTAAAAAGAGTTGTTACAAACTAACATTAAATTCAAAATACATAATATTTGATTTACGTTTCTTACAGATCATTTTTAAAAATTCGTCTATCGATTCATTCTTTCCTGTACTTCCAATGTACAAAAGATGTTTTTATAATGTTAGAAATTTGAACAATGTTAACATGTATTTTATAAATATCATATCAACATAATATTAAGTATACTATCAAGAAGTATTACTTATCAAACTGTAAGAGATTATCGCCAATCTATACTCAACAAAGTGAAACACAAAATTCTTTGACATATAGTACTATGTACATATTAGCATACTATTAAAAAATAACATACACCTACATACTAAATGGTCGTTTCTTTCATTAATACTGAAATCTTTGAATCACCCGCATGCAATACAAAGTCCATGGTACCTTACATTATGACATTTTAAGCATAGACCACAATACATTTTTACTTGTATCGGTTCAATCTCACACAACACTAATATTAATATTAGGCACGGCTTTTACTACGTTAAAACATACGACTGTATACGAATAATACGAATTTCCAGACATTAAAAAAAAAACGTAAGAAAAGTAATGTTCCCTTTAGTTTTTAAAATATTTCACACATAAGTGATCATCAGTGACCAATCCGCATTTGCCAAGGGTGGTTGAGCCAAAACCCATCTTTGAAACGGAAACATGATTTCAAATGATGGAGGCCTTTCCCATGCAGTGGGACATTAATAGGCTGCCTTTTCAGATAATTTGGCAAGATTTTAGTCTTATTTACAAGTGCAGGTAGGTAGGTACCAATATATTACATAAGTCACAGCGTACCTACGTATTATTGCATAAAAGGGATTGGAGTTGTCACTTTGACAGAAAATCAAATGGCAGTCTTGGATTTTTTTTTTCACTTATGTAAGGGAAAATCGGAACAAATTTATGGCTCCCATGCGTAGATAATGAGTCTTTTGAACACTAAGACTTGTTGAAGCGATTTCCCTAACGGAAAACCCCACGTTAATAATATAATTCTGCACGCGATACTTATGTTATTATTAGCAGATTAACTTAATCATCTCAATCATCTGAGATTCCTTCTAAGTAGGCATAGAGATTCTTTTGGAGTTTGCTTTTACAATTAGAGTTCGTAAAGCGATTTCCTTATTGAAATTGACTAAGTGGCAAATCCTTAGAAATGTCAGGTCTGATTCACATTTTTTGGGCTAAGTAGGTGCAAATTCTTTATGATAACAGATAGAAATAACTCGTAATCTAACATATATCTTACATGGGTGGTTAAAAAATAAGCGTTGAATGAAAACACTAAAATCCTGCATACTGTGCGATGCTCTCTTTTAAAGTATGACGACGTGAAATCGCTTGTGCTGGCCTAAGTGTAGGTACACTTTCTTAAAAAAATTACGCGTCATCATTTTGGCATGGTGTGTCATCTTCTATTTAAATACATTGCAGGCATATTCACGCCGCACTTCGGTTGCATTTTTTCCGCGTAGTGTGTTTCTATACTAAGAGATGTTTTGTCCCGAGGGTGTTGTATAAATGCGACTAGGAATATTTCGGGGTGATGGGCAGTAGCATTTCCTTGTGTACTACAGTACCGATTATTTAGTCAGAAACCTGCAAAATCCCTTAGCTGGGGAATGCATCTGTCCAACAGTGGACATACAACAGATTTATCGAACAATAGGCCGTAGTGGCAGCTCAACATAAAAATAATATAACCTAAGATTCCTCATCCAACCAAACATTAACCATGGAATTTGTATCATGCGGTCAGTAATATACAGACAACAACGCATCCGACACTTTGGACTTTGAACCGCTCTTATTTCAAGGGAATAAGAGCTATTTAACTGCAAGTGTCGGTAAAGCGCTAGTGATCGTACACACATAGATAGTCATAGATTTAAATCGTAAGATTATGCTCAGGCCATAATTCGACTTGCTCTTAACTCTCGTTTCTCATTCCGTAGAAACCTTAGTGTTGTTAGCACGTAACTGCAATCAATATAATGCCTCAGCCTTTTAATGTCCCACAGCAGGGCAAATGCATCCATCATTTGGAATCATGTTTTTGTTGCGAAGATTGGTTTTGGCTTAAACACCCCGCATATCATATTCTGATTTGCGATCACAAACCCGTGTTCGAAAAAACAGACACAAATTTGCGCTACCCGGGAATCGAACCTAGGACCTCGAGACTTAAACCACTAGTCCATCGAGGCGTTATCTTCGGGGCATATGTAACGATTTAAATCTATGCAGATAGTGTTAAAGTTAAGATCTTATTAGTAGGTCTAGGAGGTTCTGGTCGCAGTCGTTGAGATGGCGATGGCTGACTGACTGCGTGGGGAGTCCTCCGATCTTGTCCAACAACCAGAATGTCTCCATGTTACCTTTACCCTGAAAAATGTAAAGAAATATGATCATTTTCATGCTTTGTATTATTATATTCTAGCGGCTCGGTACGTGCTTCGCTACGTGAGTTTCTTCTCACCTCTGCTTCTTTGTTTACATAATTTCTAATCTTAAAAAAACGGACTATAAGTAACGTCAATTCTGCCAGTTGTATTTTTCTTTAAAGGTATGTCGACGTACAGCCCGATGGTGAATTTCTGTCGGCGAATAGTGGGTAGGTGTAAGGTTCTGTCGACGAGTAGACCGATGGTGATCCGTTGTTTCGGCGAAACATTCGACGGTAAAAAGTTTTGACGGCGAACAGCCCGAGTGCAAAACGTTCTGTCGACGAATAATCAAGCGAAGTAACTATCGGGGAAACGTTTCCGCCTCTTCTATAATAGTAGATGCTCATCCGGATCAGTTGCTACTACAATACTCACAATAATCGTAATCTCTTAATTCTTACCGGAATTTCAATGGTCCCTCTTGATTCTACTTTGTAGCCACCTATTTCATCCAGTGCCTTCTTGGTAGTACATGATATGTGAATTTTCATTGCTGAAAATAAAGAAATGGATACTTTAATCAATTGGTTCCTCATACAAAGTACAATGCACAAGTAGCCAAGATATACATATATTGTGAAGGTATAACGAATTATATTTTAGCTTTGCCATCCAATATATACAGCTCACCAAAATTATATCCACATAATAATGAAGTAATTGTAAAGTCAATGCATTCCACTCATAACCCCATCATAACCAATATATTAGTAGTAGGCACAAGCTGTGCTAAGGCGCACTTACAGTCTCAGTTTCATTAAGTGAACATCTAGAACAAAATGTATGCGTCAACTTGGAGGGAAAGAGGCGGATAATTTAGTGTTTTTTTATCTATAAAATAACACACCGCTAGCTTAATTTTTCATCCTGTAATGATTTTCTCATGTTTTTTTAACCACAATAGGTACGGCATTCTTTCGATTATGAAAATAATTCAATTCAATTCAATTCAATTCAAAATGTTTTTATTACTCCCATAAAAAAGTACAATTTTCTTAAGCTAGACAAACTAATCTACTTATCCTATTACTACAAATTACAACAATCTTTAACATTGTAATGGACTTAAAATGGGAAGTAAATGGAGGTGGCTCAGCAGGTGCTGACAGAGGTCAGCGCTGATTTTCAGCCATCCCCACCCCTCTTAGCTGTTGTGCGAGGGTCACGTTACGAGGGCTTACATTTCAAAACAAATAAATAAATTTAATGTAAAAAAAAAGGACAATCTAGATAAAGAATTAAATAATAAATAAAAAATCTATAAAATAATTCTTGAGTGGCACTCAGTAAATGAACGTGTTCGTGTGTGTGTGTGAGTATGTGTGTGTGTGTGTATGTGTGTGTGTGTGTGTGTGTGTGTGTGTGCGTGAGTGTGTGAATGGTTATATAATTTATTTGAAATAAATATTCAGGGGCAGGAGCTTCCCGTTTCCACGACTCAGATTTTCGGCTGCAAATTGTCTTCTCATTAAGGCTGTTTTATATTTCTTCTTGAAATTCAATAGACGGCCTTTGTTCTCCAAGGACAATAGTGCGGATAAGAAAATATTTCTACGTGGTGTATGTATACGTAGTAGTAATACCTCAATGTGTAGTACAATTCACAAGTTCGATCCGGTAAAAAACTAGGATCTACAAGACCACCACGCTAGTCATTTCTTGCACAAATATTTGCATAACAATCATACATAATACAAACACAACTACTCAGAGAACCAACACGATTTGAATCAATAATTCCCTGCATCACTTTAAAATTTTACGATTTTTACGTCACGAGGTAAAACGCGTCATGTAACAGAATCGTAATAGTTTCTCGAAACCGGAATATTGTCTGGGATTCCACAAGGTTTCACCACGTCTGCATATCTTTGATGACATTGAGATGAACGATTATCAAAATTGTGCAATGTTGTTTTGATACTTTTACTTTTTAAGCAATGAAAACTAGGTATAAACCTACGTCTAAATGACGTAGGTAAATACGTCATTGAGACCACCACCTTAGACGCAGTGTACACCACTAAACGGCACTCAGGCCACATGTTTTCATAGCATAAAAGTAAAATATCAAAATAACATTGACACAGGTGAACAATGTGGGGAACAATCAGAAAAATATGGTTATCATAGTTATATTTTTACTACTTCAGCATCATCATTACGTTAATGGTTTTTCCTTTAATTTAAGATTACTGAAAAAAAAAACAGTTTATTTACGTAACAATCCTTTTAGAATATTATACAATAGAAATAAAACTGTTACCAACCAGCTAACGGATTAGTCGAAATCAGCCATTGGCATGGACCCCGTGGTCCGCCATTGCAATCTCTACCTTATTGCATAATTATTTGAGATTTTTGCGTATAAATTATTGAGTCCTTTAAGGTTAAGGCTGAGACTCCACCAAAGGGATGATATTGAAGGGTAGCGGAGATGTGTCGTTAGTAACAAAAGAGATGTTGATGCTGAGATGGTCACGTCATCATCATCATCATCAGCCTATCGCAGTCCACTGCTGGACATAGGCCTCTCGTAGGGCTCTCCATTTAGCCCGACCCTCGGCGACGATGGTCACGTGGTAAGGCCAAAATCATATTGGCTGCTTACGTCACATATCCGTTTTGTTGGAGTCTCATGCTAGGGCACGAGCCACATTTCACTCTGACGCATAATCACGTACCGATGTGTCATTACCTGACCACGGAGAAGCTGCATCGAAGCTATGCACTTGTGGTTTTTCGACTTACTAACGCATAACGTCATCAGGCCTTCTCCCGGAGCGAACCTTGGATGAATTTACCTAAGTGCACCTTGCATTATTTTTATAGTTTTCCTGGCCCCTGTGAGTCATAGTATAGCTCAAGATATCTTTAGTAGATTTTATTCCCACCTTTAAGAAATGTCATTTTTGAACATTGAGGTATTACTACTACGTATAGAGTAAAAAATTTTTTCTTAAACGCACCGTGTCCATGGACAAAAGTTGACGTCTAGTGTACTGATTTTAAAATCGAATAAATGCCGTCTTATTTTTAATATCATGTACAAAAAAAAATATAAAGAGACAAAAAAATGTATATAACACATTTTGTTCTCAATGTCCACTCTATAAATAATTAAATTACTCAATGAGTTTCAATTGAACCGAATCAGACGATTGCAACCGCCTGAAATAGGAATTCCTAAATAACCTAAATCAGTAGCTTATGCGACATAAATTGTACTATTGTAGCGTAGAGTACTGCGCTACAGAGAAACAAGACATCTCGACGTGCATCTCCCCATGTTTTAAGAAGGATTAAAGCCAAAATATTTGCAGTTATAAAAAATAAACTCTATATTTTGATCAAAGTTAACTTTAACCAACCATTAAGATGAAAATAAACTCGGCTAAAGTAGGTCAACTTATGACGTGTCAACAGGTTTGTCTCATGACACGCGCTCGAGTCAAACAACATTGCGCGGTCAATACCCTGATTAATAAGTTGTTACTCAACAATTTATATGTATTTCCTTTCTTCACTTGCAAAATAATATTTGAAATTGACCTTGAAATTATGCGGTTTTGGGGAGGTTATTTTTTATTTTCACAATTAATCTATCTACATCAATGAAACGGTTCAAACAAATCCAAAATTCAGTGATTATATAATGTTCTTTTGAAAAACATGATATCACAATCCAGAACCAAACTTTAGAATTTGAATGGGCAACCACAACGAAATAACTTGAAAAACTGTTCATCCCGTCTAATCTCCCTACGATAAGTGTCGTAATGTCGTTTAATAATAACTAGTGTAGTTGGCCACAAAACCAAGGGTCGTGAGTTCGAACCCCGCCAGGAACCATTGTTTATGTTATGAACATATTTTGTACCCGAGTATTTAAGTATATCTGTCCGCTCCCTAGCATTCATACTCTAAGGTTCGAACTTAGTTTGGGGCAAGGAAATGTATTTATTTGTTTACTTAACTAGGACTTACACAACCATTAGCAATCATCCCAGACGCTGGCGTCAGTGTAATTTCCTTTTTAAGGACGTCAAACGTAAAGGTATTACCGTATTACAACTAAATTAAGTCATTTGACACCTGACGCATTCACGTGCTTTTTACCTCTAAGTTAATATGCAAAGCAGATTAACAAATGCATATTAATACAAGACAAGTTAGATCGGTGCATAATATGAAATGGTTGGGATTGTCCTGATCTCTATAAAAGTTTGCTTGATTCCTCCACATCTAAAAAACGTAGAACTTTCACTCGATTCAGGTAGGAAGGCATGGGGCTACCGAATTGATGCATATGATAAATATCACAAACTTTCTAAGGTTGGAAAATGCTCGAATTTTCCATGTTATAACTAAACCCGTTGTTTTGAATTTAATGATATAATCGTACTGGTAGTTTCGTTCCTCAGGAAGTACGTAAAGCAAACAAAATGCTTACTAAAAAGACCAAATTATTATAATGACCGCATATTTGTGTACCCGTACTTGTAAACTTCCCTTATGTCGAAAATACCATCCTGCGTATATTTTTAATAGCAAAGTAATCTAAATCCGGGTAAAGAGGACCTTACAAAACGGTATGCAAAGTTACGCACAATTTCCAAGATTTAACAATCTTTCTTGGATTATTGCGACAGACTTTGATATCCTGGAGTGATGTGTCTTCGTAGGGTTTTTATACAACGGATGTGGCAAATATTCATGAATACAAATTATCAGGATGCTTTACTGCAGGTCAAGGCTACTCTCACAACAGCCAAGTCATCGTTTCTTGTTTAAGTTTAATTAAGTGACATCCGTTGCCACTCCCTCCCACCGATCCGGTTTTGTAGCGAACTCCTTCACTGTAAAGGCTGTTAGACTATGGAACAGTCTTCCTGATAATATTAGGCAGGCTCCGAGTAGAAGAGCCTTTAAGTTTTTAGTTCATCAGTTTCTCACTAATTCTTGCGCATCATCGTCCACCTGTTACAGTACTTAATCTAGCATCATTTATCATTTATATTTTATATCTTTGTTATTTGGTTCATATATAGTTGAATTTTTATTGTATAATATATGTATATAGGTATATGTATAGTTTATGTAGTATATTATGTGTTAGGTATAAGTAAGAAACGTATATTTACTTAATTTTAATAGCACTACCTACCTACTAGTCACTTTCTGTTTGACCCTATGGTTGACTGGTAGAGAATGCCATGTTCAAAAAATTCAAAATTCAAAATTGTGCAATAAACTTTAAAATTAATAAATAAATCCGTCCTCATCACTGATTCTAGACGACTGTTTTATTGTTTCTATTAAAAATTGAGATCTCTTCAATCCATAATACATTACAGAATATACTATTTAATCATTTTATGGTATCAAAGATTTATTCATAGAAAACTATTAACAAGTGCAAATCGTGATCGACCTTGCATTTTATTGCATGAAATTTAACTTGACTACATACTTTAAATAAAGCTTGTTGATATGAGATGTGGTCCTTGTTAGTTCTAAAATTGTTGGTTTTCTTAGAAACACAATAATAACATGGTTAAGTCACACTAAATGCCAATATAATATTTTAATACAATACATAATAATTATGACTGTAATAAAATAGTTATTATAACAATTCATTATTATACTAGTAGATGTAGTACTATTTCCTGCGCAGTAAATGAAGTAATTTTAAGCTTTAGTTATATGCATTTATATTATAACTTCAAACCCATTATGTCCTCTTCCTCACATTGAATGATGTATATGTAAATAGACTGATATTCATTTTCCTCCCACGGTACATAAATCCCATTGTTAATTCACTTCCTTAATCTGTCTGGGAAATGTCGCAATCACAAGAACCTTGCTTAAAGGTAAAACGGTCAAACCCACGGAATTTGGCGCGTGTTATGGACAAACCAGCTATGAATTATAATTATGCAATTTATATATACATGGAATATACGTCCAAGCAACGTTTAAAATTCTAATGGTCTAAATCTACGTGAACTGTTATTATTAAATGTTTTTTTTTAATACTATCTATTTAAAATAAATGCTTGGTCTAGGAGTTCGTCAATGAGGATTTTGAGTAGGACGAGTTGGCTGTAATGTATGGTTAAAAGACATAACATTGTTTAAATAATACCTTCTCCATTGCTCTCCATCCGGCTAGCAGTGTTTATCGTATCGCCGAAGAGGCAATACCTGGAATTGAAAACAGTATTCTTAAAATAACAAGCCTTAAATCAATATGCAATGCAAGGCAATAAGTTACATCTTAAACGTTCGTCAGCTTTCCATTCTAATCTCAAATTCTAAGTAGGTATGTATACGACTAAACAATACAATGAATGAGCCCCATACACAGCTAAAAGTCTAGAGAGCTAGGAAAACAGAGGAAGAGCAGAGTGGAATTGCCGCTCGGAGTACCTCCACTTCACAGTAAACTGTTGGGCTATGTTTTATGAGTTGTGGTGAGTAATTCAGAGGGCAGCTGGGAAGGTTATGGAGTTTTAAAGACATGCAACGCATCTGCGACCCCTGTGGAGTTTTTGATGTCCATTGCGGCAGTGATTACTAACCATCAGATGGCAATCTAGCTCGTTTGCCTCCCTCATACATTATTAGATAATATTACGAGCTGCTCGTCACGTCACGTTTCCCACAACGGGTAAGAGTGGACCGTTGGAAGCCATTTCCCTACGCCATATCAAGTGGAAGGCAGTGGTCTCTGCACTTTGTATTCCCTATGCACTTTGTATCGCAGTTATTGTTTTACGCATCTGCTTGTCCACACGGTACCCGCAGAATACCAGTAGCCGCGACGCGAGCTCTCCGCCGTGGCCAAAAACTGAGCGGAGACCATTTTGGTACAACTCATAGTTTTAATTGTAATTTATGATCAGTTGTGTTTTTTATTTTTTAATCCTGTTTATAGGTACCTGATTTCTATTATTGTATTCTTCATTTGTATTTTTGTACCATATAAACAATTTTTATTCTATACTATTATTTCCCTGTGGGGAAAAGGCGTGACTGTGTGTATGTTAAATGAGTAATAACCTCGGCATCGTAGTGCCAACGACTCCAGCGACGCAGGGCCCGCGTTGACGCCGGTGCGTATCCTCAGCCATACAATCCTTACTAATAATACTATAGCGGAGAGTGAGTATGGCTGTTTGTTTGTTCCGCTTTCATGCCGTAACTATTGAACCGATTGCTTTGAAATTTTGCAGACGTAAAGTTAGAAGTCAGGATTTAAAAAAAATGTACTTTTTATTCCGGAAAAAAATGATATTCCCGAGGGAAAACAAAAATATTCGTTGCTTGATGGTCGAATTCAACTCGGGCTAAGCCGCGGTCAGAAAGGTATATAATATGCATAATAACCTCGGCATCGTGGTACCGACGACTCCAGCGACGCAGGGCCCCGTGTTGACGCCTGCTCGTATCCTCAGCGGCTCGCCAGGCCGGTGAGGCACGCTCGCGCCCTCCAAGCTATGGAGTAAGGACAGCGACATATCCGCTATCTCTGACGCGTGCCGGTTGCCTGGAAAGTAATGAAATAACCACTTGAAAATCAACATATTATTATATGGGGGCAACATCCTAACCAAACCCACAATATAAAATCAAAATCAAAATAATCTTTATTCAAATAGGCCTCAGGAAAGCACTTATGAATCGTCAATAATAAAATTATAAAAACTACATATTGACTCTACCACCGACTTCGTAATGCAACATATTATTTACATATTTTTACATATTTACTTCGTATAACATTCGGTGTGCATTAGCCAAGTCTATATCAAAGAAAGAAGAAAGGTCAATAAATAGACTTGCATGCTTGACCGATGGTACGAATGGGAAACACCTCAATGGTCTAATGGTTTAAATACCGGACCGTGGGTCGAGGTCCTTTGTTCAATTTCCGGGTCGGGAAAATTTGTGTCGGTTTTTCTGAAAAGAGCCCGGATTTGTGATCACCAATTCGCATTTGGCAAGCGCTGTGATTAAGCCAAAACCCATCGTTGTATCAAAAACTTGATTTCAAATGATGAAGGCTAATAGGCTGGGACTTTTACTTTACACATGGGAATACTGCCTCTCTTACGCCATACGACTTGTTTCGGATTAAGACTGGGAATGCCCCTCTTACACAGGTGAACGGTAAATTCGACGAGCATAGTTGTGCAATAAGGAGTTTACACTAAGGTCTTATGTGTCGTCATAAGATTCAAATTTGCATGTGATACACGTAAAATTTATACGTGACTCAAATGTATTGCACTTTTAGTGCAATTTATTCGCGCCAATTCTTTTTTTAATTTTTAATATTTTAAATGAGAATTAAAACCTGTTATTAACCTATTTTACGACAGCATTGACCATGAAAACTAAATTCAAACAGCTGCAGGAGTCATTAATAGGTTCATATTAAATAATAGGGGAACCCCACTCCGTAAAATACCCTAAGGAAGTCCTTTTTTACTCATCAGTCGGCATGTGTTTAACCTCTTCCGTGACACAGTTAGAAATGGTTAGTGGTTTAGATAAACAAGTAATTTTGAAAGTTTTTGTTTTTAAATTTTACCATCCCCGAGGGCAGATTTAGAGAACGCATTTTATATGCCTTAAAAATACCTTTAATTTTTACTGACGTCCTTTCATCTATTATCGCTGGAAATTAATGAATTTGTTTTAAAGAAATTCTTTTTAATTAATTTTTTATTATAATATATGAAGTTTATTTATGATTTTATTTATTAAATTAATGACTTTCGTATTGCATCATCAATGTGTTGTTTTTATATATACTTAGTTGCCTCTGCATTTCACAACCATCAATCAGTATATTATTTTCTATTTCCTTCACAATAAATCTACCGAAGATTATTTAATATGTAATAATAATAATTCTTTACTTAAAATGGCGTCACGTGACATGCGTCAGCGCATCGGAACTTACACGCGATTGGCGCGTGCGAATGTTTCACACGGCGCCGATTCAATTAACCTATAAGGTAAATAATACTGTACTGCTGTAATAACATATATGTTTAATTATTTAATTAGTTTAATTGCTCAAGGAAAAAACTAATAATGTAATAGACCTTTTAACCTAATAATTAATAGACAAATATTGTCCTAAAATTACCTACTATAGATGAGTATTTTTTTCCAAATATGATCACGAAATTAACAATTATTATAAAAGCTTTTTACTTATGACAATATATAAGGTGCGTCGAGCCCTTGAACGACACTTCAAAAATCCGCTTAAACTTTCGACCAAGGAATTGAACTCAGCTCTGCCGAGATCATTTTTAATCCACAGTCTTGTCATCGAGCGCATGAGTCATCGCGGGAAACTCCGTCTCGCGCACGCGACCTGCGCGCGCGCCGGTTATTGAGCAATGCAGCACGCGCCATAGATTTACAAGCAGAAATCTGAGGCATTATTCTGCTTGGCGTGATGTACGTTCGTTACATGCTGTCCCCGGGCATAAGAAGCAACTTTTGCGTCATATTTTCAATCCACAAGCCCACCTTGTCATCGAGCGCATGAGTCATCGCGGGAAACTCCGTCTCGAGCACGCGACTTGCGCGCGCGCCGTTTATTGAGCAATACAGCACGCGCCATGGATTTAATTCGTAAGAAATGCCCTGACATCAGGAAACTGAGGCATTATTTTGATCGGCGTGACGTACGTTGGTTACATGCTGTCACTGCGATAAGATGCGACTGTCGCTTCAAATTTTAGTGCATATTTTAGAGCGGGTTAAAGTATGGCAAGGGCATACATATCTAACGATTAAAATCTATGGTATGCGCGAACCAATTGACTTGAAGTTACACCGACGATATCCACATACATTTCTTAATTAATGTAATTATTTAGTAATATCGTCTCAATCGTCTTAAGATTTACCTACCGAGATGAGGTCAAGGCAAAGGCGGTTTTTCCATACAGGTATAATCTGGGTTTGTCATCCCACATCCATTTTGGTAACGAAATAATTATACTATCAAATTATGGAGGTCTTAGATTTTCCTTTGAACCCTCAACTGTCACCGGGATCATCTTAGGTGAAATGAACTAAATTGGAAATAAGTTTTCTATTTTTAATATATAGAGTTAATTATAACCTTAATATGTATTATCCTAGTCATTGATGCCACGGTAAGAGGAAAATGTTGACTATATTATACATATCCATGCGACGACCTTCATGTGTGATTAACGGTTTCACGTGGGTAAAGAACGTGTTTGATTCTTATCTTATCCGGCCCGTTGGTCTAGTGGTCAGAGACTCTGGCTACAAATCCAAGAGTCGCGGGTTCGAATCCTGCTAGGGGCAAATGATGGAGTGATGAACATAGATGATTGTAGACGGAGTGTATTGGCTACTGCGAGACAAGCAAATTTTGCTTAGTGCAGAGTCACTCGATATAAGTATATAATGTAAACATGTTTTTCGTGAAATATATAAATAGGCATTTGTACTCGAGTCAAGGATGTTTATTTTATTTACTCGTTCCCTTTCATCCATAGTTTCATCCCTACGAGCTTAGTTATGGGCTAGGCAAACCAGTGCCTTATCCTTTAGTCCAAGGATTTGAGTTATTCATTTATCATCGATGGCCTGTTTCAGCCCACTGCTGGACATATACCTCCCATGGATGGGACGTTATGCCCATAGTCACTACTCCAGGTTTCGGGTTTGTGACCGCATTATGGTGAAAAATAAAACACAGGGAAAGGGTGGTGCATCAGTCGCTAGCAATTGTTATTCGGTACAAAATATATAGACACATGGACACATAGTGTATTTGTTTTATTCATAGCTTATATGTATTGAACCCTTGGGAGTTGCTATGCTAGCTACAAATTGGGCCTGCTGACCAATCAAAAATTTGCATGGGGATTGATTGCTCCCTCGGGTCTAGCTTTTAATGAGTCCAATCAAAATCCCAGCCAATTTTATTAAAACCATGAAGAATAGCGCTATTGGGATCCCTTTCTAGAACAAAAGATTCATTGGATATGTGTTATCTCTACACAAGTGGATACTAGCCTAATTATGGTGTATTAAAAAATCGGTGCTTTGATCCGATCCAATAATGACAAATAATAGTGGTCATGTTTTTTTGTTTATTGTCACTAATTCAATAGTCAGCAGCTGTCATAAATGGGCAATTGGCGCTTATTAGTACCAGTGGTAAGTCAGTAGGTAGGTTCACTACTAACTAAAATACATATGTACGTACAATAAAGAAGATACTCACCATTTCTCTGCGGCAACCCTGATACAACCATATACGCGTCGCCGATCGTTTCCACTTTATACACATTGTACTCCATTATTTTCTCGTCAAATAACCTGGAAAAATAAATATGAAAGTGTTATATTATATTATATGTAACGTTCAAAAATATATTGAAAATCAATTAAACTCAGTTGGAAGAAGAGTAAAAGAAAAATAAATATGAAAGTTATCAAATTAAACCTTATGTTTAGTCTTGCGAATATTCTATCAATATTAAAATGATGTTATTTTAATAATAGATGCCTCTATTCCGAACTCAGGTTATTAATAGACTGTAAAGGCTATTAATGAACTGATAATTGTACTACACTAAATATAACTAATAACTATTCTAATAGAATTACTAAATACGTCAATATCAGTTACCGTATCTGTAGAGTACCTCTGTGAACTGAACTTAGAGCCCTGACCTATTATTATGTAGTCATAGAATTGGCTGAATTATCTGTCTACACTGGAAGTCTATAAAACGGTAACTGACACTTTATCTCGCGTCACTCATTACGTAAAACATTATTCAGAAGTTCGATGCGACACTCATAATAAAATAGCATAAAAACGTCATAGTTACATGTGGCTGAAGAATCATCAATTAAATGAATTGTATGGTGTGTAAACGATGACTAAACCTAGGTGTAACTCTGTTTCAATGTGCTTCTACAGAAAGTTTGCTCTTATATTACCAGTGTCACACAATAGATACCACCATTTCCTCCCAATATTAAGTATCTATTACCGAGTACGAGCAGTCATAGCAAATATATATATTATAATGTCCTCAAGATTATATTACGTTGTTTTGTTGATGGTCGCGAGAAAAAAAACCCCTACCAAAATTGGCATTGCCTTGCAATAAGAAAGAACAACTATGCCATAGCTCAATAGTACGTGTGAAGAGGCTGGAAAATGGTTAACTTATGTTAAGTCGATCATAGCCATCAACAACATAACAAGGGTCGTTGATACTTGCCTTGCCTTCATAATGCCCTCCCGAACTGAACTTAAGAGCCACCAAAATAAACGAAGCAAAAAATTACTCGTTAAAGACTTTTATTTTTATGTTAGGGGCGGCAAACGCGAATAAAACCTGATGGTAAGTCATTATTGCCGCGCATAGACACCGGCGACTCAACAGGGGTCGCTAATTCGGGGGCTTTGGCTTCATTGTGATCTTCTTTTAGGTGGAAATATTTAAGAAAAGCGGCTCATTCGAAACGAAGTTCTACTAGCTCTCCCTGTCTCCTTGAGACGAATACCTTGTTACTGGGGTCTTGATCATTGTTTTAAATGCATTACTCAACAAGTATCTAGCCAATCTTATTGGAGTGGTTTTCCACTGCATCCTCTTAGCTCTAATTTCTTAAAATCTTTAACTGCTAGTATTAAAGATGTGAAAGTTTCATTGTTTTGTGTTTATCCGTCAATCAGACGGACGGACTGAATGGATTTTAATATAATTTGGTATACAGGCAGGGTATGGGCTGACTTAGGTGACGTGATGTGATACTTTTTATCTCGACTAAATGCCCACATGGGATAAAAACAGGAATCTTGGTAATTCCACGCGGGCAAAGCGGCACGTATTTTTTTTATACCATTGGGGGGCAATCGAGCAAGTGGGTCACCTGATGGTAAGTTATAACCGCCATATCACATTAAAATAAGCATCCGAGGCCCTCTTGGGGTGGCAAACGCTTGCCCGCCTTTGCTTAAAAACCCTTATAAAACGAACAAAAAAATGGCAGTACCTGTAAAGAATATTGAGCATATTGATGACCTCCATTGGCGTGCTGTTGGCAGAGATTGTGGTGAAGCCGACGATGTCGCTGAAGAAGATGGTGACCGCGTCGAAGGACTCCGCCGGGACGGACCTCTGCGCGCGCAGGTGCCGCAGCACTGGGAGAGGTAGCATCCTGAACGTAAATCAACAGGTTATGATGCACGATACGTGGGTTACGTGAACTAATGTGTAGAGATTAAAATCATTTGCCCACAAAATACTTCGAACTGATCAGAAATTGGGCTTAAATTTTGAAGAAATGGTCGCTTGCTTATCGTTGTGACAGCATTTTGTGGAAAATCTGGTGACGGAGCAAAATCTAGTAATATTTCATTTCCTCGAATATGTCAATGCAAAAAGTTGTGGTGGTTGAATGAAATAAAACATACGACACTCTAGGCATTCTTAATGAAGTGATTTTCCTTTTACATGCCGTATAGTGCCGGCCCGACTAGGGCGTAAACACGACATTATAAACACACCAATTGCCTATCACCAAATTAGGCTCGAAGCTTGTACTTTATATGCTAGGGAACGGAAGTACATACAAATGACGATGTTCACCACACAAACATTTGCCCCTAGCGGGATTCGAACCCGCCACCCTCAGTTTTGAAGCCAGGGTCTCTGACCACTAGTCCAATGGGCCCGATTAAGTAGTAAATTACCTAAGTAAATAAAATAAATCTTACCTCGACAGCAGTAGGTCGCTTTTTTGTTTCTCAGCCATCAGTTTCTGCGAGCTAATTTCAATGGAATGAGTGAACGTCTGCAACCAATATAGAAAGAATAATCTATATTTGATATAAAAACAAATACAAATTTCTATAAAATTAGATAACTAAGGTTTCACGCGACTGGGACCAATAAGCACTGGGACCACGGTCCCATTTGCCTGAGACCACGTCTCACAGTTCTAGTTAGCAGGAACACAAAATAAAAATTTTCACTTCTAAAAGCGTGGTTAGGAAGTTTTAGAATGTAGGCCACCTTTTATTGCAAAAAAATGGGATCTGAAATCCACGCGGACGAAGTCGCAGGCGGCAGTTAGTCTATTAAAAAACACTTAGTACGTTCAGTGTTGATCCTGTAAACACTAAATATAATATTCCTATACGTTATTTGTTGCCGGTAAAGGAGTTATTTAGTAATTAGAATATATTCATTACCGACTAACAAGAACGCGTGCATCAATTTAAACCTATTAATAGGAAAAAGACACAAAACTACTCTACATAGAATAGTTTTGCGTCTTTTTCCTCATCCTAGCATCTTACGACCTATTTACAATTACGTTAAATATCAAAATGAAAGAAAAATGAGTTTTAGGGATACTTTGACTTCTTTTCCATCTATCCCTACCGGTAAGGACTTTCTGGTAGGGATAAATAAATAATAATAAATATTTCACAACATCACATACATTGATCTGACCCCGTGTTAAGTAGCTTAAGCACTTGTGTTACAGACATCAGAATTAACAGTGGTATTACAAATATACTTAAATAGATACATATAACACCCAGACCAGGACAAACAGACATGTTCATGCACACAAATGTTTGTCCTGTGCGGGGATCGAACCCGCGACCTCTCGCGTAATAGGCAACATGTTGACCATTACGCCAAGCGGGTCGTCAAATGGATAGATGGATTACATAATTTATTTGTTTTACAATGTATTATAGCCTGTAGAATTATATATAATGTACAAGCATAACTTATTCCGTAACTATTTTCATCTGGTGGCAAAGACGTAAATATTTTCGATTGACTTCAATTCCACATACTATGAAATTCAATACAAAAAAATATGCTTCTTCCAGAGAATAGTTTTACGACCAATTACCTAAATGGTTGTCGGTGGTCGGTTAACTAAATATTTTTTTAATGAAATCATCCAGTCGAGACGACGCGACTTGCCAGACGGTAATTGTCTCCACGAATTATTATATATTTATTACTTACAACAACAATGTGATTTATTTAGAGTAACGTAATTCCGTACTCATTATTTTACTTTTCAAATGCATTCGTTCGGGGAATTTCACACCAGACCACGTCACAATTAAAAGATCTTTACCGCGTCAGTAAATTACCTAATATTACTCACAGGCATTGTGCAACTGCTTAAAATAACAGGCCTAGTCAATCATAGAAAATAAATAGTACTAGCAAAAGTGTAAGTAATAACTGTTTTTCTTGTGAGAAGAGCATCTAAACTATAAAAATTTAAAGTCATAGAGATTTTGAGTTCAAAATAATGGCGCTGGACCAAAATCATACTAATCATACTAACATTATAAATGTGAAAGCTTGTGTCTTTGGATGTTCGTCTGTCTAACACGCTGAAACTACACAACGGAATTTGATAAAATTTGGTTACAAGCAGGGAATGGGCTGACTTAGGTGACTTTTTATCCCGATTAAACTCTCCCATGGGATGACAAACTAGAATCATATTATTTGTTCAGGACTTGTTTAAACTGTGAAAAAATGAAACCTGCCACCTCTGCTTCTAATTCTTAACTATTCCACCAAATCGTCGCTAGCGTTGGCTGAGGGAACTAAATCAGAAGGCCAAAGTCTGCTTTATTTGACTTACTTATGTAGTTCGATTTACATTTTTATTCCATATCACGGTCAATTCAATTGTAAGTTTAATTTCCTCACAAACTGTCGTTCTTATTTCAACAAAAACAGAAATATTTCACAAGTTACCACATTTTGAGGTATGGAAATCAAAAATGACCGCCGGTCATTCGTTCATCCGTGACTCACATAACAGGATAACCCCGCGTGTAATATATAAGAGAGACACCAAGGACCATTCTTCAGTCGTCCTACAAACGAACACAGAGACACAAGTGCACCAGAGACTTTAAGAAAAGTTTGACGAACAAAAAGTTTTGTTGACATTTTTTTTTACGTTTGACGGACTAATTATTACATATTACATCAAAATGCATTCCTTAGTGATATTCATTGGCATTGTTGCCGTCGCGTGTGCTTTACCAGTGAGAGACAGTGACAAAACATTGATCGCACAAATAAGCCCGATTATCGACAGTGATATAATTCCGCTAACACATCAAGATAAAGTAGTGCGGAGAAGTAGGAAGAAGAGATTTATAACAAGAGTTGGGATTTGTGCTGACAACCACATAATGGTGTATCAGATCGGTTGCATGACCTGCAAAGAGTAAGTAAATTATTTATTTACATTATTTTTATCTAAATGAGATCGATGGTGGCCTAATGGTGAGGACCACTCCTTACATACGTGAGGTCCGTGGTTAGAAACCGGACCCGCACCTAACCGTAACCATAATCCAATCAGTCTGGTTCCCCTCTAAGGGTTACGAATCGTACCATCAATCAGACCATCGTAACTTACGATGGTCTGATGGCAGTCACTTCACTGTGATAACCAGACTGATAAAATCTTGGATCATGGTCAAAGCGGACCCTGCACAGAAACGGGATAAAAGTTAGGAGGATGATATGATTTTTATCTAAATGGTAGATTCCATATACCCATGTGTATAATAGGTAGGTGTGTGTTTAGCAAAATGTGAATTTATTATGTTTAACTAGTAAGCAGACGAAATATATAAACCAGATTAATAAACAAAGTTTTAGCAGTCGAAAGTTAAGTTTTCGATTCGTAATGATGATTTAGGTAATAGGATACTTTTTAACCTGATTGAATAGTCACATGAGATACGATAGGTAAAAACCTAATGTTAAAATAAAATAAGTTGAAAACTACAATTCGCTAATGGAACTCTATAGGTATATAATGTATTATAAGTTTGAGAGCTTTCCCTTTCTTAAATACTTAGAAAGCACGAGATAAATAGAAATACGAATGTAATTTTAATCATTTAAGCCATAGATTATATTATCCGATACGCATGGCGTCGAGAACTATTTTACACATTGTTTACACACTTAGATCTCTCATCTAAGGTAGCAATTTTGAGCCTTACCTCATTGAGATAGGTATTAACATGCTTGAATGTAAAACGCATAAATAACAAATAATTGCAGTCTATAAATGCGACTGTGATTTAATTATATAATTACTGGACCGTTTCTATTAAGTAAGAATTATTTCATTTTCCTTGTACATCTACGACTAAAAGAGAAAAAGTATTAAACAGGTACTTTTAAATTCTAAATAAACTATTTTGATACATTTTTTTTGTAACAGATAAAGTGCTTTTTGTAACCCAAAAAGAAAGTTTCTTTTTATCATATTTCTAAATAAATTATCATTGTGATGAGCATAAAAGTAGAGAGGAGGCCTAAATCTAGAGCCGAGATTCCTGTAGAATTTCCATGAGCGCATGTAAGCTCATTTTCTCTGTGATGTATGTTAACTGTTGTTACAACGTCAAAATTATTCGATAGATGGAGACATCATAAAGTAGTGATACTTTTTGTATTTGATTGTACTCGAACAGGGGTGAACCTTTTTTTTTGAATAAGTTTCATCATTATTCTCAACACCAGTTTAAAGCAATGTATATGATGATTTCACGAAATATTCATTATTATGAATCAACTAGCGGCCGCCAGCGACTCCGTTCGCATGGGTTTCGTTTCCGTACACAGTGTTACTATAGATAGCATAAAGCCTTCCTCGACAAATTGTAAGTGGACTATCCAATACAAAAGATTAAGTCAATTCGAACCAGTTGTTACTGAGATTAGCGCGTTCAAACCAATCTGGATCAGGATGTTACACGTGTTATTGTGAGTCAACCATGAAAGATAAACATATACTGTTAAGGGATATTTTTTAGGCAATTTTATGAAGAATATTTCCGTCGTACATGATTTTTATGTAACTTTAACCATTAAAGCTGCACACGCGACAGAAGCTTAAAAAATGGAGTAAATTCTCCCGTTTTCCCAATATTTCCCTTGACTACTCTGCTCCTATTTATTGTAGCGTGATGAAAAGTATCCTATAATATGCCCAGGAGTATAAAGAATAATTGTACAAAGTTTCGTCAAAATCCGTCCAGTAGTTTTTGTTTCTATAAGGAACATACAGACAGACAGACAGACAGACAGACAGACAGACAGACAGACAGACAGACAGACAAAAATTTTACTGATTGCATTTTTGGCATCAGTATCGATCACTTATCACCCCCTGATAGTTATTTTGAAAATATATTTAATGTACAGAATTGACCTTTCTACAGATTTATTATAAGTATAGATATGCTCTTATTACAATGGAAACCTCCCTATAAATACTGTAGAATACATATTATGTTTTGCAATACACGCAGAATTTTCGTATAAATGAGAATCAAACCTAGTTGGCATTTTATTGTATCCTGTCGATTGACATGTTTTTCATGAATGGCCGCCGAAACTAGATTTTTCAAAATGGCGGACTTTGTAGGTATGCCATTTAGTTCCAGGATGAATAACGAAACTAGAGGTGAGCTTTCAATGTTTTCCCGCCAAAATTGTTACTATCGCGTGTATCGATAAGTAAATTAGTCAAGTGGATACTTTCGCGCCAAAACTGTTACTAACACGTGTATCTACGTAATCATACCTAATTAAAGGTGATAAGCCCGAAATGATAAATTTTAATGGATCATTTATTACTTTCACAGATTATTATCTATGATAAGGCAGTTCAATAATTACTTAGCCTAAATATGAAAAAAACATATTTTTAAGAAAGTTTAGATTTATTTTACAACACTGTCTCCTTTCAAATCGATACACTTGGCACCGCGATGCTGCAACCATTTAAACCCATCCAAAAAATACTATTTCCCGAGGCCTCCAAAATAGGTCTCTGGGGCGGCGATGACCGCATCATTCGACCCAAATCTTTTTATGGCGAGCGATTTTTTCGAAATTGGGAATAAGAAGAAATCACAAGAAGCCACAATTAGGGATTACGATGGATGGAGCAACAATTTGTAGCTCAATTCTACCAATTTGGCCATGACACCTACGAAGGTGTTAGCCGCCGCGTTGTCGTGGTGGAGCAGCACTTTTTGCTTTTCCTAATGCGGGTCTTTTTTTTCAATTTGTCATCTAATTGGCCTGGTAAGTCAGAATAGTGGAGCCCCATAGTTGTTTTACCCTTCTCGATGTAATCGATGTAGATCTTACCCCGTGAATATAAAAAAACAGCGGCCATTGCCTTTCCGGCCGATTTAACAGTCTTCGCCTTCCTTGGAGCACATTTGCCGGGAAAAATCCTCTGTTTCGACTGTTCCCTGGATTTGGTGTGTACCAGCGAACCCACGCTTTGTTGACGGTCATAAAACGCTGAAAGAACTGCACTGGATAGCGTTGCAACAGGGTCAAACATGTTGCCGATGTTGTCTTACGGTTGCGCTTCTTGTCTGGTGGGAGCAAACGCGGCAGCCTCCGCGCCAACAACTTTTACACACCCAATTCATAGTGCAGAATATGGTGCAGTGTTCTTTTTGCAATGCCCACAGTCTCAGCTATCTCGTGAATCTTCAATCGCCGGGCTGCCACCACGATAACTTGGATTTTTTTTACCTTTTCCTCCGTAGAAGCCGTTTTTAGCTTGGGTTGGCTTCGCTCATCAAAAGCCGACGTGCGGCTTCGATCAAATTGATTAAACCAATTTTTGTCAGTCAACATGGAAGGAGAAGAGTCATCTTTCACAGCATTCAAGCGCTCTTTGATATCCATGCGCATTTTCCCTTCCAAAAACAAGAATCTAATCACTGAACGATTTTGTTGCTTTCCATTTTTGTAAAAACCGACCGACAAGCTCACTTCCATAGGCTGTCAAAATAAAACAAATGAAGGAAATAGACTGAAAAGTCCTCAGTATACTTCAAAACGTATTTACTGCACGATAGTAAAACATTTTCGAAATAATAGCAGCATCTGGCAGCGAGGCTAAGTACTTATTGAACGGCCTAGGTATTTTATATCGGCTACTTTGCCAAAACATCATCATTATATAAGTAAAAAAACATGGTGCCTTCCGAAGCACGGAGGAAGCTCGAGATGAAATTTTTCGGTCACCCATCCAATGACTGGCATCTGCGAACGTAGCTTAACTTTAGCAACCGCATGCCGAGTGCGTTAACCACTGCGCCATCGAGCTCCATAGTGGCATACCTACATAGTACACAGTCCGCCATTTTGTTGTATCATTAAGAGCTTTGATTACTTAACAGTTATTGTTTGTAATCACTTACCCTGTCGATTGACATGTGCTTCATGAATGGCCGCCGAAACTAGATTTTTTCAAAATGGCGGACTTTGAAGGTATGCCATTTAGTTCCAGGGTGAATAACGAAAATGGTTTCAGTGATTCGCTCAATGAAATTAAGTGTCTCCAAAAGACATTACAATGACAAATTAGAAAATTACAACAAATCGATAGCACAAACCGTATAAGAAAGTCACTATGCTGGCAAATATGGCTATTTTAATTATTGCACCACTTTTTCATATATTTCGTCATCACCTTTCTCTACTATTCACATCACATCACATAGTCTCCAGATTTAAATATTTCTTCCAAATGTTTCAAATTCAGTAAAATGATTAAAATAAATAATAAAGAGGTTACCTGTCCATTCAATGTTTTCCCGCCAAAATTGTTACTATCGCGTGCATCGATAAGAAAATGAGCTACGCAGTGGATGTGTTCGCGCCAAAATTGTTACTAACATGTGTTATCTAAGTAATAATACCTACTTCAAGGTAATAAGCCCGAAATGATAAATTATGTATGTAATTGATCATTTAATACTTTCACCGATAATTATCTATGATAATGTATTTGATATCGGCTTCTTTGTCAAAACAGCATCATTTTATAAATAAATGAACATGGTATTTTAAATAAAATTATTAAAGGTATATTTTGTGACGCGACGGGGCCGGTAATACCCATTTCCCCATCACCTCGTAATTGAGCTAAAAGACACTCAAATGGGGGGATAGCGCAGTTGCAATCCCCTCGGTAGCATATGCAGCACCATTTTTATTCTCGCATTTGCGTGCAATAACTACAGGCTAGCTGAACCTGCAGCCGTTATCCCAATACCTACATACTAAAACCCCGCGGTTTTATTACCACCCCTATGGTGGGAGGGACTTGTACTCGTGCCCGGCGGTGCCTTTTTCTTTTTTTTTTTTTTGGCGTATGCCTAGTCTGTTTCCGGGGACACCCTAACCACACACCATAACACACACCTTAACCATCTTAACACCTGCAGCACCTGTCAGGCCAGGTGGGCGTGTTAACACCTTTAATAACTGCCTGCCTGGCATGGTGAATATAGTTATACACCCCCCCATCTCTGGGGGTCTAGCAGTGGTATACGACAGTTTATACGACAATTTATTAGGAACGAGCGGCCGCCCGCTACTTCGTCCGCGTGGTTTCAAGTTTCCACACACATATTATGTATAATACTATAGTCTAAAGCCTTTCTAGTCAAATGGACTATCCAACGCAAAATAAATTTTATAAATCGACCAGTAGTTTCTGAGATTAGCGCGTTCAAACAAACAAACAAACAAATAAACTCTTTTATATTAGTATAGAAGGTACCTATAGATAAAACTTTGGTTTTAGGGAATATGACGTTCTTACTTATTACGTTAATAAAAATGATTCTTCTTTCCTTTATCTGACCAATGACTATGTTTTGTTACAGATACGAAGAGTTAACCGAAGAAGAATGCCCAAGTTAAAACAACAAGTTCTATCCGACGGCGCTTGAATTAAAAAGTATGAGATTTTGATTTAATCTCATCAATGCGTTTTATGCACAAATAATAAGAAAGAGGCAGCAACTCTAAATTAAGAATTAAAACGACGCAAATTAAGAATTCATTGTGAATGAAAACTGAAAAATTCAAATGGGAGCATCATCATTCAAGACTCATCACTCTGTACTTCACAACATACAACTAGGAAATATTGTGTTATATTCGCTTCTGTTGAGAATCAGGATGTAATTTTCCCATTTATCCACCGTGGTGACGAAGTCTGTGTCTACAAACGGAAATAGGCCCATTTTTGGGCCTACAACAACGCTTAGGTAATCGCAGCAAAAAACACAAGATTTCATTAAATAGCAATAATGACAATGACATTAGTAACCAAAAAATATATTGTAAATATCAATTAATCCATGAACAAATCTTATTACTTATTACTTTATCGAAAAAAAAAACAAATGGCATAGACACTCGTATTAAAATTACGGTACAAAAGACTTAACGCAAAATCGATAATTTTATAAAATAATTATTTAGACTAAGTTTGTGTTCAAAGAGTTAAATTAATGAACTCTGTGTTGGGTGTTGATGTATTTAATCATAAGTTTAAAGTTAAGAAACTCAATAAGATACAGCACGGGTATTTAATGCTACTTAAATTATTATTTATTTATTATTAAAATAAGTTAGGATAGGTAGCTAATTAAGCATTATTAAATGTGTTAATGTAATATTACTTTAATTAATAACCGACAATTATCGAGTACCCGAATAAAGTAAGGAATAATGCTAAATAAATTCGCAAAATGTGATAACTGTATTCAAAATTAGACAGAATCGTATCATAAATATATAAAGTATGGAAATGAAAAAAAAAACACAGTTATTTTCACGATTTTCTTGTAAAATGAACGAGGCAGGCTATATCTATAGATTTTTTAAGTATATTGTAGAATGAGAATATTGTATAGAAGTGTATTGAAGAGAGGAATGATTCATCTACCGAAGTAAATCATTCCATATGTTATTATTGAAACTCAGCCAGTAAACATCGTATCTTAATAATACTTACAAGCATGTTCAAAGAAAATACAAGAGTTAACAAAATTCATGTAAATATTGCTTTAATTTGTAAAATTGTAGTGTTCGTTTCATCATGGGAACAAATGACTTATAAATGTATTATTTACTGTTATTTATTTCATAGTTAAATTAATTTATTTTAGTTAAGTCAAACCATGGCTCAATTACCTACTTGATGTGAATTTATAAATAAATCTTTACTGAAACTGTTATTTTATTTACCCTTGTCATACACGTACAAACCTCCATCATAATCCTAGCGCTTATCCCGGTTGCATCCTTGGCCTTGCATCCAGGGTACGCTATAACTATAATCCGGAGTACCAGGGTGGTTATTACAATGGAGCGACTGTCGTCTGACCTCCGTAACCCTTACAAGGGAAATCAGGCAATTTGGATCATAGTCGGGACCATCGGCTTCCGCAGCACGGAATCATCATTCTAATCGGACAATCAGGAGATCCAAGCCTGCAACGTGCTAACAAATATGTGAAAACGAACAAAAAGTAATCCCCGCGTATTTGAACCCACGACTCACGAGGTTTGAGCCCAGATTTATAACCACTACACCGCGGAGGCAGCTCATAGTCATACAGGTACGAAGAACCCGTGGCCTACATTCAATTTTTATATAACGTAAATAAGTGTAAGAGTAAATATGTAATAATATGTATGTAGAAATTATTGTTCCAATCGCTTTTATCTTGCCATACCCTTACAGGGTCCATGTATATTTTAAGTTAAGTTTTATTTAGCTTAATATCATGTATGGTGCAAGAATAATAAATAAATTAATAAATAAATAAATTAGTCGTCAATAAACACTTCTTCTCAGCTGGCCACTAACGATGAAGTGCTAGAAAGTCAAAAGAATATAAGACGTGTGTAAACTTGCTTCAGTGTAAAAGTTGCAAAATTATGAGGACCTAACGTAAGTCATAAATTATGAATAACTAGCGGAAGCCAGCGACTTCGCCCGCGTGGATTTCGGTTTATCCCATGGGAGCATTTAATCGGGATAAAAAGTATCCTATCACCTAAGTCAGCCCATAACCTGCCCGTTTACAAAATTTCATCAAATCCGTTCAGTAGTTTCACCGTGATTGACGGACAAACATCCAAACAAACAAACTTTCACATTTATAATATAAAGTAATAAGATAATAATAAAATAAAAAAGACACCTGCATCTGATTCTTATCATAAAGTTTCGTTATAAGTCCAAAGGTCTTTCTCGATGGATGGGCTACCTAACACGAAAGTTTATATTATATTCAATACTAATATACCTAATAAAGCTGAAGAGTTTATTTGTTTGTATGTTTGTTTGAACGCGCTTATCTCAGGAACTACTGTTCCGAATTAAAAAAATATGTATTTTTGTGTTGGATAGTCCATTTGACGAGGAAGGCGTTAGGCTATTATGGTATACTAGCCTTCCGTCGCGGTTTCACCCGCTTTTCTTTTTTCAAATACCCCCCTTCCCCCCGCTTTTCCGGGATCAAATGTAGCCTATGTTCGCCGGGGATAGTGAGACTAGCCAACAGTTAAAGAATTATTCAAATCGGTCCAGTGGTTTTTGAGTTACATACAAAAATACAAATCTTTCCTCTTTATAATACATATATGAAGTGCCGAAGCAACAGAAGATTTACAATGACCCGAGCTCTAAGAGACCTTGCAATCCTGTGTCGGAGTTTCAGTTTACGGCTCCTACCATAGAAGAACTAGACCGACAGATAAGAAGGAAAGCATCAAGTTCATCTCCGGGGCCCGATGGTATTCCTTACATTGTATATAAAAAGTGCCCATCCGTGTGTAGACATCTTTTAAATATATTTGGTAAGATTTGGTCGAAAAAGCAGATTCCGGAAGTATTTGGTAAAGCTGTTTTCGTGCTCATTCCTAAAAAGGAGACAGTCACTGATCCAAAAGACGTTAGACCGATAGCTCTTACAAACACGATATCGAAAATATTTTTCTCGATCTTGCAAGATAGAATGTCAAAATTTATGTTAAGCAACGAATACTTTACGCCAAAGCACCAGAAGGGGTTTTTACCAGGAGTTTCTGGTTGTTTAGAACATAACACATTGTTGGCGGAAAGTTTGAAGGATGCCAGGAGACACGAAAGACAAATAGCGGTGTGCTGGATTGACCTAGAGAATGCATTTGGCTCAGTTCAGCACGAGCTGATGTTTTTCGCGTTAGAATGGTTTAACTTCCCCCCTTTGGTTTTAGATTTAATTAAGTCATATTATTCTAATTTATCTTTTGTAATTAGCTGTAAAGATGGATACACAAAACCTCTAAATTATAATATTGGTCTTTTTCAGGGATGCTGTTTATCCCCTATAGTATTTAATGTAGTTATAAATATTTTAATTGACACATTGATTTTTCAGGAGAAGAAATGGGGTTATCGGTTTAAAATAAATAATCAGTACACAGAATCAATCCTAGCCTTTGCTGATGATCTCGCAATCTTGACACGAAACCCGAAGCAGTGTCAAGTGTTATTGAAAAAGGTGGATGAGTTCTGTGCTTGGACTGACGGCATGAAGGTGAAACCAAGTAAATGCTATTGCTTATGTCTGGGTAGACGAGATACGAAATTTACATCTTATGACCCTGGACTCACGATTGGCGGTCAGAATGTTGCCACAATTTCTGAAGCGCTCCCGTTCAAATTTCTAGGCAGAAAGATAGACTATAGAGGCCGCACACCATCTTTGGATGGTATTGTTGAGGATTTCATTGATTCCATTAGTAGGGTTGAGAACCAGCCCATAGGGAACATTAAGAAGCTATGGATCTACAACAACTACCTGTCCTCGCGCTTGTCTTGGCCTTTCCTCGTATACGACTTCAGCAAAACCCTTTTATCGCGACTGGACGCCGTTGTTGTGAAATCGTTGAAGTCTTGGACTGGATTAGCCCACTCGGCAGACCCCTCTACACTATTTAGGGGCAAAAATAGTTTTGGGATGAACCTAAACAAGCCATCGGAGCTTTACAAACATCTTAGAGTTACCAAGATGCACATTCTGGGTAAATCGAAAGACAACGCAGTGGCAACACTCCCAAAAGATAAGAATATGAGTGAGTTAGAGTCAAGGTTACGGTTCCATAAGCAGTTTATGGTGGGAGCGCAAACAAACAGGGTAGGATTAGGAAGTCGAGGAAGAGAGGATGACCGGAACATCATTAAGTCTTTTCTGCGAATGGATGAAGATAACGAGTATAGAGTACATGCGCTTAATCTTGAAATGCAAAACGAGTGGGTGTCCCTTGGTGAGTTTTGTATCCCTTTAGCATTGAAGTGGCGGTCGATACTGTACGATTGGTCTCCGGCGTTGCTTAAATTCTATCTGAATGCCTTTCAGTTGACCCTACCCGATCAGAGCAACCTTGTGAGGTGGGGAATGGCAGTAGACAAAACATGTTTACTCTGTGGCGAGGCCGTAGGTACCGCGAGGCATTTGTTGGTGGGATGCAGAGTACTCCTAGACAGAGGTCACTACTCTCGCCGCCATGACGGAGTGTTGCAGATCATACGTGAAGCGGTGAGCCTTTCAATAGCAAGAGCAGCAAAAGGTTTGACGACGAATACAAAGAACATCAACTTCGTCAAGGAAGGATCTACCAAGAAGTCCAAAGTCAAACCTTACTCCATCGTTAGTGCAGCTCCAGATTGGAAGATCATGATGGACATGTATGAAAAGCGCTACACTATTCCAGAAGACATTGTGTTATCGTCGTCTAGACCAGACCTTTTCGTTTATTCTAGAAAACTTAAGCGCGTACTGTTGGTGGAACTTACTGTTCCATGGGAGACAAACATTCCCAAAGATCACGCGTTTAAAACAAATAAGTATTATGACCTAACCAACGAGATGACTAAAAATGGTTATATAGCACGGTTGTATGCTGTGGAAGTGGGTGCGAGAGGTATACCAGCGAAATCTCTCTACAACCTACTGAAGGACTTAGGATTACCAAGATCTAATATTAGCTCGTTACTGGAAAGAGCAACTAAAGCCGCTTTACTCGGCTCATACCAAATATGGTTGGGAAGGGAGAGGAACGTCATCGGTGAAGGTGATCGTTAGTATACTATAAAGGGGCCCCTTAAACCTACACGCTGGGTCGCAAGTCCCAGGCACCGACTGACATTCCTCTCTGTTCCACGCGATGGACCCGGCACCCGCACGGAGAATCCATGGATAGCTAAGAAGTTCGTCTCTCTCTAGCTGCCCGCCCCGGCTTCGCCCGTGGTACTTACTTACATTTATTATACATACAAACCTTCCTTAAGAATCACTCTATCTATTAAAAAAAAACCGCGTCAAAATCCGTTGCGTAGTTTTAAAGATCTAAGCATACATACGGACATACAGCGAAAGCGACTTTGTTTTATACTATGTTATTAGTGTAGATACCTATGTGTCGGACAGAGTCGCGGGCGGCCGCTAGTAAGTAATAATAACCGGCTGAATAAATTTTCTTTTATTTAGCCGATATAATGGCCTTGAAATTTAAGTGCATTCTGTGAAAAACATTTTAAGCCTAACAATCAATTATTCTTATAATCTATTGATATCATTTTTATCGCACCAATTGTTTTATTGAAATATTGTTATTATATTTATGCGCAATATGGTAACGAAAGTGTGCGTTATCCGTCATTCTATAAAATGTCTAGGAAAAACATGAAATATAAAATTGATTATACAGGAAATGTTCCTGTAAAATGATAATCTATTCAGTATTTCGTACTAATCATAATATTGTTAATGGCGAGTCTCGCATGTCTTTTCGACTGATATAATCTTTGCATTTGTTGTTGTCTTTAATCTATTATTTACTGAAAGTCCTTTTTAAAGTAACATACTTTTTGTGTGTCTCTTAATGTGTTTCACAACCAAAAACATATTTCAACAAAATATAGCGAAGTTGAACGTTACTCATCTAAAAATCGATTAACTGCATGTCCTCACCTTATATTTGAATTTCACACATTGCCGGTAACATAATCTATAGGTACATACAATTCATTTATCACAAGGACTATCAAGAATATTAATCACCCTTTCTAGAAATTTCCTGAATACCTACCGATATTTTAATTTATCAAAATATTTTTAATAGCACGTGGCTTTCACGTGATTTTCGTAAAAAGTTAAAAATAATGTATCTAACTCCGTGTTAAGTAAAAATTTGTATTAACAATGGGATAACAAATGTGCTAAAATAAATATTCTAACACCCAGACCAGGACAAACAGACATGTTCATGCACAAAAATGTTGTCCTGTGCGTAGATCGAACCCGCGATTTTTGGATAAAATTATGTAATTGCAATTAACATGAGTAAAATTTTTCTTCATTAAATAAAACGTGGCACCTTAACTTACCTTAAGACAATTTTATTCCCATATCATTTGCACATTTTTTCAAGCACAAACTTCAAGAACAGTCCCTTAATATTTTAAGGCGGTTTTTTTCAAGCACAAACTTCAAGAACACTCCCCTAATATTTTTATCTGTTTCAAAAACTCTAGAAGCTTCTATAACAAATAAAGTTACGAATTTTTGAAGACGACGTCAACGACGACGAAGGCGACGACGACGACTAGTCGTCGTCGTTTTACCGAGTAACGTATCGACGGGAAAAAAAGATAAAAGCGCATTTAGCGGGGGGCGATTATGAGAAATACTAACGAAATCATTCGATTATGTCTCGAGATATCTCGATTATAGCAGTACCAGTACCAGTAGTAACAACTTATAGTTACTATTTTTTTATTTATATTCATATTTATTTATTTATTAATATATATAATTAATTATTTATATTTATTTATATATTTTCAACACTGCTGAGTAGTGCAACCAAAATTTACTTAACATTTATGTAATCTAATCTATACATAAATGTACTCATATAGCGAACAACTATAACATTTTGAGATCAAAAACAAAATGTACCTAATAAATACTAAAACACAATCAAAATATTGCAAATGATATTATTACATTTTCATCATCATCATCCTAGCGTTTGTCCCGGTCGCATCCTCGGCCATTGCCTTGGAGTCCAGGGTCCGCTAAAGATATTATCACATTGTATAGGTTTTTTTAAAACACTAAATAAAACTTGTGTGTGACTTCTTGTCTTAATTTATCTTCCAAACATAACGATAAATTAACGATTATATGCTATTCGAAGCCTCGAATCGAAGACACGATTAGAAATCGTAATATTTACTAATTCCATAATCGATTAACACTATTACTTATACAAATAAATCGACTATGCCGATCGTTCATAATCGCCCACCGCTAAGTTCGAGATAAGCGAAACGCGCGATAAAGACGTACGAAATCATATCTTTTTGAGCAATAAATAGCGATGCGCTGATCGCACCAGCCATACCGTTTTCACCGCTCGCGCCGCACTCAAGCCTCACATTCCGAGAAAAACTCAACGACAAAACGTGATAAGTAAATTCCTAGTGACTTTTAATCGAAAAACATGAACTTTTTCACTTCAATGGTTACCAAACATCTCTTGGGTCTCTTTATGTCGGTTCTCGCTCTCTTGATTCTCTGTAAAGCTTTAAAGACAGCTCCGCTGCCGGGAAACCTGACAGATGCAACAACAGTTACTATTTGCAACCATGATAATGTCGACAATAACGTGGAAGGTGCCAATAAAACATTATATTCCAATGAAATTGCCACGCCAGAAGAGCCTACTGCTAAAAAATCAAGGTCAAAAAGAACAGCACTCAATGGTCCTGACAGCAAGTGTCCGGACGGAATGATTTTCATACAATTTACTGGTGGCTCTGGACAGTGTGTGAGAAAAGACGAGTAAGTTTTATTTTATTAATTCTTAAACGTCAACCTGTCACAACGTGAAAATTGGGAAAATAATTATCTGTATTTTAAATAATTTCTTTACCAGCTCCGAATATAGAGCATCACCAGTAGTGAAATTGACATCGTGGATTATTGTTCTCCTGCGTTTAATTTAAGTCATTCATTTACATAATATTATGGTTACATAGTAATAAAGTTATTTATTACTCGGATAGCCAAGCAGGACATGTACGCTGACTTTGACAAACTCATTGAATTTCAGTGATAAATTATTAACCAAAGAAATTTATAAAAGTAAAATTAAATTATAAGTTAAACCCAAGTAGTAAAGGGTAGGTAAGGAAACACAAAAAAAAAATTAGGATAAAAAATGGATGGGAAACCGAGACGCAGTTTTCCGAACGTAATTTGCTGATATCAGAGCTACCGCGTTAGTTAAACTTAACTAGGTATACTTTTATTTTATTGTGTTATAGCAGCCTCCAGCGACTCCGTCCGCGTAGGTTTCGGTTTCCGCACACAGTGTTACTATAGAAGCTTAAAGCCTTCCTTGACAAATGGTAACTGGACTATCCAACACAAAATATTTTGTCAATTCGAACAAGTAGTTCCTGAGAACAGTGCGTTCAAACCAATCTGGATCAGGTGTTGCACATGTTATTGTGGGTCAACCATAAAAGATAGACATATGCTGTTCGGGGATATTTTTAAGGCAATTGTATGTAAAATATTTTCTTCATACATGATTTCTAGATTTGACTTTAACCATTAAGGCTGCACACGCGACAGAAGCTTAAAAAATGGAGTAATTTCTCCCGTTTTCCCAACATTTCCCTTAACAGCAGTGTATGCTCCTATTAATTCTAGCTTGATGAAAAGTATTCTTTAATATGCCCAGGAGTATGAAGAATAATTGTACCAAGTTTCGTCAAAATCCCTCTAGTAGTTTTTGTATACAGACAGACAGACAGACAGACAGACAGACAGACAGACAGACAGACAAAAATGTTACTGACAGCATTTTTGGCATCAGTATTGATCACTAATCACCCCCATATAGTTATTTTGAAAATATATTCATGTACAGAATTGACCTCGCTACAGATTTATTATAAGTATAGATAGATCACAAAAACACTTAGATAATCGTATAAAAATAATTTGTTAATTTGTGAATGTAGAGTTGCACATTCGTTGCCTGCCTGAATTAAGTTGGATGAAGAATAATGTCAATAATTATAACGTCCAACTGAACTTGTATTTGTCAATTGAGTTTTTCCATCAAAAACTTTGTCAAAAAATCCTATGATTATGTTCAGTATAACCCTCATTGCCAAAATGGTACGAGGTTAACAATGGTTAATCAATCTTTGAATCAAACGGAACGAATAATGAGTCGTCATATCTCTTGTTTTGTTTGCAGGTACTCCGACGACGAATATATTTTTATGCAGAGCAAAAACAAAAACCAGAGTGACGACAAAAACGAGAACAACGTCAAAATCGAGAGCAACCTCAAAAATGAGACCGTCGACAGAAACCAGAGCGACGTCAAAAACCAGAGCAATGACAAAAAACAGGGGGACGACAAAACCCCGCTATACAAGAAAATGTATAATAGTTTATTAAATTTTTATTCGTATTTAGTAAAGGTAAGCAAAACTCCTAATTACTTAATTTTGGATACATCTAATTTTTTAATAGAATAGACCCAAACACACACAAATACAGCATAGACCCTTCACAACACATCGTTTGTTTGTACCATATTATCATGTTCATGTAATCATGTTACAACAGCAAACATTTATTTATTAATTATTTTAACCAGAGCTTCGGCGACAAAAATTGAAGACAAAGACAAGAACATACGACAACGACAACGTCAAACATCGACGACAACAGCATCGACGACAACAGCTGAATCGAAGACTGCAGCCAGAGGTGCGATTCACTAAGCGCAAATGCCACAATCTCACGGCTGTATCAACGGCGACAGTAGTTTTTTTACTAGTAATTTGACACTGTCAACGATTACACAGCCGCGAGATCACGACATTTGCGCTTAGTGAATCGCCCATCTGTACGTCGATGGTATAATGGTGGACGAGCGCGCTACGCTTTGCTGCTACTCTAATGTTTTAACTACATATGTTTTAATCATAGAGTTAGTTACTTTTAAGTTAAATTAATTGAGTTTTAATCCTTATGTTAAGTTATGAATAATTGTATTTAATCATCCTTAATTAGGTATTCTAAGCGGTAACAAATTATTAAAATGTTGACACTTTCTTTTAAGACTAAGATATCATAGCAGTCGGAGCCAACTAAAGCATCGACTATTATTTTCATTATTCTTATCGGGTCACTCTGCTTAAACTGTAGGTGTTACAAGGAGTCAGCAAAAAACATTAATTGAGTGTCGTAACTTGTCAAGCAGTAATAACACGATATCACAAATCTGGGTTTATTAACAGGGTTAAATATCCATCTATGATTATTATTTTGTGGTAAGCTTTTAGTGCTTGCTATCGATTGTTTTTTTGAAAAAATAAATATCCAACATTTGTTGTTCTTTTATTATCCGTCCCATAATTATATGCATTTCGATCCAAAAAAAGTACTTTCAACAACATTAAAGTTATGAGTTAAAGAGGTGACGTGCAAAATAATTTGTTTGCAGGCAATGAAAAAGTAGAATCAAAACTTTGGCTTATTCACTATCTCGTCACAATCTTCTCTACACTCACACACAACTGGCCACATCAGTTGGTAAAATAAATCTCATCATCAGTGTACATATTTCATTTCATTCCCAGCTAGGCAAAGACCTCTCCTCTCAGCCGGTATCAGTAATATTTGATATATAAAAAACCTCATTTGTACTGGCCTCAATATTCTAGTAGTTTAACTACCGAGCCGACATCTCATGTCCCACGGTCCGATTCTTGAGTCTAGCAAAATTTTATCTCAGTAAAGTAGCACTTCGTACTGCTGTGCTACTATTTCTGCTGGTGAATAAGGTAGCCAGAGCCCAGTTGTGGAGGGTATGGGGTTTTAAAGACAGGCAACGCATCTGCGATCCTTGTGCGGTTATTGAAGTCTATGGGCAACGGTGATCACTTCCAAACAAGTGGCCCTCTTGTTCGTTAAAAAAATATGTCGGTTTTTTTAAGTTCATCCCGGGATTTCCTACTTTTGCCCTGCTGTGGTAAATTAATAGGCCGATACTTTACATGTTACTAGCTTTCTGCCCGCGGCTTCTCCCGCGTTGAATTCGGTTATATTGCAAACAATATTTTGGTTTTCTCTCAGGCATAATAATTTTTCCGGGATGAAAAGTACCCCATTAATTAATCCGGACTTCTAACTATACGCCTGCAATATTTCAAAGCAATAGGTACAGTAGTTACGGCGTGGCAAACAAACAAACTCACTTTTTGATTAAAAATATAAGTAAGGAGGTTAAGGTCTAATGCAAAGCTTAAAGCTTTAAATCACATTCTGTTCTCACCAGATAAACGCTTTGGAACAATGTTATCACAAAAAACGCACGCATGCGCATGCGACAACAACGCACTCAGAGGTGCAATTCACTAAGCGCAAATGTCATAATATTAACGCTGTGTCATCGGCGACAGTCTTATTTAGTACTAATTTTGTACTGTACTTAGGAGAGAAAGAGACTACGACCTGCGCGTGCGACGAGGTTTTCTGTTTCAGGCTTTCCGTATAGGAATTTTACTTATGCTCTATAGGCACAGTGCGTAGCGATGACTCCGCCATCTCGTGACTCATATTCAAAACTCTTACTCTCAATGTCGGTAATTCTTCTGTCAAACCACAGAAAAACACGGTGCCTTATTCTACCATCTAGTGACTCATATTCAAAACTTTTACCGTCAATGTCAAAATCTACTGTCATACCACAGATAAAAAATCGGGATTGTAACGCCCTCTATAGTTTCTGCACGGTGCCTATTGCGCAACCCCCCCCCCCGCCACGTACTAATACCACGTGGCTTAGGGTTACAAAGGATCGATACTTTTCATATCGATACCGTTATGGATAGTAAACTGGTAAAAATATTGAGTATCGACTAAAATAAGAATAATCTTCTAATAGCCATTTCCTATTCCTAAGTTCTCGAAACCATGTGAACATCAATACATATTGTTCATTAACTACATGCCTTAAAATATTTCGACTGAAGATGATAAATTATTACATATTTACAAAAGATGACTAAACTATCGATAAGTGAGAGCTTCTCGTCGAGCACATGGAGTCTACGCAACCCTGCCCCCCCCCCCTCCCCCCTACCGGCTCGAGTCGAGCGCTCTGATTGGTTAAACACATTTCTCCCTCCATTTCATCCCGCGCCGCTCTGCCTGACACGCCACATTCTGCGATGGCTTCTCGACCAAACAACACGTGCGCGCGCGCATCTCACACATACGAACGAACGAAAACTAACCCTAAGTGCAATTCAAGTGACCTACAATCAAAAGTGAAAAAAAATAAATCTACCAATATGGTGTTCATATATTTTGTACTCGCGGTCGTCGGCGCCCCTTTGGTGCGAGGACTCCCGGTAAATATGAGTGAAACAACAGCGGTGACGATTCCGACACCTGATAATGGCGCTACTAATTTGCAACTGATCAATGAAGAAAATTCTGATGTGACCGAAGGCGTTGAAACTTTGATTGACGAAACTATGGTGAATAAAAAGATTTATTCCGATGAAAATGAAATTAAGAGGCAACAGGACAAACCGATCCAGAAGACAAGAACCAAACGTAGTTTGATTGCTGATGGCCACTGTCCAGAAGGCACGGTTCATCTCCCGCCTCCCCTCAACATTTGTATCAGCAAGAAAGAGTGAGTGTATATCTATTTTATTTTCTCTTTCTTATTTCCCCAATCCTGGCAGGTCGTGACTTGTTATAAAACCTTTTTTACGCCGGAACTGCATGCTGACCTTGACCTTTAAATGAAACCAGAGAAAATCAAACTTTTTTCCATCGGATATTTAAATACTTTATTTAACATTTAGGTATTTTTGTTTTCCGTATTGTGAATATTTTAGAGAGAGATAAATTTAATGCAGGAAATAGTTTGTTTTAATTACATGTTTGACAAAAAAAAAGAACGGGTTATGCGTTATTGAGTGGCTTGCATTGTATATTGAAGTATTTAATCATTTACCTATTGAGTAATTAATTGGCGATAAAATCCACATTATGTATAAATACAATAACATTTATTGATGTAGGTTCAATGCCGGATAATTGTTCAACTTAATTCTGCCAGGCTCATTCAATCAAATATGTATTTAATTATATTTCATGAATTAATTGCATGGTGGAGGTGACCTAATTTCATGAAGGAGGTGCACGGTCGCCATTTTGTCGTCCTGAATGGATTGCGTCATAATTATCGGGTGTTCGGAATCCGACCGGATTGGAAAGATGGCACTTTTCATGTCGCTACCTATGACTAATTGACTTCGCCACTTACTTTATTTTATACTTAGCTAATTGGAATAAAATTTATGAATAAATTTTAATTTTTTATAGAAATTACTGATAATGTAGAATGCGTTACATTCTTGTGTCATGAACAGTCATGATAATTATTATCTACCTCTAAACGGCTTCATGTAAATATAATAATGTATTAAAAGGTACCTGTTTTTTTTTCAAATTTATTGTTTTACCATTGTTATTTAATAATATTATAAGACTCTTGTTTTTAGTTTATTCAATTATTTTTAAAGCACATTTTAATGCTTAATGGGTTGTTTAACAAGAAACACCATCTTGTCTCTAGTATCAGGCGGGCTTCGAACTCGGTCGCGATTGTATTTTCTTGTTTGAATTAAAATATAACATCTTATTTTGTTAACAGGTTTGAAGAGTACTTCAACCCCAAGGACGACTACAACTTGGACTACTAATGTCGCCCCGAATGCGCTTCAAGAGGAGGCTTCACACCAACCAAGGCTAAGAAGTTACTCTTGTAGCTTAGATATAATTGTATTTAAGCTTTAAATTACATATAATATTTATTATTTAAATCGGTTGGAGGAAGATTTCGCTTATTCTATTTAATGGCACACTGACTAAAGTAACGTAAAGCTCAGTCATCAAGCCTTAGATTACTTGTAAGGGAATTTCTAAGACGAGCCATTGCTCTGTTTTTTTTAATTGAGTAAGTGTGAGAAGCCTTTACCGAGAGTGATAGCGTAAATTTTTTTCCATGATATTGTAGTTTTAGTAATTTATTTGAATATTTGCTTGTGAAGTATAAATTGCTTTTTAATTATTTTAATTTTATATAATTTATAAGCGGTATCGTGACTTGCCGTTGGATCTCCTCTCAAGTTGTTTATTAGCATTTGTTCGAATGCTTGCACGTTTATTTAAGACTGACTAGGATTATAACAGTCAAAACCAACTGAAGTATCGATAAGTAATCGTCATAATTATTCTAGTCCGGACATTCTGCTAATAACTTCAGATGCAAGTAGGATTCTGTTTAAAACTTTGATGCTTTGAGATGTTCAGCTCAAATTTGTGATCACCAATCTGCATTGAGCGAGCATGGTGAGCCACGACCCGTCTTTGTAACGAAAACATGATTTCAAATGATAGAAGCCTTGATTTGCAGTGGGACAATTTTTTTCCACTGTGCTTTTACTTTGTCATCGTTTCACTTACACTCTCAAAGCAACCAAAGTTTTTTTTTAAATCCAAGTATTAGTATGAGTATTTGGACATAAAATGACATTAACACTAGTTAATTTCAAAGCAATTTCAGTTATGATATTATAAGTTTCGATTTCTTTATGATAGGATAGTACAATGTATGCTTTTTACCAAAAATATGTTTCGGTTGTAATTTTGAAGCTGTCAGTTACCTTTTTGAGATAAAAAATGAACGCAAATTGTCAATTTAATAGTTATTTAAGAACAAGATTTCCAGATATAATGAACATTCCCTTTACATATTAAAGTTACTTAATACCTAATTGAGAGTGAATACAATTCTTTGATGTGAGGGGGGGGTACAGGATGTGACACTGCTTACATGTCTTATCATCTACGTATTTGTACAATGGGAAAGCCTGCTAAGAATATGCATTTTCAAAATCATTTCTTCTTTTTATACACTTTAGTGTATGTTGATGAAGTGGTTGCAAAGTAGGTAGTGTTAATAAAAACACAAATATATACTCAAATATGTATTACGATCATACCTAGGCTAAACATGATTGTTCCTCGTGTTTGTCCTAGGTATGTATTGGACCTCAAGGTCCATACGGATGGTCACCAGGCAATGATGGCGGTGTGGTAAACGACCAGGTTCAGGACCTATCACAGCATCGCTGTTATTGCTAGTAAGGATTTTTTCACAACTGAGTTTGTACTTTCCAATTTCACCCTATTTTATTTAAGTCGTGAACGCGCTCAATATTTAAAATGATGCTTATTTATTTCATTTCAAATGTTCAATGATCGAACCAGTGAAAAAATGTAATTGGGTGAAATATTAAAGTACGAATTCGCTTTACCGTACAAATGTCACTGCCCAAGTTTGGGGTCTTAGGCAGTTACAAAGTATGTTCCTGACGAAACAGGTATCCCCAAACTTCTTTTTGGTCGACAACAAATGACCAGCCTATCCTATATGTCATAGTGTGGCTACATTTACAGGGAAACAAAGATTTCTGATACAAAATTACGAAATGTGTTTGATATTTAAAGAATTACACTATGAATTGTTACCAGTTTATGACATTATGAATTGTTTGTGTAAAATTGGCACTATTTTAATTGCATCATGTGTATTGTATTTTTATTTTTATTTTTGACTTTCTTATGACACTGAATGTATTTTTTAATTTTTGTGACTTAAATTATTTTTCTACAAACATTTGACATTTATATTAGGTATGTAATTCAACTGCATTTCTGACTAGCATGCTGACATATTGGGAAACTGTAAGTCAGTATGTCCAATTGTCCACTTTAAATAAATAAATAAATAAATGAATAAATTGTAATACAGACTCATGTATCCAGTTTTTCATAAAAATAAAAGAAAATTCAAAACACGTTGTACTTTCAATACCTCTAACCCATGCTTAATAATAATTAGTTACTTTAAAGAATTTACATGTTATGTGTTGTTGGAAAATGAAGAAAAGAGGAAGAAACATCTTGTCTTCTCTCACCTCATTCTTGAGGCAAAGACATTTTTTATTTATTTATTGAAGATTCTTAACTATAGACAGATTGAACGATACATATAACCTCGATCGTCTTCCAAGAAATATCACAACCATAAGAGACTAATATCTCACAAGACCGTAAAAGCAAAACAAAATATAAAATTGGCGCCAGTTGCACCTTTTTCCCGTTTGGTGATTCATTCTAACATACCGCTAAATAGTAGTACATACATATTTACATATTACATTAAATAATTTGCATACTCGTATTGAGAAGTGTTTGCCCATGACATCGTGTGCGTAGAAACGTTTTAAGTTTGATATTTGGCAATCAGTATACATATTGATACGCCTGTAAATTTCTGACGACAAAGGATGCTGGGTGGAATTCGTATCCCGGCTTAGTAATGGTCTTATTAGTGTTGCTTGAATACTGCAAAATTTGTGACAGTGTTTTTTTAAATCAATTATAATATTTTCTGAACTTCTCTAAGCTGTTTAATGTTTTTTTTTTTACTTTTATATTGTAAACATGGCGCTGGCATTTTTTTACCTTACTTTAGACATTTTTCTCGCCACAAAATATTATTCTGTTAAATACCTTCTTGTTTGGATCTAACTAATATAGCCAATATTATTAAACATTTTCTGTTAGCAACACACCTGATGGTGAGCTGTGGCTATGACACATTCACTGTCGGTAAGAAGCGTCAAACGTTAACGTAATAACTATAGATACAAACTATCACATCCGCTTAACTGTGACTAATAGGTATATTTGGTATAATACTTGTTGACGACTCGCTTGGTGTAGTGGTCAAAGAGTTGAGAGAAACTCTACAGATCTGAAGAAGTTCGTTATCATAAAGAAAAAATCACTATGATGAGATATTAAACTTGTATTCATAATGGATTACAAAGAAATGTCAAAGTCAGAGCACATATTTTGCAACTTGTTTTATAGTGAAATCCTGTTGCAAAGATTATTTTATCCTACCAGAACATCCACGTTGATTGCCTGCTGAGAAGAAGTGCCGGAAGAAATTCAACATTTGCCATGTATTTTCATTTCACTCACAAGTCACCATCATGATGTGTTTAGCAGATTCCCCATGTGATTAGAGTAGCACAGTGAAAGTTCACATTAAATTGACCGTAAGCCACCAAACTTTAAGGCTCGTATTAATAAACTAGCGGCCGCCCGCAACTCCGTCCGCGTGGATTTCGATTTCCAATATCCTATGTGTTATTCTGATGTATAACCTATATTGTGGTAAAGTTTCATTCAAATCCATTCAGTAGTTTTTACGTGAAAGAGTAACAAACATCCATACATCCATACCTACAAACTTTCGCCTTTTTTCTTCGAAGATCGATCTTTAGAGCAAACTTAAGATGCTACTTTTTCAAATATAAAAAGAATTTTATTAATACGAGCCTAAGCGTAATGATTTAGTCATTGATATCATCATCATTGGCTTTTGCGTCATTTCAGTAGAAGACGTGGCTATGGCACTTCCTTTCATGACTGTCCGTGAAAGGAAATCATAGATATGTATAAATCGTTATATGTATTATATGCCGACACTAGAAAACAGTGACATTGTTTTGATTGATGGGACGTACGTTTAAATTTTTTGGTTAGTAACGTCCGTCCCGTCAATCAAGAGGTTACTACGCGATATGAAGTGAACGCTTCTCAGAGCGATTCAAAGAATGAGGATGGTATAAAGTAAAATAAAGTATCAGCCTCTTAATGTCCCACTGCGTGGCAAAAGTCTTCATTATATGAAATCATGTTTTCGTTACAAAGATGGATTTTGGCTTAATCAGCGCGCTTGCAAATTTTGCCCGACCCAGGACCTCCAGATCACGGCCCTGTACTTAAACCACTAGACCACCAAGGCGAGGAGTGGTATAATTAAATAAAAAAATGGCCATAGTAATGTGTAGCGAAACAGAATTACCACGCATAGCAATATTGAAGAAAAAACATTGTGATTATCGCAAAACGTGGCATCGAGCAATAAACTTCATTCGTACTCGTAGATATTACAGAGTCGAGATTAAACATTGTGAGTAACATAACATAAACAAAACGTATTCCTGATATAATACATAAGCGCCAACGCTTGAAGTACATAAACATTCATATACGACAGACGCCTATCAGCTTATGTATGATAATATGTGTAAGTAATTGTTTGCGAACTATAACAAGTCTACGCGGATTGTCAGATTACGGCAGAAATAGTAAAATGTAATATTGGTATGTGAGTGAGTCATGATTCTTATACATAACTATATTCTTATATAAGAGTGAAATTAAACAATGTGAATTACAATCTTCATCTACATTTATGCAATACCAATACATAGTTAACAGAATAATCTATAATACCAGACGTTTACCACTTCACGGCGGTGTGACTCAGATTTTATGCGTCAAAGGATATTTAATTAATAAGAATTCCACTTTCACTATACAAAAAGTCAGGTTGACGGCCGTGGCGATATTCGTAAGTATACCTATTACTGCTGTCGCTTAATCTATACTAATATTATAAAGAGGAAAGGTTTGATTTTTTGTTTGTTTGTTTGTTTGTATGAATTGAATAGGCTCCGAAACTACTTGGCAGATTTGAAAAATTCTTTCACTGTTGGAAAGCTACATTCACCCAGAGTAACATAGGCTATATTTTATCCCGGTACGGGAAGTAGTTCCCCCGGGACGCGGGTGAAACCGCGTGACGGGCCGCTAGTCGATTATACTTTTATTATAATAGAAGGCACGTGAATAAACAAGACAAAATGTTTTATGTTTAAATGTGTGTGTTAAATTATATTTTCGTATTAGCCTCGGTATTACAGAACGTGGAATATAACTTTGTAGGGCGTTAGCCTTTTCTATGAATCTAGATTCTTCCATTCTTTTATGCGTGGGTTTATCGGGCGAGAAGATATGATATAAAAACATTTTCCTCAATTGCACTAACCTTAATCTCTTTATAAAAAACTCCTTATGATTAACATTATAAGTGTTCAGGATGGCCGAATCTAGTAGTGATAGGTTATATTCATTAAACACGAGACATTCGTGCTGATTTATGTCCTCAAATGATTTCAAAATTCGTTGTTAAAATTGTTGAATGCCTACAAATATACAACAGAAGTGACATTTATGTATATGTATCCAATAATATGCACAAAGACATGTAGCATATTGTTATTATTTTAAAGAAATAGTTACAAGTTTATATTGGTCAGATAATTTGTGCAAGAGAAAGAAGTTGTTATCCTTATCAAAGAATAAACATTACCACCGAGTTTATGAAAAGATAGTATCAGTCAACGAGACTAAGTGATAAGGTTATTTAATTATTATGCTATTTAGTTAGCATAATGATTACACAGTTTACAGTTCAGTTTTTAAGCAGCTAGTGCATAACATAAGGCGATTTTTATGTTTCTTCCATAGGTCTACCTAGATGTCTAAATGACAAGCTCTTCTCGAGAACTACCTCCACCTACGGTAACAGAAGACTACGGACGAAAAGCATAAAGAAAAAATGTTACTAACATACAAACAAAATTATGGATCTGTGTTGTCTGAAATAAATGATTTTTATTTTATTTTTTATTTTTATTAAGTAACTATTTTGCTGCTTCTGCTGGTGAGTAATGTCTAAAGTACTCAGTCGAGGAGGGTAGGTATGGGTTTTTAGAGGCAGGCAACGCCTTAACGTCACTTGTGCGGTTGTTGATGTCCATGAGCAGCCGTGATCACTTTCCTAGGAGGTGACTCTCTTGTTCGTTTGCCTCTCGCTTCCATAAAAAAAAAACCGACCAAATGAGTCGGACTCTATTTATGATGTATTTTAAAAAAATACTAGATCTCGTCCAAACCAATTTTCTTTTATTTAAAAAAAATCGTATTACATTGACGTTTCATCAATATCATTTTAATATTACATTTAAAACCTACGACAAAAAAAAAAATAAAAAAAATGTAGAGTTTCAGTCCTAACTATGGGGAGACCCAAATTTTACTTAACATTTTCTTTTGAAAATATTAAAGTCGTTTACAGAATAGAGTGACTTACCAAAAAACAGTATAGTGCTTATACATATTTTCGGATAACCTACCGTGGCTGTCACTACTGGCGGACAGACAGACAGACAGACAGAAACTACAATGGTTCCGTTTTTTACATTTGGCTACGGAACCCTAAAAAGGTCATGTTGTGTGGTGTCTCACCTGGATAGTGAGCACGGTGTGACGCAGCACGAGGACCAGGACTGGTGAAGCCAGGAGAACGGTGACCAGGATGCCCACCCCCACCGCCAGGGTGCGCCGCGCCTGCCACACCTCCACCCTCACAGATTCCCTGGACAGACAAGTTCGGTTCAAAGATAATAATTTATTCTCAAAAGAACATACATTAGGTTAACCGGGGAGTTTTCCGCACTTAGCCTCTAAGGTGGGCTGTTGCGCGTCATGAAAGAACATACAAAGTTCACTACATGAGAATCTTAAAAATATAATTGGTACAGTATACAGATATCTATATCTATAAAACTCAAAGGTGACTGACTGACTGACATAGTGATCTATCAACGCACAGCCCAAACCACTGGACGGATCTGGCTGAAATTTGGTATGCAGCTAGATGTTATGACGTAGGCATCCGCTAAGAAAGGATTTTGATTAATTCAACCCACAAGGGGGTAAAATAGGGGATGAACGGTAGTATGAAACTTTGTCAATTTTAAACCTATCGGGCTGATATTTTGCATACATAAAGCTACTATGACGTAGGCATTGCTTAAGCAATCATATTGATAAATTACAACCCCCAAGGGGGTAAAATAGGGGATGAACTTTAGTATGAAACTTTGTCAATTTTGAACCAATCGGGCTGAGACTTTGCATACATAAAGCTACTATGACGTAGGCATCCCCTTTTAAAGATTATTTGAAAAATCAACCCCTAACGGGAAAATAGGGGATAAAGAAACCGAAATCCACGCGGACGAAGTCGCGGGCGCCCGCTAGTGTATTTATAAATCGCCTTGTAACGAAGAATGAATAAAAATAAATACCTACTATATAAATTACAACAGTATTTTATTTATATCTAAGCAGATGTGGTTTTAATTAAAAACACAAAAGAGTTATAATTTAGGTACGTTAAAACTCGAATGCCAGATTCCACTAGAAAACAACATGTTTATATCAGTAACTTAGACCGAATAAAAGGAAAGACGACGAATCGATGCGAACAGTAAAGTGACGCCGAAGAAACTACGTCTTGCAAAATATCTTCTTACTAGCGGCCGCCCGCGACTCCGTCCACGTGGATTTTGATTTCCAATAGCTTAGAGCCTTCCACGTCAAATGGACTATCCGACATAAAAATATTTTTTCAAATCGGATCAGTAGTTCCTGAGATTAGCGCGTTCAAACAAACAAACATACAAACAAACTTTTCAGCTTTATATATTAGTATAGATTTCTCTGACCTTACACTTATAGGTAAACTAGCGGCCGCCCGCGACTTCGTCCGCGTGGATGTCGGTTTTCATTATACGAATGTTTTTTCCCGCTAACTCCCGTTCCCGTGGGAATTTTGCAATATCCTTTTGCAACTAAGCATCAAGTTTACTAAGGGACCTGCATGCCAAATTTCAAGCGTCTAACTCAAGTAGTTTAGATTTTCCATACAAACTTCCACCCCCTCATTTCGGGGAAGTGGGGGGTTGGAATGGGTCAAAAAGTAGCCTATGTTCTGTCTCAGGGTCTAAAGATTGTCTGTATCAAATTTCATCAAAATCGGTTGCGAGGTTTAAGCGGGAAAGCGTAACAGACAGACAGACAGACAGACAGACAGACAGACAGTCAGACAGACAGACAGACAGACAGACAGACAGACAGAGTTACTTTCGCATTTATAATATTAGTTGGGATGAAACGTGGCAAGATCATTAAACACGAAATATGAGCATTAAAAACACCCAGACCACTTTACAAGTTTAGGTCTAAGAATGAAAAGGTGAAAGACTAGACTGCAAGATTATGGAGGCGTTTTATAAAATAAATCACTCTACTGATCCCAAAAATTCCGAATTTACTATTAACAAACATGTTTTGTACATACAGTAGGTACCAGAAAAACAAGTCCAAAACGAATTAACACCCTTTCAGCTGAAGTCTCCGTAAAATCAAATTGTTTTGAATCTCATGGATCCACCATTTACCCTATGATGCATAAAAGTAGCTTCTGGTGCAAAAAACTCTGTTTAATTTACCGCATCTCAACATGGTAATAGAATAGCGGTCAAACAATGTCATTGCATTGAAGCCACACCTAACATAAAGGAGAAATGTGACTCAACACTTCACATGACGTTCAAAACACAGATAACCTTAATAAAATTAAAATGCACTCTATTCAATTAGGCTCTGAGATTAAATTTGTGTTACTATTATAAATTATTATTCTATGAATAGATTCTTCCGGACACTTCTACGGGAAAAAGTCGATAGTTACAAAATTAGGTCACGTGTTTAATCTCCGAACGGGATAAACATTTATGTGCATGGATAGAACATGACTATTGGTTTTGATCTGAATATCCAAATTCTTATGTAATTCCACAGTTGGTCTGGTATCCCGTAATGATTAAAGCATTTTACAAATGCAACGGAGTTAGATCAATGTATCTTATGTTGTTCATTTGTAATTCTAAAACTAAAATTATTTGTTTTCCTCCTTAAAATTATGCATGTAATACACAAAACCTTCCTTTCAAATCACTCATTCCTTTCAAATCATTCAGTACTTTTAAAGAATAAAGCTTAGATAGAGACTTTACTGTATTGTACATCATCGCCAGTTCCCCGTCGCGCTCCTATTTAACTCGCATTCCTAAAGGATCTAATCAAATAGTAAGAGGAAACGCATTTCTATTTAGGTAATTTAACATGGATTATAATATCCTTATTGTTAATGAATTCCGATGTATCCTATCCACCTATTCATTTCTACATACTAATACAACTATCATTTTAAACTCAAATAATAGCAACACAAACAAATACAATGAACACAACCAATAGTATTGATACCTGATAACATCCCAGTAAATGTTCCTTATGAAGTTCAACTTGTTCAGTTTAACGTTCGACTGTTGAACGTAAAGTCTCAGATCGAAGTCGTCGTCGGGCTGCAGTTTTATACTTCTCAGCTCTTGTCCAGTGATCTCGTAACTATAAAACACATAAAGTAAAGTATCAGCCTATTAATGTCCCACTGCAGGGCAAAGGCCTCCATCATTTGAAATCATGTTTTCGTTACAAATATGGGTTTTGGCTTAATCACCACGCTTGCCAAATGCGGATTGGTGTACAAACCCGGGCTGTGTTCAGAAAATCAACACAAAGTTTGCCCGACCCGGGAATCGAACCCAGGATCTCGAGATCAAGGCCCACTTAAACCACTAGACCATCGAGATAAAACACATAAACATTACAATTTATATTGGAAGATGAAAGTCTGTTAGAGCTTTCTAAACTGTGACAAACAAACAAAATCGTAAATCTTTATTGGTCGCATAAAGTTATAATGTACAGGTAGAGTAACAGTCAGGACTCTGTAGGGGTAAATGGAGTTCGGGATTTAGTTTGTGATGGCGGCTTGATAATATGATAGCGACAAAAAAGGGATTAGTAATTAAAGGTACTGTAAACTTTTCATAAATGTGTATGGCAAACTTTATAAAGTGAATTTACAAATAGATGAAAAAAGACAACAGATGATTAATGTTATAAACAATGACAGTAACCTATTTAAAAATGAAATGAAATCCCAAAGATGTTTTAGCATGGCACTTGACGACCTACCTCAACAATAACTTATTAAATACTAGCGGCCGCCAGCGACTCCGTCCGCGTGGGTTACGATTTCCGCACACAGTACAGTCTTACTTAAAATAGATGAATAAAACAACGGTCTATATGCAATATGCATGCAGTCAACTTGCACACTTTTACGGGACTAATTTAATTACTCAAGATGGAAATAGAAATAGAAATATATTTTAATAGTCTATTCAAGTGACGGAAATCGCTTATCATTATTAACAATAATCTGGAGACCTTATACATTTGAGCAATCATCTGTTCACCGCGATTCAGATCCGCGGCCGCGCCTCTAGCGAGGTGCGCCATCTATCGGCTTATTTTAGAACTAAATAGTTCGCTAGCGCAATAATTTACAATGATAAAATCCCAACTAATATTATAAATGCGAAAGTAACTCTGTCTGTCTGTCTGTCTGTCTGTCTGTCTGTCTGTCTGTCTGTCTGTCTGTTACGCTTTCCCGCTTAAACCTCGCAACCGATTTTGATGAAATTTGGTACAGACAATCTTTAGACCCTGAGACAGAACATAGGCTACTTTTTATTTCGAAAAAAAGAAATCCACGCGGACGGAGTCGCGGGCGGCCGCTAGTAAAGGAATATACAATAGCTTAAAGCCTACCTCGACAAATGGTAAGTGGTAAGTGGACTATCCAACACAAAATGTTTTGTCAATTCGAACCAGTAGTTCCTGAGCTTAGCGCTTTCAAACCAGTCTGGATCTTGAGTTGCACGTGTTATTGTGAGTCAACCATAAAAGATAGACATATGCTGTTGGGGGATATTTTTTAGGCAATTTTATGTAGAATATTTCCGTCATACATGATTTCTATGTGACTTTAACCATTAAGGCTGCACACGCGACTGAAGCTTAAGAAATGGAGTAAATTCTCCCGTTTTCCGCACATTTCCCTTCACTACGTTACTCCTGTTGATTGTAGCGTGATGAAAAGTATCCTATAATATGCCCAGGAGTATGAAGAATAATGGTACCAAGTTTCGTCAAAATCCGTCCAGTAGTTTTTGTTTCTATAAGGAACATACAGACAGACAGACAGACAGACAGACAGACAGACAGACAAAAATTTTACTGATTGCATTTTTGGCATCAGTATCGATCACTAAACACCCCCTGATAGTTATTTTGGAAAAATATTTAATGTACAGAATTGACCTCTCTACAGATTTATTATAAGTATAGATAACAACATTCTGAATTTGCTGAAAAAATGTAATAGTCTATTCTTTCTGCTGTTTTTTTGAGTATATTATGAAGAGTAAGGATCTAAAGAATTCCTCCAGGAATTGAATCAATCCATGTAGAATGTGAACCTGTATTGTAAAATAAGAGAATATTATGTTAACATGAACAGAAAAAATCTTTCCTGGTTGTGTCAACATGAAGAGGAAATAATATAATTTTAGTTACATTAAATTCTTCCGCGTATTTATGACTATAATTAATTACAATATTAGTGTGAAAATAATTAATTTTCCGTCAACATTTAACTTCGACAGTGTTTATTTCATGTGTTCCAAGTGTCACAATATACCTACGACTAACACTGCGTGAAAACTTACAAACATTATTCGCATAATTTTAACACAAATCAAATCTTATAGCCGCCCAGTCCAAAGTTTTAATGATGGAATCATGTCACGTAAATTCGGCAAAGCTTCGCTTTAGCCAAGGTCAGTAGTTGATGCAGACTTCCTATAGAAACCTGTTCCATCAAGTGAAAGGGAAAACGTGCAATAACCACAAATCAAAACAACACATCGTAGTAAGCAGTTCCTCTTTGCGCTTTTGTAACCTTCGAGTCTTTAAACCAATCAAACCAATCAAAATCTAAACAGGTATTTCCTGTTAGTCCTATTCTCATCCGATGGAGTTATTGTAAAAAAGTACTTAAGGATTAAGTATAATTGGTGTTGAAAAGTGATTTGATGTAAAGCATTAGCCTATTACCCACTGCAGGGCCTCCGCCCTCCATGATTTGAAATCATGTTCTCGTTACAAAGATGGGTCTTGGCGTAGTCACCACGCTTGCCAAATACGGATTGGCGATCACAAACCCGGACAGTGTTCGACACGGGAATCGAACCCAGGATCTCAACAGGCCCGGTACTTAAACAACAAGATCATTAAGGCGTTCTGATTTAGGTACATTATAAAATGAATTAGAGGTTACCTTAATCCCTATACACAACCCATAGGAATACGCCATACATAAATACAAAGAAACATAGCATACACACACACATGTTTACGTATACTGTTAGAATCAGCATCTGTTTTGGTGTAATATTATGAGTTGTTTTCCATAACATATTTTTGATTATTTTCTTCCCTTCTTCTGCAGGCGTATTATATTCAAATTGGACTGTCACTTTTCATTGATCCTCTTCAATTATGGTGCTTTCAGTTTGATTTCGTTAGTGAGTAAAATTGAATTACCTACTTACATTTTATGTAATTGGTGAAAATTCGCAGGATTTGTTTTTTTCTTCGTACTTGCATGAACGCCTAACATAACATGCATCATGCATAACGCATCGATGGTCTAGTGGTTTTAGTACTGGGCCGTGATATCGAGGTCCTGGGTTCGATTCCCGGGTTGGGCAAAATTTGTGTTGATTTTTCTGAACACAGCCCGGGTTTGTGATCACCAACCCGCATTTGGCAAGCGTGGTGATTAAGCCAAAACCCATCTTTGTAACGAAAACATGATTTTAAATGATGTAGGCCTTTGCCCTGTAGTCGGACATTAATAGGCTGATACTTTTACTTGCATCAAGCAAAATGAAAATTCCACATCAGAAGAAGGCCTAAGCAATAATTTTATTATGCAACAACATTGATGCAATACTTGAACAAAAAAAAACTTATTTTCAATTATTTTGAAAATAGTAATAGACCAATTTCAGTCAGATAAAGATTGGAATATTCTTAAGAGTACGTTGTGTCCAAAACAATTGTAATTTGGGCATAAATAACAATAGAAAATAAAACCAAAATAAATAAATGAACTCCAAAACATGGGATTTGTAATATAATCATACACTGAAATGCTTTTATTAACATATTATTCAAGAACGTAATGGGACGGCAGCTATTAGGTGCTTTTACTTTACTGTGCACTTTTCATGATGTAAAGATATCAAAATACATCTTCTTCCTAAAATAAAAAAATAGATGAATTTAGTCAAACAATTTTTCGTGCGTTATACTCGTAAGTTAAATAATATGAATAAAATTAATAGGTTAATAGCCTGCCTTGCTTGACTTGACTCCGAATGTAAGTAAACACAAGTTTCTATTTGTAATGTTATGACTCATACACCTACTACGACACAACACTACGATACTAGCTAGCTAAGATATACTCGTACTTGTTAGATAATAATTATATGCACGGTTTTTCACACCAAGTTTATTTTAATGTGATAGGTAGCCAAACGAACAAGAGGGTCACCTGATGGGAAGTGTTTACCGCTGCCCATGGACATCAACAGCCGCTCATGGGTAGCAGATGCCTTGCCTGGCTTTAAAAACCCCATTTCCTAACCCAACTGAGTCACTAGTACAAGTGGTTTGAAACTACTTATACACCTTTGAACATCGGGACAAGATTATTTATCCATTTGGTGGTAAGCTACACGTCTGCCCAATACAGTTGTAATGTAAAACAAAATCAAAACATAATATTTATCAAGCATAAATATTATGGCTTCAAAGGATTGCTTCCCACATTATTTGACGCCATTATGAAAGTAGAACATACAAAACCATTTTGTGAATTGAGTTAAAAAAACTTAATTTCAATTCTTTTGGGAAATTATCAAACCGATTTCGATCAGACAAAATTTGATACATTCCTAAGATCATGCTTTATCCAAATTAATTCATATTGTGCACATTTTTAACAAAAAAAAAATTATGATAATCCTTGCCTATCCAGAATATTCCGAAGAGTGTGGTTTAAAAATATATATGAAGCAAATTCCTATTACTTCATGCGGTATTTCTATACAAATGGTACAATTGCTTAAAAACAAACGAAATAAAATAAACAAAACATATAATTTAGAAATTATAGTTTCATTTTCAAAATTCTTGGTTCTAACGACGTGTGTGTGTTGTTAATATAATAATACTACATCTACTCCAATAGAGTATTGTATTATTAGATTCAATTTTCTTAATAATACTTCATCATAATCAACCCATTAACGTTTGCGGCTGAGAGAGAGACTTTCAGAGAGAATGGGAGAGCTAAAGAGAGACCAGAACTTACAATATCATAACCTCCTTGATCAAGTTGGCTTCGGTCGTCAGCTGTTCGGCTTCGACGTACTGCGCGGCCGCCTGCATCCTCTCGAGGGCGACCTGATGATGCTTCTGCAGGTCATTGGACGTGCCCAAGTCGTACACTCCCGTGAGAAAAGCAGCCACAGACTGCGCGAGAGACGCTTCTTCCATCGCCTTCAGGAGTTCGTACGATGACGACAGGTGTCTGGGGATCAAAGTAAAGTAAAGTCAACCTTTTAATATTCCACTAGGTCTCCAACATTCACAAAGAGGACTTCAGGAGTTCGTACGATGATGGGAGATGTCTGGGGTTAAAAGCAAAATAAGGTAAAGTCAACCTATAATATTTACAATTAAACAAAGAAGAATTAAACTGATCTCAGGTGGCTCAGGCGGGAATCGAATTCGTCTCTTGCATTCCGGACAAGCGCTCTATCCACTAAGCTATCGAGACACTTAGTGGACTGCCGAATTTGTCCTAGTTACCTATTTGCTTTCAAGTTCAACATGCTTCCAAACCAGCACCTTGATTATATATAGATTGGTGGTCACAATCCCGTACTGTGAAAAACGATACAAATTTTGCCCAAACCAAAAATATAACCCAGGTTCCGATACTTAAACTGTCAAGCTCTGTCTTTAAAACTGTACGGTATATTGTACACACAAAATTTACATAAAAAATCTAAGATTCATCTTCATCGCTATCATTTAAAATCCCATGCCATCCTCAGACGACTCCAAGGGAATTAAATCCATCCATTCATACGTCCATTTGATATGATATTAAACCCATCTGTATAACATTTTAACAACTATGGTTAACGCTTTATACTGTGGTGTTATTCCACCAACGCTTCCAAATATCTTAACAGCTTGTATAAATATTTAATGCAAAACAGCTTGTATTTGGTGACCACTTGTAATACTAATAATAGGTTTGAAGGTTATGTTACACTACCAACGTAATTTAATGTACACATAACACATTACATGCGCTTGTTCCTTCATAGATCTTCAAAACATAACTACAATAAGTAGTTATGATAAGTTAGGTTTAGTGTTAGAACAAATAAATGAATATCACGTTACTCGTAGTTAGTTGGCTTTATTATAAATATATAAAAATAAATAAACTCCTTGGACTAACACACCAATTGCCTAAACCCCATACTAAGCTCGAAGCTTGTACTATGTAGATGCTAGGGAACGAAAATACATGCTTGAATACTTTTATGTACATCCATGACTCGAGTACAATTGCCGGTGTTCATCACACAATCATTTACTCCTACAGGATTAAAACATGTGACCCTCGGTTGTGTAGCAAGGGTCTCTGACCACTAGATCACTAACTCTCCCTTCGTTTAACAGTCCTATAAGTAATATTCCTCATTATCGTGATAAAATAAAAGTCTTCGTATAATATCACAACAGTTATATTTTTTATACTTCTTTCTTTGTTTTCTTATTAATACGAATACAGATTACCAAATAAAACACACTTGAACGAGTGACCTCGTGGTTATTTATATAGATCCACATTATAAGAATCATGTTATGATAAGTAGGTATTTTATTTATACAACAACCGCTATCGCGGAATGGAGACTTTTGTTATTATAACGTTGCATGGATAAGCTGATTACATGTTGTAGCATATTTGAACTAAGGGGATCCCTGTGATAGTTTGCATACAAAGGTAAATCGATACTATTCTAAAGCCATAAGAATCCTGTGGAAAATCATACATAAAGCTCTTGGAAATTAATGCCTATAATGAAGTTTGATTTCTTTTCAGAAGTGCACCAGTCACAGTGATCATCTTAGGTGAAATACACTACAGTGTCAAAACACGTGGCCGAAAATACGCGACCGAAATCCGTCCATGACTACTCCTGCAATGTACTATAGGTGATTGAAAACACACTTTGCCCAAATCACGGCGCGTAATAGCGTACAGAAATACTCGTAAATAGAAAGCACAATCACGCCTAACTTCGGTATTTTCGGCCTAGTGTTATTTCCAATTATTTTTCTTTCTTTGCAAATATTAATATTGAGACTCACTACCCGTGGGGACGGAGATAGGTGGTGTTATCTTTTATCGGAGGTCAAGACCCAAGACACACTTTGAGTCGCTAAGCCGCAGAAGTAAGTAATTAAGACTCGTTGTGATTGTGACTTGTATCTGACCTTTACACCGCGGTTATCTACTATTAATTTTCAGAATCGATTACATTACATTTCTTCGGATTTTTAAGATGCTGGAATTTGATCGCAAGAACAAAAGATACCGATATTCGTGTGTCTTGACAACTAAAATAGAAAATAAAGATTTTTTAGAAACGGTGATTTTTAGCTTTGTTTATATTGTTATTCAGATTATTTTATAAGCGCAATACTATTACCTATTAAACACTATCTTAAATAAATAGCAACTAAGAAACACAAATTACAATATTTAAAAGATTAACTATCGAGTTGCCGCTTCTTTTAGATAGATGACTGCTTCCCGAAGTCGGTGGTAGTGTGGCCTAGTGTTATGTAATTTTTGGGCAATTTTTAAGTACATCTTTGAAGCCTACGTAAATAAAGAACTTTTTGATTTTGGATTTTGATAAGAATTCTAAGTGTGCATCCACATCTGACGAATGCGTAGCCGCTTACGAGCTGCCCGCGAACTGTTGTGCCAATTATTTAAAATCTACAATACTTTGTTTTATATGCTGCTAATACGAGTAGTAGGTAGGTTGTTTTGAGAATCGCGTCGCGGATTCCAAGTATGTATAAGTATACGAACAGTTTATTCAAACGCAATCCTTATGACTGCGCCAGTTCGTAGTTGACTCTCGACATTGGCGTTTATTCATTTCATCACCCCTGCTGCTAAACTGATCATGTACATGTAAGGTTCGTTCTCTACAGGGTGGAATTTGAACGGGTTTTGTAGCGCAGGAACATTAACCATTACAGTTACGAGAAAACGTTGCTAGGCAACCATAACTTTTTGACATACAAGTATTTTGATCTGCGCTACAGATTTTGGAAATAAGTTACAGTCAGCAAAGCTTAATTAGAATTTTTTTCATGCCAGTCGATCTTATTTTATGTAAGGACAAAAAGACTCTATCGGAACATTTGTCGTTTGAGTACTAGAAATGTCAGAAATCGCAAAGAATCCTTTGCTATACTTTATGTACATTCGTCAGATGTAGACGCACCCTTTCCAAACTATCAAAGGGCTACTCCGGCGTTTTCATTCAGCATTCAAAATCAGAATAAAAATGTAAGTATTTCGATTCCTAGTTTTATACACTCTTTATCGCAAGACACATTAAACCACACACTCGTCACTGATCCGTGTGAGTCAGAGTTGCTTCGAGACGGCTCGTTGCCATTTCGATAAGTGCCGACTTCCACGACTATTATCTTATCGCATGCTTACAGTATTCGAGTTCATCCCATTATACAACAATCAAGCAAGATATTGGTATAAACAATTCAGAGACAAATAAGACGGATTGATTTCCAATATTCAACAATAACAAAAATACGTAAGAATAAATTAATTTTATTTTGACCAAGAAAGAATTTGTAATGAAAACTGGAGAAAGAATTTTAAAAACAGCCGAGGAATGTCACGTAGTGTGTCTCAATAAATAAATGAAAATTATAATGTCCCCAGATGGAGAATCCACCAATACAACGCTGGATTGTTGATCAATATTTCCAATTTTGCTCGGACCAATCGTCTGAAATGACATTTTTCATTTCTTATTATTTATTCACTTTCTTTCTTTTTAAGTTTTATTTTCTAACAAAATCTGTCATTAATTTTCATATATGTTAGCTAGTAACTTTAAACACATTTTACGGTCAATTCGGACCACGAGAAATGTCGTTTATTAGTGCAGACAGGAAAGTTTCAATGATTTCTGTATTCGGTATTTATGTATTGTATGAAGCACAGGCGTGAATGACGTAGGCAGACGCGTGATCGCATGCGCGTCCTGCGTGGTACACAATTTGCTTCACATTTGTTTGTTTTAAACCCTAGAATCCTACTACTATTATAAAGGCGAAAGTTTGTATGTGTGGATGTATGGATGTGTGGATGTATGGATGTATGGATGTATGGATGTTTGTTACTCTTTCACGTAAAAACTACTGAATGGATTTGAATGAAACTTTACCACAATATAGCTTATACATCAGAATAACACATAGGATATTGGAAATCGAAATCCACGCGGACGGAGTCGCGGGCAGTCGCTAGTAGTCCATTCAGTAGTTTTTATAAATTTATATATACAAAGAGCTCAATAGTCGTTAGCGCGTCGGGCCTGCGATTGCAAAGTTAACTTTGCTCCTCAGTGTTTCGGAAGGTACGTTAAGCCGTTGGTCCTGCGCCTGTTCTCTCTTCGGTCGATTGCGGTCACACCGAATTGTGAGAGTGAGTTAATTGCGTACTCACTTGTGCACTATAATATATTCTCCGTACCTGGCTGATCGTATGATCGGCCGTCATGGTCCAAAAAGAGCCAGACGGTATTAAATAAAGGAGCAATGTGATACACACCTCAACAGCGATGACGTGGTGAACCTCACATATCTCATGAGGTGAAGAAGAAGCGCTGCGTTCATATCACAGTACACTGATAGCCTCTTCAAGCTGTCAGGCTTCTTCAAGTCTCTGGAAAATAAGAAATAGTTTACATAATGATTACTCAGTAGACAATTCATTACTGCCTTTTTATGTTATAAGGAGGCTAACAAAAAAGAGGGCCACCTGATGGTAAGTGATCGGGGATATCATCAACCACCCAAGGGTCGCAGATGCGTTCCTGCCTTTAAGACCCCATACCCTCTCTAATTGAGCTCCGGCGACATTACTCACCAGCAGAAACATAGCACATCAGATACGAAGTGCTACTTCACTATGATCTTCTGTAAGGTGGTGGTACTTCCCCAGACGAGCGGAGAGAAGGCGGCCCGATTGTTCGTTTGCCTCCCAATCATTTCAAAAAAAATGTTACAATATTAATTTATAGATAAAACATGCCCATCTGCCTCTAGCGGGATTCGAACCCGCGAACATGGTTCCAGATCTTATCACTAGACCAACGGGCCTTTCGAAATAAAGTAAATAAATAAACATGATTGTTAACAATTCGGTTAAATATGACGTCTTTAAGAGCTTTCCTAAAACACTTGAATCAGATTTGATTTTAAGTATGACTATTTGGGAGATGAACTGGTAAATAAAAAATATCTGACAACATTGTTTACGTTTCCCTACATCCAAAGAACTAATTAAGTTTATTGAAATCAATAAACGCAGTGAGAATAAGTACATAATATGCATTTTATCATCAACTAGCGGCCGCCCGCGACTCCGTCCGCGTGGATTTCGATTTCCAATAGCCTAAAACCTTCCTCGTCAAATGGACTATCCAACGCAAAAAGAATTTTTCAAATCGGACCAGTAGTTCCTGAGATGAGCGCGTTCAAACAAACAAACAAACAAACAAACAAACAAACAAACAAACAAACTCTTCAGCTTTATATATTAGTATAGATTCAGATAAACACAGAAAGACAAATATTTGTTACGACAATATTTATCTTGGGCACGATTCTAACCCGTGACCCCAAGCGCGTCGCCGGATTCATTACTATATATGGTGCGTTCAGACTCTTACCTACAACTGCACTGAAGTAGCACGCATTTTAATCATGACTGATAACGTACCAGCCCAAGCAACAAGCATTATATTGCGATCTATTAAATTTGAGATTTTGCATATTTTAACTATGAATTTGACTGGCTTTTGGTCGAATGATTAGAAACCTGATCACAAACAATGTGCTGGTTTGAATTCCGCTAATGGCAAATGTTTGTGCGATGCACATGGGCATGGGCAATTTTCCTCAAGTCATCAACGTTTAAATAAGTATTATAATAGAGCTTATTTGGGGCTAGGCAATTGGTAAATGGACACAGTCTAAGATTTTTATTTATTTTATATTACTTATAATAATATATTTTCCTGTACCGCTAGACCAACGAACCATTCAAATAAATGTACGTTGAAAATTTGTAAAAGCTCTTTATTAATAAATAGGTCGCAACATCATATTATTTGTTACTAAGGCTGATACGCTCTACTCGCTCATCAATTGTAATACCTATAATACAGCTGAAGAGTATGTTTGTTTGTATGAATGCGTTCATGCGTCATGGGACGGGCCCGTTGGTCGAGTGGCTAGAGACCCTGGCTACAAAACCAAGGGTCGCGGGTTCGAATCCCGCTAGGGGCAAATGTTTGTGTGATGAACATCGGCATTTGTACTCGAGTCATGGATGTTTATAAAAGTATTTAAGTATGTCTATCCGTTCCCTAGCTTCCATAGTACAAGCTTCGAGCTTAGTTTGGGGCTAGGCAATTGGTGTGTTAGTCCAAGGAATTTATTTATTTATTTATTTATGTTCGGAACTACTGTATCGAATTAAAAATTTCTTATTTTTTGGAAATTTCCATTTTCCGGAGAAGGCTCTAAGCTATTGCATTACATTATTATTATTTATTTATGTGCGGAAATCAAAATCAACGCAGCCACCGCTAGTGCTCAATATAACACATATTTAGCGGATGAAAATACAATAAGCAACAGGAAATCTGCGGTTAGCCTCCATTAACTACTGTCATTCTCACTCTTACGAGTACCTATGACTCAGGGATAAATAAAGATCGCGTGATTTTACCACAGTTAACACAAAAATATATTGATTTTTAGTTTAATTTCATTTTATCTTTAATTAAAGCTTCTTCTCGGTAGATGACTGCATTTACGAAGTCGGTGGTCGAGTCATTCTATTGCAATATTATTTTATTGACGATTTATGAGTGCCTTGCAGAGACCTATATAAATAAAGAATATTTTGATTGATTGATTGATTGTTTGATTGATTGAATTCCTCTCACCCGCTTAATACCTAAGTACCTATGAAGTATGATTGTACTAGAAGTGTGTTAATGGTCTTACAATAAATATTGAAGTTCAGCTCAACTCGGTACCTTTAGTTTATTCATGTTAATGTAATGTCTAGCACCCGTGATATATTGCAACTTTATTTAAGAGTACCGAAGCGCTTTAATATTAAGTTTTAATATTACTTTGAAGCTACGAAGCGATTTTTGAACAATCTGTAGCTAGTTTAATAGCTCTGTCCGTCCGATACACTTGAAATTATGGTCTCGGATATTTTAGAAGCATCCAGGAAAACATATACATGTATCTTATGTGATTTTCTGAGAAACACCATCATCATATCACAAATTACTTCATTGCTAATAGTGATAACAAAACGTATGGCAAAATAGGTTTTCCTCAATCGCTATAAATAACATATCAAAACAATGTCTGTGTTAGGTCAAACGGCCGTACAGTTGATGTTAAGACGATGCTTTCTGATCAATTTGTTTTTATAAATCACACTTTGTTTTTGTTTGTTTGGATTTTTGTCCGTCAATCAGGGTAGAACTAAAGAACTGATTTTGAATAAATTTGGTATACAGGCAGTGTATGGGCTGACTTGATGATAGGATACTATTTATCCCTACTTAATGCTCCCATGGGATAAAAAAGAACATAACAGGGATAACAGGGAACAGGAAAGTCTTGATAACCGCCAAAAGTACTGAACGGATTTGTCCTAATTCCACGCGGTCAAAGCCGCAGGAAAATCTAGTTAATAAGTTTTAAGTTAATTAATATTTTTATGCCATTTTGGTCTGAGGGGCAATGACCTCTTAACATCAGGTGATATACGTGTCTTCCCGGAAAACCGACTGGCATGAAATCATTAGAAACAGAAGCAATAATCCACTTCGAATGATATGTAAATAAAATTCTTTGTTACTGATGTAATTTCTCACAACTGGCATGCTACGACTTGTTGCCGTGTCACGTGACCCGTTGAAAACTGCATGTTCGAACATACGATACTTCATTGGCATCGGTCCAAGTTCTCATATTGTTTCAGTTTGATCAACTTTGTAACCATACCTACAGCCGTTCAAGTGTTACACTATATGTATTGTATACGAGTTTGAATGAATGATTCTTCACCTGCTGAGTAATTAAGACTCTTTGTATATATATAATGTGGAATCTACATATTTTGAAAAAAATATTTCTGTTACATTTATTTACATTGCTTTTATGAACAGCTCGGTAGCTTAGTGGTAAGAACGCCGCTACTAATGCGTGAATTCGGCGGTTTAACCTAGACAAGGACGCACCAGAGGATTATCCAAAATCTATGTGCGTAATTTAATATCAGCTGTACGGTGAAGAAAAACATTTGTGAGGATTAGGGCTTGCAATTCGAATATTCGAATATTCGAATAATTCGAATATTCGACTCATTTTACTATTCGAATATTAATTGACGCGTTATTCGAATATTCGAATATTCTATGTCCTATTGGGATTAATTAGAAAATGCAATCTCGATAGTCTCAAATCTCAAAAAATAGGTAGGTGTATTTCGATATTTTATCTCGATGATGTATTATCTTGCTATATGTGATATTGATCGAAATCTCACTCGACAATTTTGATCAAGATTATCGAGATTTAAGCCCGATATTAAATGGCCCCAAGCAGATTAAACTTTGGCGATTTTTACTTCTTAAGTTTCATCAAAAATGTATATGATTGATCTCGTAAATAATAATGTCTTCGTTTAATGTTATTTCACCCCTTACAACTCTTCCTGGTAAAAAGACAATGCCGGTTTTTGTAGGGGAGGTGGGGTTTTTTATTTTCGAGCGTCTATCAACCAAGCATGGAAATACTTGCACATCACAAACGATACTTGCTTTGGCAGTGTAGCTGTAAACTCAGTCCAAACTGAGTGTGACAGGTTTCGACATTCTTCTATGGGAAATGGCATCCTTTTTTTTCTTGGAACTATGAAAATATATATTTAAGAGGTCATTAGATTACAAACGTTTTTTAATTTGGCAGTATATCTGCAAAGTCAGTCTGAACTGAGTAAGACAGGGTTGAAACTTGACCACAATGTACCCTCGCTTCAATATTTTTTAATGGGCAGCTCGATGGCGCAGTGGTTAGCTTACTCGACCTGCGGTTGCCAGTCATCGGATGGTTGACCGAAAAATTTCATCTCGAGCTCCTCCGAGCTTCGGAAGGCACGTTAAGCCGTTGGTCCTGCGCCTGATCTCTTTACGGTCGTGTCAGATTGCTGTCCCACCGAATTATAAAAGTGAAGGAATAGGGAGTGCGCCTGTGCTTGCGCACTCACTTGTGCACTATAATAAATCCGGCCGGAGGGTATTATTTTTTTAATAGGAGAGATGGTGTCTGTATTTTTGAAGCTATACAAACAATATTTGCATAGACAGTTTAGCTGCAAACTCTGTCTGAACTGAGTGAGACAGTTTAGAACTTAATAAAAGGGTATGAAGCGAGAGTTCAGTCAGAGTGCAAAAGTTCTATCCTGTGTTTATCAGTTCGGACTGAGTTTTGCAGCAATACGCCATTTACAAATACTGTTTGTAATATTCTTAATCTTAAGAATATATTATATTTCCATGTTTGGTTGATGGCCGGTGGAAAAAGAAAGGACATCACCTCCCATAGCAAATGTTGAAGCCAAGGTCCATAGTAAAAAAAATCGAGCCTGTCTCACTCAGTTTGAAGTGAGTTTAGAGCTAAACTGTCTTTGCAAAAATTGTTTGTGATGATCTCTAGAATATATTTTTCCCTGTTTGGTCGATGGACGCGAAATAATAAAAACGCCACTTTCCCTAGAAAAATGTAAGTAGCGAACGCCCAGTTTTTGTGTAAAAGTTCTGACCTGTCTTACTCAGTAAGGACTGCGTTTACATCCATACTGCCTGTGCAAATATCGTTCACTGGGTTCTTAAGAATATATATGTCCATATTTGGTTGATGGCCCCAGGAAAATAAAGGACACAACCTCCTATTAAAAAATATTGAAGCGAGGGTACATAGTGTTCAAGTTTCTAGCCTTCCTTACTCTACGCTTACTAAGCTGAGTTTGCAGATATACTCCCAAATCAAATAGCATTTCAAATGACCTCAAAAATATATATTTTCATTTTTCATGATTGGTCGAAAGACGCGAGAAAGAAAAACTATGCACTTTCCACTTTTCCATAGAATATGTATGAAGCGTAGGCTTAAAGTGTAAAAGTTTAAATCTGTCTCACTCAGTTCGGACTGAGTTTACAGCTATACTGACATAGCCAATATCGTTTGGGATGGCCTCAAGACTATATATTTCCATGTTTGGTTGGTGAACGCTTGAAAAAAAATTTCGAATAATATTCGAATATTCGAATATTTTTCGAAAAATATTCGAATATTCGAATACCTGATTTCGTCGAATATTTGCAAGCCCTAGTGAGGATATCTACACACTGTGAAAATTTGCGAAGAGAGTTGTTGTGAGTTTCTTTTCATAAAACGATCACGATCCTCAGTAATGTGAAATACGACTCAAGGAGGAGGAGGAGGACATAAAATATTATTTAATACTTCTTCAGAGTGTGCAAATTATAAAGTTAAGGAGGAATCAATGGTAAGTAATGAGAAAAAGATTTTTCTCGTATACGTGAGTCTAAATACTAAAATAATATGGACATTCGGTGTGGATGCGAAATACGAAGCATTACTGCGTATTATTCATATAATTAATCCAATCCAATTTTGATTGACTTTTGTGCCGTTATCGAGAACAGACGTGCCTAAGTAATATTAAAAATTTACTAGTAATCACATTGTTAATAGTGACCTGCTTTACATCTTAACTGTGTCTTTGCGTGACTTGCAAAATGTGTTTGTGACTATGTTAGTGGAATAATAAAGTGATATTAAAAATGGAAGGAAGGAACATGGAAGGGAGCCCCTTCAATAAAAGTTCCCTGGTGGCCCGCACTCCTCCTGCTTCACCTCAGCGCGCTGTACAAGCACCAGAACCCAGTCCCCGAATGAAGAGCCAAGAAATCAATGTCCCTGCCCCGGAGGTTGTCTCCACCCCGGAAATACAATCCTGGATGTCGTCCATTGATCAGTGCCTTGACGAAGTTTGCCGTACAGCAATGGAAGGAAAACTGAACACGGAACAAAAAATGCGGATCAGCAATTTATGCCGCAAAGTAGCACATGGGACATCGCAAATGGCGGTTCAATATCAATCCCTTAAAATGAAATCCCTACAGGTACATTCAACCATGATATCTCTCCAGGCCAATTTAGACCTATCCCAGCAGCTGGACGATATAAAGTTGAGCATTGAAAATTCAACGAAGCCCGCCTTGTCATCTTCCTTTGCTGATATGGTAAAAAAGGGTAGTAATAACTTTATCCAGCCCTTGAATGTGCGCTCCGTAGCTATCTACCCTAACGACAAGCAAAAGTCAAGCGAGGATACTAAGACTCTTGTGCAGCAGATCATTTGCCCGGAACAGATGAAGCTCCATGTGAGAGGACTTCGTAAAACAAGAAATGGGGGAGTCATAATAAGCACTGAGACGAAGGATGACATCGAAAAACTGAAAAAGTCGACTCAACTTACAAAATCAGGCCTTACTGTCGACGACTCTTTTAAACGCAAGCCCAGAGTAGTGATTATTGGAGTTCCAACATCGATATCTGAAAAAGAAGTTTTTACCTGCCTCTATAACCAGAACCTATCGGAGAACTTCCAAGAGACTGATTTGGAAACATTTTTAAGCTCTGTCAAGTTAAGCCACAAGTCAGGAAAAAGGGATGCTGAGACCTGTAACTACATCATTGAAGTACCTGCAGCAATACGTAAGGCCCTCATAACTAAAGAAAGAGTTTTTGTGAACTGGTCATCCTGCCCTGTAAGAGATTTCACCTTGGTCACTCGGTGTTTTAAATGTCAGCAGTACGGACACGCGGCCAAGACTTGCAGGGAAGCCTCACACACCTGCGGCCACTGTGGAGAACAGGGACACTCAATAAAAGAGTGTCTAAAGAAGACAGAAGAACCTAAGTGTGCTACCTGCATGCGATATAGTAAACCGCACAACCACTGCACAGGCACTGCGGACTGTCCCGCAAAGTTAATGGCCGAGAAAAGGTACATAAACTCTATTGATTATGAGGGCGCCTAAGAGCGCAGTAATTACTTATTTTTTTGTGACTTAATTTTATTTATTTTTTTATGTTTATTCGTAGTATGTACTTTTTAAGTTTAATGATTTGTTATTTAATTAATTGCTTAGATAACTTCTCTACATCCGAAACTAGAAGGTTGCAGACAATATCTCTCTCATTTTAAGTAGTTATCCACTAATCATAATAAAGCAAAATATTCGTAGTCAATAAATTCTTCATTCAAACTCACTATTCTGACATCTCGACAAAACCGATCACAACGCTGTCCTACTAACCTCCAATTATAAAACATCATACGTTAACAAAAACGCATAGTTACTAAATTACATAAATATAAGTAACCTTGACTAATGACTTAACAGCCATCGATTGTGACCCCGTTTACAATTCTGCTGACCCAAATTTTTGTACCTAGGTCGTATGTAATTATTGTAAAATTGTGATGATAATTTATTTATATTTTATCCATTAATATTTTTATCTGATTTATGTATTGATAAATGTGATTATTGGTTAAACATTAGACATGTATTTTGTAGGTAAGTCTTTTTGCCTGAAACACAGGATCACCTAGTTCAAGCATTTATGATTTTACCTAATTAAGAATATATTTCCCATTTTATGTATACGGTATTGTTAATGTAAAATTACTTGTTATAATTATGTATGTATATTTACTTAAGGCATTTTACAAGTGTTAAGATTCAATTATGTTAACTTTAGTCCTTTTTACCGCCTGAAATACAGGGAATCCTAGTTCAGGCACATTCTGTTAATTTAGCATCTAAGATAATTATGTAGATTTTATGAATTAACTGTGTACATTGTTTATTGAATAAAGTTTTATTTTATTTTATTTTTATTTTTAATCTTACCAAATACTAACCTAATATCCTTGATGTCTTGTCTAAAATGGCTGCATGTAAGAGCAAGCATAAACATTAATGTCGTCAATCAAATAGTCTTCTTCTTCGAATGTTACCTACAAATTTTCTTATTTGACACCAATCCAATAACAAAGAGGGTAAAAAAAATCCACCGTGGAAACATATTTAAATCACAGTACGCGCAAAATCAATTGGAACGACTGAAGTTAGTTATAATATAAGGGGTTATAGTTAATCCGATAAACAGATGCCATCCTTTGTAACTTTACTGCAGTAATATAACATTAGGGCGGGTCAATTTGAATCAATTTGTGTCCTGTACTGTACTTACGCGCGTGTTTAATACTTCAATGCGGCCAACTTTTGCGCGTACTGTAGTTGTTCCATTGACGTTTGGTTCATAGTTTAGATGCTTACTATAGAGTCATCGTGCTGTCGTCGGGGATCAACGCTTTCGGCAGGTCTTCAAGATGCTGGTCAGTCTTCAAGAATGCTGCTTCTACCCTTGACCTGTGGCAGAAAATACGAAGACTAGACATTAACATTATTAATCATGTCTTCGATAAGAGTCTAAACTATGATAAAATAAAGCTGAAGAGTTTGTCAGTTTCTCTGAACGCGCTAATCTGAAGAACTACTGTTTCGATTTGATATTTTTTTGTGTTGGATAGTCCATGTGTCGACAAAGGCTATAAGCTATAGAATAACAACATGACTTGTGTGTAGAAACCGAAATCTCACGATATGACACGCGGACGGAGTCGCAGGCAGCTTACTAGCGTAAAATATAAAGATCGTTCTTCCCCTATAAAAGTAGTGAAAAGACCATGATTGCATCTTATTCTGCGTAGATACGACGAGTAGTTATCACATAAATAGTATACTCGTATAACTAATTATTATTTTTTTGTATAAAACTACTAGCGGCCGCCCGCGACTCCGTCCGCGTGGATTTCTTTTTTTCGAAATAATAAGTAGCCTATGTTCTGTCTCAGGGTCTAAAGATTGTCTGTACCAAATTTCATCAAAATCGGTTGCGAGGTTTAAGCGGGAAAGCGTAACAGACAGACAGACAGACAGACAGACAGAGTTACTTTCGCATTTATAATATTAGTTGGGATTTAGATATGCTTAAATCTTAAAACTATGCACTATGCAACCGATTTCATGCGGTATTTTTTATCAGATAGTGTGTTTCAATAGAAAGTTTTTTGTGCTTAGTACCTACATATTCCAGACAAACATTGATAATTTTAGTTGCACCAGGGGAGGCCGCGGTGGGTCACTAGAAGAAATAAAGTACACAATTCCCAAAAGCGTATGGTGACGAGCTATGAATACAATAATTATGAAGCAGACGCATCTGACCTTGTGCATTTGCAGTACATTTGCACTCAACAATAAATTATCCAGCGTAGTTTGTTGACCGTAAAGATTGGCCGTGTTACTGACGTTGGCTTGAAGAACATCATTACAATTTATTATACAAACCAGACTTTTCCATGCACACAAAAATAATACCGCGCGATGATCGAACAACCTTGAACAAACTTCTCGACATATTGCCAAAATTCATTCTTCGTTGGGCTCAGCTTGTGTTGAGAGTGGTACTTTATCACTACATACCTAGTATAAAACAAAATAAATTTCTTCTGTCCGACCCGAAAAGGCTTGAATCTTTAAAACTACGCAGCTTATACTCATGCGATCACGAGAAAGGTTTATAATATGTAGATATATCTTCTATTGTTTACTTTAGCACCAACACTACACCTGTGCAAAGCCGGGGCAGGTCGTATAATATATGTATGTTCCTACGTAAGTCATCTTTGTATGTAGAGATATGAACTATCAGATTGTAATAAGAGCACTGTCAGTTGCTAACACAGATAACAAATGTTGCTATCATGTTTCCATCCCTAAAAGGGGTTTTGGCTTAATCACCACCCTTGCCGATTAGAAGAACCGACATAAATTTTGCCGCACCGCTAGACAAGTTGCAACTTGTCCAGCGATGCGGTTGCATCAGCCAGCTTTAGACGTCACACCTTTCCTTTACTACACACAACACCACTTCGCTACACAATAATGTTTTATAAAGTAGGTACCTACATTGCTACAAAGTTTTTCATCGCATAAAAATGGACGTACAAATTCGTTCTTAAAGAACGAATTTCATTGTTGCATTATAATCATCGCAGCCTAAAGTCTAGCTGTAAGTACTCAATCAAGTACTTATAAATATAATATCCCGTTTAGTCCCGTTCTAATGTTGACTAAATTCGTTATTATTAGGATTGTCCACACAAATTATGGAATATTGAATAACACTTTTGTTTTAATACGAAATTCAATACTTGTTATTCAAGCGCGGTAATATTGCAATTTGAGGTAATAGACTCGTACGCTATAAAAACAATGTTATTATGGTATTATATGAAGGTAAGAATGTCATGCGTGTAACCTACATTATTTATGATGTGACCATTATTATAATTGAATCTTCATTAGCACAGAGGATGAAAAGAGAGGCTAATTAATTAAAACAAGGTCTAAACTACTAATTCCAGCCCCAGTATCTTATGTATAATTTGAGCTATTATAATTGATTTACTCTAGGCATTTCATCCAGGATATGTCTAACCACAAAGCAGATAAATATTGTGTTGTTCATCCAATCTGTACAGTTTACGTATAATGCACTTATTTGCACTACACATTTTTATACTCTTTTTAAGCAGACGAACGCATTTTTACGCCATAAGTGCGGCATTCATAAATACTTTTTCTACATTCACCCGCCTAATCAAGACACGACACAACTCATATGACACTTAAATATACACATATACGAGGGCAGTTTGATAAGTTCGTGCAAAAATAAAAAGTATGTTACTTTTTGAGGTAAACCTTTTTTATTCTTCGACATAGACTCCTTAGAGGCTTATACACGTAATTTAACGCTTTTCGAATTAGTTAATCCTTTCCAAATAATAGGATTTGTAAAGGTCTAAAAAATAGCCAAATTTTTCAGACATCACCTCCTTGTTTGAACAAAATCTTATTCATGCAAATATATTTTTTAAATAAAGCGACAGATTTAAGTCAAAAGGAGTCAATTCTGTAGAATAACAGGGATATAAAACAAATTGGGAGCCTATTTCTACAAATTTTAGGACCACAACTTCTGGGGTCTGGGCTGGTACATTTCCATAATAAAAAATGACTTTATCAGACAGCTTTCTCGTCTCTGAATGTTGGTGAATAATATTATGTACTCGTTGATTCGAGATGTCCATAGCACTAGTAATCTCATGCATCTTCACTTTTCTGTCATCTATCACTATGTCATGGATTTCAACCAACATTACTGCAGTAGTACCCTCTACAGGACGTCCAGATGGCTTAGCATCACTTTGACCCATAAGATCACTGCAATTTTTATAAAACACTTGATAATGTAAGGTGCAGAGTCACCATAATGTTTGTCAATCATCCCTTTTGTCTCCTGAGGAGTTTCGCTTTTCAGACAGTCATGTGAAATCACCACACGAAATTCTGTTTCACAAAATGTTCTGAAAATCACTCGACTTCCTTTACGCCAATCAATGCCAAACACAAAGAAGTGGGCCGATCAAGCTGAAACTTTGCGTATGGTCCTCTAAAAGATGCTAGTAATCATCAAACATAAACTCAAAACGAAGCAATAGCATAAGCTCACGGACTTTGCACGAACTTATCAAACCGCCTATGTACATCTCAAAGGAGACTGACTGATATACTCGTAGTGATCTATCAACGAACCTCTGGACGGGTCGGGCTAAAATTTGCCATGCGGGTTGATGTCATGACGTAGGACTAAGAAAGGATTTTGTTCAATTCTAACCCCAAGAAGATAAAATATGAAACACGGATGAAGTGGCGGCCACTAGTTTATGATAAAATTGATGTTTTGTTACTCTTACTTTTAAAATAGGGTTTCCTTTACCAACAACTCAACTTGTTGACCACGAACTTATTCGACTGTGCATTCATAGCGTTACTTACATGTCCACTGACTCCATCTTCTGGCTCCCGCGGTCTAGGAACAGGAACTTGGCCACGGTGACCCTCTCCTCCTGCACAGCTGCCACTGCATTCTCCAGCGCAAACGCTATGCTGGCCTAAAATGTAACAAAAACATTTATATCAGACCAGAGATCCATATGACTTCATATGACTTCACCCCATGACTTCCGAGGCTTTTGAGCACAGCCCTCTGACCTCTTCGGCGAGATTAAGACGCATTAGATGCGTTAGCTTGGCTTGGCGAGGAATGGAATTAAGATCGGGCAGTGAAACAAGCATATACAAGAAGGCTTAGCAGAAATCGGCAAGTCAGCCAGTTATCCATAGATTTTTAGTACCAATTTTAAGTTACTAGCGGCCCGTTCCGGTTTCTCATGTATTTTTATCTTGTGCTAAATATGGCCTTTAATCCTTGGGGCTAATTTAGCTTTCGAATGGTGAAAGAACTTTTAAAATCGGTCTAGTAGTTTTTGACCCTATTCGTCACAACCAAACAGACAAACAAAGTTTTTCTCTTTACAATATTAGTGTAGATTAGTATTAGAATAGATTAGTATTAGTATAGATAAATGATGTTAGGAAGAATATTTTATAAAAAATAACTTATATGCTAAAGTCATTTATCTCGTGGAACGTTCGAAAACTAAATAAGTTTTAACATATATAGGTACGAGGAATAGGTAATAACCATCAATGAAATTAGTCATCAGTTAATTTTAAGACAGGAAAGGCATAACGGATCTTCCACTTGAATGACTTTAATAAGGCACTCGTCCAGTCTAGGAAATTAGCACTTCATTATTATTGTTACATTGCTACATGTTATGGATAAATATAAAATATACATTTCTGTTATAAATAATTAAGTATCAAAATAAAGATTTATTAGCCACTGGGTTTTTAAGGCAAGCAACGCATCAACGCACCCGGTTTGTGTGTGTAGCGATGATCACTTACCATCAGGCGACTTTTTGCGTCTTTGCAAGAGAGGGGGAGACTCCACCAAAGCGGAGATTTCAATGCTGAGATGATCACGTTATAAGGCCGAACCTTGACAGACCCGTTGGTCGAGTGGTTAGGGACCTTGGCTACAAATCCAAGGGTCGCGGGTTCGCATCCCGCTGGGGGAAAATGTTTGTGTGAAGAAAATCGCTATTTGTACACGAGCCATGGATTTTTATAAAAGTATTTAAGTATGTCTATCCGTTTGTTAGTATCCATACTACAAGCTTCGAGCTGAGTTTGGGACTTGGCAATTGGTGTGTTAGTCCAATGAATTTATTTATTATTTATTTATTACTCACCTTGGAATGCAAGAAGAGTGAGGAGTCCAGAGTATGCGAGAGCTGCGCCATGATGGTGCAGTTCTGCGCCACGAGCGCTGCGTGCGGCACGAAGCACAGCACCAGCATGTGGAGGAGAAGAGTGCGCCGCCCTCGCCTGCACGGAACAAAAGTAAATAAATAATAATAATAAATAAATATATCACAACATCACATACATTGATCTGACCCCGTGTTAAGTAGCTTAAGCACTTGTGTTACAAACATCAGAATCAACAGTGGTATTACAAATATACCTAAATAGATACATACAACACCCAGACCAGGACAAACAGACATGTTCATGCACACAAGACACTAGACTCGTGGTGCCGAGCGCGCGCACGAACTACCGCGGCAACGCGTTCCTGCAGCGTGCCAGTGCGGCATTCAATTTGCTGCCACCAGGGTTCGACTTCTTCTGCACCAGTACCGCATCGCTCAAACGCCGACTCGCTGATAAATATTTTAAGTCATAATCATTTGTTGTTTGGTATCTTCTCAAACTCTTCACTTAATGTGGTTTGTTAATATTTAGGTAAATTATTATCATTGTTTTCTTTTTCTTATATTATTATGTTTTCAGAGTGATAACTTCTTAGTTAGGTACTTCATATTTACTGGATTTTTATAGGTGGAGACTTATAATTAGCATATAAGGATTCATTTTAACACTTACATTTGTTATTTTAGCTGTTAGTCTTCCAAATAAATATAAATAAATAAACAAGGTTTTTCCTATGCGGGGATCGAACCCGCGACCTCTTGCGTAATAGCCAACTTCTTGACCATTACACCAAGCGGGTCGTCAGAAAAAAGTCATATAAAGAAGCATCGGTTGACCAAATAAATATGTAAGATAGAAGATTATAAATGTCTTTTTTTATGGCCGAGGCGGCAAACAAATAACTTAAATAAAATAAATTCCAAACCAAAGGTCGCGGGTTCGAATCCCGCTAGGGGCAAATGTTTGTGTGATGAACATTGGCATTTGTACTCGAGTCATGGATGTTTATAAATGTATTTAAGTATGTCTATCCGTTCCCTAGCATCCATAGTACAAGCTTCGAGCTTAGTTTGGGGCTAGGCAATTGGTGTGTTAGTCCAATGAATTTATTTATTTATATTTACAAAAAAAAGAGGCATGTTATACGTACGTTATACGTAATGTTTATCCGTAGTCTGGCACCCATAGCACAAGCTAATGCTTAGTTTGGGGCTAGATGGCGCTGTGTGAATAATGTCCAGAGATAATATTTATAATACCACAATCAAAAATAACCAAATGCATCATCATCGCTTATGTTATCAGTACTTGACTGGATACGGAATTCCGTCTCGTTCACGAACATGCCGACATTTGGTAATCATTTTTGTGTTTAATAAAATTATTTGATAACAATGTAATATACTGTTTCTCGAATTTATCTCATATTCCAATGTGTTAAGGTTAAATTTTGAATGGATATAATGTGGTTATCACTTCGTTTGAAAGTCGCTGCGTCGAATGATATCATCGAACATTGAACTTGTTTTACGAGATCAGCTGTTCTTGAAAAACAAGTTCGATGAATGTAGGTACATTATGTCTAATATAATCGCTTGTGTTATCAGCCAAACACCAACTTAGCTCGATCCTGAGTTTTGTCATGTTATCGAACATGCAGACATTTAGTAATCATTTATGGATATCATATCAATTTAATATACTGTTATACATACTGTTTCACAAATTCATATCAATCACTACATAGTATAAAACAAAGTCGCTTTTTCTGTCATGTTGTCCCTATGAACGCTTAAATCTTTAAAACTACGCAACGGATTTTGATGCGGTTTTTTTTAATAGATAGAGTAACTCATGAGGAAGGTTTTTATGTATAAATAGTGGACAAGTACCACGGGAGAAGCCGGGGCGGGCCGCTAGTACATAGTATAAAACAAAGTCGCTTTCGCTGTATGTCCGTATGTATGCTTAGATCTTTAAAACTACGCAACGGATTTTGACGCGGTTTTTTTTAATAGATAGATTGATTCTTAAGGAAGGTTTGTACGTATAATACATGTAAGTAAGTACCACGGGCGAAGCCGGGGCGGGCAGCTAGTCATAAGTATAAAAAGCAATCCCCAGCACGGTCGGTCTTTGGCCTACTTACCGCGTCGCCCATCATACGACATTTTAGGTATTGCGCATTGAAAGTGTTCGTTTCGAACCAAACAGGTGGCGTTAGTCAGATGATGATGATGATGATAGTGATGAGGCTGATGATGATGATGATGATGATGATGGTGATGATGATGGTGGTGATGATGATGATGATGATGATGTTGGTGGTGGTGGTGGTGGTGGTGGTGGTGGCGATGACGACGGTGATGATGATGATAATGATGATGATGATGATGACTTACTTAGTGGCAGGGTTGACGTGCAGACAGCCCACCTTGACGGACACAAGCTGGGGGTCGTGTCTCTCAGACGGCGTCGTGCAGCGGGATGAACAACCCTCCACTTTTAAGTGGGAGGTCATTATCCTGGAATAAAACAAACAGTTCACAGTACATAAATGTGCTTTCAAATTAAAAGTATATTGGCCCACTTTTTAAGGTCAGGAGCAAAATGTGTCACTAATAGTCCCTTAAAGTTAAAATTTGTTATAAATTATAAAATACTCAGAGAAAAAAAGATTTTTAAGTTGCCATAAAGTTTGTTAAATTTATAATTTAGATGACTTAACATGTCAAAGGATGTTAATTAATTTTATTTTATTTTAATATGTACTTTCATAGTAAAGTACCTAAGGAGTTACAAATATGTATCTGACATTATTGTCACAATTTGTATCAGTCCTCGTTACACCAGAAATTAACAGAAACATTCTAACCATTGCCGCTATTCGGCTAAGCGAACGCTGTATCAAAATTGCATTAAACCGGGCTAATCAAACACGATAGTCTTCCCCGCCGATCAAGGCCGGCTGACGCACGATAGCCCGACGAGTTCATTGAGTCCATCGCGCACGCGAACGTGTAGCTCGGGTCGCCGCCATGATACGTGACGTGACGTCATAGATAACAACACTGACCAAGCGCACAGGGGCATGTACTAAAGATAATGTGTCTACAGCTCTACATAATGTTGTTTACGCGCTCGGTCTGCGGTTGCTAAGTTAAGCAACTTTCGCAAAGGCCGGTTTTAGGATGGGCAACCGTTTTTCATCTCAAGGTTCTCCTTGAGAAAGCACATTTGAATACGCACCTAAATCACCTACTTTTAGTAAATGCCTAAACGTAAAACAATTTGCAAAACGAATTTTCTTTACGAAGATAAATAGACATAACTTTGTATCGTCGAGACAACACTAGATTTTTTTTTGTTTCAGTTAGCTCTAATAGTGTGTTAAAAACTCAACGATAAGATTGGCATTATAATTTGTGTTCATTTTTAATTATTGCTAATGCTACAAGCAAAAGTCTCGTCCATTTTAAGTCTAGTGCATATTTTCTCTATGTTGAACTTAGTTGTATGCGCTAAAAATAACACATTGCATTCGAATAACAGAGGCGCGACTCTTGTTTATCAAAAAATATCATAATTAGAGAACTAACTACATTATTCAAAATCACAGTTGCATTATCTTTTGGTTGAAATGCACCGCATGCCCGTTCAATGTAACGGTTGAGAAGTCAACTTGTTCGTTTGATGTCACGGGAGCAAAACTTTATACATCCTATTATTACGCAATAATTTCAATGAACATTATCTCCTTCCATTGGTTGCTAAGTGAAGTGCAATAAGTGTGTATTTAACTGCATAAAATGTATTATATACTTTTATATTTAGGTTTTTTATTGTTTGAGACTCACCCACAGTAGGTACAATGTTTTTATTTAGTGTGTAGAACCTGATATGTTCAATTTTAAACACACACATCATTTTTTTGTGCAAATTTACTTATGGGCAGGAGAGATGTACATTCACGTCGAAGTGCTTGTAGGTAAAAAAATAAATGACGTGGAAAAGAATTTCTATGTAAAATCACATTGAAAAATAAACTACTTTAACTTTGACTAAAAATCAGATAAACTACGTTTAGAGTACCTCAGAAATCAGCATTTAGTCGGGGACAAATGCGGTTGTTAAAATTGATATTTTCTCTCGTCTGGTATCCGGATATAGCAACTGTTATCTTCAACCTAGTAACCGTTGATTGGCTCTTAGGTGGCTGACGTAAACCAACAATCATAGTCATTATAATATAATTAATTTGAAAGTGTGTTTGTTCGGAAATTTGTCCGTCAATCAGGCTGAAACTACAGAAGGGATTTTTATGAAATTTTGTACACATGCACAGAGTATTGTCTGACTTAGGTGAAAGGATACTTTTATACCGATTAAATGCTCCCATGGAATAAACAGGAATCTTGATAACGCGGGCAAAACCGCAAGTAAAGCCTAGTATATATTTATTCGATTGCTACTCGTTCAACCAAACACTACCTACGATTTATTAAATTTCACAGGACACATTATTTTTTTAATTTAAAATTTAACACTTCAAACACTCTGTTATTTAATAAGAAGTGTTTTTATGCAAGAGGGAAACACAATGTGAAAATGTGTCATTTGGTAAATAGTTTATCAAAGCTCCCCATGGATATCCACGAATCCACAAGATTGCTAGATTCTTGCCAGCTTAAAAACATTTGCCTACAAAGTTATGTACAACTAAATACTCGTAATTAACGACAGATCTGTCTCTTATTAACTGTATACGTAATAATGTTGTATGTAGTTGTGTAGTAAGTGTATTCTGTGATAGTGACGTTTTTCTTTACCATTATTTAGCATTATTCGCCTGCCTTGTTCCCAGTTTATTATCATTCGTCATCGAGTTTTTTCTTTACTTATATTACATGGAGAAAATATTGTTTGCATTTTTTTTTGCAGTGAGTATCACTATAATATAATTTAAGGTGAAATAACGATAAGAAAACCTGAAGGAGTAATGGAGCTATTATTGATAAATACATATCCTGGACGTCTCCATGTCATTTGGTACATTATCATATCAGGTCTCAAACAACATTTTGGTACGTACATCCCACAGTCATGCTAGGAAGTAACCTATTGTATGAATCAATCTCAGGGACCCTTTTTTTAATATGACTAAACGACCTACACTTACATGATGTCATTCGTTGATACGAAGCAATGGGTGTTAAAGAAATTAAGGATACTTTTTTAAGGATGTTTTTTTATAAATATTTCTTAAGAGGGGGTGTCAAAAATATCGCGTATTTTCAAACACATTTTAAACCTTGAAAATGAACTTCAAATGACCCGAAAAAAAAATCGTAGATATTTAAGCATAGTTCCTAAATTTTTATCACAGAAAATTTTGAAAAAATTGCAATTTTCATTGATAAAAAAAATCTTGAAGTTGCGTCTGACTTGATTTTTGGTTACATTTATTTCCGAGACTATGCATTTTGGTGAACCAATATTTTGGCACATAATATCAAATTATATTATCTAAATAGTTATCACAGAACATTTTGAAAAAATATCATATTTTACGAGTAATTCAAAGAAAACTAGTTTGGCGCTTACTACGTTCATATTCCGCGCAGTAAGCTATCGTCTGTTGCACCTGGCGCGTGCTCACAGGCATGTTTTGTTTCATCGGTTAGTCGCAACCTCTCCGTTGAGACGAGAAGACTATGATGCAGTGCTCTCCCGGCTCGAAAAAATATTTCGTTAAATTATTACAAGGGCTGACGTGAATGACGCAACGGTCGTTGGTAGTATATACAAGAAAGAACGATGCTTTTAACTAGTCGCTTGTTGGTAGACTTAGTAGCAGTTTATAATTGAAAGTCCACAATTGCAGCCTAAACTATTAAAACCTTATTTTTTATTATTATCAAAGTCTTTTACTGTGAACAATAAATAGACGAATAAATAAGGTGTTGCGACAATTATAATATGATAATAATATATTTTGGTGTTACTGTTAGTGGATAAGAGATCTACGATTTAGAAGTTTTCCACTTTGGAAGGGTCTGTCCCGCAAAGTATTCACTTTAGAAAAAACTATTGCAGAAACCTCAATATCATTTTAAGGACCTACCCATAGATACCCCACACGTATATGTTTAATGAAAAAAAAAACATTTCCAGTTTCACTTCTAACTATGGGCACCCTCATTTTTTTTTCTATTTTCGTGTGAAAACCTTGTTGCAGTTCACAGAATACATCTACTCACCAAGTTTCAACAGTATAGTACTTATAGTTTCAGAAAAAAGTGGCTGTGACAGACATACAGACAGTCATGACGAATCTATAAGGGTCCCATTTTATGCCATTTGGCTACGGAACCATACAAACTATATCAGTTGCATGATATCAATGCTCTTTTGAGACGAGATTCAATCTACATAAAATATTTTAATATTGAAACTGTGCAAAAGAAACTGATGACATGACATATTTAGAGTATGAAAGGAAATGTATTGAAAAATAATGTTAAAAACGGGGTTAGCTAAACTAAAACCTTTCAAAAAATGGTGATTAAAAAAGCAACTTTCAAGAATCTTTTCGATAGATTACTGCTTTTCAAAGACGGTAGTAGAATTTTTCCATATCTTGTTTTTCAAAATCTACATAAATAAAGTATATTTCGATTTTGATTTCGTTGACGGGGATTAGTTGTGTGTCTATGTGTGTGGGAATCGTGCAACTCATAGTAAATTATAATATTATAGGTAAAGATACGTTTATTTCACCGAATAGGGTATTTTACACCATGTAAGAAAAAATATAAAAATGCATTTATGTGATAGATTTTGAACAAAATAAATAAAAAAACGTTGATATCTCACCAAAATCAAATGCGTAAATTTAATAATTTAATTTTAAAGATCGACATTTTTAATCTGTTTTAAATGTGTCAAAAACAGCAAACGCCATTTTAGGATCCGATATGACGTCACACCGATAGTTTTTATGACTAATGTTGGTACGTTTTGTTAACTATTTCACTAACCGAGTGAAACGTCATGGCGGCTAGCGTTTTCGCACGTCAATGTCAATTCCTAATTTTAAACATAAATTTAGACCGTTTATCGGTATTTAAAAATCAAAATAAAATATTTGGTAGTACATTACGGCACAAAGATTGATTTTAAGCAGTTTTCAAAAATTGGTGTAATACCCTATTGCGATATATGCTACTCCAAAAAAATTACACTGTATTTTAAAATCTAAAATTGTGTATTGCATAAATATGTTTACCTACGTTTTTGAACTAGTACAATAAGTTTGCAGAATTTAGAAATTTAGGTATACTACCCATTCCCTAAAAGTAAGAAGTATTTCTGCCGAACGGTCGATCTAGCTCGGGTACCGAGCTCCTAACCACACTGTGTTGGTGTAGTAACGGAACTATATATTGTGGCGATGCAGATGGGGCCTTATTTCAAAACATATTAAAATTAACCAGGCCGTAATTATTTTTATGCAATCATTGTAAATATAGCACATTGTAAATTAATTATAAATAATAATTATAAATTAATTCTTACAAGTTGATTAACAAACAACGATTTAACAAGACTTTTTTTAAACCTACTAGCACTAAGATTTTTTTGTATTGCCATTGGTTTTCAGATACGTCAGTTAAATAATTAAAAATCTAGAATAATAAGAATGACATGTTTGTCTTTCTTATATATGTGCACAGCGACAAGAATTTGATAAATTCACAAATTATTGTCGACGTTATTTAAAAAATCTAGTATCTTATAATGTCCTTTTCTCTTTGAGCATTTCTTTATTTTAAGTTTAATTAGATGTAAAGGTGCAAAATTACGGTTTACGGTTTAAGACATTTATTTCTCAATTACAGAATACATGTTATTCACTTTCACTGAGAAACACTGGATAACAATTAGTAATTAATCTGTACGTTTAACACAAGCACTAGTATTAACTAAGTAAATCATTTATTAGTAGGTCTTAATTTATGTTAGTATTTTCTTAAGTATTATGTCCATTTTTCTCAATTTTAATGGGGGTATTTGTCTTAATACACACAACAATACTCGAGCGAGCAAGACGAGTCAGTCACAGTTCTATTACGTATCGAAAAACAGTTGCTATCATAGATGCCATTTGCTGCCATGTGTGAGGAATCTTGCAGATTTAAAATATTTAAAGTAAGATCAAAAATTGGAAGACAAAATTAAAATTTAAAGATTAAATTAAAATTCACAAAGATTTTGTAGTTAAAAAAACATGTTATACAATTAATAATTAAATAACTTGCGCGTACCTTTGCGTATTAATAACTACCAGAAAAAAGTACCTACTATACAAGTCACTCAAAGCATAAACAAAATAAATCATTATAATACTTACTAACATTTATGTATTACTTACTAGCTTTCCACCGCTTAGTTACGTCATCCTGCTTCCAATACTCCCTTTTACAATTTTTATCTGATTTACTTTGAATACTGTGCGGAATCGCCCGAAACAAATTGAAGTGGCGACCTCTGTCTCATTGCGTTGAAGTCATAGGACGAGAGGGGGCCGAGGAAGCGCGCGGGTGCGATCCGATGGGTGTCGAAATTCATGCGCCCTCCCACGGATAGATATAAATAGAAAGAATGTTTTATCTTTTACCAAATGATAATGTAGCTTTCTAATAGACAAATAATTTTTCAAACCGGTCCAGTGATTTGAGTTCATTTATTCCACACAAAAATAAAAATCTTTTTTCTTTATAATATCAGTATAGGGTGTACATAGATAAAAGACAATCCTTTTTTTCAAGTGCGAAAAAAAGAATTTTTTTGTAAGTAATTTATAACAGCTCGAAAAGCAAGAGATAAAAGTTGCCCTTTCAATCAGAGCAGACGCGTCACATGCATGCTCGACTTGTATATCTTATAAGTTGTGAAAGATTACATTGTGTGATCTTATAATTTGTCCAAACGTCCAGTATTCGAACCAGATAAAAATAATTATTTATCAACATTATACCTTTAATTAAACCATGCCTGGTAACTGAAGTAATATTCCACGCCAACTCTATTTATAGCGCTCGAAGCAAGTTGTAGTAATTAATCAAACATTATCAAACGGTTGTATTCATTATCAATACAACAAGATGTCTAGCAATAACATTATTATATCTAATTAAGTGGGTGATGATGACGTACACAGTCATTACACTATCTCATTACTAGCGGCCCGGTACGTGCTTCGCTACGTATAAAGTGAACGACCAATTTTGTTCAAACTTCACATAAAACATCTACTAAATAGTCTGTACAAACCCTGAAAATTTTGTTTGGATCGATGAGCCCGTTCTTGAGTTATAAAGTAACAAAAAAAATGCCACTTAGTTTTTTATAGTTGATATTCCTATTTTCCCGACTGTATTAGTATTACAAGTCCTTTATATTTCTATATGTAGATTATATTATCATACTAACAAAAAACACACAAACAAAAAATGGAAAAAAACAAACAATAGGGTTTATGCCTTGGTATGCGCCGTACGGTATACAATACCATATGTGAGGGCGTTCTAGTCTCTATTTCAAAAATGGTTAATTCTACAGAAAATGCAACAGACCTTTTTTGTAGACAATTTTACGACAAATAACTTTTATGAAACCGTTATTGACCTCTGAGCAATAGATCGCGAGATATTTGCGAAAAACTGATTTTCGTGACGTTTGGACCCCTATAACTTTTTTTGCCGGCACGATATCAATGTCGATTTTTCACATCATCATTACAATCTATACTTATATATAAAACTGAAGAGTTTGTTTGTTTGTTTGTTTGTTTGTTTGAACGCGCTAATCTCAGGAACTACTGGTCCGATTTGAAAAATTCTTTTTGTGTTTGATAGTGTATTTGGCGAGGAAGGTTATAGGCTATAGTATATATCTATTATTTTATCCCAAAGGGATGAAAAAGGGGATTAATGTTTGTATGAAACTTTGTCAATTTTAAACCGATCGGGCTGGGACTTTGCAAGCATTAAGCTACTATGACTTAAAGATCCCCTTAGAAAGGATTTTTATATGTTCCACCCCAAGGGGATGAAAAAGGGGATTAATGTTTGTATGAAACTTTGTCAATTTTAAACCGATCGGGCTGGGACTTGGCATGCATAAAGCTACTATTACATAAAGATCCCCTTAGAAAGGATTTTTATGTGTTCCACCCCAAGGGGATGAAAAAGGGGATTAATATTTGTATGAAACTTTGTCAATTTTAAACCGATCGGGCTGGGACTTGGCATGTATGAAGCTACTAACATAAAGATACCCTAAGAAAGGATTTTTATGTGTTCCACCCCAAGGGGATGAAAAAGGGAATTAATATTTGTATGAAACTTTGTCAATTTTAAACCGATCGGGCTGGGACTTGGCATGCATGAAGCTACTATGACATAAAGATCCCTTTAGAAAGGATTTTTATATGTTCCACCCCAAGGGAATGAAAAAGGGGATTAATGTTTGTATGAAACTTTGTCAATTTTAAACTGATTGGGCTGGGACTTGGCATGCATGAAGCTACTATGACACAAATATCCCCTTAGAAAGGATTTTTTATATGTTCCACCCAGGGGATGAAAAAGGGGATTAATGTTTGTATGAAACTTTGTCAATTTTAAACCGATCGGGCTGGGACTTGGCATGCATGAAGCTACTATGACATAAAGATCCCCTTAGAAAGAATTTTTATATGTTCCACCCCAAGGGGATGAAAAAGGGGATAAATGTTTGTATGAAACTTTGTCAATTTTAAACCGATAGGGCTGGGACTTGGCATGCATGAAGCTACTATGACACAAATATCCCCTTAGAAAGGATTTTTTATATGTTCCACCCAGGGGATGAAAAAGGGGATTAATGTTTTGTATGAAACTTTGTCAATTTTAAACCGATTGGGCTGGGACTTGGCATGCATAAAGCTACTATGATATAAAGATCCCCTTAGAAAGGATTTTTATATGTTCCACCCCAAGGGGATGAAAAAGGGGATTAATGTTTGTATGGAACTTTATAGGTATAGTATATACCTACGTTTGCGGAAACCGGAAACCACGCGGACGGAGTCGCGGGCGGCCGCTAGTATCATAATAAAGGTGTATACAAAAATTCAGCTCACTAGGAATTATTCCGCAGATCGTGGATCAAAATTGCTAAAATTACTGGACTACTATCCAACACAAAAAGAATTTTGCAAATCGGACCAGTAGTTCCTAAGATTAGCGCGTTCAAACAAACAAACAAACATACAAACAAACTCTTCAGCTTTATATATTAGAATAGATATAGATTTAATAAAAAAACAATTTGCAATTATTACACACTAGCGGCCGCCCGCGACTCCGTCCGCGTGGATTTCGATTTCCAATATCCTATGTGTTATTCTGATGTATATAAGCTATATTGTGGTCAAGTTTCATTCAAATCCATTCAGTAGTTTTTACGTGAAAGAGTAACAAACATCCATACATCCATACATCCACACATCCATTTACATCAACACATACAAACTTTCACCTTTATAATAGTAGTAGGATTCTTGTTTACCATCGACAATAGTGTCACCGAGGATCGAGCTAATTGGAGAGCCCTAGGAGAGGCCTATAACGGAACGTATCCTTACAAATATCCTCCGCCTGTAAGACTGTATCATTGCCGCGAACCTTCCGCGAATAATAAATCGTCTCAGCCAATCACGGCCTCGCGCAGCAGAGTGAACTGAGACTTCGGTTATTAAAAATTGCTGACGAACTTTTCTCTCTCGGACATGATTGTTTTTTACCTGTATGTATGTTATATATGAACATATATATACGAGTATGTATATTTTGTAAAACTTACTTCATATTCACAAGGAATAAACATTCAAAAAGATACGAGCAGCTCGCACAAGATCAGTCCAAAAGTACTTACATCCGAGGTGGTAAAGTTCTGCTGCATTTCATCTAACTTAGAACCTACAAGCCCTAGAAAGATTCCCTAAGCTAATTTGATTCTCCTTACATATGCAGTAGGCGTCGAAATTTCACACAAACGATAAACTTCAAAAACATATCCTATTAGTTTCTACTTAGAATAGGTTACGAGCATTCTACCTAAAGAGGCGTTGAAGACGACACATATTCCGCAAATAATACATTCATAAAGACTCATTTCATGTTTGTAAACGAAATCAAATAAATGAAACGCCTGAAAAAATATTTTTTTATTGATAACTAGCAGACCCGACAGACTTCGTCCTGTCAAAAAAAAATTGTAATCTGGCAGGGCTGTTTTCAGGGTTTTCCCGGCAATTATTCGATTTTTACAAACCGTAAGAACCATCCTTGAACTCCAACGAACATTTTAAAAAAAGAATTGGCCAAATTGGTCCAGGCGTTGTCGAGTTATGCGCTTACCAACACATTTTGCGATTCATTTATTCTAGATAATAACAGTGCTATATTACCCTACTTAGTCCCTCTCTTATCGCCGCGTCCTCACGCGGCGATAAAAGTCCGGCTCGGAAAAGGCGCGAACGCATTCAACAACATGCTCCAATGCTGCATGCAGGCCAACATGTTCATGATTGGTATAAAATCGGGCGGGCTGACCGCACCCGCCACAATCGTCCGTCGCTCGCGCCGCAATTCCAAGTGATAACAACTGCGCCGGTCCAACGCAACGTCACAACGCAGCGTGATAAGTAAATTACAGCAGATTTACAAACGAAAAAGGAAAGATATTTTGGCCAAAATGGTTCCCAAATATATTCTCGTACTTCTGGTTGTCTACAACATTCTAGAGCTTTCTAGAGCTGCTCCGTTGCCGGTAAACGTGAGCGAGGCGACATCAATGACTCACTCGAACCATGATTGTGGCGGCAACAACATAGAATGTGGCAATGAAAAGATTCATTCCAATGCAAATTTCACGACGGGCCAGACGGAAAAGCCGATCAAACTTTCAAGATCAAAAAGAAGTATCATAAACGTTTCAGAATGTCCTAAGGGAATGCAATATATTCGTGAACTTGAATGGTGTGTCAGCAATGAAGTGTGAGTATATTTTAACATTTTTAAAATGTTTGCAACCTTGCCCAGGTTCATAATTTAGACCATGATACAATATTTAGTAATTATTGGATTAGATATACAAACGTTTTTTAATTTTCATAATGTAGCCATTTCGTCGGCTCCGGAATTAAAGCACGCCTTATCAGTTATGATAAAATTGGATTGTTCTGTACGAGTAAATTGTTACACTTGCATTTATTACTTCCCATTTAAGTTATTTATTCACATATTATGACATAATTATAGAGATAGCCTCAGTCGTTACTAAAGCAGGATCATCATCATCATCCTAGCGCCTCTCCCGGTTGCATCCTCGGCTATTGCCTTGGAGCCCAGGGTACGCTGCGACTATTGATCTTGAATTGACAAGCCTGGTTATTACAATGGAGCGACTGTCGTCTGACCTCCGTAACCACAAGGGAAACCAGACAATTTGGATCATGTTGTGAAATATTTATTTATTTATTTATTTATTTAAAGTAATTTTGTTTTATTATTCGTGTCTTATTGATCCAATTTTTAATCATTAAAACACACCTTTTAAAAGGTACATTGTAGAGTACAATAGGGGTTGACATATCCACAAGGACGAAAACCCAGTACTTGTAAAAAGTAAGGATGAAATAAAAGAATTGAACCGTTGAATCATTAAATTTTGAATACAATTACGCCCATTACTAAAAGGTCTCGCTAATGTTACAATGATGTAATGTGACATTTTCATGAGTTTTTAATTTTGTCTGCAGCTATGAGGACTTCAAAATCGACCAGAGTGACGACGACTACATCAACGATGAGAATTAATATCGAAGACGACATTTGCATCGCTGCAAAAATCGACTACAGCTGGAACGACGATGGTATTGTGATTGGCTAGAACTAACGCCTGCTGCTAAGTCGTCCACTTACTACTTATTTATTTATAGACTAGCTGACCCGGCGAACTTCGTACCTACCCTGGACTACTACAAACATTTTAAAACCAAAATCAGCTCAGTCGGCCCAGCCGTTCTCGAGTTTTAATCAGACTAACGAACAACAATTAATTTTTATTTATATAGATTTAGTTCTGAATTAGTTAAATTAAGCTACATTTAAATTTATTTATATTTTAGGGTTAGGTTTTTTTTAAGTTATTAGTAATCGTATTTATTCCACCTTAATAAGTTTTATCAAGCGGAAAGCCAGATTTTGTGCGGTCACCAATCCCCGCTGCCTGCGCTGCCCCGCTTTGCTGAGCACGTGCTGGGGCGAAGAACTGTCACCATCCGGTTCCCACTGGTTTTTGTGGTTTCCAATGGACCCTTGTCCATGCGAGAGAGGGCCGCAAAGCGTGACCAACGAAATCGCGTAGGAGAGTGTGTGGGTGGGAGGCAGACCTCCGACTAAAGGTATTAGCGGGTCGTCTGGCTCTTCCAGGACTCCTACGTAAAGTAGGAGTATTATTAAGCGGTCACACTACCTGCCGTCAGATCTCAATTAGTGTTGGATTAAAATTCTAACACATTCACTAAAGACTGACTAGGGTATCATACCAGTCCGAACAAACTAAAGTATCGAGATTTCCTCTGGTTTTGAAAGTCCTCTTGCGAGGAGCACAGTGAAGAGTCAAATACAAATACAAATACAAATACTTTATTTGCCATTAAATAGGGAGGGTACATTGAGATGTTGATGTCATTATACAATAAAATTGTCAGGTATCTTTAAGCCTATTTAGCCATATACATAGCATGCAAACATTTCATTTATTATTGGAGCGGTTAACAATTTGAATATTTTCTCAGTGTCGGATATAAAATAGTTACACATGACAAGAAACAAAAATAAAAAATAAAAAACACATATTTTTTAGATGAACATAATTAAGCCGCATAATAATAAGCAAATCAATAATCAATATATAGATGTCATCATAATTCATAATCATATTATTATTATTCATTTATTCATGTCATTTGTCCTTTAAAAATTCGTCCACAGTATAGAATGCTTTATGTAATAACCATCTACGTAATGATTTATAAAACATGTTAATTGGGAGATTCTTAATGTCCTCTGGTATTTTATTATATATTATTTTACACATAGCATAACTGTTTTTAAGGAAGCGTTTTGTCCTTGGAACTATATCGAGTACAAGTTTATTAGGGTGTCTGAGACTTCTGTTTGAGACTTGTTGCGCTTGCACAAAAAGGTGGCCGTTGTTTCGAACAAATTTTCCTACCTCCAGTATGTAAAGGGAAGTGAGAGTCAACATTTTTAGGCTAATGAAGTAAGGTTTACATGAGATATCCGGTGCTATACCACATAATGCTCTAATACATCTCTTTTGAGCAACAAAAACCTTCTGAACATCAGTGGCATTTCCCCATATTAAAATGCCATATCTTAATACTGACTCAACATATGCATAATAAGCAGTTACCGCAGTCTCTTTAGTTGCAACCCTCGTTAATTTATATATTGCGAATGCGAACCTATTTATTTTATCACAAACTTTATTACAGTGCTCTTTCCAGTCAAGCCTTGAATTAATTTCAAGTCCTAAAAATGTTACTGTATCAGGGTTTGTTAGGTTTTCTCCGTTATAATCAATGATTACCTTTCTATGTCTAAAGTTATTAAAATTTAATATATTAGTTTTATTAAGATTAATTTTTAAGTTATTTTGTTCAAGCCAATCTATTATTATCCTTAACGTAATTTTAGTGTCTTGTATATGTTGTTCCAATAGATGAGCTTTGTCTGATACCACCGAGACAGAGACATCATCTGCAAATAATACTGTTTTACTATTTATGGCGTCAGGGAGGTCATTTATGTAGATCAAAAACAAAAGAAGGCCGAGTCCCGCTTGAGTTGAAAGTATTGTCGTTATAAGAGGGCTTACGCCTAGTTTTTTTTTGTAATAGGTGTAAAATGCACTCATAAATAATAATTATGAACATTGTAACAATTTTTTTTACCTTTGTAATAAATTTAACCCAAACCCCAACATTTGTTCTTTAATTGTCTATCAGCATCATCATCCTAGCGCCTCTCCCAGTTGCATCCTCGGCCGATGCCTTGGAACCCAGGGTACGCTGCGACTATGATCCTGAATTGACATGCCTAGTTATTACAATGGAGCGTCTGTCGTCTATCCCAGAAGGCCCTTCTGAAATTAATTATTTATTTTGAAGGGGCTTTCGGGACCGGTACCAGTGGCTCTAAACGACCCTATAAAATTAGTATAATTATTTTGAGTGGTACGTTGGGAAAAAATGAAATGCCAACGTAATCGTTAACTGTAGTTTTAATTTATATATTTGTCTTGTGGTCCCAACGTACCACTCAAAATAATTACACGGTCTTCTGGGACCGCCATCCCGGTCCCAAAAGCCTCCCTCCTCTAAAATCACATTCACATTCACATGAGAACTATATTGCTTGTACCTTGTCCTTGTATGATTTTAATGTGTTGTGTGTATGAAAAAAATAAATAAAACGTTAACTGAAGTTTTAATTGAACACTTATTTATTTGTTTTGTGGTCCCAACGTACCACTCAAAATAATTACACGGTCTTCTGGGACCGCGATCTCGGTCCCAAAAGCCTCCCGCCTCTAAATTCACATTCACATTCACATGAGAACTATATTGCTTGTACCTTGTCCTTTCATGATTGTAATGTGTTGTGTGTATGAAATAAATAAATAAAAATAAAAATTGATGTGCAATCAGAATTAGATAAAGTCAGGTGAAACTTAAAAAATAAAACTCATAAACAATTAAGTCAGATAAGGGTAAGCTCTCAGGTTGTTATCATGCCATTGTGGAAAGGAAAAGGCACGCTTCTTGTAATAATCGCCAGGTTGGCTGTCAGAATTATCTGTTATGATTTGGTGAAGCTACCTTATGCGAAACACGACGTCATTTCAGATAACGAATAAATAACTAGGTATTTGATCTTGTACGTGTCGAGACTAACTGATTTTAGATTTGGTTGTTTAAAAAATCAAATAAAAAATAAATCAATCTAAAATCAGTTAGTCTCGATTTCATGGCTTGTGAACGTGTGCGGTCATGTGAGATTCCTTGCGATGCGTTTTACTTACCCATAGAAAAACGAACAGCTGATATTAACAAACACAAATGTAATACATTTATTTTCGCGATCGGATAAAGCTACAGCTACATTAAAAAATATTATAAAATTATAACCTGACATTTTGGACGATTTGTCCGAGTAAGTTTTGTCCGACAACTTCTCATCTATATATACTAATATATAAAGCTGAAGAGTTTGTTTGTATGTTTGTTTGTTTGAACGCGCAATATAATATATGTATATATGTTTTATCATATATTTTATTATTTAAAAAAATTAACGTATTAAAAAAACTTCGTACTAGATTTCGTTCAAACCAATTTTTGTTGGTAGTTTTTTTGGTATTTTATAATTATTGCATCTTATCTATGTATAATATAAAAATGAATCGCAAAATGTGTGGGCGCATAACTCAACAACGCCTGGACCAATTTTCCCAGTTCTTTTTTTTAATGTTCGTTGTAGTCAAAGGATGGTTCTTACGGCGAGGAAAAATCTAATAATTGCCGGGAAAACCCTAAAAACAGCCCTGCCAGATTACAATTTTTTTCGACAGGATGAAGTCTGTCGGCTCAGCTAGTTGTTAATAATAACAGATTAAACAAGGTTTTGTTGTGCTATCGTGAGCAAATGTTCATCCTTTAGAGAGTGACTAAGTAGCAAAAGGACGCGGCGATAAAAATCCGGGTCGAAACAGGCGCGAACGCATTCAATACGGTTGCGAACACGTTCGGCGATGCGATGAACAATTTTCGCGTCTTTTTTCACCATCATGCAAAGCTGCGTGCGGCAAACATGATCATGAAGCTATAAAATCGGGCGGGCTGACCGTACCCGCCACAATAGTCCGTCGCTCGCGCCGCTCTTAAGATTTACTTTTACGCTACGACTCAACGAGACAACAACTGCACCGGTGCAACGCAACGACACAACGCAACGTGTTAAGTAAATTACAACACATTTTCAAACGAAAAAGGAAAGATATTTTGACCAAAATGGTTCCCAAATATATTCTCGTACTCCTGGTTCTCTACAACATTCTAGAGCTTTCTAGAGCTGCTCCGTTGCCGGTTAACGTGAGCGAGGCGACATCAATGACTCACTCGAACCATGATTGTGGCGGCAACAACATAGAATGTGTCAAGGAAAAGATTAATTCCAATGCAAATTTCACGAGGGGCCAGACCGAAGACCGGATCAAATTTTCAAGAAGATATTTCATGGGCCGTCCTGAATCTGAATGTCCTGAGGGAATGAAATATCTTCGTGAGCCCGTTGCACGGTGTGTCAGCAATGAAGTGTGAGTATATTTTAACATTTTTGATATTTTAGCATCCTGGGCATCAATCATAATTTAGACTATGAAACATTATTTTGTAATTATTGGATAAGGTATATACATAGGTATGTTTCTTGAATCTAAATAAAGTAGGCATTCAATCGGCTAAGGATGTAAAGCACGCCAGATCAGTTATAATAAAATTTAATTCATGGATTGTTCTTTACGAGTAATTGTGACACTTGTATTTATTACTTCCCATTTAAGTTATTCATTCACATATAATGACATAATTATAGAGAAAGCCTCAATGCTTACTAAGGCAGGATAATCAGGAGGAATTGGACAAACTCATTGACTTGAATTGAAATAAATATAGTAAAAAATAGGTACTTCAATACCTAGTTTTACAATTTTATTTTCTTAGTTTAATTTTTGGTGTGAACATTGTTTTATCATTGGTGATTAAAATTGATCTAAGTATTAATGAAATAAAAAATAAATCTTTAAATAGGTAAATTGTAGAGTACACTGAAGGTTGACATATCCACAAGGACGAAAACCCAGTAGGTACTTATTAAAAGTTAAAAGAATTGAACCGTTGAATCATTAACTTTTGTTCAGAATTACGCCTTTTGCTAAAAGGTCTCGCCAATGTTACAATGTTGTTATGTGACATTGTCATGAGTCTCTAATTTTGTCTGCAGCTATGAGGACTACAAAAACGACCAGAACGACGACGACAACTACATCAACGATAACAATTAATATCGACGACGACTACAGCTGGAACGACGATGGTATTGTGATTGGCTAGAACTAACGCCTGCTACTAAGCTGGTGTCGTTCAACGTTTATTTTTTTGTTATAAGTAATCGTATTTATTCCATCTTAATAAGTATTATCAAGTGGAAAGCCAGATTTTGTGCGGTCACCAATCCACGCTGCCTGTGCTGCCCCGCTTTGCTGACTACGTGCTGGGGACGAAGAACATGCTTTTGAGAAGGAGAGGTGTGTGTGGATATTACCAAGTCCTTTTCCTTTGTAATAAATGTAATCCAAACCCCAAAATTTGTTCTTTAATTGTCCATATCGTTATTAAATAACGTAAGAGTATATTAATTAGTTACATAGTAAGTGCAAGATTAAAAGAAAAACATCTGTTTTATCCATGGATACCCCACCCCACACATATGGGTTTGATGAATACAACATAATATTTGAGTTTTATTGATAATTTGGGGACCCTCTTTACACGAGTGGATTAAATTCACATTCACATTCACGTGAGAACTATATTTCTTGTACCTTGTCATTTTATGATTGTAATGTGTTGTGTGTATGAAATAAATAAATGAAAATAATAATTAATGTGCAATGAGAATTAGATAAAGTCAGGTCAAACTTAAAAAAATAAAACTCATAAACAATGTAGTCAGATAGGGGTAAGCTCTCAGTTTGTTATCATGCCATTGTGGAACGGAAAAGGCACGCTTTTTGTAATAATCGCCAGGTTGGCTGTCAGAATTATCTGTTATAATTTGGTGTAGCTAGCATTTTAGATAACGAATAAATAACTAGGTATTTGGTCGTATACGCGTCGAAACTAACTGATTTTATATTTGATTATTAAAAAAATCAAATCTAAAATCAGTTAGTCTCGATTTCATGGTTTGTGAACGTGTGAGGTCATGTGAGATTCTTTGCGATGCGTTTTCTTGATGACTGGTAAAATGTGAAGTTTAATGATACTCACCCATAGAAAAACGAACAGCTGAACAAACACAACATTAGATATTTTTTTTGGATTAAAAGAAATCGATCGGGTAAAGCTACAGCTACATAAAAAAATATTATAATTAAAACCTGTCAACTCGGACGATTTGTCCGAGTAATTTTTGTACGTATTGACAACCTATTCTAAAAAGAGACGTCTTTTACAAATCTACATGCAAGTAATCTATACTTAACTAAAAACGAGCCAGGACAGACAGACAGACAGACAGACAGACATGACGAAACTATAAGGGTTCCGTTTTTTGCCATTTGGCTACGGAACCCTAAAAAATTCTCGAAATATCAAATAAATTAACGTAAAGAATCAACAGTTAAATAAACAAGTCCCAATGCATTATAAAATGACATAATTCATTTAGGTACCTATTAAAAATTATCGTGAGTGCAACGACAGATAAAAACGGCAGCCAACGTGATGGCGATATCTTGTAAAACGCAGATAGCTGTCAACTTGGACTCGGGCCAATAAACAAAATACCTATTTAATCCCCTTATCTACGAGTAATTCAAACATGCTTCGACATGTTTTGTTCATAACTTTAAATAACCTTCAACGTTAGCTTTTAAATGAATTACCTACGTTGAAATGTTTCCTCAAATACATTATAAGAAATATACTCGTATATTAATGATATTTTTTTATGATTTAGGTATCTCGAAAATGTTAGGTTATGTTTTGTACTTATTTCCTTTTATCAGCTCTAGCTACCTAACATCCTGTTTGGCCCAAAGGTTGGTAGAGCCATAACACAAGTGCGCCTTTGTAGATTGGTACTATTTTATATTGTGCAATAAGGAGATAAAGTATGACTTAAATATTTCAATCACACATTAAATTCAATAATAATGACAAAAATAGACAGCCACAATTAGATATTATTTTTTATTTACAATGGCGATTGTGCCCAGAAGTGCAGATTGTGGTTAATTAGGTAAGAACGTTGTTTGTTCACGAGTAGACATGGTGGGTACATCATTTAATTGCGTGGCTGCATGAGGTTTATGTGCGGCAAATAATATTTTAAATATTTCACTGTTTGTATTATAGGTGCATAAATAACTAAGTATCTTTATTCTATTTCATTTAATTCAAGTTCTGATTTAATAGAGCTGGATGAGTCTTTACATAATTATTAAAATTAGTATCCCAAAACCTATATCTATCTATAACTTCCTCTTCAATACATAATTTACAATTATATGAAGACATAGAACGCCCTATTTAGAAGACCATAATGTTATAAAACTACCCATTAAGATGATAAGAAGACAGAAATCAAAGAAATCGAAACTTCCGCCATTAAAATAAAACAAACATGGCGGTCGCGAGGCACGTTCGTGAACTTGCAAGCGTTACCCGCGGCCTTGGCGATTGCGTCACACACAGCTGAGCGCGGCGGCGGGCGCGTTCGTTGACCTACTAACCGCGCGGTATCTTGCAAACGGGACTGTGTGTATTTATAGCATGCGCGCGAGAAACCCGTGTATGAGAAAGGGAATAAGTGTTCCCGGGGAGAAAGGTATGCCTTATTATTGTGTCTGTGGTTACACTTGCGCATGAGTATACACGGCATGAGTCCGTGTTTTGTAGGAAACAGGGAATAAGGAAAGTGACTTATTTAGACACGTTTCTGAAGTAGGTAAACACTTTAACAGTATTTTATCTTTTCGTTTTTTGTGTGAACGAACAAATAAACTTTAACTACCTTAGAAACATGCCTTAGGTATATCCCAGAGTAGAATGCTAAATAATATAAATCCTAGTGTTCCTTCTGTGGTCTCAAAAATGTCGTCGGAGAAAGGAAGTAGGTTTGTCTAAATGAAGATCGGGTATGACAATTAGGTCTGTTTTCGCTCTTTTCTGAGGTCAGTTCAGTGTCAGACGCACCTGCCATTAAAGTAGTTCCTTGGTAGTTCTATAAAACAACTCACTTATCGACAAAATGCTCTGAACGGGATAACGCGCGTTCGTTGGCGTTGACCTACCTTCTAACCGCGCGATATCTTGCGAACGGGAATATAGGTACCTACCTATTTATATCATGGCATGCATCCTCCCTACCCTGTACCAAGTAGGAAAGAGGGAACAAGTGTTCCTAATTTACCTTGATATGGTGTTTGGGGTTAGAGAGTAAGTACCTTTGTCTGAATATGAAGTTAGGGGTCAAAAAGTATGCCTGTGTTTTCGCTCTTTCTTTCTACTAACTTCTTTTAACTTGGTTTCGTATTTGGTGAGTCAAACTAACATATTATTAACAAAGCTACATGCATTTATAATGTTAGTGAGGATATCCTTGCCTATACTTAACTTGGAACTCATGGAAGAAACATTCTTACAAACATAACCTTAAAATGTCCCAGTATCAAATCAAAATGCAAAGATATTCAACCTTGCGTTCCGAAATCGAATTACAAGACATTATGTAGAGTGAATGACTCAACAACTCGGCCCCCGTTCGAATCACTAATTCAACAACGTTAGGTAGGTATTTGTAGTAACGCTAGCGTGTTCTAAACATCGGACTATGAATGAATGACGTCACAACCACGCCAGCGGCAAGCCTAACAATGAATTTTTATCGTGACTTTGCTTATCTTAGATCAATATTATGTGTTTTATACCTCAATGACGACAAACAATCGCACAGTATACTGGATAGGTGATGACAGTGGCCTAACGAAGCTTGTAATACCCAAGGCTTTGCCAATATTTTAAAAATCTTCTTAAAAGACAACACAATCAAATGTAGAGCTAAATCCCCGTGGAAAAACTTTGAAAACCAAACCATATATGTACAATGCCACAATAGTATTTATTTATATCGAACACTTATACCAGAAGCGTCTGGAAGTTCCAAGTGAAACTGCTCATAAATAGCTCTTTTCTTTATTGCCAGCCCCACATCTATTCCATAACCTAACCCATTATAAATAGCATAGTGAAGCTTACTATTAATTCTGTACCCCTACTACAAGACGCATTCATTGGCCGTAGTACGTTGAATGAATGACGTAATACTGCTCTTAAGCACGTGGCACGGTGCGAACAAATGAAGAAGTCGACAAGAACCATGATTAATGATGAAAAGTGAGTCTTCTGGTAAATCCTTGGTTTTCCAACCCAAAAAAGTCCAGTTCTGATACTTGTTCCAGACGACTGCTGGACGTAGATGACTACCATCCACTGATGGATTGCAACAAAAATCTACAGCCTGTAGAGGAGTATTTTCTGTTGTGGATTGTGACAGGAATACCTACCTAAGTTTAGCATGCAACTGCAAAAAATGATGTAAATGTATTTACCAAAATGTTGCGCCAAGCAGTAGTGAAATTATAGACAAACCGGCCCAACTCTAGAGTCATACAATGAGGCAATTTGTATCGTATAAAAAAAATCTGATAAATAAAAAGTTTAAGTCTTGTAACTTGAGTTTGATTCTTCTTCTTCTTACAAGATTTCGTTGGATATAGTCGTATTACTTCAAAATGTCATTACAATACATAAATAGCTCCAACCAATTTTATTCTGATGAAAAAAAAGGATTCTACATATATTTAAGTACACAGCGCCATCTATTTTTAACATTGTGCGATACTTAGTTCCGTGCTTCAGAATTTCACGATTAAGACTTAATTTTGGTAAGTACAGCTAGATGGCGTTAATTGACTTAATTTAACTTGGTTCCTTTTAGTATAGAAAACGTGAAATGATTTTAAAATACATACTTTATTAAAATTTTTACATGAAGTATTTTTAATTGTGAAAATAATTGCTTAACATTTTAATGTATTTTGTAAAAATACACATTAATTGTAAAAAAAATAGTTTAAAAAAATATTCTTACGCGAATAAACTTCCAGGTATTCATAAAATGTTTTGCAATTTACGCGATAATGAAAATCCTCTCGTTATTTAAAGCCCATTCATATTTTAATGAGCACACTACACTCGGCCCTCGTCTCGATAATTGTATTGAAAGGAATATTATGATATATACAGTTTGAATTTGGGTCAAATATTTTACTTTAATCTTTTTACTTGGGAATTGGCAGCTGGAGCCACCCTTTTGATGTATTCTATGCATAATTTATAATAATTTTGGTATTTAAATCTGTTTTCTACATTGGCTTGCTTTTATTGTAAAATGTTTGCTGTAGGAAAGCAACTTATTGTGTCTTGATTCTCCATTTAAGTTTATAATTCTCAAAAAATGCATGCCAAAAGGTTAACAAATTTATATGTTTTAAGGCGAATGAGCAATTAATGAAGTCAGGCTAAGAAAATGTGTTTCAAAACAATTCTCGCATCAGAACACGTCAGAGTTCAAATTCCCATACAAAAATTCACCGTATAACCTTATCGTCGATACTGATAGTCAATTTTCTGAGTCAACTCTACCTACCTAGGAATCTCGTATGACGAACTACCACCAAGAATGTGAAGTTTAGCATTTGAAATTACTCAGCGTTCACATTTCAAACCACGCGTCGAGGGGAGGTCCACTTGGAACACCCAAGTTTTGAGCACCCGCAACGTTAGCACTTGGCCTTGAACACTTTGACTACCTCTCCATATTAGTATCTTGCAAAAATTTTAAATAAAAGTAAATTAAATTATCAGCCCATTACTGTCCAAGTTCAGGGCAAAGGCCTTATCATTTAAATCATGGTTTCGATACAAAGATTAATGACCACGCTTGCCAATCCGATGATGACAAACCTGGGCAATCGCCATCATACTCGACTAATATTGTCATCCCACACACGAAGTATCTGTGTAAGCGGAATGGATTTATATGTCGCGAGGATAGCGTTAGCGACAAATAGTCAAATGGCAACTTTGCTAAACCACTAGGTGCTTAAGTTGCGGATGCTCAAAACTTAGGTGCTCAAATTGGACTGCCTCGTTCTTACTCGTATGTTTAGGCTCGACGGCGGCGCCAGGCGGTCAGACGACTGCCATTATAACTGAAAGACAAACCCTTTGTTGTATGATCTATCAGGGCCATCTTTTACCTATTAGGAGCCCTGGGCACATGGTCCTTAAACTAAATTTTAAATAAATTTGTGGCTGCCAAAACCAATTTTTTTTCCCAAAACCTGCCCGGGGGCCTCAATCGATCGCGGGGCCCTGGGCATGTACCCATTGTGCCCAGTGAGAAAAACGGGTCTGACAGAATAGTTTCATTCGAGTTTTTACATTATAGTATATCCTATTACGAGTATGTACCTGGCTGTTTGTAAGTGCTGGTTCAAAGACGGTGGTTGCGGTGGCTTCTTAACCACGCGGTTAGAGATATGAAAAAATAAATAAGCTAACAATCATAGCCAACATACTAGGAGGATCACAGAATAGTGGAAAGAAAAAGTAAAGCTTTAAATATAAAGCTGTAGGTAAACTGATACAATATTTCCAGTGACAAGCGCCATAGGTACATGGGTGCTTTGACAACTGTGTAAAATATTACGAAGCACCTTCCTTAAAAGTCATATTGTTGAAAAAACCTACCTATGATTGTATAATCGCTCAATAGTTCGCTAGTTTCGACGGGTCCATTTTCTATGTGAGAAAGACGTCTTTCGAAGTTTGACGTTTTTTCAGTTTCCTCAGAGCGACTTGGAAGGCACTTGAAAAACTGTAGCCTAGGCACTAAAAGGGCTACTACAGCGTTATTTCGAGAACGGTGGAACTTTCATGAAATACAAGGAATTATGTAAGAGTTAAAAAAATAATTCTTAGAAATGTAGTTTCGTTACAGCAAGAGACATTTAAATCCCTTCAAAGGACACAAAACTTTCAAGAATTTAATATACTATGAGTAATATAGTAAAGCTGAAGAGTTTGCTTGTTTGTTTGAACGCACTTATCTTAGGGTTTAAATTGAAAAAAGGGCCTTTTCTGTTCGATAGTCCATTTGACGGGGAAGGCTTTAGGTGTATAATACTATGTGTGCAGAAAACGAAGTTCAGGCGGACGAAGTTGCGGACAGCTGCTAGTGTTAAAATAATATTATGTAGGTAATTCCTTTGTTGCTTCTGGTATCCGTAACACAAGTACCTAGGCTGCTTCCCGCTGACTCAGATTAATTTATGTGATGATGACGATGGCAGTCGTTTGTCAGTCAATAAACGGATGAAAGCAAAGTTACTATAATATAGGCATATTATGCTACTTAATCGGAAAGTGAGTTTATTTCCTTGTGTTTGTTTGTTGCGCGGTCTCGCCGTAAATGATGAACCGATTGCTTTGAAATGCAGACGTATTAGTCCGGATTAAATAATAAGGTACTTTTTATCCCTAAAAAAAAGTATCCCGGAGGGCAAAACAATAAAAATTGTTTACTTAATGACCTGATTCCACGCGGGCGTTGCCGCGGGCGGAAAGCTAGTTTCTGATAAGTTTATACATGCAAATAATTTTAATAGGTATGTGTTTACCGCAAAATTGCATTACAGTTATTGTATCGTTCATTGAACCGGATGAATTATGCATATAAATAGAAGGCTGTTTACCTTCCACGAACCCAATCCTATATTTACTTTGCAGAAAACGGACGGTTGTAAAACTATGTTACGATTTGTTATGTAAAATTATACAACGCAAATAAACCTTTTAGTAAATGCCGAACAATGGAGCTTTTAATTTGATTACATATTACACTAAAGAACCACAAAAGGGTTACAATTATGTTTGTTTTCAACAGAAGATTTGGAATAGAATTGGGCTCAATTTGAGGACACAACTTTAAACAGAACGACTTATAGGTAACTAGTTTTGCCTGCGTTATCATGATTCCTGTTTTATCCCATGGAAGCATTTGATACCTAAGTCAGTCCATACCCTGCATGTAGGTATACCAAATTACATCAAAATCTGTACAGTGTTTCCGCGTGATATAAGGAAAAACATCTATACAAACAAACCTTTGTAGGGATGTAATTTGACTTTTGTGATTACTCTGATATTAAAAGTCTTATTTATTCTTCATCGCACCACAAAAGGCGTACCTAATGCCTCATGACATTCTCCACTAGTCTCCCTGTGTCCATGAGCCAAGGTGATTACCATCAGTTGAACCCAACGCTCGTTTGCACTCTCTCATTTAAATAAAAGAACATTATTTGAAGCGTGCGAGTGCGGGAGGGTGGATGCCTTGTGTACGGAATGCCAATTTATTTAACAAAGATATGTATACGCGTGGAAACACATGTTATACTTTCCATTTATTTTATTTCCGTAATATACCTAATATATCTTTACTAATCAGAGATCAGAGACCATGGCTACAAAACCTAGGGACGCGGGTTCGAATCCCGCTAGGGACAAATGTTTGTGTGCTGAACATCGGCAGTTGTACTCGAGTCATAGATGTATATAAAAATATTAAAGTATGTCTATCCGTTCCCTATATCCATAGCACAAGCTCCGAGCTTAGTTTTGGTTCTATTATGTTTATCTGTGGTTTGGGCTAGGCAATTGGTGTGTTAGATATATTTTTTTTTAATATTTATTTCATTAAACCTCTGAAGAATAACTAACAACAAAAAAGAAATAGCGAAATCAATTTAGTCATTCACGCGGGATAGCGTGACCAAAAGGAAATAAGGATTCATTGTTTCATAATAGATTATATTTATAATTATCCTAACGTTTATAACGACCAAAGCTACTATTATTGAATTATTGCATGAAAACTCTGCATGGAACTAAGACCTTGTACTGAAATACCTAGTACCTATTATATCAACTTTGTTATTGATTTATTTTAAATAATTGAATAATTAAATGAGGACGTTAGCACTTATTCTACGATATTTCTGAATTCGATTTCATAGTTACTTGATTGTTAATATTATCATTCCTTTGAATGTATATTTTTTAATCTGTTGACACTAATAAATTTATAACATAGCTTTGCATAGCATTGCATAATTGAAGACGAACAAACGCAGAAATTTTATGGATAAGGATATGTTCGGAAAACCTGACACAAACTTTTCCCGACCCGGAAATCGAACCCAGGACCGCAAGCCCACGGCCCGAAATATGAAAAAATAAAGGATGCAAGAATAATGCTAATCACACAGTAACTGTCATATTGCCTGAATAACGTCGGATCTACATGGGAAGAAGATATGTACATGAGTTACATAGACTACCTCTTAGTATTGGCTTTGCTCACAGAACTAATTACAAGTTAGTCCTGCCTCTGACGCGTATAACTCACTCTGCATGAGCGTCACAGAGCCCAGTGAAGTTAGGAAGATGCATGGAACACAGAAAGTGTCATCTATGGGTGACTGAGAAGTAATTCAAATACTTTTAATAAATGACATAAGATTATGTCTTGCCCCAAGTTGTTAGTGGGGTGTGGGAGTGGCGAGTTTGGACTGTATGAGATGATTTCGATTGTGTAGAGAGAATAAGAAAATATTAAATACTAGAAACAAAGTTTTGGTATCAAAAGCAATGAAAAATATCAGCCTAATTATATCCTACTACAAGTTTACGTTACAAAGATGGGTTTTGGCTTAATCACCACGATTGTCAAATAAAGATTGGTGATCACTAAGCCAGGCTGTGTTCGGAAAACCTGACACAAAGTTTTCCAAAAGTTTGTTTTTACAAATAAACGTCACAAGATTAACTCCTGTCTTGTCGTTTTGGTGGGGTGTGGGACCAGCGAGTGTGTACTGAATTAATGGAGAGGATAGGCAAATATAAAATACAAAAAAAACAAAGTTTTGGTATCCAACAACTCTCAAAACATCACCATCACAATAGAATTCAAGAAAGACTCACCTTTACTCTGCAATGGCGAGGCTATTGCAGTGAATACGATCACATTCTTGTTACGTTTTTTGTTATTAAAAAATCACGGATATTTTTATAAACGAATTGATAAATAAAATATTTAATTAACTTTTACCCCACGCACGGAGCTGTCAATTACGTTCGAAAAAGCGCGCCATCTTAATTTCTTTTTTTTCTTAGTGGCTTTATAAGTTGCCAGTAGTACTTCGCGCGTATACAGCCTTTATATTTTTTAATACATATTCTGTGGCTGGGCTTTAGAAACACCGACTGTACATTAGCCCAATGCATTCCGCCGCTCAGGCAACCGTTTTATCACTGATTATTATTTTTTTAATTATTATTATGAGCCTATTCTGTCCCACTGCAGGGCAAAGGCCTCTCTACTTTCCTTTCACTTCTCCGGTCTTGTGTTAAAGTGCTCCAATTCTTTAAATAAGCGTCCAAATCATCTCTCCAGCGTTTTCTTGGCCTTCCACTGATATATATAATTATAGGTCCTCGTACTACCTGTATATTAAAGAAATAAGTATACAGTAATCTAATAACATTATTGTTGTTATCTCTAACAAATAAAAACAGTCATTTGTTTCATAATTGCATGTCTTTCTTTATTCAGACTCCACAAAAGCGTATTTGGCGCGAAGCTTACGTGATTATCAGACCGCATTTCAGTGGATAGGTCGAGTCGAGTCATTTCATAAAGCTGACCCAAATTACACACTTAACCCACAACACCCTTACTAAACTCATATCACGCGTTAAGGGATGCCAGTGTTGCGGACTCTTTGGTGCGACTGGCCGTATAGAAAAAATAATAATAAAATAAAATTCCTTGGACTAACACACCAATTCTCTAGCCCCAAGCTAAGCTCGAAGCTTGTACTATGGGAGGGTTAGGGAACGGATAGAAATACTTAAATACTTTTATAAACATTCATGACTCGAGTACAAATGCCGATGTTCATCACACAAATATTTGGCCCTAGCGGGATTTAAGCTCGCGATCCTTGGTTTTGTAGCCAGGGTTTTTGACCATTAGACCAACGGGCCCGTCATATAATAATAGAATAAAAAAAACGACAACTATTCACGATGTGTCCCTCGTGATTTCATATCAGGCGTTAAGGGATATCAGTGTTGTGAACTCTTTGTTGCCAGTGGCCGTATGGAAAAAAGAATAATAAAAAATCGGCCAAGTGCGAGTCGGATTCACGCACTGAGGGTTCCGTAGACTTTTTATTTTTGACGTATTAAAAAATTACTGACTGGATTTCGTTCAAACCAATTTTCGTTGGAAGTTTTTATGGTAATGTACATTATATATTTATTTCAGTTTTATCATCCTCTTATTTGAGAAGTTAGAGGGGGGGGGACACACATTTTTCCACTTTGGAAGGGTCTGTCACGCAAAGTATTCACTTTAGAAAAAAAATATGTTAGAAACCTCAATATTATTTTAAAAGACCTATCCATAGATACCCCACACGTATATGTTCCATGAAAAAAAATATTTTCAGTTTCAGTTCTAACTATGGGGACCCCCCATTTCTTCTATTTTTTTTCTATTTTCGTGTGAAAACCTTGTTGCGGTTCACAGAATACATCTACTCACCAAGTTTTAACAGTATAGTACTTATAGTTTCGGAAAAAAGTGGCTGTGACAGACTGGCGGACAGACAGACAGACAGACAGACAGACATGACGAATCTATAAGGGTTCCGTTTTTTTGCCATTTGGCTACGGAACCCTAAAAAACATTGAAATTGTTTTTCCCTCGTGATAATCACTCGTTAAATATCTAGTGCTGTGGACACTTTCGTGTTTTTTGATGTGGGTTGTAGAAAACTTTTATTTAATAAGCCTACAGAAACAGTATTTATAATTTATTTTTTCTTAATAAAAGCTTCTTTATCTGCGGTTTATTGCACCATATAAAACATCAAAACCGCTTTTTATTGCTAATCTCCTAATTTAATACAACTGTCGTTGAAAAAATCCATTGGAACAAAAACCCAATGAGCTTCTAAAAATTCAAATGGAATTGAATGATAAATTATAAAGATAGGATTGAATCTTCTTTTCATTGATATTTTCGTATTATACGGTCGCCGCAAGGCGCCCGAATAAGCGCTGCGTGGGCCAAATGGCGAGAAGTAACCGGCGTCCTGTGCGACCCCAGGATACCGGTGAAGTTAAAGGGCCTTGTATATAAGAGCATCATCCGACCAGTCCTACTATACGGCAGCGAGACCTGGCCTGTCCTTGGGCGACATGTCCAGCAGCTTCACGTCACGGAGATGAAGATGTTGCGGTGGATGTGTGGCGTTACGCGATTTGATCGTATCCGTAACGAGCACATCCGTGGCAGTCTCGGTGTCCGTGACGTGGCAGATAAGCTTCAGGAAAGTCGTCTCCGATGGTATGGTCACATCAGCCGCAGACCGTCTGACTACGTCGGAAACAGATGCCTTGAAATGACTGTCCAAGGTCCTAGATCACGCGGTAGGCCCAAGAAGCGCTGGCTGGATGTCGTGAGGGCCGACATGACAGAGAACGATCTCACTCCCGAGGATGCAGAAGACCGGGCAAAGTGGAGGAGGTTAAGCAGGAAAGCGGACCCCGGCACTAGGCTGGGAAAACGCTAGGACGAAGAAGAAGATACGGTCGCCGCAAGGACGCGCAATGGAAAATTAGCATTGAATTCACAAAACACTCTATAGAAGGGAGAATTCACTAAACATAGATAGGTGAAATATATCTAACCACTTACTCTCGGTTTCACAATCAAACTCATAGTCAATTAATCTCTCATTCACACTTAGTATCCATTAGCGACTAAGTACTAAGACACAAACTTACTAAGGTCATCCACAACTTAAAACATTAGATTGAGAGAGTCGCACACAAAAGGGTTACCTGATTGTAAATCTGCATGTTATAATGAACATCAACCTGATATAAAAACAGTCCAAGTCCAAGATGTACTAGCTGCCGCCCGCGACTTCGTCCGCGTAGTGTTAAATTAGAACCAGTAGTTCCTGAGATAAGCGTGTTCAAAATAACAAACTATTATATTCATAATATTAGTGTATAGATGGAAAACTGCTAACGTATTAAAGTAAAACGGATCCTGACCATTTTCCTGCCTTTAAACCTATTTCTTATCTGGACACCCTACTAACTGAAAGAAATATAAAAGTTATGTTTTGCTACGAGAACTTAACAGTGCTCCTTTAGAAGGTTTCACGACGTACTTCCTTAAACGCGCGGCTTATTTAAATTTTTCTGAATAACATTTCCAGAATAAAAAATCCCATCAAAAGTTTATACAGAGAGGAGGCCGTAGTTGTCTTTAAAAAACAACTGCACGGCTCCAAACAAAACATAAAATTTATTACAGCAACACAACTTCGGTGGACAAACATTGCCTGCGACGAGGATTGAGCTATACAAATAAGTATATAGATGTAGGTTACATGTGTTTTTTTGCTAGTTTTTGACTACATCGTTTGAATCAGTATTATTACTGATTAGAAAACGAAACTAGTCTTATTACCTACTAGCAGACGCCCACGAGTCCGTCCGCGTGTCCGCTAACATAGTGTTAAACTATAGCCTAAAGCCTTCCTTGGCTACTGAACTTTTTTCAATTCGAACCATTAGTTCGTTTAGTTTAGTTCCTGAGATAATTGCGTTCAACGAACAAACAAACTTTTTAGTTTTTAAATATAAGTATAGATTCAGGTTCGGAGATAGAGATACGAAATAAAACACACCTATTCCGCAAATGTACTTACAGGCCGCATTTGGCCTAAGCTTGTCGGCTTAGGCCGAAAACGATCCTATGATCAGGCAGATACGCAGGACTTATTACAGTGCACAAGTGTGTGCAAGAACAGGTGCAATACCTATTCCGCACTCTCATGTTTTGGTATCAAACCATATAATTCACAATCAAATATACGGCCTACTACCAACACAGAATAAAAAGATTTCTCCATCCCTAGTCCATCCCCTTTATAATAAACAAGGGTGTATTTGACGGGAGGGCAGATACGATATTGCCAAGGTTCGAATCCCTACCGAAATATCCTATACATCGAATTATTTATTAAAAGTACCTATGCTTACTATACTTTTTATTAATATAAATGTAAAGGTCAATGATCACCGCCGTTCGTGGATATTTGCAACACCCGAGGCCTCACAAATGTGTTGCCGAGCCTTTAGAAAAGAGTGAAGCTCTTTTCTTGAATGTTTGCAGGTCGTATCGGCTGGAAAGATGGCCGCGGGCAGTTCGTTCAATCGAGCTGTGCGGCAAGAAATTACGCGAGAACCGCGCCGTAGACGACCAACTATTTATTTATTTATTAAATTTTTATTGTGCTTCTTTTAATGAGGCTTCATGTCACTGTCAAACTGAAGCTAAATTATGAAGATAGTGTTAATAAAATACACTTTTTTTTTACTTCATCAACATATCAAGACTATGTAGATAATTTGAAGGTTAATAACATGGTTATTGACAAAAGTAACAAAAGTTAAATAATGCCTTAATTACAATCAAGATGTCTCCACATTTTCTCTTATTTCTTATCCATACACTGTTCTGATTGGTATTCTACTGTATCTTGTATGACAGTTTATCAAGTGAAGGACTATTGATTTATCAAGGTCGGCGACGCATAAGTAAAGAAACTTTATTCTTAAACTTAAGCACCACCAAAGTGGTATTCCAATTCCACAGTGACATATATAAAGCGAATATATGTTATACGAAGGCAAGGCGTGATGAAACGGGGCACAACGACTTTGAGAACAAATAACGCTTAACAAATTTCACAACTTCGCACTCTGAGTAAGCTTTGGCGAAAACGGGAACGACCAGTGAAATACACGTTTTCAATATTGGATTGGCATTCGTTTTGCGCTAGCAAATACAGTAATACGAGTATTTTAAACTAAGTTATTACGGTGATATATGTACTCAACAACCCGAACTGTTATTTATTAGAACAATAGAAAAATGTAAACATAGTTTAGTTATTAATCAAAGGACGTCCTAGCCCCAAACTCAGCTTGAAGCTTGTACTATGGATGCTAGGGAACGAATAGAAACTTTACTTTTATAAATCCACGACTCGAGTAAAATGTCGATGTTCATTTCACAAACATTTGCCCCTAGCGGGATTCGAACCCGTGACCCTCGTTTGTAGCCAGGGTCTCTGATCACTAGATCAACGGGCCCGTCTAAAATAAAGGATAATGAATGAGATATTTTCCATAAAAAAGAGATTTCATTATTAGAGAGTGAGTTTGCTTTCTTTTATTTACTGTGCCATTGGCGCAGTGCGTAACTAAGAGCGTCGAAGGCTCTATCTCTATCTAAGCTTTCCCATATAAAAAAACATGTTTTTCTATATAAAGAAGTCAGTTTATCTAAATAAAAAGCTGAAAGATTTACATTGTAAAATAATAACAATTTAGGGATAGAAGTCGCACAAAATCGATGCAGGTGGCATAAACTGAAGGAGGCCTACACCCATGAGGTAGAAAACGGCTAAGCAGAAGAATAATAATTTAAACCTTTCACCCGTTAACGGTACTAGAAACCTTTTCAGAGCTAAAATACAGTACGATCTACACGACACAACCAACAATAGCGTCCTTTAACTGTACGTAGACTAGAATGGATTGAAATAATATTTTAATACGCTGTTTTTTTTTGTTCACAGTATGTTCCACATCCAGTAAACTTAGGTAGTATCAGTTATTTTTTCTTTAAGTGGAACTGTTCCTCTGTTAATGTTTAGTTTTTCCATTGATGGTTGAATTTTGAGAGTTCTATATTTAAATAAATAATCTTCAATTTAAAATAAGAAGAAAATGTAAAAGATATTGTAAAAAAAACCCGCTAGAGGAAAATGTTTGTGTGTTGAACATCACCACTTATCATGGTGGTTTATAGAAAGTATATAAGTATGTATATCCGTTCCCTAGCTTCCATAGTACAAGATTCGAGCTAAGTTTGGGGCTAGGCAATTGTTGTGTTAGTCCAATGAAATTATTAATTAATTTGTTTATTTAACGTCAAACGCATTAGAAAATGAAGAAAAAGAGCTAACTAACAATAGCAGACCTACTCACGGTATGATATGGTAAAAAAAATTGATTGAATTTCGCTAGACGTACCATTCTTGGTTATACTTCGGGACAATACGTTCAGTCTCATAAAATTAAAACGACATTGAATGTTAAATTACAACCAGAGGGATCATGGCAGACACCACATTATTTATTTCTCGCCATTCCTTTTCCTTGTAATGTGCCATAATCTGGAAAGGAATTGCGTCATGTGGTATTACATCTAAATACGACATTAGACAGATATAACTTTTTATTTTCGTGAACCGTTATATTTCAGTAACAGTATTAGAGTACTAGCGACCGCCCGCGACTCCGTTCGCGTGGATTTCGGTTATACTATAGCCTAAAGCCTTCCTCGTCACATGAACTAATCAACACAAAAATATTTGAAGATTACCAGTAAAATTTCAACCACTACTTCCTAAAATTAGCGCGTTCAAAAATAAAAACAAACGAACAAACAAACTCTTCAGCTTTATTATAAATAAATAAAATAAATGCCTTGGACTAACACACCAATTGCCTAGCCCCAAACTAAGCTCGAAGCTTGTACTATGGAAGCTAGGGAACGGATAGACATACTTAAATACTTTTATAAACATCCATGCCTCGATGCAAATGCCGATGTTCATCACACAAACATTTGCCCCTAGCGGGATTCGAACCCGCGACCCTTGGTTTTGTAGCCAGGGTCTCTAGCCACTCGACCAACGGGCCTGTCAAATTTTATATTTTATATTATATTTTATATTATATTATATATTATATTATATTTTATATTATATTATATATTATGTTATATTTTATATTTAATTAATTTTATTTAATTTAATATTTTATTTAATTTTATATTATATTAGTATAGATTAAGTAAGAGTATTAGGGGCAAGCGTTTTAATAAGCTTTTTTATTGTTTTATATCTGCGCCTGCGTAAAGTTTGGGACTGATGCCTCAAGTCCTTTGTAATGTTTCTTAGAAAAAAATGCTTAAGCTCTTCTTTATAACATTGACATCTTAAGTGTAGGGACAGATTAGGCTGAAATTACGCGACCGAAGTTCGGCGGCCATGCCATATCCATATTCTATACAAAATTGCGAGGTGTGATTTCGGTATACTCTGCCATCTCCCGTTTGAAAGTATGTCATATTATAAACATGAAGGGAAGTAAATTCAGCCGCGTAAATTCGGTCGTCTTTTTTCGCATAGTGTGTTCCTACACTAAAGGTCGCAATTATCCTAGTACGCGATCGTCCCAGTAGTTACGGAATCAAAAAAGTCCTAAAAAATTGGCCAAGTGCGAGTCGGACTCCCGCACTGAGGGTTCCGTACAAATTCTATTTTTGACGTATTACAAAAACTACTGAATAGATTTCGTTCGAACCCATTTTCGTTGGTAGTTTTTATGGTAATGTACATTATATAATTATTTAAATTTTATCATCCTCTTATTTTAGAAGTTAGAGGGGGGGTACACACTTTTTTCCACTTTGGGAGGGTCTGACACGCAAAGTATTCACTTTAGAAAAAAGTGATATTAGAAACCTTAATATAATTTTTAAAGACCTATCCATAGATACCCCACACGTATATGTTCAATGAAAAAAAATATTTTCAGTTTCAGTTCTGACTATGGGGACCCCCCACTATTTTTATTTTTTTTCTATTTTCGTATGAAAACCTTGTTGCGGTTCACAGAATACATCCACTTACTAAGTTTCAACAGTATAGTACTTATAGTTTCGGAAAAAAATGGCTGTGACAGACTGGCGGACAGACAGACAGACAGACATGACGAATCTATAAGGGTTCCGTTTTTTTGCCATTTTGGCTACGGAACCCTAAAAATAGTAAGTTAACTGAACTAATTAACATTCACGGCTCACGCGCTACTCATTAAAACTTTTTAAGGAAAACTCTTTATCCCCTGTCCTAAAACTCTTCTTGCTTTCTTCACACCCAATTAGGGAGGAATCGGTGCAATAACTCGTTGACCTAGTACGTTATGAAGTAATGGGGTGAATAATTCATTTAACCCGTGCACAAATTGCAACTCGGCCAGACGGAATTTTAAACATGTTTTTATATTGAGTAAGTATTGTTTATATCATACTAATGTTATAAATGTAGAAGTTTTTTTGTTTGCATGTTTGTCCGTCAATCACGCTGAAACTACTGAACGGATTTTGATGGGTACGTTAGCAGGGTTTGGGATGGCTTAGGGGCTAGGATACTTTGGCATGGTATAAAACAGGAATCTTGATAACTAGGGCAAACTTGATTTTAGACTATCGCGTCGCATTTTAAGTAACACTTATATTATTAACGGGACAAAATAAAATATTAATTATGTAGTACTTATACTACTTCCTGCTTGATGGCTTCGGCTGCGTTACAACAACCGTGGTCGCAAGCGGACTCAGCTCAGTCCGCTTGTATTGCATGTAGTATATTATGAACTAAATAACGCGCTCACTTCCGTTAAATCTATACTATATAAAGCTCGATTTTTATATATAAAAATCGATCGCAAAATGTGTTGGTAAGCGCATAACTCAATAACGCCTGGACCTGAATTTAGTCAATTATTTTTTTTAAATTGTTCTTTTATGTCCAGGGATGGTATTTGGGCAAGAAAAAAATATGAACTAAGGGACGGGACGACGGGACGGGACGGGACGCGGACGAAGTCGCGGGCGGAAGGCTAATAATTTAATGAATTCTATGTATTCTGTCATTTGAAATGTTAACTTTGCTACGTGCTACGGGAAGTGTTTTCGTAGCAGATATGTCGTAGTCGATACTCGTAGTTGGTAACCATTGTTCGTAGCAGACTGTAATTGTCGGTATTGAATGGCACCTAGTGTTGCAAAGTTAGGATCTTTAGTTCCACGTCTTCTAATTGGTGACGCAATACTCGTAACTCGTGCCTTGGAACATCAAAATGTAGGGAGACAGTAATGTAATACAATATTTATGCATGGGCTACGAGCTTTATTAGTTTATTGCCGATCTGGACTTTACTTTCTTAGAGAAGTAATTTTGTTAGCATTATACGTGAAAAAACCGGCCAAGAGCGTGTCGGACACGCCCATGAAAGGGTTCATAGTGTGTTCCTACACTAAAGGTCGCAATTATCCTAGTAAGCGATCGTCCCAGTAGTTACGGAATCAAAAAAGTCCTAAAAAATAGTAAGTTAACTGAACTAATTAACATTCACGGCTCACGCGCTACTCATTAAAACTTTTTAAGGAAAACTCTTTATCCCCTGTCCTAAAACTCTTCTTGTTTTCTTCACACCCAATTAGGGAGGAATCGGTGCAATAACTCGTTGACCTAGTACGTTATGAAGTAATGGGGTGAATAATTCATTTAACCCGTGCACAAATTGCAACTCGGCCAGACGGAATTTTAAACATGTTTTTATATTGAGTAAGTATTGTTTATATCATACTAATGTTATAAATGTAGAAGTTTTTTTGTTTGCATGTTTGTCCGTCAATCACGCTGAAACTACTGAACGGATTTTGATTTATTTATTTATTTATTTATTTAATTGTTGGAAGATTAACAGTTTCAACAATCACAATTTGTATCAACAATAGTCTTAAAAACAATACCAGTTACAAATCTCCACATATGAATAAACAAGTAATCAAATTAAGGTCTCATCAGGACAACCACACAAACGTCAAATCACAAAGGTTGTCAAACACCATGAATAATCAAGGATTGAGAATCTCAAAATATGATTTAGTCATTAACCGCTTTATAGAAGCTGTGCTGGTAAAGAACAAATCAATATCAATAGACAGTTTAGAAAAACTATTACAACTACGGATCATAAAAGCATTCTGTCTATAGTTGGTATTAGCGGAGGGCACATGAAGTATCGGGCGCGATCGATACCTTAGCAGATTAGTGTTCAATAAGATTTTGGATAAAAGTTCAGGGCTATCTATGACACCGGTGGCAATTTGTGCTAAGAAACAAATGTCGGCTATGCTGCGTCTTGTCTCAAGGGGCAGAAAGTGATAACGCGCACACCTGTGTTGGTAGTCATTACTGTACACGCCTGCTTTGTAATCTACGAAACGTAGGAAACGCTTCTGTATACTTTCAATACGCTTAATATAAATAGAATACTGTGGATTCCATACTTGCGACGCATATTCCAAATGGCTGCGAACGTACGCACAATATAAAATTTTTATCGTCTTAATGGAACGAAAGTCAACGGAAGTCCTCATGATAAAACCTAATGCTTTGGATGCCTTTTTCACAATGTGATCTACATGTTTATCAAAAACAAGCTTACCATCATGAATCACTCCTAAATCTCTGACATAGTCTACTTTTTTTAGTGGCGTATTCAATAAATTATAACCCACATTCAATATAGCTTTCTTACGAGAATAAGTAACGTAAAAACATTTACTGACGTTTAAGTCTAACTTATTCAGGTTGCAATATGATTGGAACCTGCATAAATCATCCTGCAAGTTGCGGGCGTCTCTTAAAGAGGAAACAACTTTGAGAATCTTCATATCGTCAGCAAATAGCAAAATCTTGGAATTTTTAAAACAATGAGCAATATCCAAAATGAAGATAATAAAAAGTAGGGGTCCTAAAATAGATCCTTGGGGCACACCAGACGGTATACAAACCCAATCGGATGAAAAGCCCTGGACAACCACTGCCTGGGACCGTCTTTCGATGTAGGATGCAAACCAGCGAAGCAAATCTCCGTGTATTCCAGCCGCGTAAAGCTTTGAAAGTAGAACTTTGTGGTCAATTCTGTCGAAACATTTGCGATAATCGGTATAAACAACATCAACCTGGGATCCACCGTCCATACCTGCAGTAATGAATTCATTAGCAATAATTAGATTAGAAGTTGTAGATTTGTTTTTGAGAAAACCATGCTGTTCATCATTAAAACTACATTTTAGAGCCGAATATAACTGTTTATGAACAATTTTTTCTAGTACCTTCGCAAACAAACACAACTTAGATATGGGCCTGTAGTTCTGTACATCAGTTTTGTCACCACCCTTGTGAACCGGGGTAACAAAAGCTGACTTCCACCTGTCGGGGAAGACTCCCTCTGTCAAGGAACGTCTGTACAGAATGCTCAAGGGGAAGACAAGACTATTAGCACACTGGACAATAAAGCTTGACTTGATGGGTACGTTAGCAGGGTTTGGGATGGCTTAGGGGCTAGGATACTTTGGCAAAGGGTTCCGTAGCTAAAAGATGTCCCGACCGCTTAAGACACCATTTAGTAAGGGCAACTGCACGTCATAAATTGGTCGAGTTGTATAAAAATAACTATGTATGATACAGAGTTCGCTATAGTTTTCGTTGAAAGTACTTACTTGGAGGTATACAGGACATTTTTTTCAGAATTATTGTAATAGTATTTCAAAAGTTAAGGGGGGGGGACGCTCTAATTTTAACTTTGTATTAATATATCTCGAGACTGGGGTGTTTGATCCACTTGGTTTCAAGGCAAGTTTTATTGTACTTAAAAATACCTTTTTAACGATACCCCACACGATGGTGTAGGTCGATTTTTTTTTTTCGATTTTACTTTTCGCTGTCTGGGAGGGGGGGGGTAAAAATAATTATTTTTCGATTATTTTAAAAACCAATTCTTGAATTATTACTATACATCTCTCCACCAATTTTCGTGGCAATCGGTTCAGAAACGGCGGAGAACGAGCCAGGACAGACAGAAAGACAGACAGACAGACAGACAGACAGACAGACAGACAGACATGACGAAACTATAAGGGTTCCGTTTTTTGCCATTTGGCTACGGAACCCTAAAAATCGTTATTTCTCCTTATTGTTATTATTAATTAAATAACACATTGGCGAGAGATTTAAAAATGATTTGACACTGTTTCGTGGCCATTGATATAATATGTTTAATTTATCAGAGAAAGTAATAATAAGGATCTCATATACCGAAAATGAATCATTCACGATTTAGGTGCACTTTACCAATTAAAAATATTGTGTTAAACACGTAAAGGAGAAGTTTACCCCGTCAGCTCGGCGCCAATGGGTTGAGAAACTAACATTAGGAAGCTTGGAAATAGATAATTATGATACTTCTTCCGAACTAAAAACTCTAAAGTTTTGTTCCATACAACGTAAAGGAGCGGTATTTTAAAGAAAGGTGTCCAAGATATTGTGTTCATAGTTGACAATCACTTATGATCAGGTAACTTTCTAGCTTAATTGGCATTATGATACAACAGATCTTAAACCTTCGAAAAGGTATCGCGATATTCCGTAAAAATATTATCCTTACAACTTAATCTTACTAACTCTGTATCGTATTAGTACAAGATCAATACAAAAGATAGAACAGGTAAATTGTATTGAAACATCATATCTAATATTCAGAAAATAATGTATTCCAGATTAGCGGAGGCACAGAACAAAGAAAAACAACCATTTGTTCTAAGAATATTACGTTATTGCGTATAATGTTTATTCACCTCGCAATCTTTTAATAAATTGAAGAATTGTATACACGAAAAACAATATTTACTGGACTAATAATGGCTGGTTTCTCGTAAAAAGTTTATGGAAGTAGAGTGTTTGCAGAACAAGCGACCTTTCGATGTTTATTTTGTCAAGTAGCAAGTTAATTGTGTTGTTATTTTCTCCCACTTATCTGTTATTACTTGACAAAATATAAGCTTTTCCAGTCTCATAAGAGGATAAGCGATTTTATATTGAAATACATCTTGTTGTATTCATGGTAGCGACTGCTTAAAATAAAAACAAACATCTTTACGGCAACATGTTTTGATAGGTATTATAAAATATCATATGTAGGTACGACTAAGAATATATAAAATTAACGTTATGTATAAACATTAAGTAAGAACGTTTCGGTATGTATAAAATATGTTGGTCCAAGGGATTTAGTTATATGGGACATATTCTGTGTCTCTAAATCATAGTGAAGTAAGTTCTTCTGTTGTTTATCTTTGCTTACTTTGGAGATAGCCGACGCCTTGTGGAAAACTTCTGAGGGTCATTTATTTACTTATGTAGCACACATATTTGTACAGATCAGATCAAAGTGAGTAGCAACGTAACCAAATAAATACGTGGTGACATCGATCAAGTTCAGTGCCGTCCTACAGTTGAACATATACCCTCCCTCCGGCCGTATTCGGCCATGGCGGCCGACCTTATGATCAGCCAGGTACGCAGGATAAGTTATCGTGCACAAGGGAGTGCGCAAGCACAGGTGCACTCCCGTTTCTCTCACTCTCATAATTCGGTGGAACAGCAATCTGACACGACCGTAAAGATCAGGCGCAGGACCAAAGCTTAACGTGCCTTCCGAAGTACGGAGGAGATCGTGATGATATTTTTCGGTCACCCATCTGATGACTGGCATCGGCGAACGTTGCTTAACTTTAGCAACCGCAGGCCAAGTGCGCGACATATGCCCTGACATCAGTAAACTGTGTCATTATTTTGTTTGACTGCAATTAGAAACGACTGGCATTAAAATATGAAGCGATTCATATTTTAATGCCAATTTCATCGCTAGACGATGAAGGGCGAGGGCATTTCTAAATATTCAAAACTTGAGTCAGGATCATGGCTTCAAGATGCGATTTCACTTCGCAATACATGGCTTCTATCGTGTGAGGTACAGCACACTATTTGTATTAAAATGTGTTAATATAGGCATGAGGGGAACACTCCAATACCCACTAGTAGAAACGGTGCTATAAAGAAAGATTGATCTTTTATTGTTTTGTAAGCTTTTTCTACGACGATCTCGATTTGCATGTATTTTTTATTTTATTTCTATACTCAATTATTTTAACCGTGTAAAACTGGCTTTACTCCAGTCAAAATAGACAAATTTAAGACTCAAGTTTGCAATAATTCCCAACAAGCTGGATTTTTGTGCAGGCCTTGAATATGTCATTACAAATGATATATCAAAAGTCCCCATCGATCCCGCTTGTGCGTTGTTTTTTATTCGTGGTCAAAGGGCCCAAATTTGCGTTTTTTACTTATATCTCTGAAACTAAAAGAGCTATCGAAAAATGGTTCAAGTAAAGTTTGTAGATCGAAAAATTGTCTACCTAAAAGATTTCTACACTTTTCTTGTACAAAGCAGCGCTGTCGAGATATCTTGACTTTAAGCCGCAGGAAAGTCGTATTTTCGAGTAGCCCACATTATGCAATTACAATAAATTGTGTTGAGTAGTTTATCTGGAGCAGGTGGCAGTTAAGTATGGATTGGCTCTAAACTATTATTTACCAATTTCCAGCTCCAATTTTCACGATTTTAGATCATTGAAGTCAAAAAAGACAAAATGATGTATCAAGCTTGCATTCATTCCCAACAATAGGGACTTTTGTGCAGGCATTGATTACGTCATTACAAATGATATGTCAAAAGTCCCCATCGATCCCGCTTGTGCGTTGTTTTTTATCTGTACTGGAAATCTTCGGATCCTATTTTTAACCGTTCTGGTAGTCAAACCTCAATGGTCCCCATAGAGACTTTTACTCCTTACATGAAATAGGATCGACTGGCGCAAAAAAAAATTTTTGGAATTTTCAGTACAAAATGTATGGGAAAAGTTTTTTTGCGATTTCTGACATTTCTAGTACTCAAACCTCAAATGGTCCCATAGAGTCTTTTAATCCTAACATGTAATTGGATCGATTGGCAAAGAAAAAACAAAAAAAAACTTTTCCCATACATTTTGTACTGAAAATTCCAAAATTTTTTTTTTTCGCGCCAGTCGATCCTATTTCATGTAAGGAGTAAAAGTCTCTATGGGGACCATTGAGGTTTGACTACCAGAACGGTTAAAAATAGGATCCGAAGATTTCCAGTACAGATAAAAAACAACGCACAAGCGGGATCGATGGGGACTTTTGACATATCATTTGTAATGACGTAATCAATGCCTGCACAAAAGTCCCCATTGTTGGGAATGAATGCAAGCTTGATACATCATTTTGTCTTTTTTGACTTCAATGATCTAAAATCGTGAAAATTGGAGCTGGAAATTGGTAAATAATAGTTTAGAGCCAATCCATACTTAACTGCCACCTGCTCCAGATAAACTACTCAACACAATTTATTGTAATTGCATAATGTGGGCTACTCGAAAATACGACTTTCCTGCGGCTTAAAGTCAAGATATCTCGACAGCGCTGCTTTGTACAAGAAAAGTGTAGAAATCTTTTAGGTAGACAATTTTACGATCTACAAACTTTACTTGAACCATTTTTCGATAGCTCTTTTAGTTTCAGAGATATAAGTAAAAAACGCAAATTTGGGCCCTTTGACCACGAATAAAAAACAACGCACAAGCGGGATCGATGGGGACTTTTGACATATCATTTGTAATGACATATTCAAGGCCTGCACAAAAATCCAGCTTGTTGGGAATTAATGCAAACTGGAATGTCTATTTTGACTGGAGTACTTACAATATTAATAGTCTTCCCATGTAATAGTTAGTATTCTGCATGTTTAGGCGACTAAAATACATACCGGGAGATCGGCAACAGTGTGAACTACAAATCGACATAGGTCGTCAGAGCCCAGTTGGGGAGGGTATGGGATCTTAAAGGCAGGCAACGCATCTGCGACCCTTAAGCGGTTTTTAATGTCTATGGGCAGCGGTGATTACTAACTACAAGGTGACCCTCTTGTTAGTTTGCTTGCCATAAACTAAAAATGCTCTTGACATTCAAAACCGCCTACATTGAAACTCGCTTTTCATTTATGTTAGGCACCAGATGGCTAGAAATACATACAATTCAAGCCACCAGGTAGTCAAATACCACTCTCCAGTCTCTGTACTGTAACCGAACACTGTATTTTTCCGAACAGAAAAACCAAATCAAAACACGAATTGTGCAGCGCTGCTTCGTAAAAGTGATTTGATTGCACTTTAAAACCACTGCATCAGAAAGCAATCACTAGTCAGATTCTTTTATGTAATATCGAAAAGTATAGAAGCTTTTATATAAATAAATAAACTTACTTACTCCAAAACTACTTGGCTCAGTGAAAATGAGTCTTGGCCTTTGGTTGTTCAATACAATTTATTAATACTGTTTATTTTATGCTTTAGTTTCTATTCATATTATTTTATGTGTAACTTTTTTTAAAGAATACATCTAGGCTTTCAATTCAGATATTTTATGTTTATTACAATTCGGTCAATTTTAATTATTCACTGTATTTTACAATAGTAACTAGTAATATGCTCAATAATAGCACTAAATTAAACCAGGAAATGTAGAGAACGCCTACTGATTAAATACTAAACAATGCATAGCAATTATCTAGCCTGGAACTAGGACTAACTAGAGCCACCTAATTCGCATGCCAAGCACAAAACGAATATAAGCATTTGTTCAGAACAACTGGAATTCATTTGCTTTTTAGGAATTCCTTTTGTGCCCTCCGATTTCAGTGTGCCCTTGGGATTTAGGTACTGTGAAAACTAAAAGGGTTGCCTTCTAAAAAAATACGTAAGGCCTTTTGCTGTGTAGAAAAAATGTTAATTACTCAAAATATTATATTAAAAACGCCTTTTAAAGCCGTTATGGACTTTAAAAGTTTAATTAGGTATGACGTAATACTTTTAATTAAACATAACAGTTTCTATTAAAGCATTTTATTTAAGGTATTTAATTTGATCTTTAAGACATTAATAAAGGTAAAATATGGCCCAACCGCCCACCGCTTCAAAAAGCTATTTCTCTCCAGAAAACGTAGGTGAGAAACTCGTTTATAATAATCCACCCACCAAGATTGTATAACAGTGCTTAAAGCGAATTTAGTTTAAGATGCATTAGTTGAGGGAAATATTCCTTGTTCTCGAATCCATTGGTACAGACTGGAACAACCAGAGATACGACTACGGGAGCGACGACTTTACGAGAACGTGCTCTTTCAGACACAGTTTATTAACTCCCAGGCACCAAAGGCGAATTTATGGAAATTGGGTTAGATTTTCCCAATTTCACTCTAAACCAAAGCTTTATCGGCAACACGTCCCGATAAGACACGACACACAATTCAAGCCACTGTGCAACCGAACCCCACTAAAATTGGCGGTCACCAACATCTATTCGATTTCCGACCTATATTACGTGAAACCACTAGATAACTGGCTGTTTTCCAAACTTCATGAAATATTCAGTTTGGCTAATTCAATAAAAGTAATATTAAACACACCGGACCATAAACTCATGACTCGGGGACACGAAGTTACTTACGCAGATTCGTCGCCCGCCTATAAAACTCCAAAGCCTAGGTTTTATAGGTAGGCCACGTATCTGCTCTGGTACCCTTGGTCACAGATAGACACATTGCATAACAATAAAACAATAATTTACTTCTATAGGTCAGTTAGAAACTTCACAAATCAGAACATATTGAAATCCTACGACTTAAGTAAAATCAGCTCAAATAGGAGTCTTTCTTTGTTTGTGTGCATATAGATAAGTAAAGTAAAAGGCTTACCTACATATTATAAATAATTCCTATTTTATGACTAGCGACCGCCCGCGACTCCGCCCCGTTGATTTCGGTTTCCACACACATAGTGTTATATTAAAACTTAATTTTAGGCTTACAGCCTTCCTCGACAAAATTAAATTGACTAGGACAAACCAAAAAGATTTCTACATTTAGAATCAGTAGTTTTGGAGATAAGCGCGTTCAAACTAACAAACATACAAACTTTCAGCTTTATTATTATTACACTTATAACGTTACAATTATGAATCGCGTCTTTACATTGCGATAGTCTTGGGTAAAGTAAGTCACAATCGAGCAGATCATTCGTTTGGGGAAATTCCAATACTCTGACCACAGAAATATCGAGATATTAATTTATTGATAAGCTACGAAGCATAGGAATTTGTCAGGCCTAACGGCTTGAAAGTAAATCAATGTATACTAGTGTACAGTCTCCGTCAGATAGATAGTGACACTCAGGGTACTCAAATAAATAGACGCAACCAAATAGGCAATAATATCGGTACAAACATATGTAGTTTCCATACTGTTGTCAACATTCTAATCGTTCAAGAAGTCTACAGATTCAAACCCCCATAAATATGGTGCCAATCATCGCGCCAATGGTATCGAAGCATTCTTAGTGTTCAAAAATGTGATTAGCTGTATGTCTGTAATTATATTTCTGGCGTTTTGACTGAACCGATCTTACTGACATTTTGAATGTGTCGTCTTATTGAACGAATATAATGTTTTCAACAATATAAAAACTTGTTTGTACCTAACGGTCAATCAGAACTTATTGACTACTAGCGGCCGCCCGCAACTCCGTCCGCATGTTTTTTTGGGTTTCCGCATACATACCTATATACGAGCACTATTGATACTATAGCCTAAAGCCTTCCTCGTCAAATGGATAGTCCATTTGACGAGGAAGGCTTTTTTAGGCCAACACAAAAATATTTTTTCAAATCGGACCAGTTGTTCCTGAGATTTGTGCGTTCAAACAAACAAACAAACTCTTCAACTTGATTATATTAGTAAATAGCGGCCGCCCGCGACTCCGTCCACGTGGATTTCGATTTCCAATAGCTTAAAGCCTTCCTTGTCAAATGGACTATCCAACACAAAAATATTTTTTCAAATCAGACCAGTAGTTCCTGAGATCTCAACTCTTCAGCTTTATATATTAGTATAGATATAGATTAGTATAGATTGTCAAGAATATGGAAACTTGGCTTATACCGATATTATTGACTATTTGGCTGCGTCTATTTATTTGAGTACCCTCAGCGTCACTATCTATCTGACTGACTGTACACGTATAGCATGGCACGGGTAACTGCGAAGTTAGGTCGAATTATGGAAGCCGGCAAGATTAATAGTCGGGCCATCAATAACCGTAATCAACTGACTTACATACTCGTTCCACAAGTGAATGTGCCATAAATTCGGATAACTAATAAAATCTCTGCCCTACAATTATGCTAAGATGCACCTGTAAAAAAATATTATATTTTGACGTAGAAAATGTGGAGATATACTGGTCATGTTTAAACAACTTTGCTAATCGACAGGAAGTTCAAATATAATAATTTTAACATCCCATTCCCGTGGGTGTCCTAAAAATCGACTAAGGGAAACAGCGTTTCTCTGTTTATTATTGATCAAACCGGAGACCAAACCATAGACTTTTTTCTTTGGTTGTTTTGTCCTTGTCAGGACAGGCAAAGGTAGCTGAGCCCATACAGCCATTGTCTGTAATATATTTCTTCGTCTGGAACAAACCATAGACTATACATATTATGACCAACCCCGCCTGTCAAACTTGGTGTTTAGAGGCATAAACTCTTATCTAGTGGTAGGCCTACGTCTTGCAACAGGATGATGTTTTTGACACTAACGTAATGACGACCCGCTTGGTGCTATGGCCTAAAAGTTGCCTGTTAGACCAAGACGCCGCGGGTTTGATCCCCGCACAGGACAAACATTTGTGTGCATGAACATGTCCAGGTCTGGGTGTTGTATGTATAATATGTTTAAGAATACATATTTGTAATACCAATATTGATTCTGATGTCTGTCACACAAGTGCTAATGCTACCAAACAAGGTGTCAGATCAATGTATGTGATTGTGTGAAATATTTATTAATTTTGCAGGATAAAAGGTAGTTATTGAGTTTTTGGAGACATTATAAATATTGAAGATTATGATCGAAAAATGGAGGGTGAGCAATACAATTATGTTTGGGTCGGTATCTCAAAATAACGGCCCCGTCAATATCTCTGCGAAATATCGACAAGAGTAATAAATTTAGAACTCATCTTATCGGTTTAGCAGTTCAAGCGTGATGTAAACATTCTCGTGATAAATATTTGTGTTTGTCCCGTGTTCAGGTGTATGTACTTGGTGTAGGATAGGTATTGTGTTTACGCTTCACATTGAGTCCGCCGTATTCTTTGTCGTGAGTGTTGTGACAGCCAAGCATATTGGTTTCCTTTCCTCCGTATTCGGAACTTAAGTTATATAACATTCGTTTTACCCACAGAATTCGATCAATTTTGTGTAACAGGGTTCGATCCCCGCATGGGACAGACTTTTGAATGCACAAACATGTTAGCTTGTAGGTACTATTTTATTTTAAAAAGTTTACTTATTCCATCTACTGGCAAAAGATCTGCTGGCTCTTATAAATTAAAACCCTTCCCTTGCCTGTCTTTTACTTGTGTATGTCAAAGAGTGCCAGAGATTTCGGTTGCCGATTGTACACACAAAATTTAATATTATAGCTGAAAGCCTTCCTCCATAAATGAACTATCCAAAACAAAAAAGCTTTTTGATTTGTTCCAGTATTTCTTGAGCGAGTTTAAACAAACAAACAAGAAACTCGTCAGCTTTAGTTTTTAGTTTTCGATTAGATTAAAACTTTAACTAGAGAATCACCTAAGCTTTCCCACGATAATCGTTAACGCGCGTAATTATTTTCAATCAAACATTTGCAAATCGAACGTTTTTAATTGATACGCCACAGCACAATATTAATTTCATTTGAGACCATACAAATTCAGCAATTAATTACTTTCCAAATGTAAATGAAACCCTGCGTTTGCATAATGTTGACTTAATTTGATTTCTCATTAATTCATTTCAATTTCGTTCGGGAAACCGACTAAACAACGTAACAGTTTGAATCCTTTTAGTAGGAGAGAAATAAAATGACTCGCAGACTTTTCGGACACTTTAAAATCGAACTCTTTGTCCGAGTGGAAAATTCAAGATCTCATTTCTATACGAGTATTTTCTGTCTCTGACACATCAGAATAATACATGATAAACATATTAATGTTAGATTTACGAGGTTGTCTAGAGCTGTGTCTTAATTGACATATTTTAATAGCATAAATAAATTAATCCAAACATATTTATTTATTCATTTATACACAAAGCGTCGGAATTGTACTTTTTTCTATTTTTAGGTAGGATAGGACCTGTAAAATAAAGTCAGAAGAAAAAGCTTTGAATAAAACATAAAGAAAACTCCACCAATTATAATTTGAGATGTTTGTTTGTTGGAGTGTGTTATTGTGGCAGACAACATCAGACGATATTACAGTACTTGAAATAAAAGCTCGAAGGTCAAAGAACCCAGCAGAGTACCAGATTGAGGGATCGTATTATTATCTTAATGCCTTTTATATTGCATCTAAGTGATATTATAGTTATTAACTGTCCGTATTCTATCTCTCGATATATGTAATTCGGTATTTATATTACATACCTATTATGTGTTCAGGTGTATACTGTTATTTTTGTTACAAAGACACTATAATATAATGTGATGAATCGGTATTTGTAAACGAGTCGTGTTTTTTTTTCATAAAATACCTTTCAGTTCGCTAGCATCCATAGCGCAAGCTTGAAGATTAGTTTAAGCAAGGCTAGTGGAAATAATTTACTTAAGTAATTATTTAACTAACTATAAACTTCGTCTTATATGCCTAGTGATAAACATGTATGTGATTTTCACCAATGAAATATGTTCAGAGAACCACGGGTAAGAAAAAACGTTGATTTTAGAGCACTGATAAAGCCATACAAAATGTGTTTAACGATGATATTTCTGGAGAATAATTGCAAATAAATACTTTTTCCAGTGACACTTAACTTATGTTGACAAAGTTTAAGCGTTGAATCCAATAAGCTGAAAAAGTCCATTACGGATACTACGAGTAAACCTTAAGTCGATAAACTTTGATGTTTGCCTAAACATTTGTTATAATTACTTTCGAAACAAAACAACAAATGGAATTACAAAATCAGTATTTTAAACTTTACCGATTCCATCCCAGAGTTTGGCAATAACGCTTGAAAGAATGTAGGTATTAAAAAATTGTTGCAATGTTTCTCAAATTATTTGATATATTCATTGACACAGTTACCTAGTGAAATAAATATGAACATGCAAACAACCAATTCGTGAAGTGGGAAATGATTTCTAAGTTATTGCATAAAATGAATTTATTAAAATTCTGGAACAATAATAGCACTAGCAATTGAGCAAACGATCTTCATTCCATTATGTAATTATAGACATAAAAGATCCCTTTCCAATTAGTGATCCAACGATTTTTTATAAGATTAAAGGAGACCAAAGTTATATAACAGATTAACATCGTAAAACCAGACATTCTTGTCACCGACAATTCATCGGAGTTATTAAGCCCATAAGTCTCGGGTCGGGGATGTCTTAAGAATGAATCGCGCGATAAAAATAGCATACTTGAGACAGCCTTAACCCCACCCGAGTTCGGCTTTATATAATGGCTCCTTTACGTTTTGGGCGGAGGCTCGTTACGCGCCATAACCCTGTTGAAACCGAACCCGGCAAAGACAACCGCAGTGATTAAACGAACTGCGTGGAACACATGTGAGGTTAACTCACGTTAACGCACTTAATACTCACACAAGTAAATGAAATAACATATACGGATAAAATCGCGGTGGAAATTCAACGTTTAGATTCCTTTGCTGCAATCGCGGTTTCATTGTGGCTAGATAAAATACGAGTACCTTTATCTTCCAAATAAGGCATTCCGTGATCTATTGAACTAGTGTTTCGCTAAAGTTTTAAACGTTTATACGTTAACGCCCACGTGGATTTCCACATCATTATCTCGTGGAAACATGCTTTATTACTCAAATGAAAAATAGCCTTTTTCCTTTTATTTCAAACTAGCGGCCGCCCGCGACTCCGTCCGCGTGGATTTCTTTTTTTCGAAATAAAAAGTAGCCTATGTTCTGTCTCAGGGTCTAAAGATTGTCTGTACAAATTTCATCAAAATCGGTTGCGAGGTTTAAGCGGGAAAGCGTAACAGACAGACAGACAGACAGAGTTACTTTCGCATTTTTAATATTAGTTGGGATTCATTTGGTACAATACATATTTTATTAATATCAGCCACGTAGTTTCGGAGCCTATTTAATTCAAACTATCATAGCAAATATCTTATCTAGGACACTGTAAGCACTTGATCACATCTAAGTCTCTATTCCCTCAGTCTCATAATTTGTAATTCAATGCTCGGTCATAAATTCATAGCTCTCAGCTCGGCTTGACAAGCAAGACCACTGTCTTTACTTACTTACCTGCTTACGTAACTGGGAATTTCCTAAGGGAAACCTGTGTCATATTTTAAGCTAGGAGCGCGCCCCAGCATTGCACGGGTAAAAGGCTGCTTCCTTCTTATATTAGGCATATATTATATTACGTAAAAATCTTTCCTCTGAATCATTAAATACATTAAAAAAACAGAATCAAAAACCGTTGCGTAGGTAGTTTAAATCTTGATTACATACATAGTGACAGACAACTGAGATCGACTATGTATAGTTACAAGTTACAATAGATATGTCACGTCATGTCCAATGACGTCATAGCACAGAAGCCTATTCACTGTGTTGTCGAAATTCAGTTCTGAACTCAGATCAATGGATAGTGATCTGAGGTTAACAAACTGAGTGAAGTTTAATTGAAGTGAGAAGAGGGGAAGGGAGAGGGGAAGTACGAGATATCATGCATGAAAGAGATAGAAACTGTTTTGAGTATTTAACCTCATCAGAAAATATACTTAAACGTAGATTTGTTTGATCAAAGATTAAAATTCTTGTCTTCAAGTTTTGATTTTATTTTCTAAATAGTGCAAATGAACCCCATCGTGAACGTTCTCGTAGCTCGAATATACTCGAATAATATATTTGCAGCCGTGAACTTCAGTTCTTCAGAACCGAGGTACGGTTAAGATTAGTTAGCCTCTGCCTATTCCCTCCAAGTTTTGTTACGTGACATTCATCAAAGCTATTCGAACCCGTCTGAATGGAACATACAAATTAGATCGCCGCAGACATGTTTGAGGAAATGTGCTCTGTTTAAGTTACACACGTGCAACCCAAGTTGTTGATGCAACATGACAGTTCGTGCGTGCACAGCTCAACGGAACCTACCTGAAACCCGATCTTTGGCAAGAGTGTACTTACTCCAACACTCAAAACAAAATTTACCATTTAAATGTTGTCTCAGACCCTAGATGGGACTTGAATCCACATCATCTTTCTGGTCACTACGACGTCAGGTAGTATTTAAAAAAAAGGGTAGAACTTATTCTCTCCTGAGGAGAGTCCTGGATTGGATACCGCGTTTTAGCAAGTGTCCTAAAAAGCGCAGCGTTGGTCCCACTCAGGCCAGGTGGCACTCCACCTATCTTGAAGGTGTCCTACGATCTGCGCAAGATGGCTGCGTGTCGAAGAAGATAAGGCTGAGTTGAGAGCAGTGCCGTAACTAGCCTTTTATGCGCCCGGTGCGAGCTTTTAAGACTGCGCCCCAAATATCTACCAGTCTGGTCATTTCTGCGCCCCTCCAGGGTCTGCGCCCTGTGCCTGGGCACCGTTGGCACCGCCCTAGTTTTGGCACTGGTTGAGAGCCCCAGGGGCGGCCTTTCTCCAGTGGTGGACTGTGATAGGCTAATTATAAAGATGACTTATCCACATATACTTTATCATCAGTACTTGGACACTGTTATCCAGCTTCAGCAATCCAAAGCAAATTGTAAGCCCAGCTGGCCTGAGGGCCTCCTTCACTACGCTTACCGAACCCATTTTAAGCCACCGTTCTATAGAATGAAAAAGCCTTCCCTTTAATTTACTTTGTGAAATATACTTTACGTGATTTATTCTCTAATAGCTTTTCCGGCGGTACTCGCAAAAACCAGTGACACGTGGTCTAATGTATGGACCATGGCTCTTACTGAGCCGGGTCTATTTATAACAGACGATGGAAATAGCCCGATTACTTATTGATGGCATATTATCGGATACTTGGGTAAAATTCACACGAAGCTGTCTAGCAAACTAAGTAAATTATATTTTTATTTTTTATGTAAAATCACGATTACATCGATTTCAATTACTAAGCAACAGAAAGGACACGGTATAAAGCTAAAATCATATTATGTATATTTTGAAGTCCAGTTTTATACATAAAACCGAGAAAAACATGATAGATACCAAACCCTTTTTTAGGGTTCCGTAGCCAAATGGCAAAAAACGGAACCCTTATAGTTTCGTCATGTCTGTCTGTCTGTCTGTCTGTCTGTCTGTCTGTCTGTCCTGGCTCGTTCTCCGCCGTTTCTGAACCGATTGCCACGAAAATTGGTGGAGAGATGTATAGTGATAATTCAAGAATTGGTTTTTAAAATAATCGAAAAATAATTATTTTTACCCCCCCTCCCATACAACGAAAAGTAAATTCGAAAAAAAAACTTCGACTTACCCCATCGTGTGGGGTATCGTTAAAAAGGTATTTTTAAATACAATAAAACTTGCCTTGAAACCATGTGGATCAAACACCCCAGTCTCGAGATATATTAATACAAAGTTAAAATTAGAGCGTCCCCCCCCCCTTAACTTTTGAAATACTGTTACAATAATTCTGAAAAAAATGTCCTGTATACCTCCAAGTAAGTACTTTCAACGAAAACTATAGCGAACTCTGTATCATACATAGTTATTTTTATACAACTTGACCAACTTATGACGTGCAGTTGCCCTTACTAAATGGTGTCTTAAGCGGTCGGGCCATCTTTTAGCTACGGAACCCTTTCATGGGCGTGTCCGACACGCTCTTGGCCGGTTTTTCTTTTTTTCCCATACATGGCAACAGCCTACAGACGTACAAAGTGTACCGGCAATGTTTGTAAGTGTTACCAGAAGGAAAATATTTTTGGATAACACACATGACAAAACTATTCCTAGCTTAATCAATTACAATATTGATGTAATATTAATTTTGTATAAAAAATAAGTGCCATTTTTGTCACTTTATAACTAAGAACAGGCTCACCAATGTACCCCTTTTCAGGGTTAGTTCGGACTATTTAGTACATGGTTCATATAAAGTTTGCACAAAATCGAGTGGTTCTTCATTTACCACACGTTGCGAAGCACATACCGGGCCAGCTAATATAATAGCTAGTATTGATATACATAATTGTGCGGATTTCCTTATCGAACCCGTGACCTCTGGCATAAACCACTTCGCCATTGTGTCAAATCGGACGTCTACTACAATATTAATGGTAAGCAACTGCGTCAGAAGTCACGTGTGCTTGTAGTATCAGCTTTATTGATCTGGGTTTTCTATGATATGTATGATTGGCTTCGCAATGGAGAACGTAGTTAAAAGCAAACAGTTGCAGCTAGGATCGAATTCCTTGTCGAACCACAAATGAACTTTCAGAACTATTCAGTTATCAGAAGCGTAGTCTGCCTTAGCGGGGCCCCGTATAAAAAAATGTTTGGGGCCCTTAGGAAAGGTAAATATCTCTCAATAGAAAAAAATTGCATCAAATTATAATTTGGGAAGTTTTTATTAATTTTTGTTTTCGCGAGTTGGGGGCCCCCGTGCCTCGGGGGCCCCGTATAATTGATTACGGCAGATACGGCGGTAGCTACGCCCCTGTCAGTTATCCAAGATGCTTGCAGCCACCCGCGAATGCGTCCGTGAGGATTTCGGTTTCTCCACACAGTATATACTAAAGCTTAAAGCCTTCCTAGAAAAATGGACTATCCAACACAAAAATATTTTTCAATTCGTTCCAGTAGATCCTGAGATTAGCGCGTACAAACAAACAAAGAAGCAGACAAACTCTTCAGCTTTATTATATCAGTATACTCGTAGTATTCAGAAGACGCGAACTACTTGGAATTGAGCAATTACATTTAATTAAGATCTTACTGCGTACGTGCCGCGCCGTGAAATGCCTAGAATACTATTGTCTTAGTCTACTACTCTAGACTCTACTACTACTCTAGACTCTACTACTACTCTAGACTCTACTACTATTCTAGAAATGAAGTTTCGTTTCTTCACATTATCACAGCCGTTGTTAAAATATACATTAAACTAGCGGCCGCCCGCGACTCCGTCCGCGAGGATTTCGATTTCCAATAGCCTAAAGCATTCCGCGTCAAATGGACTATCCAACACAAAAATATGTTTTCAAATTGGACCAGTAGTTCCTGAAATTAGCGCGTTCAAACAAACAAACTCTTCAGCTTTATATTAGTACAGATAAATAAATCTTTTATATAACCGTAAAAGGATATAAGATTTCTGACTTTCGCGTTGCATTATGACACTAGTATTATATAACGGGACTTAACGCGATATTAATTATGTAGTATATGTATGTATACCAACTACTTACTGCTTGACGTTTCGGCTGCGTTACAACAACCGTGGTCGCAAGCGGACTGGTGATACATATACTACATAATTAATATCGCGTTAAGTCCCGTTAAATAATACTACTGTCGTAAAAGGATGCATCAGTTTCCTGGCTCATGTCTTTTCAATTTAACTGACTGGTTATGCACCAGTGCAAGCGCAACTTTGAACATCGCAACTCTGTCAACTCATTATATTACATTATGCAAATGCGAGCAGGACCCTCATTCGTTTAGATTTGTTCGGGAAACTCCCGGTTTTCCGCAAAACGTTTACTGAATTTGGGATATACAGTTTTAGGCAAATAGTTAAATCGCTACATATGCCGTGGTACCAGAATACTGTGGCATTATTTTAATTGACGTGAGGTACGTTGGTTACTTGTTATCATTGGGATAAGAAGCGACTCTTGCTTCAAATTTTAGTGCCAATTTCAGACTGGGATAAAGTATTGCGAAGGCATATCTAATGATTTTAAATCTATGGTATGTAGGTTTCAGGGTAGTTGTAGGTTCGACAATAAGAGTGATTTTGTATGTTAGTGGGCGGAGAGGGATAGAGCGAGGAAAAAGAGACGGATGGATAGTGTGAAAGATGATATGATTGAAAAAGGAGGGGATACCTCGCCGATCGTGATGAATGGAAGCGAAAAACATATTGCGCCGAGCCCAAACAAAGTGGCGGCAAGACAGGAAGCTGATGAGATATACATACACAGGTTCAATTTTGCTGATAGGTACGAGATAGTATATATTGGGTATTTGACTGTATTATGCAATAGTTACTTTTGAGTTAAACTATAATTAATCGATTATAAAACTAAAAAAACGATTGATCTTACCAAACATTGATATGACATCACATTCAATCCATTACGGTTTTCATTCTAATCTTACGTTTTTGAAATCTTATAAAAGTGTTTGATCGAACGTCTTAGTCAAATTCTGAATAACATTTAAGGACAACTTTAGTACACAGTAGATATTGTTTACGAAGTTTTAGTGTGAAACACACCAAGCCGAAAAAACGCGACCGTACTTTGGTTTGACTACACCTGCGATGCTTTTTTTAAACGATGTAACCGACGTTATGGTGTGTCATCTATCATTTGAAATTAATTTTCATTGCGAGCGTTGTCACGCCGAACTTCGGTCGCTTTTTTTCGGAATAGGGTTTTTCTACTCTTAACTTCACGCGAAAGATAACTAACTCGCAAACGAATATTGAAGAAATACTGGCAGAACTATAGCTTCTATTTGTGTGCTGACTAGCTAGACGGAGTCTCGTAAAGGGAATAAATAGAACTACGTCTACGGTTGAGTGGCTAACCATTGTTTCTCAGTAAACGGAGACACGCACTACGACTCTTTGCAAGCATGGAAGGTAATAGTCGTTTGACGACAAAACGTCGCCTTTTCTATTTCAGTATCACATCGGGTCGTGATTGTTCGTAATGATAAGCATTACGTTAGCCCATGATAGTTTTAATAATAATAATAAAATGTTACCATCTCCTATTAGATTAAATGATACGACGCCTCTACGCTGTTGGCTTTGGCCCCATGCATGCTTGAAATGACTGGGTTCAAGATAACTTCAAATAATAATAACATTCAGTTAGTACCAAGATATTGCATTTCTTATGAGTAACAATGACTAACATGCTAGTACTAAATTATGCACCAAAGAAATTAGTGTCTGGCACTGTCCTGTACCCGGTTCAAATGCGGGCGAGTAGTTGCTTTTAAACCTCATAAAAACAGTAATTACACTTTCCGAAATGACTTTTTAAAATACCAAATGGGTTTGCTCTTGGCTCCACCCTGAACCTTAATTACAAACTAATTGACGCTTCGTTTCAGACACAAACCAGGATTACTTTTAAAATCGTGGTTTAATTAAAACTACATATTTACAGGGAAACCTGACGTTTGGACTCCTTTTCAAGATCCGCGATCACGAAATAACTCAGGTGTTATGTCATATAAATTACTAGCGGCCCGTCACGCGGTTTCACCCGCGTCCCGAGGAAACTACTTCCCGTACCGGGATAAAATATAGCCTATGTTACTCAGGCTGAATGTTGCTTTCTAACGGTGAAAGAATTTTTGAAATCGGTTTAGTAGTTTTTCAGTTAATTCATAACATACAAAAATAAAAATCTACTTACAAAAATAAAAATCTTTTCTCTGTATAATATTTGCGTAGATGTAGATAACAATACCAACTAGATTTTAGAAGTAACAGTCTAATAACGTAAACCTTAGAAAACATTATGAAAACCAGAACGTTGAACTACAATACATGCATTGCAAGATTCTCTTGTACGACGGTAGCAATATAACTGTTCATTTCCGTTGTCCCTCATAAAAGGAGAACCTAAGCTTTTAGTTAGGGTCGGAGAACTTCACACGTTTACCATGTATATTCGTCAGCCTTATACAATTTCCTGCAACCTTAAAACATAGTGAAAATATGTAATATATTCACTGGTGGAAAAAGCGTGCATAAAAATAAAAGCCATCTTGAGTCGTATTTCTCATTACTGAGGGTCGTGATCATGGTATGGAATGAAACACACAACGTCTTTCTCAGGCATTAAAATGGAGTGGTTTGTAATTGCCTGTTCAATACAACCAAATGAAAAAGTGTTTAAATCTCAATGTTTTCTTAGGTCTACCCCACTGTTACTCATTAGGTAAATAAAACTACTTTTATAAACGGATTCAACGCGGTTTTAATCCGTTTAAAGGAAGTTTTATTTAATGTTTAAATCTTTCTTATACTCATTGTAAAGGTTCAATAAAAATTAAACCAACAGCAAAATTGTGACATGTTATTCCCCACTCCATCAAAATCATTGAACACATTACTAAAACGAATGAATATTAGATTACCGTCATACCGTAGAGAATTGCCTGAAGATGGATCTATTAGTTTGGAATGACGGTAACGCGTACGTTTAGGTGGCTGCCTAAATTGGATGCTTCACTCATGTAAAATACTCTAGCTGGCTTATAATTGCATAATTTTCTGCGACTACATTTTTGTACAATTTAAACAATTTCCAGTAACTTGCACGATTAAAGACGGGAGTCTAAATAATGCCAAATAGTAGGTGTCGTATTTTAATGAGGTAAATTACTTCATCCAAAGTGCCAAAACAGCTGTAAGCATTTTTAATTAAGTTCTCAAATTAAGGTGACATTATCAACTTCAAACAAGGTTAATAAGTGTCTGCTTTGCTAACTGCAAAACGTGACATTCATTCAAAATTATATCTATAAAATGAACAATGGGCGACAAATCTGAAGAAAATCTTTTGAACTTTTCAGCTTAAATTATGGAAAAATAAATGTTGACACTTCCTATAATTCTGGTAGATTATTCAGTTCACGTCTTACCCATTTCTCGGCTAAAAAAGCTGCAGAAAATACGAGTGAACATTTCGTCGAAGTTTTCGCATGCTAAGTACGCGTTGGTATTGTAACGGGGCTGAAACAATGCCCTGTTTAACTGTAAGAAACCCAACACATAACTCTGCCGTATATTGGGGAAGCATCCCATCGTATCGCGATGTACGTCCGTATATGTACAATGTACGTACATATGTACGTAGGTATTTATCTCGAGAAATGTCGCGTGTGGGTCGTACCCAAAAGTTTTTGGCAATATTTCACTCTAATCGAATCGATTGTTCATTCTGCTACTTAGTCCCCGAATTAAGTGCGTGCCAAAATCCTTTAATAAGATAGAATAAAGAATTTGGTTCGCAAAAACATGTACCTACATTTACCCTTCGGCAATTTTGGAAACCATAGTTTCGAAACCAGTTTAGGAAAAAATGTCATTTACTAATCAATGGATCGTAGTTGCCAAAAATAAATAATTTTGATTTGAATAAGGCATGTCATTAGAGTATACCGTTTCAAAATTATTTAGATCAAGTATTCACAACGGGAAACTTCCTGGAACACTTCTTAAAAATAAAAACATTGAATTTACTGAAGCCCGGGGCGCCGTAAAAGCTGATTACAGGAGATTGTTGGACACATGTAAGAATTGCTCTGGAAATTGTGTCGTTAACTTCTAAAATAATATGACTTTACAATTGTTCTTTATTTAAGTGTATTCTAAAATAAAAAATAAGTATAAGCCTTGTATTGAATACATTATTCAATTGGGCATATTAAGAATATCTGAATAACAGATGACTTCGTGTTAAATTAGCTTGGCAATAGTTATGTCTTGTTACTTGTTATGTCCAACAATAGTTACGTATTTATTGCTTAGGTTTAGGATTTCAGCACCTAGCTACATACCTACTGGTAAGTGCCAAAATGTATGGTTAAAAATTGGCCAAGTGCGAATCGGACTCCCGCACTGAGGGTTCCGTACAAATTCTATTTTTGACATATTAAAAAAACTACTGAATAGATTTCGTTCGAAACAATTTTCGTTGGTAGTTTTTATGGTTATGTACATTATATATTTATTTCAGATTTATCATCCTCTTACTTTAGAAGTTAGAGGGGGGGGACACACTTTTTTCCACTTTGGAAGAGTCTGTCACGGAAAGTATTCACTTAAGAATAAAATGAGCTTAGAAACCTCCATATAATTTTTAAAGACCTATCCATAGATACCCCACACGTATATGTATAATGAAAAAAAATATTTTCAGTTTCAGTTCTGACTATGGGGACACCCCATTTTTTTTTTTCTATTTTCGTGTGAAAACCTTGTTGCGGTTCACAGAATACATCTACTCACCAAGTTTCAATAGTATAGTACTTCTAGTTTCGGAAAAAAGTGGCTGTGACAGACTGGCGGACAGACAGACAGACAGACAGACAGACAGACATGACGAATCTATAAGGGTTCCGTTTTTTTGCCATTTTGGCTACGGAACCCTAATAAAAATGTCGATATACCAACACCATTAAAACCTATAGGTACAATAAAAATAAAATAATGTGTGGATATTGAACCGATAACCTCTAGTGTAATAATCAAATTCTTTATTACACCTAATCGGTCGTAAAAAGTTATTGAGGATAATCGAAACAAAAATACGAACTGTTGTTCCGATTGTCTGTAACATCAACTAACTCGAACGAACTGTTTGTGGCAAAAGGGTCCGTGATGTTTGCTGATAAAGTTACGACAAATTTTCGAAGGTAGCAAAACTAACATTGTCCGTTTCGTGATTGTTTCAACATTTGCTCAACATTGTTTACGAAAACGTAAAGAACCCAAATACCGGTAACCTTAGGATAATACTTTTAGCATAATTTCAACGTGTCGCATAACCGCACAACCTTATTTTGTGAGGAATATATTACGAATGCTTTTCTCAGCTACCCGTCTAGGGTTTTAAAGAACTCCCTCACCCGGAGGGTGGGAATTTCCACTTAACCCCACACAGCCCCGAAACACCTTAGTGGCACACCTGGATACTCGTGCTTTCACTCAAGTTGATGAATAGAATTAACATACAATTAATGCCTGTACTTAAACTTTGCATCTGCTTAAATTGCTATGCCACAACTCCGAAGCTATTCGAAGGGTTAATATAACTTCAAAATCTATTCCTGTCCAATAAATAGAACCAATTTATTCCACCACGCTTCCCAAATTGAATTCGGTTTTGGACGAGCTGCTTTCATTAAAAATACGACTGGCTCCACTCGAGTTGACACAACTCACATTAACTTGTAAAGTAAGATTAATATTTACAGTCCAAAAATCATTAAATGATCTTAAGAAAGTTCGGAACTCACCTCGTTAGTTTTAGCTGCTTAAACTTATAATTAAAGAAATCGCAGCTCGAGAAAAACACCATGCACAGTTTTCACACAAAATGGTTTTTAATTACGTAGCATTTAACACTGGAACATTTTCATTCACATAATTTTTTACACACATCTTCCACGGGTACTTAGGTACATTCTTCAAATTTTCGCAATACGGTTTTAAGCTGCACTTATATCCGTCAAACGTTCTCCTTAGTGTCCTGTATACTCTAAAAGATTGCTTTTATTGATTAAACGATGAATTCATTGAAAAACTTGTCGGATTAACCCGTCAGTACCGCGTAAATTTCGCGCGGAGTAGACACGAACGCCTGCCGCAAAGGTCTGAGCAAAACTGTTGAATTAATAACTTGCCCGGAGTGATTCGCTAGGATCGAGCTAGCGTTTTGTCCGGTTCGGGCTGTAACGGACGGCCTATTTGGTTGCGAAAATACGCGTAGCTCCGTGAATTTAATACTTTATTCGAAATTATGCATTGACTACACATTATTTTCTAATGTTCTATTACTTAGAATAAAAATAAAATGAATAACCATAATACAATAAAAAGGAACAAAATATATTAGGTATAATGCCTAGAAAATGTATGCATGCAAATTCACAAGAAATATTATTTGTTAACTAAAATCGATAAGACAGTTTGCACATTTCAATATTGTGGTTATGTTCATTTTATGTTTGTGACGTAAGGATTAAAAAAATGAGCAAACGAGACACTAGGTGAGTAGGCTAGGTACCCACTAGTGATTTACCCTGGCTTTGCACGCGAATTCTCAGCGTTCCGTAAAACATTTTCGGCTTTGTTTTATACGAAGTGATGACTGCCATCACAAGCATTTGTTACACCCATGATCCAGAGTGCCTCAAATACACTCTCTAAGGATTAGGGACCACTTTAATCCCCACTTCAATCTTCGCTGCTCGCTGTGTATGCCTGTCTCTATGTATGATATAATACCTATGTTTGATTAGATCTTAAAACTATAAAATGTTGATGATGATTTACCCGTGGAACCATAGAGGGACATTTAGAGAACAACACGCTGAAAAGCTATTAATACATTGATTAAAGTGGTGAATTATTATAGAATTATATGGCTGACACAAATCCGAATTTATAGTAAAGAACATTATTAATTTCATGCAGAGTCGGGGCGGGACGATAGCCTATAAAAATGTAATGCGAAGTATACTCGTTCACGACAATTTCCTGTTGATTAAGGTATATTGAAACCTCGTTGTAGAATCGATATAATCTTGTTAGCGAGTTGTAGTAAGAGCAAGATGTATTGATTTCATACACGTAACTAAAAATATTTTTACTTGTTGCTAGGTTTGTATTGAACTCGGTGTCTATTTCCACTAAGTGTAGAAACATACGAGGCTGAAATTTCGCGACCGAAGTTCGGCAGCAATTTATTTTCTATACAAAATTACGGGACGTAATTTCAGCATAGTGTGTCATCTTCCATTTCAAATACATTGCAGGCGCTGCCACGCAGAACTTCAGTCGCATTTTTTCCGTCTAGTGTGTTTCTATACCTAGAGATACAATTTCTATGAAACAAACTGATAAATAAATTCATTGGATTTATACACACAAAAAACATAAAGGAATTTTGTAATAAAACAGACGACTATTCTACGCATTCGCTGATTTGGATTTTGGGAAAATGCATAATGTTAAAACTAAACAATTCAATTGACGTACGGTGTAGCGGTTATAAAGAACGTGACCAAGGGGTCACAGATTCGATTCGCGCACAGTACAATATTCGTGTGTTGAACCTGTTTACGTTCAGTGGCCTTAGTGGTTAAGTTTATTTGTAATAAGTACAACTGCTTATTTTTATATCTGCAAAACAAGTACAAACAAGCCATTTATAACGGAGTCAAATCAAATTTGATTTTGTTATACATCCAAAAAAATATTGATTCAGTAGCTCACGACATAAAGATTCGCTCTAAAAATGTACTCGCAATAAATCTTAAACACGAGTAGATAGTTCATGGATCCCACTTGCGGCTCCTTTCACTATTTACTACTTCAGACGTCTAGCAGCTGAGAGGTCTACAGCACTATTCATTTTCATTAAATCCAGTATAAAGCATGCTCACCACTGTCACTATAAACTACAGTAGACTACGAATTTTCAAAGTTAGTTCTGATGGCTCTTCTACTTAAGGAAGAGAATGGATGTTTTAAATTTGTGTATTATTTTAAGAAGGAGCAAACGCGAAAGAGAGTCTTGGCTGGTAATTAACGCCTATGGACATGAACAACTTTACAAGTAAAGTAGGTACGTTTTGAAAACCCATGGCCTTTCACAGGAGCAGTTGTGTCACATGCGAATCAGTGATGAGACTGAGGCAGACTGAGGAAATAACATCAAGGGGAGGAACACACCAAGGGAAAAAAACGCGACAGAGGTTGGGTCGAACTGCACTTTCTATAAAATATTACGCTCCAAATTCGGTCGCGTTTTTTCGGCGTAATGTGTTTATAGTTTGTATAGACAAAAGACGTGAGTTTTGAAAACGTAAATCTACACGTCAAATTCATATAGGTAAATGTCTAGAATCAGATAGCCGAACTTTTGTCCGCTTATTCAACTAACCTTAAATGTAGAAGTAGGTATAATAAAAGAGATGAGTTACCGCTACATTCGTTACGCAAAGCACGTAGGTTCATAACTTAGTACAAGCTGACTCACGCTTTTAGTTCGTTCATAAGCAATATTTAGGTTCAATTTAGTATAAAATAAAATTTATTTTAGGATACCATCATTAGGGCTGAAAAAAGGCTTAATGTGCAAGCTTATAAGAAAATTTGGGTCCTGGCATAGTCCAAAGAAGATTCAAAATTGCTTCAAAGATCGGAGCGACGCTCTTGAATTTAAGAAGAGACTGTTTACATATTTGTATAATAATATTAAGTTTAAACTCCCTTTTACACCAAAGAAAATGAATCTAAAATCCAATCCGTCTCCCCGTGAGAGTGTTTAACCAACCGTACATTCAAATCCGTTCTTTAGTTGTCTCGTGCCCTACTTACGAAGTACTTCTGCCGAATTTCAGGTCCCTAGAGCTGAGAATTTAAAGACGACTTGAGTTAAGAACTCGTAGACCCTCTTTATACGGTCTTGTCGAAAACGTCCCTTAATGTGGTTAAATGTGTTGATGTTTATGTTGAAGTTAGTGGTCCATATATTTTTGACCAACACGAGATTTTATGAAAGTTTTTTTTATTTAAGAGAGGCGGAGATTAGTGGAACTTCCACTCGAATGATCCGCTCGTCTGGGGAAGTACCTCCACCTTGCAGAAGACCACAGTGAAATAGTACTTCGTAACTATTGTGCTATGTCAACGCTGGTGAGTAAGGGCGCCAGAGCTCAGATGGGGAGGGTATGGGGTCTTTATGGCCGGCAACGCATTGGCGATACCTCTGGTGTCGCGGACGTCCATGGACGGAGGTGATATACGCTATTTAAAAAAAAATTAAACAAAAAAAAATTCATAAATTTTCTAGTACTCATCATCATCATCCGACTGTCCATGTCTACTGATAGACAAAGGCCTCCACTAGATGAGGAGTTTTGGCCTTAGTCATCTCGCTGGCCAAACGGGTTCATTACTACAGCATGGTGAACTATAAAACATAGTTGAACGCTGTTACCTATCCCCAAAATGTCCCTCAGTCTCTTCTTACAACAACCACGGGAAGAAAATGGAGTAGACTATTCTTCGCCGCGTAGTGCCAGTAACACGGCTACTCGGCACTTCAATTACCCGGGAGATCTAATCACAATCATCTTAGCGCCACAACTAATACTTACAATTTGTAATTTAGCTTCAGAAATTCCATAAGATACGAAGATCGTTTCTTCCAATAACATATCCATTTCCTTCCTCGCATGTTTTTAACCTCTGGTGTTGCAATAAGTGTTCATTGTGAAGATAATCGCAATTTATCGATGCGATAGATATATTTTTATAATCCTCCCGTTGTGGGCAGTGTTCTTTGTAATAACATGATTTGCAATGCATAACACGGAGCGCTATTTGCAAGAGTCCGAGTCAATTTTATTTGCTTTAAACACTATTTAATTCTCATTATTATTGTTATTTCAGTCCACATATGTTTGTTTACATTATTACATTATGTTTCAGTGCGTGAGAAAGTAGGAGTAGTTTTATTGTAACTCGTAATATTAATGTAATGCTATTTTAGACGTGTGATAGAAAAGCTGGTGGATCTGATGATAAGTTGACATCGCAACTGATTTAATATTATACACTCAGAATGTCAATAATTACTAATTTAGATATTCTAACAAACCTCATTTAAGATATTCCTATGTGCTAGGTGGGGTACCTAGAACTATGCGAAACCGCATTTCAAGAAGCCTCAACATAAATTATTCACAGAAATTATAATAATTCAAACGAAACGTGACCAACCTATCGTGGTTTTGATGTACCTACAACATAAACTTTACTTTGCCGACACAGCTTAAAAGTTACTGCATATAACATTTATGATTTGCTTACCACAAATAACAAATCTTGGCCGAACTTCTCGAGATTTATCTCGTTTTATTTGTTTGTCGTAATAACCGTTTGAAAGTTATGTTCTTTCTTAACTACGAAAGTCTTCTAGTCTAGTAAACTGGGAAAGTTCTGATTAAACTGTATTAATTGAAGCTAATAACTGCGAAGTTATAATTGAACCAGTTGCAAGTTCCCTTGGTCCCTCGATTCTTAGAGGTGCAGTGTTGTAACTATAACGACTCTGTACTAGCTATAGTAATTATGCAGCTTTCTGGGCAACTAAATTCCTTTTCAGCTAGGTGATCGCTGTGATGGTATCGTTCTTATACAAAATTAAACTTTATTTCAAAGCAATGAGCTCCACCGTTTAAATGATTTTTCATAGGTTCTTAATGCTTTAGTATAGTGTCGATCTTTCTATGAACCGTCTACAGCAACAGGATCATCCTCGGTGAAATGGATCTAAGAAACACATGGTAAGGGAATACTAGAGGCAATTTTCCTTCTTGGCAAGGAAAGCATATTAAGCCATTAACGCAATATGACATCGTAAGTTGAAGTTTGGAAACAAGGCAACAAGCGTCGAATTGCACAGGAAATATTAACTGACGCACTTGTTATTATATTAGAAAACCATATTTAGCAAATTTATAAGTGAACTGAGACAAAACAAGGCACCGAAACACTAATAGAGTCAATCAATACTGACCAAGATGGCCTATGCATGCAAGTACATTTAAGTGGCGCCAGTCTCATTTTAATTTTCCAAACAAACAAAGGGACAATTTCTTTCTAAGTATGATGGCGTCTGCAATGATTACAAAAAATAACTTGATTTATGATAAATAACTTCTAATTTCGAGTATGCAAATATAAATATGAATATTTCACAACATCACATACATTGATCTGACTCCTTTTTAAGTAGCTTAAGCACTTGTGTTACAGACATCAGAATCAACAGTGGTTTTACAAGAAGTCTATGGTTAGCTTTATCATTGTTCCTATATTAAGCTCAATAGAAAAGAAAATCATGTTAGCCTTGTAGTCCAAGATCCCGGTGCCCCCAGACGTTACTTATTTTCTCATAAGAAATATTAATGGGATAAAGTAGTGTTAGTACGTACTTTGAGTGTGTGCATACCTGTTACCTTGGGTCGACGGCCAATTCATAGGTACCAGGTGCTAAAGGTAGATAAATACAGTAGGATAGGACCTACTGATTTTTCTTAAATTCTCAGTGCTGATTTTTACATATGTTTTTAAATTGTTGTTAAAAATTAATAATCATTATTGCCAGACACTCTCCATCGGCGCTAACCCTTACCAGACGCTTTAAAACTTAAAAAAAAATAACATATTCTTACTTATAACCTCACTCTTGATTTTTATGTATGATACCTGGGGATCTATAAGCAAATAAATAAAAAATTAAACATATACGAGCTTTCCAAAATGGAGTGTAAATTCCGCGTATCCGAGTGGGTAAAATCGCTTTCATATGAGGATACAGAAAAACTCATTAAAGTTACTTTTTGAATTTTTATTTTTTATTTTTATTGGTTCTATGTGTGCTTACAAGGGTTTCTATGTTATCAATATACATGCATCTTTAAGGTGTGAAATAAATATTGTAGTAGTTTATATTTTATGGTTAATTGAACTTACCTTAAGTGAAGTTCAACCAAAATTATGCGAGTTGTAGCATCCGTAGAGATTTAATAATAACGTATAGTATGTTTCCAACGTACTGCATCATCACACGAATTTTAGACATAATAAATAAAAAATTAAATCGATCTATTGACTACCGCGCCTAGCACCTCAACCTGCCGACCGGGGGCGGGGGCGATCATTTATTTTAGAGTATTCCTTGACATTTTATTCTGCAACACTATTAAAACAGGGGTTACTTGGGAGGGTAGGGATCTTAAATCTCTACGGATGCTACAACTCGCATAATTTTGGTTGAACTTCACTTAAGGTAAGTTCAATTAACCATAAATTATACTTCGTTGTAGCATCCTAGGAGATTTAATAATAACGTAGATGTTCAGATCAAATAATTGCAGAATAAATAATAAAAGGGACTGAATTTAACAATGTTCATCGCTTTTAAACCATTTTCCTAATACATATCAGTCTCTTAATCAGCACAATACTAGAGGTAGGCACATAGGAACTTATTATAAGGTAATTTAAGTATTGCGTCAGATAATGCCCTGCTTGGCGTGGACCCGCCAAAGGTTACAACAACAACAAACAACTAGGGGAGGTCCTCCAGCCGGATGACGCCGGCGGAGAAGCCCGCGCGCGGCGCCGGCGACGTGGCCGCGCGCCGCGGGCTGTGCCCCAGGACCCGCGCACTTTGGTGCCGCACTTGCTTTATCCAGCGGCTTACCTTCTGCGCACTAGCACCTCTCACCTGCTTTTTAAGGCATTCGCTGGAGAAATAGAATTATTATTAGTGTAATATGAAAGGACAGTTTTTGATTCGCCTTATAGGACGTCGATGTTTTAACGAGGTCATCTATAATAATATTAGTACTAGGTTTGTTAAATACTATGTTGTTACTGTTAATAAGTCTTAACGTCTCAACCAGTTTAATAAGTTTATTACATCCAGGTCTAATGATTCCCTAGGAAATAGCTTACAAATATGAGATAGTACAATATCTGCATTACATATTTGGGTAGATTCGGTCTAGCCCTAAACGCACTATTTAAAAATCGACTGACACACTCATTAATAATCCTAAGTCAGAGCAATTGTTGCCATTTAAGAGTCTTGAGACATAACTTATTGGCTGTTTGAATGTTCATGTTTAAAATGTCTTTGTAAAGTAAATATATAGTGCTTCGAATTTAGAATAAATCAATGATACTCTTTGGAATCAGATTTAAAAAATAGGTAACAAAACTTGCCCCTGTACTACATGACACAATTGCTGTTAATTTCATAAGGTTTTCCATACCATCAAACCTATAATTTTTAAAGCCGGTAGGTAAGTCTGTTCTTGAACCATGTTCGAGTAACCTCCAACTTACATAACTTTAACTAAGACCCGTGGGACACAGGCAATATTAAGCCAGTTTAGCAAAAGATACTGAATACGACCAGCATGAAGTACCTCCAGGGCGTCTCTGCCGGCCTTCGGACATGGCGGCGGCGGCGCAGAGGCAGGGAGGAGCGGCGGCTGCGCGGGCCCCAGCATGCAGCTGGCGGCGGCGACGCAGCTGGTGCGGGTAGTGGCGAGCGTACGAGTGGGCCACGCCACACGCGTGCTTGTGCATGGTCAGTTCACTCGATATGGAGGCATTGACAAGTTCCCATGCGAGGTTGTAGACGTTGATCTGCGATATGCAGAAGGATGTTAAGGAGCCAATTTCTTTATTTTCAGGCTAGATGTATCAATAAAGTTGATCGATCTGACATTGTCTTCTAAATTTTCTCCAAATAAATTTTTGTCCCGTTTCACACTTTGATCACCAATCAATATTTATGAAGCTTTTATCCAGTGATGGGAAAATGAGATGGCGACAATTCATGGTCTCTTCATGGTGTGGATCCAATATTCTCTTGTTTGATAATACTCAAATCACCTATTTAAATACTTTTTAATACTACCTAATACAATGTCAACTTCAAAAAATCATTCTGGTTTAAGTCTACGGTGAGATTGGCTATGCCTGCATACCTGCTCCCAATAAATTCCTTCCCAATAATGCCCATATCTGTTTTAAAATTGATCAATGTTAGGTATCAGTAGGTACAACTACCTCCTTTTGAATACTTTTTGGATGACATCTCGTGCCACCACTTAAAAAGGCAAAATTTTTAACATTATGTACATTTGTTTTCGTTTATTAATTACAATGATTTTAATTTATATGATTTTGAAAATGATTCATGATTATAATATTCATATTATAACAATAATGTTTAACGAAATTTAAATTTCTAACTTAATTTTATCTTATATGTAAAATTATAAAACTTAATCCATTGTAGTTATAATAAAACTTTCATTTGTTATTTTGTTAAAGAATCTGATTGTTTACTGTTAGTAAATTAAATAATTATTTTTTCCAATAACGATAAGCATGTCAAATATTGTTAAATAAATATGGAAAGGGAGGATATTCTACCACAAGTATTTATTTACTTAAAAAAATCCTCGATCGCAACATAGAAATGTAAAACCCACCTGTTTTATGAATAAATATTTGTATTTGTATTTGATTAATAAATGTATAACATTTTAAGTTTTTTATGATGGACCTAATAATATTGCATGCCATCAAATTGTCAAATTGTAGCTGAAGTGAGAGCTAGTTTTAAGACCATAATGTACCTACAATCGCAATGAAAATATTTGATTTGATTTGATTTTATTTTATTTCCGGATGACATCTCGTGCCATCACTTATGAAATAAAGGTTACAATTATATAATTTGATCCCCATTTTTAGATACTTTATTTCCGGATAACATCTCGTGCTACCATTGAGGAAATCAATTACTACTGGTAGTATGTAGTTCCATCGTCGAACTCGAGTGAAGTACTTTTGAATACTTACCGGATGACATCTTGTGCCACCACTTAGAAAAGCAAACTTGTATTTCCGGATAACATCTCGTGCTACCACTGAGGAAATCCATTACTACCTACTGGTAGTGTGTTGTTCCATCGTCGAACTCAAGTGAAGTCGGTACATTTTTAATACTTTTCGGATGACATCTCGTGCCACCACTTAGAAAAGCAAACTTGTATTTCCGGATAACATCTCGTGCTACCACTGAGGAAATACTACTGGTCGTACGTATGTTGTTCCACCGTCGAACTCAAGTGAAGTACAGATTGAATACTTTTCGGATGACATCTCGTGCCACCACTTAGAAAAGCAAACTTGTATTTCCGGATAACATCTCGTGCTACCACTGAGGAAATACTACTGGTCGTACGTATGTTGTTCCATCGTCGAACTCGAGTGAAGTACATATTGAATACTTTTCGGATGACATCTCGTGCCACCACTTAGAAAAGTAAACTTGTATTTAATTAAATACTTGCAATAGAATTTTATTCCCATAAAGGCTGCTTAATTATACAAAATTAATATGTCTCTTTTTCTCTTACAAAGACTAATTTCCATGGATAGTTGCTCCTTAACAAACAGCTTTCTACCCTGATAAAGAGGCATAGGAAAATATTTCCAAATGCAGCCCGAGGACTTATAGCTTTATCAATAAATTCAATTTTATTATTCCGTCATATAATGTTATCCTGTTGTTAAGGCTTAATTTTCATATTAGCTATGTAGCTTTTCTTGTGTAGCAAGGATTAATATTTCTCTCTCAAGGAGTTTAGTGTGCCTACATCCAGCCTTAAGACACCTCAATACAAGCTGCGGTTAAGGTGCCCAAAAAAGAAACAAATTCCCTTAACCGAGTTTCTAGAAGACATATCAGAAACCATTTCATAAGTTTTATGACGTTTATCTGTTGGCAATTCTAAAGTCATGTACAATGAATAAAGCTTAAACGCTAAAAAAAAAAAAATTCAAATTTGACTTGGCAGAAAATAATATTTCATTATTTATAATTAAACTTAACTTATTGAAAGTGTTTACAACCACTGTCACAGTATTTGAACATGAAACCTGGTATTTAGATGTGCACCACAACTGTCTATCTATGTCTCTATTTGAGTTGACTTCATAGTACAGGTCTCATTAATTTTGTAAAAAATAATGAGCTGACCTCAGAATTATTCTGAGGTGCTGACCATAGTAGGTAAATTCATATATAATAACAGATATTAAGAAAATAAATATAGTTATTGCGCCATACTTTTTTTAAATGATCACATAAAACATATGTTAGTCAGAATAGCACCTAGAACATATTTAAATTATTTGACTTGTCTAAATTATACCAATTTTTATACGCCGTATTTATATTGTGCCAAGGCACTTTGAGACAACAAATGTAGCAGCACCAATATAGTCTCACTAAGTATCTAATGACTGACACGCGAACGCTAGCCTGCTCGCGCCCACCAGTGTAAGGATGGGCCAGCCCACAAGTAATGCGACGGTGTAAGTAACACTTTTTCATGTGGTTCAAAATACAAACTTTCCGGAACAGTTAATGACAATAAAATTGGGTAACAAGGCTGGTTTGGCCGATATTGAGCACAATAATCCCAGTCGGTTCATCATGTACACCACTGCCATTTCTCAATGAAAATAACCTTTAAATAATATGGGAATTTCTCCCATCCTGTTAATATAGAAGATAGCTGTGGTATTATCTATCATCAACAAAATCCCTGGATTCCTAAGTTATTACGTAAATACTTAGAAAAAACACTTTACTGACCTTAACTTTATGTATTTCTACACAAATTAGTCCAAACCTTCATTTGAACAAAAACGCCGGGTATCCGTGAACGTTTGTCGAGAAAACTTCTTCTCCAGAAGCTTATTTTTGCACTGATGTTATCCTCTGTTTTGGTTTTCGTCTTTTTCCCCATTTTCACTAGCACAACCACACAAAATTTGCTTAAATTTAAATAAAACTACGTTTTTAAATCGGCGCGCACGCGGATGATGCAACACACAGAAAACTAATGATCGCCCCCGCCCCCGGTCGGCAGGTTGAGGTGCTAGGCGCGGTAGTCAATAGATCGATTTAATTTTTTATTTATTATGTCTAAAATTCGTGTGATGATGCAGTACGTTGGAAACATACTATACGTTATTATTAAATCTCCTAGGATGCTACAACGAAGTATAATTATATTTAGTACTAGTACCTAGACAAGTTAACATTGTGTCCATTACGTGGGGGTTTGGCGCTGTTTGCTGTAATACAGGCTACACAGCCTAGCTCAGCAACAGAGTTCAAATATTGTTTAAAGTTATGTACTAGTTATTAACTTTGTATGCTTTTTGGTAAATAAATATATTATTATTATTATTATATAACTATTTGAACACCCCTGGTCAGCAGCCAGACCAATTGGAGGGGTCAAACATCCCCCCAGACACACGTAAAGTGTCGCTATGTGTATTAGTCCAGTAATTTTAGCAATTTTGATCCACGATCTGCGGAATAATTCCTAGTGAGCTGAATTTTTGTATACACCTTTATTATGATATTGTAATGATGATGATGTGAAAAATCGAAATTGATATCGTGCCGGCTAAAAAAGTTATAGGGGTCCAAACGACACTGGACATAGCATATCTATATCATTACTAGCGGCCCGGTACGTGCTTCGCTACGTATAAAGTGAAGCGACTGATTTTGTTCAAACTTCACATAAACTATCTACTAAATAGTCTTAACAAACATCATACTAACAAAAAACACACAAACAAAAAAGGGAAAAAAACAAACAATAGGGTTTATGCCTTGGTATGTGGAGTACGGTATACAATACCATATCTGAGTGCATTCTAGTCTCTATTTCAAAAACGGTTATTTCTACAGAAAAATGAAAGAGATTTTTTTTGTAGACAATTTTACGACGAACAACTTTTATGAAACCATTATTGACCTCTGAGCAATAGATCGCGAGATATTTGCGAAAAACTGATTTTCTTGACGTTTGGACCCCTATAACTTTTTTAGCCGGCACGATATCAATGTCGATTTTTCACATCATCATTACAATATCATAATAAAGGTGTATACAAAAATTCAGCTCACTAGGAATTATTCCGCAGATCGTGGATCAAAATTGCTAAAATTACTGGACTAATACACATAGCGACACTTTACGTGTGTCTGGGGGGATGTTTGACCCCTCCAATTGGTCTGGCTGCTGACCAGGGGTGTTCAAATAGTTCCCCAAGTATCATACATAAAAATCAAGAGTGAGATTATAAGTAAGAATATGTTTTTTTTTTTGAAGTTTTAAAGCGTCTGGTAAGGGTTAGCGCCGATGGAAAGTGTCTGGCAATAATGATTATTAATTTTTAACAACAATTTCTAAAACATATGTAAAAATCAGCACTGAGAATTTAAGAAAAATCAGTACTGTATTTATCTACCTTTAGCACCTGGTACCTATGAATTGGCCGTCGACCCAAGGTAACAGGTATGCACACACTCAAAGTACGTACTAACACTACTTTGTCCCATTTATATTTCTTATGAGAAAATAAGTAACGTCTGGGGGCACCGGGATCTTACTCTATTGTGTCTGTCTAAAAACTTTGATCGTAAAGTTCTTAGTTATTCTAAGGATTATTTACTCAGCTACAGGATTTTCCTTTAATTCAGGTTAACCAGCTATAGCCTTCACTGTAAGTCCAACTTTACTATTTAAATTTCGTTAATGCCTTAAAATAAAATACATAGTTCATTTAGTGTAGTGTAATTGCATGTAATTAAATCTAGCTCAAACCTTTTTATACGAGATCTGTTTGTCAACAACCTTTAAATTTAAATGCCGAACTATTTTTGGCTTCAAATACATAGTTTGGTCAGAAAATCAGGCGTCACGTATTCAAATCCTACTAGGGCTAGGCTTTACGTTGTCCAGTATCCAAAGCACAAGCATTAAGTTTAATTTGGACCTAGGAAATTGGTGTGTTTGTCCAAGGAATTTGCTTAAATGTAATTAGAAACAAATTCCGACCGACCGTTCTATCCTAAATTCAGATCACGCGAGCCGATTGGGATTTATCGACGATACGAATACATGCTGTTACTTTAACTGTTTAGCATAAAGGACGGAGGAGTGCGAGAGCCACGACCGAACACAAAACGACGACCAGCTTGGTGTAGTGGTCAAGAAGTTGACTACTAGACCAAGGGGTCGCGAGTTCGATCCCTAACGAAAGATGGAACTAGTTCGGACCATTAAAATAAGAAAAGTCGTATATCTTGGTCACATTCTGAGAAATCCACAGTATCATCTTCTCCAGACCTTCATGATGGGGAAGATTGCCGGAAAGCGCAGAGTAGGAGGACGCAAAATGTCATGGCTTAGAAATATCCGCCAGTGGACCGGAATTAAAACAGTCGAACAGTTGTTCAGACTTGCCATGGACAAGGCTAGATTTAAGGAGCTGACGGCAAACCTTCAGTGATGAAGCGGCACATAAAGGAGAAGAAGAGTTCGATCCTCGCACAGGACAAACATTTGTGTGCATGTCTGTTTGTCCTGGTCTCTCTATTTAAAGTTTATTTGTCTGAATTATAATGCAAAGTAAAACTCTTCTTATGATGCAGAGTACTTTTTGGGTGACACACATTTTCGACGACTGTTGTCACCACAGCTCCCAGTTACTATGTATTAAACCTTTGTGTTTACATTTCTGGGGCTTGTAAGGCGTGCGAGGTAGCCGAGGGCCCTCGGCGCGTTTTATTTGCTTTACAAACGAATGTAGGCGAGAATGTGTTCCCGTGAAGAATTTGTAAAGCTTCGGATCCACTTAAAATGAGCACAACACATTTTTAATGGCTTTTAATTATTCAAAACATTTACTCGTAACAACGAAGTAGCGACGGTACCCGGCTATGTATGATCGCAATGCTGATTTGAGAAGGCCACACCATCCTTCTAAGGCGCCCTTCCTGACCACTTAGGTCAGGAAGGGCGCCTAAGAAGGATGACTCCCTTGCACCCCTCGGAAATGCCGTTTTCCGTAGTAATATTTAATTTGCGATATATAAAAGTTCACCTAATGTTGTGATTGAATAAATCGATCTATTTTATAAAACATTTCATCAAAATCAATAGAGTTATGATTTAAGCAAGTATACATAAGGACGTAAAGCGGGTCGCGACATTGTTGTTATAATTTGCAAACACAATGGAATGTAAGTAATAGACTGAAATGACTTCAAAGGGGCTTAGCTACGCAGCAGTAATTGGGATTTTCATTCGCCGCTTCTGTGATAATAAATATCTATAGCCTATCTCTCTAATGAACCACCAGGAACGACGCCTCACAGAAATATTACCATAGTCGGATACAAACGCAAAAGCCGAGTACATAATGATGTAGATATGGGATGGAACGGGATGAAATCTTTGAGATAAGACGCTGTATAGAAGTGGGAGTGGGGAGGGGGGCACATACTCGTACGTAGTCACCCACCCCATACAATAAATTAAGGGACTATAATTTACCGCTGGAAAAGACTCTCCTAAGAGACTGCTTGAGAGCTAGGTGCCCCTCTAGGAAATATCTTTAGACACGCCCAACCCTCTATGGTCTAGTGGTTCAAGTCCTAGGCAGTGATCTCGAAGTCCCACGTTCGATTCCCAGGTTGGGAAAGTTGTATGTCCGGTTTCCCGAACACACTCGGAGTTTGCGCTCTCCAACCCGCTTTTGGCAAGCGTACACGAATATCAATTGTTAGCGAATTCTCGTATGTAAAACCGGCACGGGTAAGCTTAGCGTATATTACTAGAAATGAGTTTACTTTCCGAACGTTCCCTTTTCCTCAGATATAAACTTTGTGCAGTAATCCACCCGCATGTAACTTTCGGGTTTTGCTAACTCTGCCGCCAGAGGACGTAATGTGAGATTGTTTTTATTTTCTTGAATAGAAATGTCGTCTTCAGGCCAAAGTTTGCGCCAGACCACTACCAAGTCAAGCCTTTTTTTTTTTTTTTTGGAGGGGAATGCTTTGACGCACCATGTCGCCGCGGGCTAGCTAAGCCCGCGACCGTGTGTGGGGCTCGGGCGCACAAAATAAGCGCCCACTACCCACTAAACCCCTCCAGTTTCCCCTTTTGCTCGCATCAGGACGGGTCGCTGCCAGTCGCCAAGTGGGCGGCTTATGTTCGACCCGTCCTTCGAGCGCCCCGACCTGATGCGGTAGGCCGGGGCTGGCGCCTAGGGAGGACCACCCGGGAAACTAGGTGGTCCCCAGACATGGCTCGGGTGACCTAGTGCAATGCGCGGGTTAGGGAGTTACCCCCCCGCGCAGGTCACCCTACACAGGCCTAGAGGAGACGCAGATGAGCGCGCCTCCTCCGGCCCGGCCGTCTACGCCGGAGCGGAGCGGAAGAAGGATCCTCCTCCCGCTCGCGCTCCTTTGCCTCCTTCTGCGAGATGACTTGTTCGCAGAAGGAGGCGGCCGCCTCCCACGCTCGTCGACTGGCGACCATGGCTTGCACCAAGGTCGGCAGCGAGAGGTGACCACCGCCTAGCGCCGCGATTAGTTCGCGGCGCTCGTGTCGCCAGGCCGGGCACTCTTCGAGAGTGTGCTCGGCCGTACCAAGTCAAGCCTGCTGGAGCGTAATAGCAAAAATAAGTGAAGGTAACTTTCTGGTAATAAAATAATTTTCTGGCTGGCCAAGTTTTAACTACAGTGGTCGATATTTGCTATCAATAAAGATCTCACGATTTACTCATAAAGTGCATAAATAGCACCTAACAAGAACAAAAAAGAGATATAAGGAATCTCTGCAATATTATGATATTAATAAGAAGAAATATTCGACCACATCTTATGAGACATTTCAAAATTTGACTTTCTATATCGATTCCTTAATTCTCAAACCGGTCAACTCCATTTTAGTACATTTTTGAGTAGACACATAATATGTCACCTAGCGTTACGATTGCGTAGGAACTGCATAAAAAAAATTTCGTGGGCTTGTTTGCAAATAATGGTATCGATATGTGAGCTGTCAACAGATGATTTAAAATTTTATCGATATGAATATGTATAGTCCTTTCGTAGTCGATACCGCACTCGCACAGGAACGTACCACATTCCCTACATGATAATAAAGACACGTATTAATATTTCCGACAGTACCTAGTAGAAGTATTTCAGTATAACATGCGTGCTTGAGCTATGACGCATCCACGAAATTGGTCCTGTCGGAATGTGACTGAAATATTGCCTAGTACGTTGACCCAATTTCCTTAACCTTCTTTCGATACAGGTTTGCATTCATGCAAGATTGGCCGAAATGTTAAAGTTTTTTTTCTATACACCTATTGCCTAAGCCCAAGCTTTGAAACGTTTACTTTGGATGCTAGGGAACGATATACTTAAATCTATACTAATATTATGAATATGTAAAGTTTGTGTGTTTGTATACTTGTTGATTTGTAAGGAGTGATCTCGGGATCTATTGAACCGATTTAAAAAAATATTTCATCAATAGAAAGCCACATTTATGTGGTAGTCCGTTTTGCAAAGTGAATCGGAGAAGAGCAGTCGGATGAAAGCATTTCTTACGAACGCTGCGTATTAGCTAGTAAGTATATTTACATCCATGACTCGAATACAAAATGTGGATGTTCATCACACAAACATTTACCCCTAGCGGAATTCAAACCCGCGACCCTTGGTTTTGTAGCCAGGGTCTCTGACAACTAGACCAACGGGCCCGTCAGTTGGATTCACAGATACATTTAAAATTTTCCCGGTACTAGGCTTGCATTTTCTACTCGTTGCGTTTTTGACTCGCGCTGTATCAAGTTCCAGTTTATTAAAGTTTTTTTTACTCTGGGATTAAACTAGGTTCTATTACAAAACGTATATCCTGCATCCAAAACTCACATAAAAAGTAATAAAAAATAAGGATTAGAGAAGACCTACTTCCATTAGGCGGACTGCATATCCGTTGAAAATATTTAATATCTGTAGCCACGACCCAGTTCGTGTAGATATTTTGAGCTAAAATAATGAACAAAGCATTTTTGATAACTTTACTGAAAGATTTTTTAAAAGGCAGTCTGTATTTTTTATTCAACGTTCGAGTAAAATTATCTTGAAAAGTACAATTTACGATAGATAATCATAAAACGCGTTTCACTTCCCTTAAGCATCCTCAGTAAAAAGGCTTAGTCGGGGACGCTTCATAACAAAAGACCTACGTGCTTTTCAGTCAATTTCATTCATAAAGAAACGCAAGTAAATTAATTAACTTAACCTATTATTTTCTGAGATTAACAAGTCAACTACTCATTGATAAAAAGAACTTAAAAGTGATTAGAATTGCGGTTTAATAGAATTAAAATGTAGTTTTTATTAGGAAGAAAGAAAGAAAGAAAGAAAATTTTTATTTGTGTATATTCTGTGCCAAATAAAAACTTTTTCTTTCTTTCAAATAAAAACCACATTTTAATTAAATAACCTTACGCTTCCACTGCTTTTCAGCAATCGTGGTCACCAAACTTAGCCTCACAAATTATGATCTATGTTAGGAATGTATCTAGCTCATTGTCTATTTAGGTTAAGGCCGCTATAACTATCATTTGGGTTGTGTTTTGTACAATACCCTTGTTCGGTTCGTGTATTGTTGGAGGCTATTGTTGACAGTTCAAGTGGCAATTTCGGGGCGCAAGCCAAATAGTCGCTTTATCTATGGATATCGGTTCGAACTCGCTAGCGTCTAGCGTGAACAAAAAATGTGCAGAACTTGTAATGTTTATCTATAAATATATATAATATGATAGGGAGGCAAACGAAGAAGCGGGTCACCTGACGATAAGTGATCACCGCTGCCCATGGACATCAACAACCGTACAAGGGTCGCAGATGCGTTACCTTCCATTTGAAACCCCATACCCTCCCCAACTGAGCTATAAATGAATACATTCCTTGAACTAAATAAACAGTTGCGTAGCTTCAAACTAAGTTTCAAGCTTGTACTAAGGATGCTAGCACTATTTTAGTAGTATAATATTTATATATTTTAGTGGTTCAATACTTTACAAATACATTTAAATAGATATATAACACCCAGACCTGAGGTGGAATTCACTAAGCGCAAATGTCATAATCTCACGGTTGTATCAACGGCGACAGTACAAAATTGGTACTAAATTCCTACTGTCGCCGATGACACAACCGTGAGATTATGACATTTGCGCTTAATCGCCCCCCTGGACAAACGGACAAGTTCATACACACAGATTGTGCGGGGATCGAACCTCATGGTCGCGACCTCTGGGCCGAAAGTCAACTTCTTGGCATGATTAAGTGTGGCATTATCAGAATTAAACTTTTCTATACAAATTCACGTTTACGTAAGTAGTCGGTGTCAGTGTAAACTCTGATAAAGTTACGGAGGTAGAATTATTATATCTAACTCTAATAAATACGATCCTAATTTTAATGAGCGAATGAGTAAATTTCTCGTTTCTAAACTTCATAATTAATGAATTTCCAAACAAACTTTTAAGGCGTGTTTTCACGATGGGGATTATATAACGGACACACATCTATAATAATATAATAAAACTGAAGATTTTGTTTGGTGTGTTTGTTTGAACGCAGTAATCTCATAAACTGGTTCGAATGAAAAATCTTTTTGTGTGCATAGTCCGTTTTTCAAGGAAGGCTTTAATCAAATTTAACACTGTTTGCGGAAAGAATCCACGGAAATAAAGTTGCAGGCGGCCGTTATTCAATATAATAAGGGCTACTTACTTCCATCTCAATATTTTAATACCTTGATCAGGAATTAACATTGCTCATAAGATTGCTTATTAGTTGGTCAATCAGACAACTCAGAATACCTAAAAAAGGTCTGTCTCCGAATGTTTCATCTAGATTTAATCAGGCTTACCTCGTTCCTACATTTTTTGTTCCTCTTCGTTGATTATTCGTGTCCAGTATAGTTGAGTTATATAAAAAATTCTAACTATGTACACAAACATGACTTTGATTAATCGTGGTTTAATAAAATAGTTATGTCTTATCTTCATAACACAAAATCACACTAGTAACAACGTGATCTCAATTTACTATTTCTTGTAATAAGTAACTAAATTACCTCTATAATTAGAGCATACTCGTATTCCAATCATAAACCAGTTAACGAAACTAGCAAAGTTCCCTTGATGAACATTCCGAGAGAAAGAAATAACAAGGCTTTCGTTAATTGCCTCCAAGCTGAGGGCTCCTTAATTAACAAGCTCCGTGAAATATTTAAATTAATCGTTGCGCCATAACGCGGTGTGGCCACGTGCATAGATTAAAATCATTAGATATGCCCTCACCATACATCGACACACTCAGAAATTGGCACTTAAATTTGTAGCGACAGTCACTTCTTATTGCAGTGACAGCATGTTGGAACGTACTTACGTCGTGTCAAACAAAATTAAGACACAGTTTTTGGTGTCGGGGCAAATGTAACAATTTAAATCCATGGACACGTGCGCCATTTTGAAAACGCACGTGGAAAATTGTGTTCTTTATTCAAACGAAGTTTGAGTTACCAGCCGGTAAAAAAATCAAATATTTTTATTTCACCCCTTTTCAGGACAGCTGTGGGTGTTTGACCGGACAAATGAGGGTGAAGAAGAAGTCGCACAAAAAAGGGAGTTTAGCAAACAAATCTTTGCGAACTTTCACGTTTCTAGACCATTTGTGTTGTTTATTTTTAGGGTAGGTGTTTATTTCCATTTCACATACGTATATCAAGTTTACTAGTAAACTGCCTTCGTGGTGTAGTGGTTAGAGCGCTGTGCTCATAAACTACGTACTCGGAGGTCGTGGGTTCGAATCCCACGGGGAACACTTTCACTTTGTGTTGGTTTTCCCAGTTTGGTTAGGACATTGCAGACTTGAATTACCTGATTGTCCGATAAGAATGACGATTCCGTGCTTCGGAAGGCACGTTAAGCCGTTGGTCCCGACTATGATCCAACTGGTCTGGTTTCCCTCGTGGTTACGGAGGTCAGACGACAGTCGCTCCATCGTAATAATCCAGGCATGTCAATTCAGGATCATAGTCGCAGCGTACCCTGGGCTCCAAGGCAATGCTCGAGGATGCAACTTGGAGAGGCGCTAAGATGATGATGATGATGATGATACGTATATCAAGTTTTTACCGTCTAAAACAACAGTTACATAAAAACAACAACTGTGGCATGACTCTTGTATTGTAGCGTTTGTCATTTTAATAGTGAGCAATAAACTCCACCGGTTACGAAACAACAGTTCTAATCAAATAGAGACAAATCGTTTTGCGCAAGTGCGACGTTAAAGTGCTCCCCTTATTCCATTATCCCTTTTCTATTAAAGACAAACAAGTGGGTTGTTGAGATCACTTAAATAATAATCCTTCGACAAAATTCGTGCAACTTCATCTAATCAGACTACGGATTTAATTGGTTATACTGTTACCTAGTATAATTTGTTAAGAAAGAAAAAGAATAGTTTCAGCTTATTAATTTCCTACTGTTGGATAAAGACCTCCGTCATTTGTATTCGTATTTTCGATACAAGAATAGGTTTTGCAAATCCACACACTTGCCTCAAAAACTGACAAAAATTTGCCCGACCGGGGAATCGAATCGGGGAAATTAAATACCTACTTGACCAAGAATCGAAATTGAAACATTTTTCGCAACATTAACCATTGGTCGCGGAAAGTGTTTCATTGTATTCCATTATTGAAAGCTTCCTTTTCCTTTTATATCCTTACTTACTATTTTTACAACCCATAGCATTAACTTTTGAAATACGTCCACTTGTGCGAGTTGTTTTGTCATTTTTACGGTGAACAAATTGTAATTCTATCTCAGGTATATAAGAGTATTATTCGATTGGCAACATTTGTAGTGTTCTGGACTGAAGGTGTTATAGGTTAGGCAATGTTTCAGAATGTGACTTTTTTATGTCCATTCTATCCATTCGGATTGGTCATTGTTGAAAGGGTTTCCTTTCTACATTGGCTGAAAAGCACGGATACAGACACGTGAGTAACGGCCATTGCGGCCTATTGAATTGAGATTAGGATATTGAATAGAGATACTTCAGGAGTTATTCACTTAGACTCATACAATCTACTTATAGGCTTAGAGAAATAACCCGAGATTAGGGAAATCCTCCTGGCTATATGACTACTGGACCAATTGTACTGAAGTTTTGCACATATACAAGTAGACATTACAAAAGGACAGCTTTTGAAGCCAATGGGGGAAGACTATTTGTAAGTAAGTCATAATACATACACGAGTTATAAATTCACAACACACGCTCTATTCTTACACCTTTTACCCCGTTGGGACAGATTTTTGACGCTACCAAAGAGATTAATCGCAAGAAGGGCTTTATGGACTTTCCCGAGCACGGATGTAAGCAAACCTTACTACAGACGATGGCTAAGATTTCCAATCCAATACGGGTGAGACTCCACCAAAATGGAGATGTGTGGAGAGTGGTAGAAATGTGACTTAATTAAAGCAGCCAATAGTATTTAGCATTTACAAATAACCATCACAGCATTGAAATCCTATCGACTGCTTAATTCGACACATTTCCGCTGCGCTCCACACATCTCCTTCGGTGGAGTCGCACTCTAATATAGTTTGGATAGAGGTAATCTCAAGATTAGCAACAAACTACACTGGATTATAATACCTATGCAGTGAAGTGAGCGCCAACAGGTGCCTTGTTGCCGTACTCTCCCCTGGGATACCTACCGAGACGGGATGGCTTGTATCAGACGCAGGAACTAACAGGTTTATTCAATCTCCCGAGCTTGATACTTAAGAACTGAAGTTTACACTTAGGAATTTAACGGAGATGTTACGGATTATTTTCTTAAGAATTTTTTTTTTTCATAATATACGTTGCGAGTTACCTACCCGACTGCTACTATACTATTGCACGTGTGAAACTCACGAATCTTCCCCTTGAATTAATTTTAATTTATTCAAGTAATAAAACTGCTACAAAACTTTTAATTAAAATGAGGGAATGACTTTGTTTTGACTTTGTTAAGATAAACCTATTCGTACCTTAATTTACAGAGAAACCTAATAACTAGATCCTTACGCCTATTTCAATACCGTTGTTTTCATTTAGAAGATGACAACAGCATCTCTATCCTAAGGCCGTGGACTCATGTCTTCGGTGCGGCGGGCGCCTGCCACCGTTCTACGGCACGGGCACCGTAAAAGTTTTGCTGTTGCATACCGCATTCCTCCTCCTCCTTGAGTAGTATTCCTCATTACTGAGGGTCGTGATAATTGTATGAAATGAAACACACAACAACTCTCTTGGCAATTAATGGAGTGGTTTGCCATTGCCGTCTCCATTTCACACACTTACTCGCAGTGTGTAGGTTTCCTCACGATGTATTCCTTCACCGAAAAGCTGGTATGAAATCACGCACATATATTTTCGATAATCCAGAGGTGCGTGCCTGACCGGATTTGAACTGCCGACCTCATGCAAGTATAGCGGCGCTCTTACCACTAGGCTACCCAGATACCGCAGTCCATGTCAAGACAAAGAACGGCCGGTGGCAACCATCATTCAAAAATAACAGTTTCCTCATCATTCCAAAACATAAACTAGCACGTAATCTCATCTTAAGTTAAGGTAACCAAGCGATTAATTATTCAAATAATTAATTTACTCGAATAATTAGATGAGTAAGCAAAGATAATAAATGCTTTAATATCGAAAGGGGTTTAACTTTCCGGCGAATCATTATGAAAACAGTGGTTAAGTAATTATCTTTCAATCATTTTCTGTTCCTTCTATTTTCACTTTATATCAATTAATTTCTGGACCTTTCAATGTGTTCCATCCCTTTAGCTAACAAAGGATTAAATTCGCTCTGCTTATATATTTAAGAGGAGATAAACCATGGAGATCAAAGGAGCTTACAGTAAGGCAATATTGAAAGCCATAGGATTTTGACGACCGGTTTGTAAATGTATTGAATAAACATACTCAAACTCAAAAATATTCTGTATTCAATTGGGCTTAGGGCTTGCAATTCGAATATTCGAATATTCGAATAATTCGAATATTCGACTCATTTTAGTATTCGAATATTAAGTGGGGCGTTATTCGAATATTCGAATATTTTATGTCCTATTGGGATTAATTAGGAAATGCAATCTCGATAGTCTCAAATCTCAAAAAATAAGTAGGTGTTTTTCGATATTCTATCTCGACGGTCTATTATCTCGCTATATGTGATATTGATCGAGATCTCGACAGTTTTGATCGAGATTATCGAGATTTTAGACCGATATTAAATGACCCTTAGCAAAAAACTTTAGCGACTTTAACTTCTTAAGTTTCATCAAAAATGAATGTTTGATTGATCTCGTGAATAATAATGTCCTCGTTTAATGTTATTTCACCCCTTACAACCCTTCCTGGTAAAAAGACAAGGCCGATTTTTGTGGAGGAGGTGGTTTTTTTAATTTTCGAGCGTCTATCAACCAAGCATGGAAATATGCTTGAGGGCATCACGAACGATACTTGCTTTGGCAGTATAGCTGTAAACTCAGTCCAAACTGAGTGACAGGTTGAGAATTTTACACTTTAGGCCTATGCTTCATACATTTTTCTATGTGAAATGGCATCCTTGACTAACGGCCAACTATGGAAATATGTATTTTAGAGGTCATTACAAACGCTATTTAATTTTACGCATATCTGCAAACTCAGTCTGAACTGAGTGAGACAGGGTTGAAACTTGACCACAATGTACCCTCGCTTCAATATTTTTTAATGGGGAGATCGATGGCGCAGTCGTTAGCGCACTCGGCCTGCGGTTGCTAAACTTAAGCAACGTTCGCAGATGCCAGTCGCAGGTGACCGAAAAATTTCATCTCGAGCTCCTCCCAGCTTCGGGAGGCACGTTAAGCCGTTGGTCCTGCGCCTGTGGCGTGCAGTAAGGTGGCCTGGCGTCTTTACTTTCTCGCGTCCAACGATCATTTATTTAAAAATATATTTTTGAGACAATGTATTACAAACAATATTTGCATAGACAGTATAGCTGCAAACTCTGTCTGAATTGAGTGAGACAGTTTAGAACTTAATAAAAGGGTATGAAGCGAAAGTTCAGTCAGAGTGCAAAAGTTCTATCCTGTGTTTATCAGTTCGGACTGAGTTTGCAGCAATACGCCTTTTACAAAGATCGTTTGTAATGTACTTAAGAATATATATTTCCATGTTTGGTTGATGGCCGGTGGAAAAAGGAAGGACACCATACCTCCCAATAATATAATAATAAAGACGCCACCTTCCCTAGAAAAATGTAAGTAGCGAAAGCCCAGTTTTTGTGTAAAAGTTCTAACCTGTCTTACTCAGTAAAGACTGCGTTTACATTCATACTGTCTGTGCAAATATCGTTCACTGGGCTCTTAAGAATATATATTTCCATGTTTGTTTGATGGCCGCAGGAAAATGAAGGACACAACCTCCTATTAAAAAATATTGAAGCGAGGGTACATAGTGTTCAAGTTTCTAGCCTGTCTTACTCAGTTCGGGCTGAGTTTGCAGATATACTCCCAAATCAAATAGCTGTTTAAATGACCTCAAAAATATTTATTTTAATTTTTATGATGAACATGATTGGTCGAAAGTCACGAAATAATAAAGTATGCACTTTCCCATAGAAAATGTATGAAGCGTAGGCTTAATGTGTAAAAGTTTAAACCTGTCTCACTCAGTTCGGACTGAGTTTACAGCTATACTGCCATAGCCAATATCGTTTGTGATGGCCTCAAGACTATATATTTCCATGTTTGGTTGGTGGACTCTTGAAAAAAAATTTCGAATAATATTCGAATATTCGAATATTTTTCGAAAAATATTCGAATATTCGAATACCTGATTTCGTCGAATATTTGCAAGCCCTAATTGGGCTTAATAAAAGCAGTAATGAAATTTTCATCACTCTGAGATGAGAATCTGCAATGCTATCTGACATAATCATATTTTATATCTGTCTGAAATCCTGTTAGAAGCTTATGAGTGGAGAAACTCGCACATATTCTAATAGCTTTACATAGTTTTAAGTACGTTCTAAAGTTTGACATTAATTCCATAGAAGTACGTAGATTTTACAACCGCCGCTGAAACTCACAGACGCCGACGCTTCAAATATTTGCGGTCGCAATATTACCGACTACACTTTTATTAATATCGTGTTAAATGTTCAACACACCCCTTCTAATGAAGTAGTTCGTTTAGACCTCTCAACTCAGACAAAAGAATAGAAGAAGCGAAGAAACCTTTACAAAACTGTCAATTTTATTGTGACGTATTCATAGGAAACTTCTTTTTCGAGCTTGGAAATAACATAGGTACCTTTGAAGTTATAAGTAGGGTCTAAGATTCACTAATTAGGCCGAGAAAAACTCAATGTAGAAACACACCCAGCCAATAAAACGCGACCGATGCCTGACTACGCCTTTAATGTATATTTAGGTATCACACCATGCCGAAATTACGTAGCGTAATATTGCTTGATGTGTTCCTTACATAAAATAGAAACACACCAGGTTGTAATTACGCGACCGAAGTTCGGCCGCAATGCGTTTTCTATACAAAATTACACGACTTTATTTCGGCATAGAGTGTCATCTTCTATATAATGCAACGCGAAAGTCTAAAATCTTATATGTCACCTTCCGTTTAAAATACATTGCAGGCGAAGTCACGTCGAACTTCGGTTGCGTTTTTTCCGCCTAGTGTGTTTCTATACTAAGATTAAGTATGTGCCGAAACTTTATCTATGCCATAGGTTAGCAGAAGATGATAGTTGACTTCGGTTGGTTAAAGTAATCTTGGCTAACTACTGGAGGATTCCATCACCTGTAAGCACTAAGGTCACAAACAGTCTGTCATCAATAATTAACCCGTGAGGAAAGCGTCAGTTGTCGAGGATACACTGAATATTGCATCCCGAAGGCGTAAATTACATATTCGATTTTCTGTAATTACAATACAACCCAGTATTAGCCATTGTGTCGAATATTCGATTCATTATTGTAATTGACATCAGAATTGATATTGAGCCGAAAACAGACGAACGCAATTATCGTGTTACCAACACAGGTGAGCGAAAGTTCTCCCGGACTGTTTACAGCTATATTGTCTTAGCAAATATCGATGGTAATGACCTCAAGATTATAAATAGGAAATTCTTTGGACTAACACATCAATTACCTTTTTTTTTTTTTTTATACTTGGTGAATGCTTTTACGCATCCTTGCCCATACGCAGAGGTATGTGGGACTCCGCTTGGTGCGACTACCCACTAAACACCAAGTTTTACTCTAACACCGTGTTTGGCCGAATGGGGACCAGGGTATCCTTTGGCCGTGGTGTTTCGCCCATGTTATAGGCCTTCTCGCATTTGGGGGAGAGTTAGACCACCACCCAAATATAATAACAACTATAAGTCAAAACAGACTGACTATAAGGGAATGAGGTGTGCATAGCGCCGCCTCCTCATCCCCACCCGCCGTCTTCCAATCCGGTCGATGTGGCCAGCTTCTTCCCGGACCCGTTCCGATGCCTCCTTCTGCAAGATGACCTCCTCGCAGAAGGAAACAGCCGCCTCCCAACATTCTTCATTAGCCAGAATGGCGCGTGTCATTACAGGCAACGAGATATCTGGGCCTATATAAGCTTTTAGTGCTTCTCTTGGTGTGTCCCATGCAGGGCAATCCATAAGGGTGTGTTCCACACTATCTACTGCAGCGCCGCACTCATGGCACCGTTCGCATAACTCCTTCCCAATCCGGCACAGATACTTACCAAAGCATCCGTGCCCGGTAAGCATCTGCGCCATTCTGTACGTAACGGTGCCATGCTTACGACGACACCATTCTTTTAAGATTGGTTGAATCGCGTCAACAGTACGACGACCTGTTGACTCTGACCGCAACCCCTCCTCCCATCTCTCCTTGATCAAAAGCTCGGCCCTCCTTCTCACAGCTGCTAGCTCCTCCGGAGCAATTCCTCCTCCCCTCCTTTGTGCCTGTCTTCGCTCCAGGTACATCTCCCTGAGCACCTGGGATTCCAGTTCCCAGGGAGGAACACATCAATTACCTAGCCCCAAATTAAGCTCGAAGCTTGTACTATGGAAGCAAGAGAACAGGTAGACATATTGTAACACTTTTAAAAACATCCATGACTCGAATACAAATGCCAATGTTCATCACACAATCATTTGCCCTTAGCAGGATTGGAACCCGCGACCCTTGGTTTTGTCGCCTGGGTCTTTGACCACTAGACCAACGGGCCCGTCTATATAATATGTTACCATGCTGGGTTGGTGGACGCGAGAAAAAAAGACGTTAATTGTTTCAACTACAATTTTTCAAAATGATATTGTAGTGGACCGTCAAAGTGGAGGAGGTTTAGCAGGAAAGCGGACCCCGGCACTAGGCTGGGAAAACGCTAGGACGAAGAAGATATTGTAGTGGGACATCAAAGGGCTAATACAGGTACTTAATACTTTTCTTGAGGGTCATCAATTCGTATCTATCTGAAAAAATCTACGGCTGAAAGTTGATTCCGTAAACTATCGGATGTGGTAAAAAATACTTCGCGACGCGTTCGCGCGAGTTGGATCTCCAACTATCATGAAGATACGGGTGGAACTTTCCGTTTGCTCGAGAAGTTTGGATGGAAGCAAGCAGCGCGAATTTAATGAAATAGTTTTTCTGAACAGTCGCCTAGCTATCACCTGGTGACTCGCGACTTGCGCTCGCTTCGCATGGTAATTATCAGTGTTCCTCTCCTATACTATGAACAGTTGTGTCATCAAAACCGCCATCTTTAGTCATAATTAACACTTAGAATGCCAGATTTTTTTAAAGTATTTAATGTCAGGTATCGGTGACTTACATTACATCAATACTAATAGGTATTATGTGAGTTTGTTTGTTTAGTTGTTTGTCTGTCAATGACGCTAACACTATTGAGCGGATTTTGATGAAACTTGGTCAGGTTATGGGCTGGCTTAGGTGAAATTACTTTTATCTCAATTAAATGCCATCGGACAAAACAGGAATCTTTAAAACGCGGGAAATTTAGCGGGTAAAAACTATAATGCACATAATTAAACGTATGTAGGGTAATAACACGGAAAGCGAGTTTATACTGTGTAAAAAATACTTTACATATGTTTGTTTGTATTCGGACTCAGTAGATACTTTTATGCTAACAAAAACTGCGAAATCCAATTTAAATATCTACTCGTATTTAAATCATATTCTATTCCCAAATCCCCGATCAATACCAACCTTTTGATAATTAACTTACGCCTCAGTTCATATGATTATATACTTTCATACTTTAATGAGAAAGCCAATTGGAATCCACTCATTCAATTTCGTTGCAAATCAAAGACATCTGAGGATTCGAAAAATATAATTTACTCTGTAACGAATATTCGTATCGCAATTTCAGCGAACGTTCCTTTAAGCAATTCGTCTAATAATAAACAAATAAAGACGATGCTAATGAGAGCTTGGGGAATGGAGTGTTGTGGTTATACAATATACATGCTTAAAATATATAGATACTTATAAACATAGATTTCAAGCGTTAGATGCCTTCACCGTACTTCGACAAGCTCTTAAATTGGGTAAAAACTTTTAAGCGAAGGTCGCTTCTTATCGTCTTAGCAGCTTGCTCAACATACGTCATGACGTCAAACAAAATAATGCTTCCTTGTGTAGGGCCACGGAACAGACTGTTTCGTGTATAGGGCCATGTCTAACGATTTAAATCTATGCTTTATGACACATATTCGTAAAAGTGGGTTGGTTATTGGTCCATCTTTCATGTCAGAACCGAGCAACGGAATAAATGCAATTAATGTGATTTTTTATGAGGTGATTGTTTAAGCGATAATGTGTGACTCAGGTGTTTTACTCTCTTTTCACTCTTTATTCTTTTACGCTTTTATTTTAGAAGGGTGCTTATGGGAAGCGCTGCTGAAGCGTTCAAAATAAGGTTAACTTACACTTTTTTTGAAATTTAGTCTTAAGGGTTCCCTTAAACGGGAGGAATATGCATACTCTTTCAGCCTCGCAGTTTACTATGTAAGTGATCTGAACTAGAAAATTCAGACCGAAAATTTTCAACCGTCCCGAGATTCAAATCCAGAACCTCTAGTGCAGTTATTGCTTTAAAGTGGCACTGTGACACTACTCCACGGAGGCAGTTAAGGAAACAAAAAAATATTTTGTTAGCCATTCTACTCGTAGAGAGAAGTGGTGCTTCTGTTTTCTGTATTTTGTGAATTTAATTTTCGTTTCTTGGCTAATAAAAGCTTTTAACATCTTTTGTAAACCTTTTCGTTTCGCCTAGTGATGTTTTGTTCCTCGGACAAAATATTCAATGTAAAATACAATTCATCGGATTTAATATTCTAGCATCTTCTTATATTGAGAATAATGTCTGTATTTTGTACGATCTATCCGCGAGATTGATTATATTATGAAGAAAAATATGAGAGTACAAATGTAGGCAGAGTTGCTTTTACAGTCTCTCAAGCTTAGCCATACAGCAAGAACAGGCCAAACTAATGGCTTTAAATAAACAAGTTTCTGAGTTATTTTCTGACCGACTCAAAGATTTGAACATTGCACTACTGCAAAATACGTTAGTTTCTATCAAACTCCATTCTTCTGGCTTCCCACGCGGATGCAACTAAAATAATCAATGTTTCTCTACTACAGCATGGATGTATTTTACACATAAACCTTCCTGTTAAATCACTCTAATAAAAAACCGCATGAAAGCCGAATGCAGAGTTTTAACGACTTAAACATACATAAGGGCTTAAACAAGCAAGCGCCTTTGTTTTATACTTCATAGTGATATTTTAAGTAAGTTTATACTTTGTATGTTATATGAACGTTATAATCGCCTAATTTGCGATGCACGTCCACAAAGCGCCGTAAATGCAATAACGCTCCCTTTGTGCAGAGCAATGCAACTCCGCGAAATCCGATAACCGCCACAGTTTATATAAGGTTCAGGGTATGTACCGTGAGTGTACTGTACAGTACGATTCACGAAAAATTACCGAAAATAAGCGGCTATCTTCCGAACAGACTACCGTAAGAAGTATTTGAGGTATCGTTAGGCGCGCAATGATTTTTTTATCGACATGACATACATTGAGCTAAAGGTAAACATTAAACATGGAATTTATCTATAAAACCAAAAAACAGGGAGTTATCTTGATATCAATGAATGTGGGCTGCGAATGCATCGCAGATGTCCATGGGCGGCAAAAATACGGGGGTGGTAATAACTTAAATTAAATAAAACTAATGTAAACGGATAAAAAACCGCTGTTTAATCCATTCATGAGTTTTTAACAAAAGTCCTTCTTCATTCCGCGCTCATTTGCCCTTTTCGTTAAATTCCATTCCATAGTTTACGAACCCTTTGTCTGGCGGCCAAACATATCACTTACTTCTCAAAAGAGCCAAGTCCAAGCCTTCGAGAAACCCAAACGATTTAATAGCCTCTGTAAAGTGGCACTTTGATATCCCCGGCTTAATTAGCAGCTCTTTGCTCGCTCCAAGGTCCAGGGCTAATTATGAAATATTCATTAATATCTGCAACGGTTATTATATAACTTTTCTTGTAGTTGCTTTAACAGGCTTACAATTTACACGCTAGAGAGCAAGTGCCATGTTATAAATAAACGACTTTAAAAAGGTTTTTTTCAATGAGCGCTAATATGACACTTATTTTTCAGCCTTTTAACTTAAATATGCATACTAACACATTGTAATTTTTTGTATTTATACTAGTGATGTTCCGGCTATCCGATGCATTATATTTGATGCTCTTATATCATAAATCTAGTTCATAAAATCAATCATCAAGGAGTGAGCATAGTATAATACTTTACTTACTCCTTCTTTAAGCTCTAAAATGAATCCTTACTTAACTCTAAAAAGATAAGAATATTTTACTAACAAAAGTCGAACGAAGCACCACGTTGGGCGCCAAAGAATATGTGCTGTAAAATCGATTATCGATAACGTCGGTATTAAAAGCAATCTTCATCGAAGCCCCAGAGAAACTTGTAAAATCTAGATACGAGTAAGAAGTAGATTGAAACTGATCATTTCATATTGCGAAAGTTCTATAACGTCGGGATGCTATCATTGAGACGAGATTTATATAGGTTCGAGTAATAATGTCGAAAGAAACTTTAATACCTCCCGGCTAATCTGAGACGACATCAAATTTCATTTCAGAATCTTCTGTTATTGACGCAGTAAGGTAGTAATTCGCTTTCATATATTTTTTATGTCTATCGATTCCTTTTTTTATGACCTGGGGAAATCATTAACGCGCCATAACTGCAAGCTAGCTGGATCTGCAGCCGTGAGTGGGGCTCGGGATAGTCGCACCACTACCCACTTATCCCCTGTGGTTTCCTCCACAATGTTTAGGAGATGGACTGGTTCTCTTGCCTGGTTAATGCCTGGTCTAAGTATCTCAGTACCTGGCACATTACAAGCTATAAGATAAGTTTAAATCGATGTGTTAATGAATGAAGTTTATTTATATAACTAGCGACCCGCCCCGGCTTCGCACTGGTGCAACCAAAATTGTCAGTGGTTTGCATTTATAATACGCATATGATGATCCCCTCTGTAATCGCAACGGTCTGGTTTCCCTTGTAAGGGTTACGGGGAAAGATGACAGTCGCTCTAATGTAATAACCAGGCTTGTCAACTCAGGATCATAGTCGACGTACCCTGGGCTGCGAGGCAATGACCGAGGATGCAACCGGGAGAAGCGCTAAGATGATGATGATAAAGCTTTCTCTTGAAACACTCTATTTAATTTAAAAACCACATAAATTCGTTTACTAATTTAGATTTCTATGGTTGCTAGAGTCTAAGTTACCTTGTTTTAAGCGATGTAACGATGATTTACTCCAACTTAAAGTAACGCATTAACGTCTCACCCTGTAGACTGTCATTAGTCACCTTTGCGATTGTGCAGTAAATCACAGCAGACATGAAGGCTGACTGCGAGACGTCTAATCGAGTTAGATTTGATTACGCCTATTGTTGCATTACAGTACGCGCAGAAGAAGCTGGCAAGTCTGAAGTGAATAGTGGTTGCACAATTTTCATTTTGAAGTGCTAGTGGTTCAAATATCAGTACGTGTGATTTCGTGGAAAGTGGATTTTTATTGTTTTTTTTCTCTCCTTTAATAAACTTCTCTGCGAAATTATTTACACATTTTTTTCTTGTACTGTTGTATTAACCGACAATATTATTATTCCATTGCAGCGGTGGCATACATTTACTTCCATTACAATGGCTGACAGAGATGTAGGTACAATGACCGCCATGAAAACGACCAAACATGTACTTCATACAATTAACACATTGTTAATTATGCCCAAATTATACCAAAAATACACGTCTAAAACAGCACAGCAACAAATTGCAGCAAGCTTGATCCCGCTCAAAATCGCCGTCGTTCACTAGTGCCAGCGCAATTAGACGCGCAGTATGGTGGCGCGGTCCCAATCACCCATCTAGCTTAAAACTTGATTGTATTGCCCGGCTAAGCGACATTGGGACGGCTAAGCTTATATTAAGTTATGAGTATGTTAATTGATCGCAGTATCATATTTTGTTGAACGCCAGCCTAGTCAGAAAGAATGAATAAATTCTTTGGACAACCATTTTTTTTAAATACTATCTCACCAATTGCCTAGCCCCAAACTAAGCTCGAAGCTGGTTGAACGGATAGACATACTTTAATACATTTATAAACATCCATGACTAGAGTGTAAATGCCGTTCATCACACTAACATTTGCCCCAAGCTGGATTCGAACCCAGGACCTTTGGTTTTGTAGCCAGGGTCTCTGACCACTCGACCAACGAGCCTGTCAATCAGTCATATATTTTTGATTTCATTTCATATCTCATTTTATTGAATTGCATTAAAACAATCCCATAGCACAGCCCCGAACTAAGCTTGAAGTTATGGATGTTAAGGAACGGATACACATACTTTTATTTTTCCAACATTGAGCATAATCTTCTCTGTTCGCATTTTGAAAATATTTCCTTATATAATGTACGTATAGGTATGTTACAGTCACAATTAATTTCGTCAGGCTAGTAAGCTACCGGAGGCCTTAATCCGAAAAGGTCACCAGTCTATTTTGTGCCACACTCGGTGTCAATTTTCGCCGTACTCGAATCGTATGTAACTTGGGTGGGCTTTTCATATGGATTCATCTGATGGCTATTTGTGGGTTCTTTGTTATTTGTTTTTTGAATCTATCCTATTCAATAATATAAAATATATTTTATATATATTTCATCATACAATGAAGCTAAAGAGTTTGTTAGTTTTTACGCGCTAATGTCAGGAACTGCTGGTACTAGTGAAGGCTTTTTGTGTTGGATAGTCCATATTTCGAGGAAGGCTTTAAGCTATAATATAACAGTGAGCGGCATCCGAAATCCACGGTGTTTTTTTTCCGCTTAGTGTGTTTATACACTAATCGAATCAACAATATTCAAACATTCAATGTATTTAACTACGAGTACAACTGTGTTGGTTGACGTAGACCAACAGCGTATAAAAGACAATAGGAAGCCTATTACTCGAATCTAGAAACACTATTCGTGAGTTCTACACCTGACGAATTATTTGCAGTCCTTGTTCATCCATCAACGTTATATCAATATACAATTTCATTCCCGCTTCCAGGCGTGACGTATTCAATTAAATACCCTTTGTTTTAGCGCCACGCACTAACGCGTACCAGAGAATGCTGACGGGGAATCCGGTACATTCCATATTTAATTAATTTTGTAGACGCAGGTACTATGACAAAGCCTTTTTATGGTCATATTCTCGCGGTTTATAATAATAGAATATTTATTTTTGCTTCGGCTTTGCTGCATTTAGTTAAATTGCATAGTGAGTCTTCCACTCGAACGCGCCGCTCCTCCGGGTAATTTTCTTTTTTTTATGTTATGAGAACGCAAATGAACAAGAGGTTCAGCAAATTGTATGTGATCACCGCTGCCCTCCCCAACTTAGTTCTAGTGACCTTACTCGCCAGCAGAAACATAGCACAACAGTAACGAAATGCTACTTCACTGTGGTCTTCTGTGAGGCGGAGGTACTTACCCAGACGATCGGCTCTTTCGAACGGATTTTCCATTTAGCTCCACCTCTCTTAAAAATAAGTATCACCTTAGGGAAGATCGCAGAGACGAAGCACTTCATAACAACTGTGTTATAGATATTTTTTGGTGAGTAAGGTTCCCGGAGCTCAGATGGGGAGAAAATGGGGTGTCAAAAGCAGAATAAGCACCTGAATACCTTTGTAGAGTTGTTGATGTCCATGTGCCGCGGTTATCTTTTACCGTTTGGTAACCCTCTTGCCCGTTTTCCCATCTGTCTTTAAACCCAGTACACTATGGACACAGTTCTATACGAAGCTCTAATGTGCTTATGAAATATAGTACGAGTCACGATACTCACGATCTGTGCTAGTTATCTAACTGTAGAACTTGCAGAGGCATTATATGACGAAACTTTCGGGTCGCATCGTCGATTTCATAAACTTGATCTTTCTTGAAGGATATGTGACACAGTCAGTGTCTGATAGATAATGACACTAGGGGTACTCAAATAAAAAAAACGCAACCAAATAGTCAATCATATCGGCACAATACTAACATAGATTCCATATTGTTGTCAACAATGGTATCGAACCATTTATAAGTGTTTGAAAATGTGATTGGCGATATGTCTGTTTGTCTTTTTTGTACCTAACCGAAATATATTGACTGTTTGGTTGCGTCTATTTATTTGAATACCCTGAAAGTGTCTATCTACCTATCTGACGCTGACTGCACAATACATTGTTTGTGAGTGGGAGCTCTTAAACTAAGCCTAAGTCTGGTGACTAATCAGTCGTACCCTTTTTAACTCAACATTAGCCAACTGAGCCAATGTTGATCTAACTACAAAAAATATCCTGTGTTTTAATCGTGATGACGAGAATTTAAAAACATCGGTACTCCTTCACCATATTCTTCGGATTATCCAGCCAAGTTTTACTTTGCAGATGCCTTCAGACGTATTTTGCAACTAAATTATAATTTATAACATAGTTTAAGAAAGTAGCAAGCCTCACATTCATTAACAATAGCAAACAATGTTCTAATGCTCTTATAAGAATTTCTAAGGAATGTATTTAGTTGATGTAGTTATTTCAGTCTTGAAATTAATACGAACTAAACAAACTTCATCGCCTCGCGTTCCTTTGTGAGTTAACACATACTGCTAATGCTATGTGGTTGTAATTCCAAACTTTTAGATAGACGCTCCGATCTTAACTACTTACCCTGATCTGTGTGTAAATATTATTTTGTTTTAATTACTTTGTTCACGAGAACCCTTCGATAGCTCCCGGAATAAGCAGAAATCGCTGGATTATTAGTTTCTGTGATTATTTCCTTGGATGGGCAGTCCAGGCATAGCAAAACCCCGATAAAAAGGTAAACCACTCACCACCTTTGACGCCGACTGCTATGCTGCACTGGATATCGGAAGCCGTGCTCGCCACGTGTTCTAAGAAGTCCGCCGTTATGCCACTTGTTCTGTCTCAAATTGATGACACCACATCAAACTGTTGTAGGGTCCGAGATAAGAGGTATAAAGGTCCATAAGATCCGATTGGCGCCGATATTCCGCCGAAAAGAGAAAACTCCGAAGCTGCGCGTAATGCACCGTGCGCGATCAACCGATGGACTGGGACCGGCACTTGCAGCTAACTTCACAGCCGAGTCGCGGGTTTTGTAGCATACCCTCTTATAAGGGAATTACTATGCCTGAACATACTTCATAGTATTACGAGTAATTTCTTATGCAAAAGTATGTTTGTTATATTCCTCTTACAATAATTAATATTATATGGAATAGAAAGGAATTGTTAGTTTCAGTACAACACACAAATACAATGTCTAAATAAGTGCATTGGACAATTTATTTATTAAGTAAACAATCCAGCATATTTTCAAAGACAAAAAGCTGCCATTCTGTCTAGAAGTGGCTCAAAAAATAAAGAAGATGTAAAGAGCAGCCACAAACATACTATTGAAAGGTCGGAGATAGAGCATTTGCAAGGCTGCTGGCTACCCTGATGTTGTAGGCATAGGGTGTAAACATTGCAGGAAAAAATATTCCCCTCCCTCCCTTATCTCATAAAAAAAAGAAGACAACCACAAAGTATACATTTCGCTCACTGCTTATTTATTGCGTAACTAAATCCCTAATTCCTGTAATAATTCACTGGGCAATGCGTAACGTGCCGCTAAGCCTGCGCAGTTTGTATGAGCCGTTTTTGCTTAACACGTGACTGCAATATTTCAAAGCTTTTAAACTTCCTTCATTTCAAACATGAACAAAACATTTTTTGTTCATTTCAGTTAGTAAAATTCCACTACAGTGCATTAAAAATATAAACTCTGTACACTACTGATGGCCTGACTACATAGGATGCCAAAGATCGTGCTAAGTGGAAGAGAAGCAGTAGGAAAGCGGACTCTGGACTCCAAGGCAATTGCCGAGGATGCGACCGGGAAAACGCTAGAATGATGATGATGATGATGATGATACACTACTGAAGTCAATTTTCATAATAAGTTAATTTATTTATTTTGAAATGTAACAGTACCTACCTTGTTCAAATTAATAAGATTTCGAACGAGGAAGGAAAATAATATCCTCAATTGCGATTAATTTTCCAGTCCATAACTTTCTCGAGTAATTACTTCAAATTGTTTGATATCTGCCACGTGTAACAAATACCTACTCCTAATGCTTTATGTCAATATTTGTTAAGGAATCTTCCCGTAAGTATACATAAAAAGGGAAATATTTTTCCTTTTTATGAGGGTTGTGTATTTCTTTAAACCAAAGCGGCAAAGAAAGCGCACGTTCCACTTAGGAGATAAATCTTCGGAAGTACCATTCAGATTATAAACAGTATATTCAAAAGTGACATTGTTTGTAAACAAATGTTCAAATATTCAACAAAAAACCTTTTGGAGAATCAAGGTGTAAAAATTGTCACCTTATTTGCCATTTTTTACATGACAATGTGCTGCTGTCATAGTACTTACTAACAGATAAGATAAAATTTTGGACTTTAAGATACGCATTATCGATAAATGTAAGAAGTCGTCAGAGTACCTACGAACCATTTCCGTTCAATAAGTAACGAAGTTCTCCAAAAATTCGATAGCATATCTGTCACTCTTGATCCATTATCCTTAAACGGACCGTTTAATAGGCTACACAAAAATAGAATATCGAATTTATCTCTTAAGGGCACGCCGAATTTTCGCAAAGGAAAAATAATGTTAGGAATTATATCATTTACATAGAAGAGAAGCCATTGAAAGGTAACTGAAACTTACTCGTTGTTTAGAAAGCTAATATATTATATAGGGTGTAACAAAATATACTGCAAATATTTTAAGGGCGAATTGTTTAGTGGCAATGTAATACATTCGGATAAACAAAAGTAATTTTTAATGCCTTCCAAATTTGGCATATCCTGCATTGGCCAACTTGCTCTTTTCGTCCTGTGAGCTTCGGCCCCCCTTCACCATGTTGCTTATGGGGCAGGACGAGCGTAGTAATTGTATTACACTGATAAGACATGACCAGCTGTCTCGCATAAGACAAAATTTGTCCTTTCTTCAATTATTCACTCAATTGATTTTGTTGATTTTTTACTTACAAAATGTTTTACATTTCCACTAAACAGTTCGCCCTTAAAATATTTGCAGTATATTTTGTTACACCAAATATGTATATCATCCTTGACATAGCATTGTGAAATAGATGCAATGAATATAAAGTTCAGGGTTGGAACTCGTAATTTAAAAGGTAGTTGAGTAGGTATTTATTCTTAGTATGGTAGGATTGACCATTAGAAGAAATAGGGTTGTATTATTCTAGGAAAGCACTTATCCCCTATATGATAAATTGTGTCATTGGGTCAATCAATAATTAATTCTAAAAGCAGGTAAAAGTTAATCACGACCGAACAACGAAGAGTTTTATTAATATTTGGATTGACGACGCATTATGAAACCTCCATGGAATCTTTAATGGTGCAATATAATTCAGTTTACGACAGAACATAAGTGATGGCGTTATAAATTCATGTATTTTATGGGTCCATTTAATCCATTACAATATTCAGTAAAATCAAAACGGTGGCAATCGAGGGAAGAGCACCAATAAAAGTGTTTTCTCTAATGGCCACGATGCCTTAAGTAATGTCCTCGATTGCTACAAGTAAATTGTAGGTACCTAAAGACTTTACAACTTTTATTATATTAAAGGATGTAAATTAGTTTGAAACCTAGATTTAAGACTATTAGGTTTTCTAGGTTTAAAACTATTATATACTAGCGGCCGCCCGCGACTACGTCCGCGTGGATCTCGGATATACTATAGCCTAAAGCCTTCCTCGTCACATGGACTATCCAACACAAAAATATTTTTTCAATTCCAAACAGTAGTTCCTTTGATAAGCGCGTTGAAACAAACAAACTAGAGTATAGATTTTTATAAGAATTGTTTGCTCAAGAGAGCGATCAGACGGTTTAGCTGACATACGTGAAATTTTAACTTAGAAGCTAATAAGAAAGATTACTCTCAAGTTTGAACTTCCAGTCCAAGTGGAAAAATCAGTCATTATTACAGCTCTGGGTCCTAACTACCTAATATAATTATTATATTTATTATTATTACCTAAGATTATTGTGTAATACCTATTCACTATTAACAATGCTCGGGAAAAAACGAAACAAAGGATCGATCAGTAGAAGCAAGAAGTATTAATAAATGATACATCGTGGGTCATACAGTTAGCATTTAGAAATAAGATATTTGTTCTAGAACGTCCTGGAGCCCCGCCCCCCGACTGTCATTGACCTCTATATTTAATTGTACACGAATTCACCCCTAAATTTAATTGTAGACAATTTAGTTACACAAATTGTCGCCAAGTCACGCACGGTCGTTAAACTAACCAACCATTACCTCGAAATTGTAACTGGTATGTATGTGAAAATGCTCTGAAATTGAATTGCGAAAATTGTATCGACGCTACGTGTATGATGTAGTATGTAGTATTTATTTTGTGTCGCAATCAAATCAACTCAGAATAGTAACAGTTCTTTGAAACACTTAAACGAAACAAAATTATGACCAACAAAACGTTTTGACCACTAAAATTTACCACAGTCTATAAGTTTTAAAATTATAAATAATGAAAAAATACATTTGATCTCATGTGGCACAGGCGGCGATGGAACCCAGCACCTCTTGCAACCCGGGAAGGGCTCTGACTTAAGATATGTCCAAGAGAGTAGCCGTAGCCACATAAAGCAGATCCAAAACTCATTCATAAGAAGAACACTAAAAGTAATATAAATACGCTATTTTACGTGCCGGAACAAAAGTTAAGCCAGAAAGCTCAGATTTTTTTACTAAAATAACTCTATGCCAAGTGAATAGCAAAGAAAAACTTTCTGACTCGCTAACAAATGCGATGCTCTCTCCAAAACATAGTGGTGGCATTGTTGAATTATAAATAAAATAAATAAATAACTGACAACAGCACTCATATTGGATCTGACTTAAAAAATAGCTTAAGACCATATGTTACGGATATCAGTAGTAACAGTGGAATTACATTACCTACATATATGTGCAGGAATAGATACCTAGTAAAATATAATACCCAGACAAAAAATCACAGAAATGTTCATTGTTCATGCACACGAATGTTAGTAGCATGATCGAACACGAGACCTATTGGATTAATCCAGTCCACAATATCCATTTTCATCCCGCCTGTACGGCTTTGGGATGAACAATAGTTTTTATGTTACTTAATTTTGGTGGTCCCAGTCTACTAACAAGGATATTCAAATCATATTGTTCTTGCAACTAGGACCACGATCCCAGGTCATTGCAGTCCCAGTCGCCAGAAGTTTCCAAAAACTAAATAGACGTGAGATGAGGCTTAGAATTCCCGACTAGCAAAATAACTAGGCGATAAATCAGGACTCGGCGGAATAGGGTCAGAGTTAGCGGTTAATAATAAATACAACACCGTTCATTTTCTTTAGAAATAGAACTCATTTGTTCAGGAAATTGGATATTGACTTCAATTTGTTGAAAGTTTGTAACGAGATATTTCGTGGAGACTATGGGTACTTTGGGCATAGCCCTTTATCTGGAGGGGAGGGGCAACGACCAGCAGTGGACAACAGGATGATGATGTACGACTGTTATAGTCCACTAGCGGCCGCCCGCGACTCTGTCCGCGTGCGTGTGCGGAAATCGAAAATCATTTTCGATTTCCGCACACATAGTTATAAAACATAGTATGGCCTAAAGCCATCCTCGTCGATTACGAAATATTTATCTAATACATAAATATTTTTTCAAATCTGACCAGTAAGTCCTGTGATAGCGCGATCAAACAAACAAACTCTTCAGCTTTATTATATTAGTATAGTATAGATTCAAGCTAATATGATCCCAGTGACAGTTTATCTTCACAGGAAAATCGACACTATTCTATAGGAATAAGCCCCTGCGGTATATCATAGAAAAACTTTTCGTAACTTATTGCCTTGAAATAAAGTTTAATTACGTAGTACACCTGGCACTCGGATCATCTAAGCTGAAAGTAAAATAAAATTGGCGATCTACTCGTAATTGGTTTGACTTTGACTTGTCAATGTCACGGATCATACAATCAATACTTATAAAATCAAATCGATCAATGAGTATAAATAAGTAAGTGTCTTGTTAGTTGTTTAAACAACCTTTGATAGAGTTCTATCTTCTTTAATGTTTTATTAAAGTAAATAAATTACTCAATTAACTTGTCAGAATAGCTAAATTCACTTGGTAAAGTTTTTATTGAGATAGTATTGTTTGTAAATATAATATTTCTATAAATTTCGAAGTTTGAAATCTCTTTCTGGCCCAATTTCAAAATGGCATGCCATTTATTAGTTGAGTCAAATTATTTCCAAAATATCAGGACAGCGGAGCTAAAGTTAGTACTTTTACTAAATTAGGTATTCAGTTGAAAGGTTAAAACAGAAAGAACCAAAGTTTCTGTGGTATTTAAGAAGTTCATTCTTTTGACCTTTCTTCGCTAAGGTATTAGATTAAGTGCAACTTATCAAAAGATCATACGGATTTTTTAGAACTAACTTTAAGAACTAATTACCTTTTTTCCACAAATACTAAAGCTCGTAAAAAACACAAATTTCGAGTGTTTGAAGAAATAAGGAAAAGGATATCCAACGGATAGGATACCACTTAGCACCGCATCCGTTGTCATGGCAATCAGGGCTCCTCCTCTTTTGCCTACCATCAGACAGAGTGGAGCCAATATACATAAGTGAACACAGGTTCACTTTTCACGTTCCTTTTTTTACAGGCCAAGCTACTAGCTAAACCTGCAGCCGTGTGTAGGACCTGGGTAATAAATCTCTCTACCTAGCTAACTCATGCGGTTTCCTTCACACTCGAATAGATACTGACCCATACCTTTGCCTTTTAGGGTTCCGTAGCCAAATGGCAAAAAATGTTACCCTAGTAGATTCGTCATGTCTGTCGGTCCGTCCGTGTGTCACAGCCATATTTTTTATTCGAATCAATAAGAACTATACTTTTGGAAGTTGGTCAGTTGATGTATTCTGTGAACCGCACTAATAATTTGAAAAGTAAATAGGATGGATAATGAAAGAATGATAAAACTTAATAATATAATATAATTAATTAACATTACCACCATGCAATTTGCATGATGCAAACTCCCACCGAAATATGGTTTGAAAGAGTTCAGGATACGAGTAAGTAGTTCTTTAATATCGTCATAAATCGTACCTGTATAGGATTTATACGGAACCCTCGCTGCGCGAGTCTGACTTGCACTTGGCCGTTTTTTTTTTTAAATAATGCCCTTAGCTCACAGTCCAGAGTTTTTCAGACGCTAACTTTTATTAAGAGTGCTGCTTTTATACTAGGTGAAAGAGCAGGAAACAAAAAAGACAAAGAGGCGTGAATCTCTTTGCAGACACAGTGAAAGCGTTTTAGTATTAGCATTTAAATGAAGATAACCCTAGGTCCAGTTGAGTCACGATGCTAACAACAAAACTGGTAGTTGTGTTCAATTTCACTAATGTGGCAGTAGATGGTTGGAAAGAGGAAATTGTTATCTGTCCTTTACAATCCAACATGCACGTGTGCACTCCTTAACAACGAAATGTGAAAACATTTTCGTTCATATCTCTATATTATATGGTTCAAATTCGCACAGCAACACAGGATATGGGTTTTCCTTTGAATGTCACGAAACAGTTCTTTAATGTGTGTCTCGTTGTCAAAGCACATTACAATACAATGGACATACATATTATGAACTGTTATCGATTTTTAGTTTCTTGATGTTTGAAGAAAAGCCCGTATAAAAAATAACACTGCAGAAAAAAACATAATTCATATAGGTAACTATATCATTTGGAACGAGATAAGCATCGTGTCTTATCAGTGTAATACAGTGATTCCCAAAGTGGTCCAGATGGACCCCCAGGGGTCCACGGGAGGCTTGCTAGGGGTCCACGTAGGCGTGAATAAAAAATGGGGGTCCATAAGATGTTAATGGGGTCCACGAAAATATGTCTGCATTTGGTACTAAAGAGCAAAAATTTAAGCAAAGTTATTTGACCGGGGTGAATCTGTGAACATTTCCCCCCCCCCCCCCCCCCGGCTGCTGTTGAAGAAATGTAGCAGCCGGGGGGGGGGGGGGGTTGGGGTCCACAGAATCCAGTAAAATTTTGAAAGTGGTCCACGAGAAAAACAAGTTTGGGAACCACTGCATTACTACACTTGTCCTGCCCCAAAAGCAATGTGGTGGAGAGGGGTCGAAGCTTACAGGACGAAAAGAGCAATTTGGCCAATACAGAAAATGCAAAATTTTTAGGCATTAATTTGGACTTTTTAATATCTGATATTGATTACATTGCCACTAAAGAATTCACCCTTAAAATATTTGCAGTATATTTTGTAACACCCTATAGAGGAATTAAACGGGGCATGAAAGTTTGTATGAAACCCAAATAAACGCGGACGAAAATAATATTAAATTATTGTTAAAAACCTTTTTGTAACAACTATTTGTTACAATAAGATTATTATAGAGATTTTTCTACAAAAAAATATAGACCAAACTTAATTTTTTATATCCATATCGTTGATATTGTTTAAACAATATAAATAGTTCCGTCCCCGCTCTAAGAGGTTTCTGATTTTGAATAGTATAAAAAAAACAATTTAACAAAAAAAAATCATCGAAATCGGAGCTGTTCTTGAGGACTTTCGAATATTGCCTGTTTTATGTATTCATTGACTCCACTAGTCTGAATAAGTTTCGATTTGAAAGCATTTTCTTCATTCGCTGACTCGCTGGGTGAAAGAATAAATTGTTACAAGTTTCAGCAGGCGCTTTAGGCGGATTAAAAAAGAAAATTTTACAAACCAATCGTTGGTGATTGTAGATTTGTTAATGACTAATCTGAATAGTTAATTTTGTTTTATTTTACCCTCAATAACATTTTGAATTGTCCCTACATTAATGCCTACCTACTTTTACCTATCCTATTAATTAACACAATATGTGAATTTATGTGTAATTAAGATGAGTTTTCTGGTTCATTTGAGCCATAAATTTAACAACATCAGCCGAAATTCTTCGAGATAAACGCTCATAAAAACAGAGATGAATTTTTTACCCCTCCTAATTATTTACACTTAGCCACAACAAGAGATTAGGGTGAAATCATCTCATGGTATAACTAACTATAAGACGACCCGCTTGGTGTTATGGTCAAGATGTTGCCTATTACGCAAGAGGTCGTGGGTTCGATTCCCGCACAGGACAAACATTTGTGTGCATGAACATGTCTGTTTGTCCTTGTGTTTTGTCAATAAATGTATTTTCTTTCTTTCTTTCTTTCTTTCTTGTCTGGGTGTTATACACATTTATATATATCTATTTAAGTATATTTGTAATACCACTGTTGATTCTGATGTCTGTAACACGAGGTCAGATCAATGTATGTGATGTTGTGAAATATTTATTTATTTATTATTTATTTATAAGTAGGCTGGCGCCTATACTCATAATCCATGACGGGAAAAGGTTCAAGCTTACTCGATAACCTTTGAAACCTTTGATGTATTCACGAGAAGCAAATAAATGTAATTTTGAACAAGCCCACGCTAAAGCAATTTGTTAAACATATGTCTACAGACGAAAAAACAACGAAAGGTTTTTTCGAGAAAATCAACAAACACAAACGAATGTTTTCAGTAATAAATATCATTTATTTAAGCGCGAGTATTTTTCATAGAAAGTACCGTTAGTAACATAACTTGTTTGTTTTAATTTTAATTGTTTTTGTTTGATGAAAGGTTGGTGGAGCAAGTCCATATTTTTGAAAAGCTCCGTTTAAACAATAATATAATTTGCATGAATAATCAGCAGTTAAAAGCACAATAACCATGACGTTCCATTATGCAAACTACTAACGCATGTATATACATAATTATGTATGTACGTACATAGTTAGGTCACATTTTATTCATTAACTGGGTCTTCCCTATGGAGATCAGGCCTTTTGTAGTGTGTCTATGCGTTTCACCTCACCCTTATATTATACTTTAACCAACACCCAGAGTGGGATGGTAGTAAGTATTAATGACTGCTGCAGCTTATCACACGCGTTGTCATATGACACTTATCAGTTTCAGTTTTACGAGTAATACATTGAGGTATTACTACTACGTATACAGTAGACATCTCGAATGAATATTTTCTTATACGCATTGTTGTCCATGGACAACAGCGGCCGCCAATTTGTGCTATGTTTATAAAAGAAAAAATGGTGGCGTGTCATTCAATGGTTAAAAGAAAAGAAAAAAGAAACTAAATTATCCGCCTCCTTCCCTCCAAGTTGAGACAAAGAATTTGTTCTCAATGTACACTCTATACTTGTAGTAGTATAGTAATACCTCAATGTTTGTATGTAATAAAGGTAAAGTAGTAAGCATCGTCGATGTACAATTAACGAACAACATTCCGTCTGAGCGGCTGCCGGCAAAGCCACATCAGCGTTCCGTGCACCGTTCACTGGTCAAAATACAAGCGAATTAACTTCATCATGCCGAATGTCACAACGCTCGTGATGTGCCCGATAGCGATAAATTTACAACACGCCAAATAAATTTGCCCCAGCATATCGAGGTTTGTCGATATCGTATGTTGGCGAGGTCAATGGCGACGCGAATGTCGGCCGTTATTTCAGTTTGAAGAAATAAACGTGTAGGTAAGTTTTATTGAGTTGTAACATTCTGGTCAATCGCGGGAAAAGAATGTCCGTGTTTTGTGATAGGAAGTTACACTTAACGCCATATGCCATAATATGTAGTTTAATTTCCTATTAATTATGAGCAGCTAGGTAGGTTAGGTTAGGTGTAAAATTACCAAAACATGAAAGGTTCAAAAACTGTTTAACTTTGAAAAGGTCCACTCTTAGGATAGGAACACACTAGGCTGAAATAACGCGACCGTTCGGCAGCAATGCCGATAGTATTTTGGTGGTTGGTATTAATGACTGCTGTAGCTAATCACATGCGTCCATATGCAATTTTTCAGATTCAGTTTTAATAAAGGTAATAGTAGTTAACATCATCGATGTACAATTAACGCACAACATTCCGTCTGAGCGGCTGCCGGCAAAGCCACATCAACGTTCCGCGCACCGTTCACTGGTCAAAATACAAGCGAATTAACTTCATCATGCCGAATGTCACAGCGCTCGTGATGTGCCCGATAGCGATAAATTTACAACACGCCAAATAAATTTGCCCCAGCATATCGAGTTGTGTCGATATCGTATGTTTGCGAGGTCAATGGCGACGCCAATGTCACCCGTTATTTTAGTTTGAAGAAATAAACGTGTAAGTTTTATTGAGTTGTAACATTCTGGTTAATCGCGCGAAAAAAGAGTATACGTGTTTTGTGATAGGAAGATACACTTAACGCCGTATGCCATATAGTGTAATCCCAACTATATATAATAATATTATAAATGCGAAAATAACTCTGTCTGTCTGTCTGTCTGTCTGTCTGTCTGTCTGTTACGCTTTCCCGCTTAAACCTCGCAACCGATTTTGATGAAATTTGGTACAGACAATCTTTAGACCCTGAGACAGAACATAGGCTACTTTTTGACCCATTCCAACCCCCCACTTCCCCGAAATGAGGGGGTGGAAGTTTGTATGGAAAATCTAAACTACTTCAGTTAGACGCTTGAAATTTGGCATGCAGGTCCCTTAGTAAACTTGATGCTTATTTGCAAAAGGATATTGCAAAATTCCCACGGGAACGGGAGTTAGCGGGAAAAAACATTCGTATAATGAAAACCGACATCCACGCGGACGAAGTCGCGGGCGGCCGCTAGTTTCCTATATATGAGCAGCTGGGTAGGTAGGTACACTGCAAATTGACCAAAACACAGAAGGCATTTACATATTTTTGGTTCATAAACTGTTTACCTTTGAAAATGTTCACTGTAAGTGTAGGAACACACTAGGCTGAAATAACGCGACCGAAATTCATCGGCAAAGCATTTTTATACAAAATACGCTTTATTTCGATATAGTATATCAACTCCCATTTAAAAGTGTGAGAACGTACATTCAGCAGAAATTAACGAATACCTAAGTTTACAAAACGAGTTGAATTATGTTCGTTAAAAAAATAACTGTGCCATTTAGCCTCCAAATGTCGTAGGATAGGCGCAATTGAGACCAACTAGGTAGGTTCGTGGAATGAACCGAAATGACGAACACACGACAGCAAGCACTCTCAATTTGTTGCCACACAGTCGGCTCCTTTGTACTGCGAGCTTCAGGCAAGCGGAAAAGCCGAACAGGTGAAAAATTCGCTTACCAACTGAGGCGAGAGAGGCTTAAAACATCCGGATTGTGGAAAACAATAAATGGTATATACCACAGTCTTTATCTACCTACAATGCATTTCGGTCGAAAATTAAATAAACGGTAAAAAATATTTGAGAGGGCCATGACAAACGATCCATTATAATTGTCAAGAGAGTCATTGTGTGTTTCATTTCAAACAATGATCACGACCCTCTGTAATGAGGAATACCTACAACTCAAGGAGGATAAAAATATACATACAATGAAAATAAAACCGTCGATTTTAGGAATATAAGGTTTTTGAATATTGAGAAATCAAAATTTTCGTAAAACTCACTTCACTCACACTTCTGAACAATTGCTATAAAAAAGTAAAGTTGTAGTTTATTACGAAAGTAAACAAATGTCGAAACTCCTAGTATAAATTTTAAGGCAAATTCACAGAACTGAGCATTTTAAATAATGTTTCTTTTAAAATATTAACAGTGAATAATTCTCGCGTTTTACATTTACACCGAGCCCGAAAAATTCCCTAACAATGACACATTAATATAAATAGGTGGGCATGTACGACTTATAAATAATAAATAAATTTAAGAAATCATTTAAACTCTAAAATTGCAATGTTACTTGTTCGTAGTTAGATACCTTATTTACTGATAATGTTAACCTGCTAATAATATTATGTAACTAACAAAAACAATTATAATAGTTAAATATAGTACATACAAAGGACTGTAAGCCAAAATATTATTTCAATAAAAATTTGCATGGCTAATTATTTTTCAGCCTATTTTGAAATACGAATATTAACAAACGAACGGTTGTTTATTCGTGTGGATCAATAATTATCAGTGTTCAGTATGAAACACATCTATAATTAGACTTCGTTAGGGAAAACTGGGTACACTTGATCCCAGTTTCATTTATATTTCATAATTAAACTTCATTATTTTAGTAATAATTTTATATTCTACTTATTTTTTTCTGATATTTCGTTTCTAATGCTGATTATTCGCTTATATGTACGAGTATTGGTCAGGGGAATTATTTTCTCTGAAGAGTAAATGTCTCAGTCTTGTAGTAATCCCTTTAAATCAACACAAATTTTGTAACTACTGGGTTTATTCAAGTCACGAAGTTAATTTTGAGACTGAAGATAAAAAATACGAATATATTGTGTTTAAAAACATTGACTTGCTCCCGCAAAGTCAAAAACGATACTTTCAAGTAAAATTTAGACAGACATACTTGTAGTTTAGCTATGTGGATGATGAGACCATAGTTTTTTAATTTGATACAATCAGATTAAAATAATATGTGTTTTTTTTATTCCTAGAATAGCAAAACGTTATTTGTGGAAGTCTTAATGGTTGAACGCCTTGAGTGTACCTTTACTTAGTTAATTGATCCTATTAATTCAAACTTAAGCGTTTAATAATATTGATAATATCCTTTTTGGGAGATCTTCTTATGAATAATGTCCAGAGATATTTATTTATTTATTTATTTATTTATCGTATAAATATGAAAGGTAAAGACTGACCTTGATCTGGATCGCCGCCGAAGAACGCAATGTAACTGTCGCACCAACACACATTTCTGCACAAACACACACTGACACTGCACTGATCATCTCTGCACTTCACTAAACTAGCTGTCAAACACACTGGACTAACCATTCGGGCGAAATTTTCACTTATATAGCTTATTGTAACATACCGGCTTTTATCACCAAGCTATTGATGGCACCAATATTCCTTAACGCAAGAATGTTCCTGATCTCTCATCATCTTAGATTTAATCCCTCATCTATACTAATAAAATAAAACTGAAGAGTTTGAATTTTGATTGCTTGAACGCGATAATCTCATAAACTACAGGTTCGAATTGAAAAAAATGATTTTGTTTTGGATAGTCTTTTTGTCAAGAAACGCTTTAAGCAGGTAGTTCAACTATGTGTGCGGAAACCGAAATCCACGCGAACGGAGTCGCATGGGGCCGCTAGTCTATAATAAAAACTAACAGATGTGTTAAGTTGCACTGTCTTGAAAGTTCTGAAGTATAGAAAATAATGACTTCTTAGATTAACTTGCACTGTCTTGAAAGTTCTGAAGTATTGAAAATAATGTTTTTTTTTAGATAACGCTACCGCCTTAGTGGTTTTAATTAGCAAGCATTGCAAAATTTGATCTTTCGTGCGACGTATAATAACTTCCACGTGTAATATTGTCATTTGTATTCATATCTGTAAAGTGACTGAACTCTGGACTCAGCAACCGACTGTCACGGCCGACCAGCTAAACGACTATTTAACTAGTACAAACAAGTTTGAATATTGTCAGAGAAAATACGAGTTTTATCAGAACAAACTAAATATTAACTTAGCAATTATGAAATCTCATAGGACAGATCGAAATATTGCTTGTCGTATAATCTAATGTTACCTTTATTCTATACTGTTATATGTGCGTAAATCCTTTAGCAAAAATCATAAGGTACCAATTTCGAAAACAAATATGGCTACACCTTTATTTGAAAACCTTTGTATTCAGTATCTAACGGTTTTCAAAGCCGTATTGGAGTCTTTCAGGCGTGTAGCCTTTTGTATCCGTTTGTTTTTTAAATAATTTCATTGTTATTGTTATTGTCTATTGCATTATCCCCTCACAAGATGGAAAAATCCAAGCAATCCCTTTATCCGAATCGAGTGTCTATTGTGAGAGTTTCGGCTGACACTTATTAAAGTCCTCGCGAAAGCTAGACTTTTTTCGTTCTAGAATATTGTATTCCGAATGCGTCTCCAGCAATAATTCCTGCGACCGCCCGATACGCGGTCGCTCCTCAATGGAATTTAGAGTTCGCTGGATTTGAAATTGCTTTCTGCTACTCCATATAAAGGCAAGCAAATCATACGTTACGACAAATCCTTTAAATGACAGGTCAAGGCCTTGCTTTCAATTTGCGCTATAGACAAATAAGTGTTAAATTCTAGGCAATAAACTTTTATATTGACTAGGCCACTATTTTGATAAATCAAACGAATACTTTGAAAAGAAAAATTGCTGTGAGTAAAGTCGTAACAAAACGCAATAAATGTCGCAAGCACATATAAAAGCCAGCTGCAGCTAGAAGCTGGTACATTTTGAGAAGGACATTCTGCAGAACATATCTTTTAGAGAATTGGCAACAATGTCTTAATACTTTTAACAATTTATCACTTTTTCAATAACCAATGATAATAAACTAGCACAATAACGATACAAGTGAGAATTAACAGTATAAAACTTAAGTTATTAACTAGTCACACTATGTTGTCCTTAAAAATATTAGCCAAAGTATATTGTTTTAGCCCAGCTTCCCCCCAGGCAGAAATGAGAAGGTCTAAATACAAATTTCTGATAAAATATAGGGTGTAACTTTTTCAATTTTCAATTATGTCTTATCTCCGGTCTGTAAGTAATAGATTATCATTAACAGGTAGGTAATCAGCAGTTAAATAAAATAAATTACTTTTTTAAACATAAAAAGATTACATAGAAATGAAAAGAAAACAACAACTTAAAATACTTTTTAAAATAGAAGTCCCGAGGTGAAAGGATACGCTTTTAAGTTGAATCTTGACTACCCTCAACACAAGTGAACCAGACGCGGTAACGACACAATTTTTAGAAATGTACCCTGCAGTCTTGTGTAAGTAAATGATGTGAGACCAACTAAAATTCTATTTCAAAGTTTACAATTATTATTAATATGGCAAAGTAACTATAAAACACACGTACTAGGAATATTGGTAACCTATAACGCAGTTGACCACCACAAGTCAGATATTTTAAATTGAACACACTGAATATTTAACGATCACTTCGCCCGTATCACTTCAAACAACTATTTACTTCCAATCCACATATTCCAATATGCAAGTGGAGGTCAATTGAGCATTAAAGGCGAATCTTGTCCTTGTTTCAATAGAGTTCAAAATTGTTAAAATAGTGGACACGATAACCCAACACAAAATAGATAAGCCGGGAGGCGAGTAATTATAACAGGCGGGGAACCAAACAAACACAAACAGTATCGAGTTAGCCGGCGCAAGCGCCGGTCGCATTCAAGATGGCGGCTTTGAGGTTATTTTCGGTTTTGTTGTTGGTGTCCCTGGCGACTGCTCAGGCATCGAACCCGGTGGTGAGAGTGGCCCAAGGTCTGCTCCAAGGAACATGGAAAGTGTCGACTAATGGAAGAACTTATGCTAGCTTTGAAGGGGTCCCGTACGCGAGGCCGCCGGTTGGAAAGTATAGATTCCGGGTGAGTTTGACGACACAAAATTTAATAATTCATAACCAAATAGAAATGTTGCACCGAATGAACCTTTACATTATGATTTCCTGTCATAACGATTTTTAGATCAATTATTTGATGCGTTAAGGGCAACTCATAACCTCAAATTACAACACAGCCGAGGCCCCTTGTGATAGATTGTGATAGAAAATGCATGAAAAATAAACAATATACGATGTTTTAAAAATGTAATATTATTATTGACTTGTAATTTTCATAGTTTGAAAGGCCGGCTCCTACTACCGGTAGTTCGACTTGTTTCTCATGGAAGGTTCATCGTATTTGGCCGTGACCTCGGGATTCTGAGTTAATTCCAGTCCCCCGAAAATATTTTTTTAGAATTTTGCCATAGCAACATCCGTTGAGTTCGACAACATTAACCTGCCTCATCAAAACTTGGTACTCGAGGATTTAAGATTCCTCTATTGCTAGGTAGGATAGAATCATTTCCTGTAATTGACTGACTCCTACTGATGATATCAATGGTCAAGCTATTGCTTAATAGGACCATACTTGACGTTAGTTAAATGAATTGAACCAGGTAAGGCATAATAATTTACAATATTAGTGCTCTGACAATCGAATTTACCTGCTTTATAGATAAGTATACTTAACTACATATATGTTCCCAAATGTTGCAGTCTAGTGTACCGTAAATTAACAACGCTCCATCATTGTACTTTGAACACATGTTGAAACAAACGCCTCGGAGCTGCTAATTAAATTCCTGAATAATTAGTAAAACGCTGACGGCGAAGAGCTTACATGACTAATTATTATATCAAGGGAAGCTGTTTGGAATAGGAGAGAAGTTTAAGAACGTCTCACTAGATATATAACTTTCCGGCTTTCCACACAAGCAGCCCATAGTTCACGAAAAATATTTACCTAAGTTCTGGTTCTAAAGTAATTCAAATAATTTTTCACTATCTAGTCTTACCTATTAGGATCGTGAATATTTAGGGTAATTTCGTTGTTTTAACAGGTCCTCAATTTCTTATAGAAAAATGAAAATATCATCTTTCCCTCCTCCTTGGTCCTTGTTTGAGTCACCCCTTAATGGACGCCTGTATTATAAAGGGAACAATTCAAATTTCAGTAATTGCCTTTAACAGTCGCGATGCGACCTTCGTGTCAATCAGGGTGTATTTTAAGCGGAGAAGAAAAGTGTAATTACAGGCTATTGTTAGAAAAGCTTTCTTTAAAGGGACGGACTACCAAAAAACGGTGTTTGTAGTAGCATGTTTTCATTTATGTTCCTTGAATTCAATCTAAGATAATAAAGGATAAATGAACACGTCATTGACCAGTTCACAAGTTGTAACAATGTCAACAAGTTCTCAACACCTAGCACCTAGCAAGAGCATATAAGATGGCTTCGTCTTGTGTGAACTAATTTTTTTCTGTTCATGTGACCAGTTGTCGTGAGAACGGTAAAATTGGCAAGAATTGTGCGGGTTTATGCTTGTATTAGATAGATATTTATAAACGAAATGTTACAAAAAGTCTTTCACACACCTCTAAAGTTCGAGTTTAATACAAACAGCCACTATTTATTAGGCCACAAACAATTAGAGATAGCTACGCTATCAAATCTTGGTTTAAATCCAAACATTCGGAATAGTTTTTCTTTTTTTCCTTTTCATGTTCTATCAGAATTCTGGCAAATGGCAATGAATGTTTATACAAACACCCTCTCTAAAACACCCTATAGTTGTTGGCATCTGATCTCAGCCAGATTGATTTAGTTTTTAATTAAGCATATTCTATTTTATACATTGATTACAAAAGGACTTTGAAAATTTGATAAAACTCGTCAAATATCTGTGTTTCGAATACGTGAGTCTCATTTATCTTCCTAGCTTTGACTATCTAGCTCGGACCTTAATCTGACAAATCTATTCTTATGTAGCCACCTTGCTACAAGAGCGTGCTCGTGTGTTTTAGTTTCGGTTTCATTAGGTACAAATTGCAGCTCGTCTGTCGACAGTTGTGTCCCGATGGCTCTCACTAATTGGCATTTAGTAATCGTCGCTATTGTCGGCAATTACCAGTGTGACCGCAGCTATCGTTACAAGTGTTGCCATGTCTCGAAAATGTTGAAGAAACTCCCTGCACTTATCAAAATTGTTAGGATATGACCACGATACTATAATTTCAATCGAATTATACACTTTATGTTCTGACTGAATAGTAATTTACTCACTTCTACTCCTTGTAATGTAGTCAGTTATTTGATAGTTAATTGCATGAAATTAAATTTAGACGTTTAAAGAAGCGTTCTGATGCGTGTAATAAGTAAGCACCATACATGCATTTAGCACCCATATATACAATCAGAAGCACAAAATGACCTCCTATTATTTTAATCCCCTAAATTTAGGAAAAAATCACTCGTACTTGGTAACCCTGTGATTATTTTACTACGAGTAATTGTAGTTCTTGGAAAACGTTAGTTACATTCAGCAAAGCCAATATTTTGTTGTAATTTCGATAGCCTCTGTCGCCAAGCGCAATTTTGTGTGAAATATTTCCAATGTTCGTTCGCAAAATAGCGAGTTCGAATTTAATTGAGGCGAACTACGCTGTCGCAAACTTTATTACTAACCCATAATGTTATTAAACTAGTTTTATGATAGCAATGGGACGCTATTGATAATAAATCAATTTAGGTACTTACTTTTATTATACATGGGGAAGGTCCCTAAATTATAAGATAGCGAAGGTAAAATGAGGTCTCGAAAACTTATCTAGTTAATTTATCGAGTTAGGTTAATAATAATCAAATTAATTAATATATTATCCAAATGTGTACATTTTTTTTTCAGCTCATGCCCACATTTAATTCCTTGTTTATGTTCCCCTTTCCTTCCATCCTATTGATCAAGATGTTAAAAGCACTATTTCAATATATCTTATGTTTCCGATCATTATCTATCAAAGCCTTTATCAGCCCGACAGCATGCTTAATGATCCTTTTAACTATCCGTTGGTTGATATCTCGCTCTAATTATTGAGTAAATTATTTGTTTCCATCTGATACAGATACAGATAATACAAACGAATAACGATTACCTCCTATGTACATATACATAAACCATACTAGCGGTCGCCCGCGACTCAGTCCGCGTGGCTTTCGGTTTCCGCACATATATAGGTACATACATACAATAGCCTAAAGCCTTCCTCGTCAAATGGACTATTTTCAAATCGGACCAGTAGTTCCCGAGATTAGAACGTTCAAACAAACAAACAAACTCTTCAGCTTAATTATATTAGTATATAATACCTATGTAGATTATAAATTTAAATGTGTGTTTATAAACATATTATATGTGTCTACTTCTGTTGTTGTAGGAACCGCAACAGATGAAGCCCTGGGCTGGAACCTGGGATGCTACTAAGCCTCTCACTGACTGCCTTCAGTTTGAACCTTTCTACGACAAGGTTATAGGTAAGAATTTTGGTAACCATTAAGTCTTAGAACCACTAGCATGGACTACCTGTGGGTATCCATACTTACATACTAACCCTTCTAATAGTTTAGATGTGAAAAAAAACTTTTTCTTTCTGTCTGTCGCTGTTACGCTTTCCTCCTTAAACCTCTCAACCGATTTTGACGAAATTTGGCATAGACAATCTTTAAACGCTGAGAAAGAAGGCTTCCTTTTATCGCGGAAAAAGGGACCTGCAATCCACGCCGACGAAGTTACGGGCGGCCGCTAGTATCGGAATAAAAGAAATTCTACACAAAGGGTCATTGCATTGTTGGGAAATTAAACAATTCTCGTCATGTCTACTAACACTGGTAAAAGATTTAATGTTATAACTTCTGAATTTTAATTGTGGAATACCTAAATGTTTGAAGTTATTAGGTACTTATACTTATCATTATTAGTACAAATCAATACCGCAAATCACATTATATCAATCCCATGCATTTAGGTATGTACATGTTTAATAAGTTTCAAAACTATATGTATATACATACATACAGTGGCGGCGTTAGGGTATGGCGAAGGTGGGCGACCGCCCAGGGGCGCCGGACGAAAAAGGGCGCCGCGGCCTGCAGCGGCACATACATTGCTTTTTTTTGTATGTAATTGAATTGCAGTAAGGGGGCGCCGAAGAAATCTCGCCCAAGGGCGCTAGTAGTGCTAAAACCGGCACTGCATACATACATATAAAAAAATTGGACATCACGATTTTATTGTTGATCAGGAGATAAGAAGTCACAAATCCAAATGAACTGATGAGATTAAATACATATTGCGCATTGAGGCCCATCATACGTATCACGGTATAAAGAAATATTAATTTCGAGTTCGATTGCCGGGTCGGGCATCATTGCGTCGGTTTTTCCGAATACAGCCCGGGTTGGTTTGTGATCAGATCTCTGATGAGATTAAATAAAAATTGCCCATTGAGCCCGCCATACGTATTACGGTAAAAATATATATATCAAACTTCGGGAAGGAACCCATATCCATGTTTCATTCATGTGATGGTTCTGGGAAATCGTAAATACGATGCAATCTCACGCGAGTGATTCGTTGGAAAATACATGTAAGAGTTTTCGAAAGCCTCTTTTACCGAGAATAGACGTCGTTCTTATTATCCCTGCTTTACCGAGGGATTACATTCACGAAACAACTTCTAAGTCGCTTTACACAAAATTAAATAAAATTTCATGGAATATGCGGGTCCGCCAACATTGTGCGATATACAAATAATAAGATTAAAATGAAGGATTTATTCGCTGATCAACTATTTCTCGGTTGATCGTATAAGCGAAAAGATTTTGGCATATTATTTATGTGGACGAACGATTGGCAAGCCGCAGAATAAAGATTTTATAGAGTTTTCCTAAGTTACCCATATTCACTAAGGAACATGCTTACCTACTATACAATAACATTTATATCTATATAAACTGTCAAGTTCTTTGCAAAACTTTTTCTCGAAGGGATGGTAAGACAAAAAAGCCTGACGTCGACTCTTTTGAAACTTGGTGCCGTACCTTACATTTTTGTTCATTAATAATGACGTCAAAAACAATGGCCAAGAAAATACAAAATTCTTAAGATTTTTACATTTTACTAAACTCAGATAATCTGACTCTTTGATGGACGATGGATGAAGACAAATCAGATAGATTCTAAAGAAGATGAAAAACTAAGTCATTAATTCGTTACTACTACTTAAAACGTGTTTGACTTGACTTTAGTCACGTTGGTCAGTATACAAACTACAATTCTAATTCAAAATTGTTTTTTTTAGCCATATCGTTCACAGTATCAACTCAGTTTCATTACATGGCAAACGATTATCTTGAAGTTTTGTCTACAAAATGTCTTCAATTCCTTAACCACTACTCCTTGACCTGTCCTTCTAAGCAAAAATAAATTTTTTTTTTTAAATAATAAACAAAGAATAATTCCTCCGACCTCATTTGGCTCAGGCGGGATACAAACCCAGCGCCTCTTGCAATCCGGACAAGCGCTCTGACCACTGAGCTTCCGGGATACTTAGTCGATCAGATGAATTTCTCCTTGTTATTTGCTTAACGCTTATTGCAGCGTTATCCCTTTCAATAGTGTAGCACCTACTACTCAGCATGTATAAAATGCTTAAAATAAATATACTTAAACATAAGTACTTAAAATCGAAGTACTTTGTTAGTAAATAAAACTAATTGTTTTGCAGGAAGCGAGAACTGCCTGTTCGCGAACATCCACACGCCAATCCTGAATGCCGGAGCGAACCTGCCCGTGGTCGTGTACATCCACGGCGGCGCCTTCATGTACGGCGCCGGCGGCCTCTACGGTGCCGAGAGCCTCATGGACCGTGATGTGGTCGTGGTCACCTTCAACTACAGGCTGGGGCCTTTAGGTAAGAACTTTTCTCGGCCACAATAGCTTGTTCGGAAACATCTACACGCCGGTGCTAAACATCGAAGTGAACCTGCCCGTGGTGGTGTACATCCACGGCGGCGCCTTCATGTGCGGCGCCGGCGGCCTCTACGGCGCCGAGAGCCTCATGGACCGTGACGTGGTCGTGGTCACCTTCAACTACAGGCTTGGACCTTTAGGTAAGAACTTCTCTCGACCACAATAGCTTGCTGCAAGCCGGAGGTAATCTGCTCGTGTTGTTCATCCAAACGGCGCCGAGAACCTCATGGACCGCGACGTGGTCGTGCTCACCTTCAACTACAGGCTGGGATCTTTAGGTAACCTCTTCTTTGGTGACTCGAGTATCAAACATGAGATATTACCATCATCATCATCATAATATCGCTAGTGCTAGACCGAGCCTTGGCGCATAGCAGGGAGAGTGAATTTTCACCGAGATAGATCGACAGTTTTCAAAAGCCGTACTTTTTACATTTTTTGTGTTAAATGCGTTCCTACAAACAAGTATGCAGAAGTTATTGTAGTGCGGTTTAAACAAATGAGGACTATCGGCTCTCGGGCAAAAAAGATACCTGATTTTAAGTAACTCTGATTGGAGACAATCTATGGCAATTCTGCGCCCATCCGACTCACACAATGCAAGGTGAATCGAGCGTTAACTATAATGTGGAAGATCTTCTTAAACAGAATTCGCTCCTGGACTTGAGTATATAACTAAAGTATTTTAATACATAGTCACGTTTATAAGTTGAATCGAATAATCTCGATTAAACGCTTCACTTGTTGCATCAGCATCACTACTTTATGTGTATGTGAACTATGTGTAGTTTAAAGGTATTCGTTCAACCCTTGGAAAATAATGAAAAACATCACAAAAAGCGTCTAATAACATCAGATCTTACAAAACTAGACTAGATTTATAGGAGCTGAATTCGGTTTCGTTCCTGAAATAAATATCAATTAGGATCACAAGAGATTGCTCACGCATTCCCTGACTATTAATAATGCCTATTAAGGAGATTTATTCTTCATTAGGGAACACAAATACATGGTGCCCTCAAATAGTCGTAAATCTTAATTTCCCTTGCCACTATTTGGGCACACGATATAGGACGAATTCCTACGTGTGCGGAAAAAGAAATAGGACGAAAAGATTCTTTATACGGAACAAAGTATCAGCGTGGATCCCCTTCTAGATGAATGATTCCACAATCAGAATGAAATTATCTTTTTAATGCTAGCAAGAATACTAGTTTTGTCATCACACTTGACCAAGGAGGGTGCAATAAATAAACCAAGATCATCCAAGGGCTTTTTATAATACTCAAATTATTATTATTCCCATTTTGCCCCTCGCTGGTTTGTAAATCCACCATTCCACAAATCTTAATGATCAGATAAAAGTTTTGATGAGTCAGTAGTCCTCGAGTTTATTGTATTGAGTCCCGCCTCAGAAGTTTAAAAGTATTACGGGCGAAGATTGTTATAGCACAAATTAAAACTCTTGAGACTTAACGGGATTAAAAATGTCCGCTTTGAAATTTTTCGAATAAATCTAGTTATGTATCACCGAAGAGTATAATGATCCCGCTCTTTATCAGTAGTTTGCCTTTTCTTTGCAGAAGCAGTTTTTCAAGCTATCAAGGAATATGGTTCATTTCACTTGTCTTGTCTATCCCATGTCAGGCTTTCCAGGCAAAGCGTCGACGACGACCTCTTTCTTGCTCGTGTTACATATATGTTACTATAGGCACCGAGCGTAGCGATGACTCTGCCATCTCGTGACTCATATTCAAAACTTTTACTCTCAATGTTGGTAATTCTACTGTCAAACCACGAAAAAACACGGTGTCTTATTCTGCCATCTAGTGTGTCATATTCTTAATTTTTACCCTCAATGTCAAATTCTACCGTCAAACCACAGAAAAAAATCGGGATTATAACGCCCTCTATAGTTTCTGCACGGTGCCTATAACCATGAAGATATGGTGAAAAATCCTACAACTTGTCTTCCTCTCGACAGGTTTCCTCAGCACCGGTGATGAGCAGGCTCCAGGCAACGCAGGGTTGAAGGACCAGTCGTTCCTGCTGCGCTGGGTGCAGCAGAACATCATGATGTTCGGCGGGAACCCCGACAGCGTGACTTTGACTGGGTGCTCCGCTGGCGGCGCTAGTGTGCATTATCATTACCTGTCGCCTTTGTCTAAGGGTAAGTCTTGTTTGATTTTAGAATGAGAACATAGTAGGTAGTCATATTTTATGGTAAAGGAGAAATAAATTTTTATCTCTAACTGTAATGAAATCTGTAACTCTTATCGCATTAGTGTTGCTCCAGCCAATATGGCCATCAGGCAAAGAAACCTTCAAGGAATAACCATTAACCCAGGTAGGCAATTTATTTTGCCAATCGATCCTTCTGCATATGTGGATTTTTAGACCATTTAATGTTTGAGTATCAGAAAGGCTAGAAATCGCAAAACAACCTCTCTTATAATTTGTTCTGGAAATCGTTGGATTCTATTTCTGACATTTCAGTACTCAAAACAATAAGTAAGGTTTGAGTACTAAACTGATTTTAATAACCCACCCCGTATATGATTTTTAAAGGTAAGCAAATACATATACAACCATACAAATCTTTCCACGAATTAAAAACCGTTTCCTGTTGTGAAGTGTTGATACGAGTACCTATCCACCCTACTTACGTAAGGCAAATTATTTGTATTTGTATAAGAATGTGTCAACTGAAGAGATATATATCCCGAGATTGAATTACTACCCTTAATCGTATGTTTACTCAGTTTATGTGCACAACCAAAATAACTTTGTAGGTCCGTCGATTAAATGTAGGATGATTCTCTGAGCGGAATAAGACTTCAAACATTTAAAAGCAACTTTGGCTTTTTCCTGTGGTTCTGTGGCTAGTAGTTAAAACTTTAAAGCGATAGCCATGCAAAAGTTCGAATCCAAGAACGGACCGAAAATTTTGTTTAATTTTTTTTATTGGGATAACTCAGTTGCAGTCAGTAGCTTTGTTTTTAGCAGGGTTTAAATTACTTTCCCTTGCCTCGATTACATCCCCATGAATCGATAAATCACAAGGAGCGTTGGTCCTGCGGCTGATCTCTCTTAGGTCGAGTCAGATTGTTGTCTGAATAAACTATGAGTGTGAGGGAATAGGGGGTGCGCCCATGCTTGCGCACCAACTTGCCCACGAAAGCCGTAATGGCTATAAGGAAGATTTCATTACGTCATAATTGCAACATGTTCTATTCAGACAAAACAAAATGAACCTGTCTGTAAATCTTATTAAGTAAATGTACGATGTTTTCCGTCCACGTACACTCGTAATTCTGTCATGGCACGGTATATTGCGGGAATTTCATCCAATATCGTGAGTGATTCATAAATAGCGCTAAAATGAGAAGCATATAAATGTTAACGTAGTATATGGATCTATGTATTGTCTCTAATGTGTGCTAATGTAACTAAATATGAATACGAAAGCAATCAGATTATCTAAAAAGGGATCGTGTACCTGTCTTCAATGCTGGACCATCCAGAACACAATACCTACACAAAATAACGCTAACTTCCATGCGATTGATTGAACTGCACAACATGTTTTTCTCTGTTTCCCTTTAAGCAATCTATACAATATTGTTAGGGGTGATATTTTTCTGTTAGTTTGACTTTAACAATATGATATTCCCGCGGGGGAAATCGTGTAGCCCATATAAGTTTGGACCTCAAGCAAAATTGGTTTTTGTAACAAAATATCTGGTAGCTAGTAAAAAAAAATCGGGCATTTAATGATTTATTAACAATATAATGTGGTTTTGATTGTTCCTATGTTCTTTAATTCGATTTGTTTTTTATAATGCCAGCAACAAAGGGTATAATTATTCAACAAATTTAAGTTTAAAAAAAACTACTTTAGTTGAAGTAGCAGGAAAAACATTAAATTATTTGTCGTTACTATTATCTCTTGCTCTATCAACATACTCGTAGCATTTTAGAGTGCTGTTGTAAAATATTTTTGAGCACACTGTCTAACAATCTGATTACAAAATAATTTTATGAAATACAAAGATCATAACTACCTACGATTCTTTTTTCCCTTAAGAATATCCAGTCCAATGCAGAGCAGTTAATGAAGTATTTTTAGTTAAGGGCGTGCAGACAGCACACTAGCCAATCGTTTTTATTTAATTGTAATGAATTTAAGATATTAAGATTAAATAACTCTCTGTAGTGCTCTAAAAAATAACACGTATTATTTCAAAAAAGTGAGTTTTATTTCATTGTTTTTCATTAATTTGTCATATGTAGTACACTACAGAGAGTTATTTAATCTTAAATTCATTAAAATTAATGAAAAACAATTGGCGGTGCTAGTTAGCGGTCTGCGCGCCCTTAATACACAGAAATGATTAATTAAACCCATTGTATTTTATACTGACTAAAGCTTTTACGATACTAATAACTTTTAATAAAGGAACCTTTGACGTGAAATTTGTTCGTTCAGCTATAATTGAAGAAAGACAATCCATAAATTCTCTCAAGGATTTTCCTTGACAACAGACAGGGCTACATTATTACATCTCAAAGGGATTACCTACCTATAGCCGGTATTCACCAATAACAGTATGGAATATTTTTAGACGACCGACGCCTATACATGACGCCAATACGTGGGACAATTTCAAATCGTGCGGAAAAATGTTATGTCATGACCGTGGCTGGCCCTTAATTTATTTTCTTCTTAATTTATGATATGTCGTTTTCTTCATTTATTACTAGTAGGTAAGTACTAGTGAACTACCCCAGATTTGATTGAAAACGATCAGTGTTCCTGAACCTTTCCAAAACCTCAGACTCAGACTGTTTTCAAAACATAATGTAGATAATTATGTTTTTCACAAACTCGTACAATACCTACCTACTAAGAACGAAATTCAATACATTCAATTTCAATATCAAAACAGTTTCACAACATATGTACATATTACAATAGACTATACATATAAACAGAGACATACTACTATCTACAATACAAAGAAACATTTAATAAACATTTCTTTAATATTACTGCAGAAACCTTCGTCAAATGACGTGAAACAAAGGTTTGAATGCTTGATTAAAACCCTTTGTTCTGGCCCTACGAATACACGAGAAAAGGTGAATAAAATCTAGACGTCAAATAATTACTTTACCCCTTGACGTTGGGTTAAACATTCATAATCCCAGCGACAAACATTGGTCCTCCTCATAAATCTGTTTACTTGTGAGTTAATGAACTTACCATGCGTAAGCTAACATTCTTATCAATGAGACCAGAGACTTCATGTTTGAAAAGCTGAATAAAATTTCGTAATATTTACCACAGTTTAATTCGCTTATTTTATTTGAATTGAGTGCCCTTTTTTTCTACCTTTGAAGTTGCCTGACGATCGTGGCTTCTGATAGGCAGCGAGTTATGTAACTAATACTTCCCAAGGAAACATTCCTCAGTACGATTTGCCCTAAAAGTTCCTGTTTCTAGGATTTTTTTGGCAGTTTCTTCTCACATGCAAAGGCTATAGCTCAATAAGCGCCTTTAACACAACGTTGCAATTATGTCGTGTACACCAATGTACAGGCATGAGCACAATCATGTATACAAACCCATTAAAATATGAACTTTACTGCTTTGATATAACAGTCTATGTGTACGAAATGTGTATACATGTTGGTGCTCATGACCGTACAGAAAACAGCGCTGCATCAATAAAAACGGAGGACTTTGTACCTTCTGGTAGAGGTATAAGCGCTACTATTCAAGGAGGTACCTTGACGTGAAACTTCTTCTAATTTCCACAGGTCTGTTCGCCCGAGGGATAGCGTTCAGTGGTTCTGCCTTCGCGTCGTGGACGCACGCCGTGAAGCCAGCGCAGAAGGCTCGCACCCTGGCCTCCATAGTGGGCTGCCCGGTCACAACCACACGGGAGATGGTGGACTGCCTCAAGTACCGCCCGGCTGAAGTACTGGTCAATGCGCAGACTGAGATGTTTGTAAGTATAGTATAGAGTAATATATGCCGGTGGTAGGTTCAGTGCCATCGAATCGGCGCAGATAGCTTGCATCCTGGCCTCTATCGTGATGAGACAGACTGAGATGTTTGTAAGTATAGCATAGTGGTGTTATATACCGGTGGCAGGTGCCACGCTGTCGAGCCGGCACAGAAGGCTCGCACCCTCGCCTCCATCGTGGACTGCCCAGTCACAACCACACGGGAGATGGTGGACTGCCTCAAGTACCGCCCGGCTGAAGTACTAGTCAACGCGCAGACTGAGATGTTTGTAAGTATAGCACAGTGGTGTTATTTACCAATGGTAGGATCCATGGCGTCGAGTCGGGTCACATTCACACTGGAGATGGTGGACTGTCTCAAGTACCGCCCGGCTGAAGTACTAGTCAACGCGCAGACTGAGATGTTTGTAAGTATAGCACAGTGGTGTTATTTACCAGTGGTAGGATCCATGGCGTCGAGTCGGGTCACATTCACACTGGAGATGGTGGACTGCCTCAAGTACCGCCCGGCTGAAGTACTGGTCAACGCACAGACTGAGATGTTTGTAAGTATAGCATGGGGGTGTTATATACCGGAGGTTGGTGCTACGCAGTCAAGTCAACACAGAAGTCTCGCACCCTGGCCTCCATCGTGGGCTGCCCGGTCACAACCACGCGGGAGATGGTGGACTGTCTCAAGTACCGCCCGGCTGAAGTACTAGTCAACGCGCAGACTGAGATGTTTGTAAGTATAGCACAGTGGTGTTATTTACCAGTGGTAGGATCCATAGCGTCGAGTCGGGTCACAATCACGCGGGAGATGGTGGACTGTTGTATGATGTTTGTAAGTATAGCATAGAGTAGTTAAATATCGGTGGTAGGTGCCATGCCGGCACAGAAGGCTCGGGCCCTGTACTCCATGGTGGGCCGCCCAGTCACCACCACGCGCGAAATGGTGACTGCCTCAAGTACCGCCCGGCTGAAGTACTAGTCAATGCGCAGACTTAGATGTTTGTAAGTATAAAGTATCAACCCATTAATGCCCCACTGCAGAAGAAAGACCTCCATCATTTTGTAAAGTGTTATTGTCATAAAGAAGGGTTTTGGCTTTATCACCACACTCGCCAAATGCGGGTTGGCGATCACAAACTCGGGCTTATACGGAAAAACCGACAGAAATTTGGGCCAGCCGAGAATCGAACCTAGGACCTCGAGACCACAGCCCTGTACTTTAACAACTAGACCATCAAGGCGTCGTTGTAAGTATAGCTTAGTAGGATTACTACCCATTTGTTAGGTTCCGGTACTGAGCACTAGTGTTAGATTCATTTCCAATCATCATTGATATTTCGTACAGTGGTACAGTACCTACTATTACGGTAATTATTTAATATTACCGTGGTATTATCCCCAAATTGTGTAGGGCCGTCGTGTCGTGGCATAATATTGCATGATGACAATTTTTTTCTGCTTTTCGGAAGGTTACGTAACTATAGTAAGGTAAACGATAAATTATAGGTTAAAAGAACGAAAAATAAACATTTCAACTTGCAATTATAGATGCAGTTAGAAAAAAAAGTTTCAGCCTATTAATATCCCACTGCGCAGCTAAGGCCTCCATCATTTAAAATCATATTTTCGTTACAAAGATTGGTTTTAGCATAAAAATGTGGGTTGGCGATCACAAACCCGGGCTGTGTGTAGAAAAATCAACACACACCGCCCACGACGCAGAAAATGAACCCAGGACCTCGAGACCTCGGCCCCGTACTTAAACCACTAGACCATCGAGGCGCAAAAGGAGCATGAACTTCTTATAGCTACAGTATTATAACATTACCGTGGCTTTAGTATCTACTCATAGATAGTCATCTTAATCTACTCCTTCGTTTTATTGAGCTATCGATGCCTTTCAAAGAAGTCATCTTTTCCATGTTTGCCGCGGGCAGACTAAAACGGATGTCATTATAAAAGTAAGTGTCTATTCTTCCATACAATGCATCTTTGCTCGACCGTCTCTCGTTTTAATAAGGTTTGCCATTCGATCAGAGCGGAGATCTGCTGATTATAAAGATAACCATAACACGAATTGGATTGCTCGCAAGGAAATGAAAAGTCTTTAACAAAATCCCGGTGGTTAAGTATATATTTGAAAGTAAGATAGTTGTAATTCTTTAAGGATTGAAGTCTCCTTATTTGTTCTCACTTTTTGAACCACAATTGATCAACGAAAATAAAAGTCAAAAACATTCAATGCTAAATAACGTTATAACATTAGATAAGTAAACCTAAGAGAGATTCAAATCCTCGTCCAAAAAATAAATTATTCCAAATTCCTTCACACAAGAGTTGTTTTTCTAGGATAGACTAAAATAGGTCTAAGTGGGTTATAATATCTATTTTATTATCTTACCTTATCTTACTAAGGTTGAGAGCCTTCACACTGTCACAATGCACTTCAACCTTATATAATAGTAGCATTGGTACCTACACTTAATTTATCGAGACCTACTAAACACACGAAAAATTATATCTTAGAGTCTATGAACTAAAACAATAAGAGCCCGAGTGTATCTATCTATTCACGTGAGTGAGCTCAGTTGGGGAGGGTATGGAGTTTTTAAAGGAAGGCAACGCATCTGCGACCCTTGTACGCTTGTTGATGTCCATTGGCAGCGGTGATCACTAACCATCAGTTGACACGCTTGTTCGTTTGCCTTCCACATAAAAAAACGTGAGTGTCGTAAGAAGCAACAAAGGGACATACTGGGGGATGGGCTGGTAATAATTATATCAACCCTGTGTTAATTGTTCACCATACTGACTAAACCCGCCTGCCCAGCATGGTGACTATGGGCATAACTCCCCACCTTAAAGACGCCTAACATCTAGCAGTGAAGTATAAACGGCTGATTATGATGATAATGATGATACTCTGTATTCACAATATAATGTGGCTTTGATTCTTTCTTTGTTCTAAAATTCGTTTTATTATTATGCCAGCAACAAAAAGTAATGTGTTTAAAAAAACAACTCTGAACTCTGTTTCAGGAGTGGAAGGGCCACGCGTACTTCACTCCGTTCGTGCCTACCGCGGAGGGTCCGACAGTGAGAGACCCGTTCCTCTCGCAGTACCCCTACCACGCCGCGCAGTCAGCCCATCGCCTACCCCTTATCACCTCCATCACATCTGACGAGGGACTGTACCCAGCTGCCAGTGAGTATACCTACCCATTAAAACTAACACATTATTTATTTAACAAAGAATGATAGATAACCAGGCTGGACAATTCAGGATCATAGACGAAGTGTAACCTGGGCTTCGAGGCAAGAGCCGAGGATGCAACCGGGAGAACAATAGGATGCTCTCTGCTGCTCAGAGGGAGTCTTCAAAACATCATATACCTACATTGATCCGACTCCGTGTTAAGTAGCTATAGCACTTTTGTTACAGGCATCAGAATCAGCAGTGGTTTAGAAATATACTTAAATAGATACATTAGCACCCAGACCAGGTCAAATACAAATTTCTGTCTGTATTCATGCACACAAATGTCTGTCTTGTCTCTTGGTGTAATAGGCAACTTCTTGACCATTATACCAAGCCGGTCATCCAATGCTGCGATGAATTACATTTAGAGAACAAGGAAACATTTTAACGTATTCATTACATTACCCAATGCTATGTTTTGACTATTTATTTAGTCCGTCCGTTTCATTGTTATTACTAACGACGAGTTTACGAGTCGAACGACACGTATAGTTTTTGAGGAATTTTATCAATTTTAATATTAAGTTAATTGGAAAGAAAACTTGAAATATAAGCGGCACATTCGACGTATCCAGTCAAAATGTCTTCTTAATTATTATTAATAGGTAGGTAGTTTTCACCGAAATTTGGCAAAACGCTCCCACTTATAACATTTGCAATTTGCATAGCTGGGCATTAACTCGTTAATCCGTTAATCGTTAATTAACGAAGTTAACATTTTGATTAACGGATTAACTTTTAAGTTAACTTAAAAAACTGTTAACGGACATGTTAACTTCCGTTAAATATGCAGAAGTCCGTTAATCGTTAATCCAATTCCTACTATTAACCGCACGGCTCCGCGGGACGAGGCGCGAAAAACAGGATTAGACAGTGCCGGGCGGGCGCGGCGAGCGCGGCGCATGGCAGTTTAAATGACGAAAGGAGTCAAGGGAGCAATACGAGTAACAACGGAGATTACGTGGAAGATTTTAATTCTGTCACTCAGTCTATAGAAAAACCAAAGAGCTCCAACTCTTTAAGGAGTAAAGCGCACAGTCTCGTTAAAATGTGGCTGGACATGAAATCGAAAAACTCGTTCAACGATGCTGCATTCCTCGGGGAATTGATAGTATTTATAAGTCTATTTATTAAATACAATACTGCTATACCCTCAAGCGCTGCAGTTAGTACGTCTGTTTTCCACGGATAAAGACATTTTAACACCAAAACGAGCCTCGCTTTCAGACGAGATCTTCAACGTGTTAATGTTTATGAATGGGAATATGCACCTTACTTAACGTATTTTGTTTTGTTCATAACATTGAGGTACATATTACTACTACGTATAGAAATAGAAATAGAAAAGAGTGGACGTATAGAGTGGACTTCGCGAACAAAAGTTTTGCGTCAAATTGGAGGCATAATTCAGTGATATTTTTGTCTTTTTATCTATTTGTTAATTCGCTACCATCTTCATTTTTCGTCTTATAATGATTGTACATGTGTTTAAAACACAACACGACATTTTTTGATTTAAAAATGTTCAAAAAAAGAAAATTAGACTGCAAGGGTAAGAAAATTTTTGTTCGTGATGATATCTCTATACGTATGTAGTAGTAATACTCAATGGTTCCTAACCTGTTAACTTCCAGAACCGAAACCAACCAACAGGTTTTATAAGATCACTTAACGCAACGATGTAAAAGTGCATTTTTACACATAGTTAACGGATTAACGATTAACTTTAACTTGCGTTAATTCTTCCGAAATGTAACGCTTTAACGTTTAACGAAGCTAACTTTTTTTGTAGCGGATTAACGATTAACGAAGTTAACTATTTTATTAACGGTGCCCAGCTATGGCAATTTGGCCCTTAGCCAAAAACTTGTCAATGGTTCAAGTATCTTATGTTGACTTGTATTGTTATGACTTCAGTATCAATATTCTACATATGCCGGCATTTAACGTAACGACCGACGTCAGTAAGTCTTCGTCACTATTAAAATTGGTTATTAGCCTTTATAAATAATGGACAGAAGAATTTCGCTGGTTTATCTCCGATTACTGTCATCATCATGGTTCACAGGGTTAGTTTAGGTAATACCCCTGCGGATTCCGACATAAGCAACCGAATACTGTATCAACCGAATCGTTTCCCTTGCACCAAATAAATGTCTTTTATTTCTTCTTTCTTTCTTTCAATATAAATATACCGTGTACCTACTTGTAAAATGACAATCTGGATTTGAGAAGTTACAAGAACCCCAAATAATATTCCGAAAACACCGAACAAATCAGCAATCTGGCAATTATTCTAATAAAATGTAAATATGATTGACAATCTGAATATCTTAATTGATTTTCTTGAGTTTTTCTCATACAACAAAGTCGGGAACGTAATTATAAACTTGAGCCTGACCTAATAAATAATACACGCGCCATTCTTGGCTTCTCGGCTAATAAATGTCGCCGAAGGCTTAAAATATTCTATTACGTAATCAGATTCAAGCGCGTCGGCACTGCTACGATTTCAGAATATCAAAATGATTAACTTTTTCAAAGTTTCTTTATAACCCTGTAATAAAATATGTATGGGTCCCCTTCATCCGTCGTGATTAGGAAACTCTTTGATTGCGCACACAATAGTAAGTATTTTACTAGCTGATGTGCCCCCAAAAGCACTAAAAAGGGTTTAACTTTGTCCTTACGATTTCATCAGAAAACTGCGCAGCCTCAAATCTACTACGGTTAGTATAGTCAAATAAATTGGACGGTAAATCCAATCAGGCCATAATTTATCATAACATTGCTTCCATACCCAACTTTACAATTTATAGGAAGGGAATGAATATTCAATCATTGATATGAAACTAAATAGGTAATTCTAGCTACCGGGGATAACTGGATACAAAGTTACTTCGTGGAAGTTGAATTAATATGCTTGTACATATAGGTACTCGATGTTATTACAATAAAATCGTAAAGATTTTTGGTCATATTTTATGCTTGTTTGTCATTAAAAGATCTTTGCAAAGGATTTCCTCTATATAAGTAGGATACATTTTATTATGTAGGTACACCTGATGCTTAGTGATAAACCTTCCGCTTCTCACGGGCATCAACATCTCCACAAGGGGCAAAAATGGGTTTTGGAGACCATAATCACCAACACAGAAACATAACACAACTGTTAAGAAGACATACCTAACTTAATATTCAAGGTGGAGATACTTCCCCTGACTAGCGGCGCAGTCGAGTGGAAAATCCACAACGCTCTACCTCTCTTCATTTGTATTGTAATATGAATATGAATAAAATATTTACATTTGCACCATTCCCTTTGACAACCTTTACTTTACTATACAGTCTGGTTCGTGTTCATCGTTATCTTTTGTCATTAACTTTGTCTCCAATATAATAAGGTACCTACCTACATAAAAAAATCCAGATGTGTCGAAGTTCGTTTCATACGATAAATGAGAGTTGCACTTTAACGACTATGGAGAGTGGCCAAAAATATATCAAGTTTGAACCAAAAAAAATTTTTGCGGCCACTTAAGACATTCGACACTTATTTGCGCCCAATTAATCATCTCGCAATTACCTACATAGCCTGAAAGACGCGTTTGTTACATGCTTGATAGCAAATACATATTGCTAGTAAGAATTTATGAATATGAATCTAGCTTTGTCCAAGTCATGTTTTAATTTACCTGAAATTATCTCCTTTGCGCTACCTACTTCATCATTTGCGCGTCCCTCTCGCGTAAATAATAAGCTCTACTGTTTATTTAAGTATTCATTCAAAAAGGAAGGCACAAACGGCGGACTTAAATCTATCACTACCAGTCAAAAATAAGGAATCAGAATCATTTAGGTATGTATTTGCTTTAAGCAGGGTTACAATGGAGGGTGGTACAATGTTAATGTTCGTTCTCTAACCTACTTAGCCTTACAATTAAAGCATGCGAAAATAGTAATACTTATACAAAACTGTCTGAAATACAATTACGTATGTGTTTAGAATTCAAGTGCTTATGCAAGAAATTGGTACAAAACACATAAACATATTTCCTTCATTTTGCTTCCAGTGTACCAGAAGAATGATAAGAGCTTACCCGAATTGGAAGCACGCTGGGACGAACTGGCCAGCTACATCTTCGAGTACAACGACACATTGCCGCTTAACCGACGGCCGGCAGTCGCCGCCCAAATCAAGCAGAAGTACCTGAACAACAAGCCTGTTAGCCAGGAAACCTTCCCTCAACTAGTACAGGTAGTTATTTTGAAGTTATTTTTGGCGCTACTGTTTACTAGGGTCCAAAGGTACAGTTGTCAAAGACGAATTTATAAGATCGGCGCGAAACAAAAACTTAAACCTCCATAAAAGTAAAACGAAAATCTTAATCCAAATATGGACTGCAAAGCTGCTTGTCCACCGAAAGAGGTGGGGTCAGCGGAGAGGAGAAACGGAAAACTATTAACCAATATACCTATTTGTAAGTACATACATATTCTCCGCTTCTCTGTAGTGACTGTTGGTTAATATTTCTCCGTTTCTCCACTCCGCTATCTCGCTCTGCTTTGGTGGACAGGCAGCATTGCCCTCTATTCCCCCTCAATCCACTATGATCCACTATTTCGATCCACCAGTGGATTGAATAGCACGCCGGAGTTCACTATGATCCACCAACGGTCTCGTTGTATCCTGTCAAGGTGCGGTTCCCTAAGAATTTAAAAATAATGATGTAATACAAAACATAGTCTCTGGTCAAACATTTTGACACAGCGGCTGCGCGTAGGTACGTGTTATTAATAAAGAATACCCTATTGAAAACTATTGTTTTATTGTAGGGTTCCATCAGGACTTATGGTTCCCAAAAGGGTTCCGTCAGCAAAAAAGTTTGATAATCACTGTTCTATTCTATCTATCAAGGCACTCGGCGACCGTCTGTTCGGCGTGGAGGTGGGCCGACATGCGCAGACGCACGCGCTGCGCTCCGGCCAGCCGGTCTACGTGTACCGGTTCACGCACCGAGGCTCCAACAGCTTGTCCAGCTTGTTCGCCAACAGGAAGGATAACTATGGTAAGAGGCGAGATCTGGATGAATCAGTGGGTACTCAGGTATTTTCTGTGGAAGCAAGACATGGCATCTGGAGGAAGAACCTACTGTTCCTGAGAGGTGTACACAGCAAATCTACAAAGCTTCAAAGGACAGAAGGCGAGAAAAACATAAGATGAAAACCACACAAGCTCCATGCTAATGACTGAACACGATTTGGGTTGTCGCTTTTTTTGAGCAGTGGTTTTAGTCCTCGACAAACCGTCACCACTTATGCTCCACAGCTCCTCTTCCAGGCACATCCTGGGCCTTTAAACCTCTAAACCCCAGACCTAGTCTAAGGGCCCAATCGATCGCGGGGCCCTGCCCATTGTGCCCAGTTGGAAATACGGGTCTGCAGAGCGCATAATTTTAACAAACTAAAGAACCACTTCTGTTACAGGTGTATGCCACGCCGATGATGTGCTTCAAATCTTTTCATTCCCCGGTGTGGAGTTCACGACAGCAGAAGACAAGAAAATGGCAAATGCTCTCATTGACATGGTCTACAGCTACGCAACTACAGGGTATGTATGAAGAATTGAAGACCAGGTGGTCTAGCCAAGATGCCAAGATTACGATTCTGATACAAACATACTCTCTCAAGAGACAAGACGAGTCACCTCTAGTCTCGACCTATTGAATGAGCCGACTGAACGTCTAGGAAGTTGTCTTTCCATGTCTACGTAAAAAAACGACTCCCTAATTAAAGAGAACGCTCGCAAGGACCTTCGTATAGCATTGACTTCACAATTTCGAAGTCATATTATATGTTGTAATCAGATATTTATTATTGTTCTTATATTTCGCAGAGTCCCGAAACTGTCCAGCTCTGGCACCGCTTGGCTCCCGGTGACCCCAGGCGCCCCCGAGCTGAACTACTTGGAGATCTCCTCACCCACTAAGCAGGAGATGAAGAGCACCTCCGACTTCGCCCACAAGTCCTTCTGGGACAACCTCGGCTTCATCGAGAATGCCAACTACCAGATCACTTTGAGGGATGAATTGTAAAATGTATAAACTACGGGTCAACTGACGATCTGTTAAACATCTTTATAATAAGAACGTGGAAAGGAACAAATTATTGTTTTAAGGGTGTAATTAATGTACTTATTTTGCGTGCTATTGTTATAATAAAGAAAAAATCTTCTGAGACTGATATATCAGTCTACGTAAGCTGTAGCATAACCAAAAATCCAAATGATCATTTTTTTATCGCAAGGCAGACTGTAACAAGCTTTCACACTTGTAATTAGGTAAATTACCAGCTACCTAGGTATATCTGCATATTTACTAGTGCATTGAAGTTATAGATGCAATTATGTAAAAAAAAATATCGCAGCTTAATTTGTTATTTTCTTATAATACCTTAAGAATCAGGTATCTCAAAAAGACTTTTCGTGTCTATGAAACTACATTATTAAAATATTGAATTTTATTAAAATGAAGTTTAGTACAGATATTGTTTTATTCTACCTAGGATGATTTCTTATTAATCTTTTAATAATTATGTCATCAAAGAATGTAAAGAAGAAATAAAAATCAAGTTCTATTCATAAAAAAGTATCATATATTAAATACAACTCCGGTTAGACAAACTATTCTTAACACAAAACAGCCTAAAAATATTCTATAATAAATAACCCATGGACCAGCGCAACTATTAGAAAAACATCTAAAAGCAATTTCACATTGTCACTTGAGCATCATAAATTGACATTACTTATGAACCATCAGAGATGTGTGTTGGCGTAATAATCAGATACCATTAGTATTTGACATGCAAGTTCAAATCGAGCATTTAGCTAGAAAAATTAGAGGTCAATGCAATAATAGGATACATCTATGAGGCAACACATTTTTACATATGCCGTATACGCTACACACACAATCAGATAATAACTTTTAAAACAATAGATTTCAAGCAAAGACTCTTTGAACAATCTACTCATTAGTACTTTAACAGTACATGTTTCCTACCAAATCTTTAGCTCAAGTAACAACATGTTTAATGTACATTCTGGAAAAGAACCAAACCTCATACATATGCATAAATAACAACAAGATGTTTAACAAACATTGCCAATGCTCAAACAAGTGTATATTAAGGATACCTAGAATAATAATGTAACTCGAAAATAAAAAAGCATATGACTCACATTACTGAGAAAGATTTTGGCATAAATAATCATTTCTCAGTTATTCAAACCTTACATACATTTTAAATTGTATTTTAGTCAGTCCCACAGTTTAATCACGAAGTACAATAATTGTCACGAATATGAGATACTTTTCTTGCATTTTACTTGCACATTTAGGGACAATAATAGTTTTGGAACAACAACACTAGAAAAAACAATACATATCTCCAATATTTGAAAGTAATATGGAATTGAATTTTACAATGGCAATTTCATAGTTATCCTTATTTAAACATACAGATTCGGAATTTCAGAAAATGCACAATTTTTGTTTTCCTTTTATTAATTTAATTTGCTATTTATGGCTTCATTTTGCTTTTTTTATTATTAGAAACATTTGCCTAAAACCTTGAATACCATGACAATAAGTCATTCATTTAGTACCTAATTATTAACAAGATTTGTAAGAACTAGAAATAATTCCGTTTAGTTTTGATAAAGCTGATAAGATAACTGTGTTAAAGGTTTACAAGAAGATTATAATAAAGAATTAATGTAAACATTGTTCTTATCCCTTTCTAGAATTCTTAGAGGAAAAGGGACAAAGCCTCAGCAATAGTGCTTAATATGAATTATTATTAAATGACTCAAGCCAACTTGCACTATATAAAAATAGATTCTGTTAACAATGTGTTTTATAAGCATTTCACAGTTTTAAATACATAGCCGATAAAATTATACCTAGCAAATCAGCACCCACATTCCATTGAATCAAATCACATTTTTACTTCGTACAAGGAGACTTTTTGAATGGACTGATAATACTTGTCTTTTTACAAGATTTTTGATCTCCTTAGCAATTAAGTTATTAATTATAATCCAAACTCCTAATTATTATCAAAAGTGTGAAAGTTATAGCCAAAGGTAGAAAGTATTTCAGACAAATCTATGAATAAATGCTAAGCCAGCTTAATAATAGACAGCTCAACCAATTACTCTCCAATTCAATCATCCTTCTTGTCGTCCCCACCACTGGTCATGGTAATTTTCTTCTGCAGTTTGCTGTGCTCCTCGGCAAGTCTGTCATACTCTCTGTTCAAGCTCTCTGCTTGAGACTTGACCGCTTCCTTGTCTTTCTTCTCCTTGTTCAGCTCCCTCTCCAACAATGAGATTTTACTCTTCAAGTCGTCCATTTCCTTCTTGTTGCTCTCATCACCTTCTCCCTGCTTCTGCAGCAGGCTCTTGGCGGCGACTGTGGCACTCTGCGCCTGACGGAAGTTAGCCTCCGACTGCGCCAGCAAGGAAGCCAGCTGAGAGATCATCTGCACTAGCCGCCTGATAACAACCAACAGGAACAGCGCGAAACCAGAAATGTAGAAGTTCCTCTGAGCGCGGAACAAGCGCATGTTACCTTGCATCTCCGCGTCCAGATGTTGGTGGTCAGTTTTGTCTACATCCGAGTATTTCTGCATCTCCCGAATTGCATCCATCAAACACAGAATCAGGATACCCACGAGCACGAAGAAGTAAATGTATGCTTGACTCCCGATATATGCCAGAAACTTCGATTTGAAGAACTTTTGCCATCTTGAAGGACTAGCCACCGGCAACGTAAGAAGCAAAACTACAGCTATTTCCGTATACAGGAAAGTCGCGATAATTGTCCACTGAAGACTCATGGTGGCGGTTTAAGATTATACACTACACGAGGAAACCACAGCAAATGCAATATATAAACCAAGAGACGTGATGAATCGTTGTGAAATGAAGAAGGTATTATCGAAAATATCCGTGACTCATTGACATGAGAAATCAAAGGCCAAAGTGACGTAAGTAGGTAAATACACAGAATGTTCTTAATTTCCTTACGTTGGTTTAAAAATCTGCAAACACATCACAGTCACTTAGGTTTAAATTATGAAATAATAACAACTAAGAATCTTTGATAATCTGAAACAAATAATGGAACACGGTCATGACATTCGAACATGAATGACGTGTCCAAGAAGTTTAATCAATTTCGTGTTTTTTTAGTTTAAGCATTGGGAATGAAGCAAGATATTTAGGTATTTATAACATTCCACTAAGTACGTATATAAATGTAAAAAAAATATTTGCAAAATAAGTTTTATGAAGTCAAGTCATTCTTTTAACATAAATTCTTTATTCATATACCAGAAAAAAATATTATGTCAGTTTTGACATTTGTTTGACAGCAGGTTGTCCTGCCATCAATGACGTCATTTACTGCCCAAAATCCAAATATACTGATTTTATTATTCACAGTGTAAAACTTCCTAATTTAAACAAAACTATTTCGAATTTCCCACTCCTATAGAAATGGCTGACCCAAAGTACGAGAATCTCCCTGGTATAGTAAGTACAAGTTGTAAAATTGTACATGTAAAAATATCGATTGTGTCCATTGAAGGATTTGGATATAGGAATAAAAAATTGTATTGCAGGCGTACGATCAGCCGGACGTTTATGAGACCGGTGACTTACCTGAGGCTGACCAGCCGGAACCGTTTGAAGAGGAGGAGAACGAATGTATTGAGCAGCTGCATTTGTCTGTGAAAGACTCCTTCAACAAGTTCAAAGGCAAATTCTTGACTGGAACTGTTGACTTCTCAGATAGATTGAGTCGGAAAACAAGGATTGGATACAGGTCTGTTCCGAGAATTATTGTTTTGTTAATTTTATCAGATACTTTAACTTTTCAAACATACCTTGACGTGTTTTACAAGCAAACATGCAACAGTTTTGTACACTGTTATATTCACTCATTAAAACTATAATTTATTTAACTTTATTACAAGTTTACCTATATAATATAAATATGCCTACTTACCTATATAATATAAAAAAAAAAAAAAAATATAAATATGCATCCAGATAGGGAAATATTACTAAAATTATTTTGACCTCATTACCTTCATCATAACTAGGTACTCACTTAAAATTTTCTTTTAATTTCATTTGTTGGTTCTCTCCTTATATGATATTTAAGTATTCTCTCTCCTTCTCTTCTTCCCGGTGAATATAATTATGTAAATTGAAACAGAGCTGGTGAATGGGAGCTTGCAGCAGAGGGCGAGCCGGAAACACCACTTGAGCGCTACAACAGACTCCGGTGTGAGTTCTCAGAGTTGCTTGAGCAAATCACAGAGCAGCAAAACAAGGCAACTGAGAGTGAAAAGGTAATTAGTTTCTTTTAAGAACTTATTTGATTCTAAGACCATAGGAATAATTTTGCAATTTGAAAAGAAGGGCTTGTAACATAGCTTATATTTATGCTTGTTATTATGTTAATTTGTCACTTATAATATGAAGATGCAAAAAGAAAAACTGCTTCTGTAACAAAGCTGGTATCTAACAAGTAATTAAATATTGCTTTCAGGATGAATTCTCAAAACTGGCAACTCAAATCAACACAACTAAAAAATTACTAGAGGAATTAAAACTTGAAGAAGGAGAACTGATTGACCCCAAAGCAGAGAAATTAAAGTAAGTAAATTAATTTTATAGAATTCTTCTTATTATAATAAACTAGCGGCCCGCCACGCGGTTTCACCCGCGTCCCGGGGGAACTACTTCCCGTACCAGGATAAAATATAGCCTATGTTACTCTGGGTGAATGAAGCTTTCCAACAGTGAAAGAATTTTTCAAATCTGCCAAGTAGTTTCGGAGCCTATTCAATTCATACAAACAAACAAACAAACAAAAAATCAAACCTTTCCTCTTTATAATATTAGTATAGTCTAGCTGCCGCCCGCGACTCTGTCCGCGTGGATTTCGATTTCATTTAGCCTAAAGCCTTCCTCGTCATATGGACAGCACAAAAAGAATTTTCTGAATCAGTCTAGTAGTTCCTGAGATTAGCCCGTTCAAACAAACATACAAACTAACTCTTCAGCTTTATAATTATATTAGTATAGATACTTGGACTTACACACCAAAACCCAACCCCAAACAAGCTCAAAGATTGTGATATGGATGCTAGGGAATGAATAGACATACTTCAACAATTTTTCTTTGTACAAATATACTAAAATACATATAACACCCATATCAAGACAAACAGACATGTTCATGCATACAAATGTTTGTCCAGTGCAATGATCCAACCCGCAAACTATTGGTCTAATAGTCATATCTTGATCACCACACCAAGCGGGTCGTTATTGGTTTGGTCCACTCACAGTTCTCAAAATAATCAACGTCATTATCAGTCCATTACTCCATACTTAGCAACCCCATTGCTTGGGCATGGTCCTTACCTATGGATTGACAATGAGATCTTGTGTCTATGGGGACTTATAGGTTAAATGTTTGTTTTGCAGAGAATACCTCACAGCAAGTGGGAAAAAGAAAGGAGAGTTAGTTACAGCCCACCTGAAACTCAAACCAGAGGTTAACCTGGCCCAGACCACAAGAATAGCTCAATTGGAACACAGGTAAAAAAATCAAAATCAAAAGGTTCTTTATTTACATAGGCTTCGTAGATGCACTTATAAAAATTTACATTACATGAGGTAGGATTGTACCACCAACTTCAGAAAGCAGTCATCTATCAAGAAGAAGGGGCAAGAAACTCGATAGTTGCTCTCTTGAAAACTATGGGTTAAACAGATGTTTCTTTCAGTATGGATTTGGTGCAGCCATATCTCCAGATTTAAATTTACTTTCACTGAAGCTTAGTTTTTTGAAGAAATAAAACTGTTATTTTTTTATCAAAAATAGAATTTGCAACCCTTCATTATTTACAGGCTTCATAAACTGGAACAAGTTGCGGGAGTGAGAGATGAAGAGGCATTCCGAAGATTGCAGGCAGTAACTGGACAGGTGGGTTATATTTCACTTTATTTTATACTTTGTTGCCGCCTGATCTGATCTTTGTTGGTTACGCCTGATCTCTCATGGTCGTGTCAGATTGCTGTCCCACCAAATATTTACTATAGAGTGAGGGCGTGCACCTGGGCTTGCGAAATCTTTTTGCACTATAATAATATCCTGTACTTTGCATATTATTATAGTGCAAAAAGATCATTGGTGACAGTTCTTGATAATGTACATGCAACATTTTCCAAAAAAAAAACAAGTATTTATTTGCTGTTCTGTACTTGATAATGGTTTTTTCATAACTTTAGAGCGCCCATGGCCACATGGGCGCTCTTTGCTATCAGGCTGAGTAGAGTTGCACTATACTTAACTACACTTCAATGTATGTGTTGTGTTCAGGCGACTCTGTGCGGCGCGGCGGCGTCGCTGGCGGCGCAGACGGCGCTGGTGCGCGCGGGCGAGCTGGCGGCGGGCGAGGCGCGCGTGGCGGCGCTGCTCGCCAACGTCGACGCGCTCAAGGCCGCCGTGCGCCCCGCCGACCCCAACACCGACGCTAAGGTACCAGTCACCATTGTATAAATATATCTTCACTACTTCAACTACCGAGCAATGGCGGATCCAGGGGGGGTTCACGCCCCCCCCCCTGAGCGGGTATCAGGACTAAGGTGGACCACTAATTGAACATAACTTTTTATTTAAACTTGAACACGACTATGTGACCCCCCCCCCCCCTGGTGCCAAAGCTCACAGAGGTTCGTATATTCAAATGACACCCGTTCGGGTGACTCAATGCATAATAAGGGAGGGAGGGAGGGATGAAGGAAGAGAGCTGGTTTTGCTGCGAATATGTGTATTAAGAATGTACGAGGGGTGATCCAAAAGTAATGATAATCAATATGAAATAAAGGTATTTGATCTAAAAAAAATATTTATTTCTCTACATAGTCTCCTAGCAAGTCAATGCACTTAGTCCATCTTTTCTCTAAACCAATAATTCCTTTCAAAAAAAAATCTTTGCCTTGACCCTCCAAAAACGCCTCTACTGCAGTCATCACCTCGCTATTGTCCTCAAATTTTTTGCCCCGGAGGTGTTCCTTGAGTCGGGGAAAGAGGTAGAAGTCACTAGGGGCTAGATCTGGCGAGTAGGGTGGGTGTTCGAGCAATTCGAATCCCGTTTCTCGAATGGCAGCCATCGCAACGGCTGCTTTGTGAGCCGGTGCGTTGTCTTGGTGAAACAACACTCCCGCTCGGAGTTTGCCTCGTCTTTTCTCTTTGATGGCCTCCCGTAATCTTCTTATTTGGTCTGCATAGTAAGTGCCCGTAATAGTGGTTCCCTTTTCCAGGTATTCCACCATAATTATTCCTTCAGCATCCCAAAAGACTGACGCCATAACCTTTCCTGCGGAACTTGACACTTTGAATTTCTTCGGCGTCGGAGAAGAGGCTCGTTTCCAAGTCATTGACTGTTGTTTGGTCTCCGGATCAAAATGGTGGATCCAGGTCTCGTCCATGGTGACGAAACGTGACAAAAAATTTTCTTGATCAATCTGGAACTTTTCGAGATTTGCCTTCGAAATGTCAACTCATTTCTTCTTTTGCTCTTCGGTTAACATTCTCGGTACCCAACGCGCAGAGACCTTTTTCATATGCAGTTCGTTCGCAAGGATTCTTTGAACACTGCCATATGATGACCCTGTGACCTCAGCCACATGCCTTATGGTCACTCTTCGGTCTGCCAATACGACGTCCTCGACTTTTTTGACATTTTCTGCAGTGAGGGACGTGGACGGGCGGCCCTCGCGGTGTTCATCTTCTGTTGATGTTCTGCCCAGCTTGAACTCCTTTGCCCAGCGTGCAACTGTGGAATATGGAGGAGCAGAGTCCCCCAATGTTTCCACTAGGTCACTGTGTATGTCTTTCGTAGTCATTTTTTTCAAACAGAGGTACTTAATGACAGCTCTGATTTCGTTTTTCTCCATTTTGATGTTTACTCTCCGACTGTTCGTATTCAAATGAATGTACCTCCCTGTATTCCTGTCCTATTTATATGATTTTTTTATGCTGAACTAGTGGATAAATGAGGCAGCAAAAAAATATTTTTTTAAATTTTTATCCGCTCTGGAAATACCCGATTATCATTACTTTTGGATCACCCCTCGTATGTATATTAAGATGTAAGATTTGAAAGACTGCATATTGCTTAACTTAGTCTGATCCTGTCTTTGACACAACAAAGTGACGGTACGTGAGGCATGAATACCGTAGCTGGCTCGACATTCCTCTGACCAATACATGCTCTGTGGCATGGATAACATTGCATTTCATGTTTTTCTGTTGCAGGTCAATGAATTGTACAAACTATTGAAACAAATAGATGGCATATCACATTCGGAGATTCTTGAGCGCATGGAAGCGCTAGAAGCTTTACACAATCAAGGTATGTTTGAACTCATACAATCCAAAATGTGGCAATGTTATTGCAGGACATTAGTAATTTTTCTTTTCTGACTTTAGAAATATTTTAGTTTTATATTTACAGCCCACCTAAAATACATTTCTTGTAATGCTTTAAGAATCAGATCTGTATATTATGTAGCATTTATGTGTTACTTCCAGCGAGCAACTTCGGCAAGTCCCTGACCGAGCTGGAAACCCTTCAGAGCTCCATCGCCATGGGCGTCCAGAACAGCAAGGAACTCCTGCAGGGCGTCCAGGAGGTGTTCGCGCACAACGTGGACAGCCTCCAGAGAGAGATCAAGAAGATAGACGAGCGCGTATCCAAGCTGCAAGCGGCGTGATGACGGTGCTGAGTAGATAGCTTTATCGATAGATACGTCGCTAAGCACATTTGTTACTCTGCTAATTCCCTTGCTCGTCGCATCACTATTCCATGCAGACGTTTTCGAAAAATGAGTATTAATGTTCAGGTCTAAAATGAGAAACAAGTATTTAAATTGCAAATCATAAGCTGATATTTAATTTAGACAATCCTGAAAAGCTAATCTGTATACTGAAATGATTTTCCCATTCTGCTAACAATTTCTAGCATATGCAACTAAACAGTATACCTAATCTGATTTGCTTATCAATGAGCTATAAAAAAGTATGTGCAGCTTTAGCTTTTCTTAAGCAATGCGTAAAGGTGCACCTTTATGAGTTGCTAACCTTTTCTAAAATACCAGAAATTACCATTTATCCATAATAATACCAGTTACAAGGGACTAGTATTTGTGAAATATATCTCATGTTAAATAGAATTTATATCATTTCTTTACATGTATAACTTCATTATTTTATTATTTTGTCATACATGTAAGTTAGACTGCTTATAAATAATTTATTTGAAAATTAAATATTATACATACTGATAACCATTTTGTGTTATTTATAAACTGTTGAGTTCTAATGCCTCCATCTCCAATTATTTGCAAACAAAGCAATGGCTGGCGCATTTTGGGGGAGGCCTACGTTCAGCAGTGGATGGCAATAGGCTGATTGATTGAAAGCAATATAAGTCTTACTTTTCATGAAATAAAAATCATAAGTGGTTACAGTAGTAACATTTATTTTAAAAGTATGCCTTAGAACCTAAGCTTCTGGAAGAACCACTTGTTCTTTCCACTCTTGTATCTCTCCTCAAAGCGTACTCGTGTGTTGAAACGGAGCTTCTTGCGCTTAGCGGGGTCTTTGAGGTCCTTAGCACTGAACTTCTCGAAGCTGAAGTCAACTGAGTAGCGGGTTGGCATGAGGTGGTTGTAGTTGACAAGCTGAAACAATGAAATACTTATTTAAGAACAACTGTAAACAAAATAAAATTAATCTATTCTACAGAGGGAACTTGGCATAATGCCCTTCTCTCATCTTTGTGTCTAGAGGTTTGTTACAGACAGATCCCTCTTTCCCACTGGTCACAGGCACGCGCCCAAGGCCCCGCAATCGATTTCGGCCCCCCAGACTGTTTACAATTTGTATGTTATGTTAGATGACAATGTTCACAATTGTTTTCAATGCAATTAAATCAGTTATTCTACATCTAGTTAACATTCCGTATTATTACTTCAAAACTTATAACACATACAGTTGCAAGTGTTTGGCAAAATGCAATGGCTCACAGAAAAGTTCTCATCTTACACATCTTCTTCATTCTTCTTTTGGAAATACTAGATCAACCAATGTACAATGCATGTTTGGCAAGTTATTTCCCTCGGTAAAGGATGTGAGGTTGAGAGGACAACCATGGTCATTGTTTTGCAAACAAGTTAGGTTAGAATCATGTAATAATGTGGCAAACAATGGAACTGTGAAGACTTACCTTGACAAAAGGCTTTACTTTTGATCGCTTGTGGATTTTGTTTTTGCCCATCCTCTTGTGGACTTTGCGGGGATACCTGTCGATGCCGGCGACGAAAGCGTGTCCGTACGGCTTGTCCGACGTGCCCTCGTCGTAGTTTTTGACTACGATGGCCTTGCGACCAGCGTACCGGCCACTGAGGACCAGTACGACTTTCCCTGGCTTCATAATCTTACCCATCTTTGATGGATCTGCGAACAACGAAAACTAACCTTACCAAAACATTGCAAGACCACCAAAACAATTTTTATAATCACTTTTACATTTAGTATCCACTTAAACTCCACTCGCTACACAATAAAACAGCTTTCCTCTGTGTGTAAATTACATTAAACCGCAAATATCCACTGATAACCATCAGAACATCACAAACTGCAACATTGGTTTTTGTCAAAATATTTTTACAAAAATATGGAAATCTATAGAATTTTAGAAACAGCGGCTCACTATTTCTACACCTGTGTAACTTTTCTTTCGATTTATCACTTTCTGGATAAGATTATCGTGGATTTTTACGAAAAGTTTCCGAAACTCACATTCTCTTTACCCGTCGACAATAAAAAGGATTGGTGTTGCCATTGAAAATATTTCATAGTTTGACATATGTCAAAGTGTTTTTTTTTGGTATGGCTCCAGACTAAAGTTTATTGAGTAAAACGTATTAATGCATAGAATACTAAACTTTCTCGATTAAAATGTACTAGCATTAGACACTTTTATTTTTAATCATTATGTACCTAGTGTTTCTGAGGGCGCTTTTTTGATTAAGACCGCTTTCGGGAAGGAGAGGGCTGCGGAGCTAAGATAACATAAATCGATGGGCAGTCTCTTGACCCCCTCGACACTCACAATCACAAACTAATAAGTTCCCGGGACTGGGTGATTGTGAAATGAAACACAAATATTAGTATATATTTTCAAAATGTTTTCTTAGGTTTACGCGACTGTTACTCATGAAATAAAACTACTTTGAAACGTCGAGTTTTTCCTGTAATTATGTAGTTTAAAGATTATACCGCGATTATATCATTTTAAAAGTAGTTTTATTTGATGTATTTTCAATTTTACGGCCTATGAATTACATTAGTCAATTGATAATGCGGATCATGAGCCAAGCAAGAGCCCTCAAGATGCCTATCTAATGCCACTTAAACATTGCGAATGCTATGAAAAGCGCACACCACTTATGGATGACATTTTAAGAAGTTTAAAACCAAACCACTTCGTTCTACCTACCACTTTTTTATCCTTGGTTTAATGCCTTTACGCATGCTCCGCTCCTTGAACGGAGGTATGTGGGACTCCGAGTACGACTACCCACTAAATACCAAGTACTTCCTCACCGTCGCCGTCTATGTGCCTGATGGGTACCAGCGTAGCATGCACCCGATTTTGCAGCGGCGACATGCTCAAGTAACTGACCCACCCACCTCGCTTTGGAGTGGATGGCCGAGGAAGTGTGGCCGTACCGAACTCGTTAAAGGGGAATGGGGGAGTTGCACATAGCGTCTCCTCCTTGCCCCTATTTGCCGTGTCCGAAGGCGTTTCTCATGGCCCTCCTCTTCGCGGACTCGCTCCAATGCCTTTTATACGTGATGTGACCTCCTCGGAATCTATCTCTCACTGAGGTAAATTAGTAAATTTTTGTTTAATGTCATCGTGATCTTTATTTGTTTGATTCAGAAATAAAAAATGAGCAATAGAATATTTTGAAATGTATTAAAGACTTCTGGATAAACTTTGACCTGAGCAGATCAAAGCCTCTTGACAACGCTGAAAGAACAAGAACCTTCAGAATTTAATATCTAAGCATCTCCTCATTATTTATATGTCGATAGAGACATCAATAACCAAAATAAAACAAATCCTTGATTAATTGAGTTTAATATCAATAAAATAAGAAAATTATTTACACAAATTTTATTAAAATACAAAAATAAAACACTGTCACATACATACGGGTATTAACGTTTTGAAAGGAGGCATCTATTAAACAACTTTAGTCCATACCGAGTCACAGCTCGACTGTTCCCATTCTTGTGTCATAATTAGGTTTTGATCAATAAGAGGAAACCATTATTTGCTTGGATAAGTTATGAGGCCAATTTAAAAAATCCTAAATTTAAATAGACCCTCCTTTTAAATTTGATAACAACTTCGCTCCACTACTATAATAATAGAGACCACCAAGAACCCATGAACACAGTTCTCCCTGTGTGATCAAAACCTATGATTTGTAACATTAATTAAAATGCACACATGACGAGGAATGTCCATATTCATCCACTGTTTGATGCTCTCACAAATGGCTCTTAAACAATACAGAAATATTCATTTACAATATTTTTTTATAAAAATATTGTTTACTCAATATAACAACGCTGTTGTATGACTAATGTCGTTTAAAATATTGTACAAACACGAATGGTTATCCTTGACTATTCTGTATAGTTTTTATATTTATTTTTTATGAATTTTACAGTGAGCATCAATTTCTAATAATAATTTCTGTAAGATGCAAATTACTTGCAACTTACTATGGTTTTACAAAACAGTAGGTAACAATTTTAAATCTAATGGTTTTTTGGATATAAAAAAATGGGAGGTAAACCAGGAGAAGGAGAAAAAATATAATTTTAAGGATTTCAGGCGAAGAACTTCTATGGTCCATGCCAAACAAACAATTTATTTAAATCTCTCTATTGTTGATTTTTTGCTAATAATGATTAAGATATACGACGACGATGAAGACCAACTGAAATAATAAATATATGTCAAATTCTCTGAGCTAATATTTCTCTTTATATCTTGGATTTAACGAGTTCAATATCAACTAAGGGATTTTAACATACATATTTGAATATGGTTCTGAGTGGGTTTCAGTTCATCTAATAAACATGATTATTTGGCATAGACTATGATGGCGTACTGGAAGTATAACGACTTAGAATTGTTTACATACATACCTAATTATGTACAAAAAGTTATCAGTCCGACTTTAAAAACTTCAGAAGTAATATATTTTAAATCGAAAACGAGGTTTTTTCCCTCTTTTCAAATTGTTTTAAGACACGGAGCACATAAAGTGCAAGTATACAGAAAATAAAAAGGTACCTCCTTTACGCCATCTATTAGAAGATCTGAGGAACCTTAGAAATGAAGTGACAAGTTGACAACGGGTGCGTTTGGCAGAAAAAAAGAGCGCTTACTAGCGCTGAAAAACAAACTGTACAGTTTTCGGCCAGGACGTGTTTGCTAACTTCAGTTGCGCTGACACAATCCGCCATTTTGCTTAACAATCGCCATTTTGCTTACAAGCGCTTTTTTCTGCAAAACGCACCCAACGTCTTGCTGCTCACGCGCAGAACAAGTTGCTTTGGTACGTTTTAAAACATGTCATTTGACCCACCATACAACTACCTATGAGTAGTTATAATATGTAAATGTTTGTGGTACGTCATTATAAATAGTAATTAAAAGCTGAATGACAGGTCTAAATGTGAGCATCAGATTTTAAAATAACTACATCAACGAGTGACACCTTCACGACAATCACGGAAAAGAGCTCTTGTCAATTTCTTCTTGTTAATTTTTACTATTTCTTCACCTATGTACTACAATGGTAAACATATAGGAGTAATAGCACAAAGAGACGTTCTATAAAGTAATGGAACAAAATTCACAAGACTTATAAATTGGACCACTACAATCAGAACTATAATATTGGCGAGCTCTTTCCCAACTCGTGAATCAACAAGGGAAACAATAATACAGCGCTTCACAGTTTAAGTACACACCTCTAACCGAACACAATGTGCCATAGACTGCAGATTCTACTAAAACAAACTAAATTATCTATAACGGAATGTGTGAGCAGATATTTTCGACTCTGTGACACTTGAATATTCTGTGTTGAGTATTATATCGAACCTTTGTTCTTCCTGGTACAGTCAGTTCGGAATAATCATATTTCGGCAGGTTACCTTGCCAACGCAATTCAATGTAATTGTAACGCCACCTGTAGTTGGTTTACAACATGTGCTATCCGTATGCAAGCAATAAAAATCTTATCAATTTAATAAAACATGACACATAAATTGTCCCACCAAAGATTGTCAACTTCTACTATTGATGTAATATTCAAGTCTCACAAAGCCAATTGATAATGTGAACGAAGTTTGCTAAATATTTGCACATTTCTTCAACAATAGGCCGTGAACTGTACCGAACACACTGGACAGTAACAATTACAATGTTTGTACATTCGCGTTAACAGTGATCACTCGAGCAAGGGCGAATTCAGACACTTACGTGTTTTTAAAACTTTTTAGACTATTTAACATATTATTTTGTCTTGTTTTGAATTTCGTCATAACATTTTTAAAGGATAAAATGAAAAGAATAAAGTTACGTTAGTAATTTCATTACATTTTTTTATTCTTCTACTTGACATACTTCCAGAGAACGCGTATGAGTGAATTCACCCTCACTCTTCAAAACGTAATTTTGCCCCCACCAAGTCGAAGTTATAATTGAATTATTAAGGCAGATACTAAAATGTAATAATTTTTAAATCAAGCATGCAAAAAAATTATACCCGAACTTCGTCTGTGTGTTTTTATTTTATTTTATTCTCCTTTCAAATAAATTAAAGTGATAGTCATGTCTCTCATAAAAAATAATTTTAATCTTTAACAATTTGAGACTTGAAGGGCAATGAATCACCGTTCCTAAATTAAATTTATTTTATTTTTGATTCATTAAAAATCATTCAATTATTTTTATTTTATCGGTGTCAATTAAATTAATAATTGTGAAAATCAGAAAACGTAATAAGCTTCAACCGCGTATTTCGACTTTGGTGGAGGTAAACCTTCGTTTTGCCCATCCAAACCCTATTGCACTCTCGATATGCCTCTAGTGGTACTAACTGCAGATTACCTAGGTACTGGCACCAAAACAAACGTACAAATAAACATATTAATCAATATACATAAATATTACAACATTCACAACAAAATGCTAATATTACACGTTCTATACAAAATTGTCCTTATTAATGTTTACACTGCAGGATATTTACAACCTTAACTTAATGAATAGAAGACAGTTATTGTGATTTTATACAACATATCAAGCTACTGTATTATATACAATGTAGAATTACTACTAGATGTTGTGGCGTTCTGCTAATTACATGCAAGGGCAACTTTCGTTAGTTTCCATTACAAAATGGAGGTTCGCAGACTATAAATTCAGGTTGGTGCAAGGGAGGATCCAGCTTTGGGGCCATGAGGGGCCACATAGTCGTTCTCAAGTTGGTATAAATTAAATAATTATGTTCAATTAGTGGTTCACCCAAGTCCTTGAAACTTTTATTATAACATTTTATTGTTACCTATACATTATTATAAGTATTTTGTGTCAACATTATTGCATTGAAACAAGACTTAATGTTTCCCTACAAAGAAGGGACTTCTTCACTAACTTCATCTCTTATTTCAGTTTTCAAATTACAACCAAAGTTACCCTTATCAATTTGTCTGTCTCATAAATAACAATTACGAAATATATACAGATTATATTACTGACAACTATTTCATGAACGACCTTGCATGTAATAACAAACCCATTTTTGGTATCTTTAATATAAATTACACACACAATTATTTATAAACTTAAAATCAACATCCATCGCTTGATATGTTATATATTAAGTGTTCATTACATATTACAATATGTTTAAAAAAAGTACATACATACATAATATTTTATTTACATATTTTAATCTCGACTCGTACAAGTGACATTTTACCTATGTGTTTTCATAATCTTTCAATTCGCATTTGTGTCAATATAACTCTGAATATACATTCATAAGCCTAAGTACCGTTAACAGCTGAGAAGACACGGTGAGGTGAGATCTGACATGGAGACCCATCTTCAAGTAAAATGTATGCACCATTACTGTCAATTAAAACATTGTCATTCACTGAAGACATCATTCAAAATGTCTCCAAATATTGTGAATACATTTTACGAGAAAATATGCTCGTTAAAGTTAAGATATAACAAGTGATAAACAAACAAGTATTGATTGTCAAACGAGACAAAATATTATAATCAAGCGCAGTCGTTTAATTTTTGCTTGAATAATATAGCTAAATATATAGCAACGTGAAGGATTGCATTAACATCTGACATGTGGCCTTGGTATATCTAACTACGGCGGATATTGTAGGTTAAATATTCACTCAGGCCCGCATTCAAAAAAACTCCTGTGCATATAGAAGTATAATATAGAAAAATGAGGCACACAAGAACAGTGTAAATTATCGCCTCTAAGGATCACACAGATTAAAATCTGAAAATTGAAGACAAAATTTGGCGAATGTTGCCAGATCTTTTTTATCACCGGCAACACTAGCGGCCTTAGTTCCTTTTCGAGATTCAACCTAAAATCATCCTTATCACAACCCAAATAAAAATCAACAAGATTGAAGATACAATCAAATGTGGCAAAATCAAATAAGGAACTATGCGAGTGACAACCTCGGATCCAACATCGGATAGTCACATCGAGCATCCCGGGTCAGTCATACTCGACGACTACAGATGCCTTCGCAGGACGGAGCTAAGTAACGAAAATCACACATCCCTTCAACGTATCGCGGGAAAATTGCATTTATATTTTAGTATGAAGTGCAATAAAATTTGTATATTTTCCTATCCTATTTTTACATATATACTTGAAATTTTAGTTACCCGCAAATAAAACTTTCGCTATTATTTTCGTCATAATATAAATCGGTCAAAAGTAGCCGCAATCGGGGCCGCAGCCGCGGGAGCGAGGAGTTCCAGAGCGTCGATTCCGAAATCGAAAAAAAGATTTCGACGAATGAAATCAAAAGTCGGACCGAGCACTAACTAAACTATGCGTCTACTGAATATTTGGCACATTTATACGCGGTCATCGGGCACTCCTCACCGGCTCGCACCGCGTCGCGGGCCCTCGACCGACGTCTCCCGCGCGCTCGCAAAGATCGAACTCGAGGAAAGCAGGGGCCGGCCGGCGGCTCGGGCGACTCGGCGGAATCTCGACCGCCCGCGCCGGATCACACCACCGGGACCGCGCACACTCGACTCGACGACTCGAACGGGCCGACTCGACACACGGACGAGCGAGGCGGGCGGGCGCACTAGCACTAGGGTTCGGCGGCCGCGGCGGCGGCTCAGACGGAGATCTCGTAGTTGCAGTCGTAGACGGAGGCGCGGTCGGGCGGGTCGGGCGGCGGCGCGCGCGCCTCCAGCTGGTCCTGCACCTCCAGCGCGCGCACGAACGACAGCGGCCGCGCCGCCGCCGCGCCCGGCCCGCCCTGCCCCGCGCCCGCGCCCCCCGCGCCCGCCCGCCGCCGCGCCAGGGGCGACGGCTGCGGCTGCGGCGGGAACACGGGCACGCCACCGCGCGGCGGCGCGTGGTGCGGGTGCGGGTGCTGATGCGGCTGGTGCGGCGGCTGGTACTGCGGCGGCGCGGGCGGGCGCTCGGCCCAGAGGTAGTTGCCGCGCTGGGGCGAGGCGGCCAGCTCGCGGATGTCGTCGGCGGTGGGCCGGTGCGGCTGCGGCGGGTCGGCGCGCAGCAGCTCGCCCTCGGACAGGAAGCGGCGCTGCGGCGAGGCGCGCGCGACGCCGATGAAGTCGGGCCGGCGCGGCTGCGTCGGCGTGCCGGGGTTCGACCTGCGGCCGGCGCTCACGTCAGGGGTTTAATCGCGCGAGCTCGTCCGAGCCCTCGCTATCGTTATCGTCCGGCCTACGGACAGAAGGAGAAGGGAGCTGCGGGGCGAAGCGTTTGCACGTGCGATCGCGCGACCGGCGCCGTCGCCCTCGGACTCTCGTCTGGTTCAGAACTTACTTACTGACGTCGAAATAGGTATTATTGTATTTACAATCATGTACACTCTGCGATCCCGGATCCGACTTTAACATAGCAAAAATAATAAAAATACAGTATATGCGCGGCCTAGTTCTGAACGTATGCGACTAGGTCCGTCGGCGGCGGGAGCCCACTACGGTTGCGGGGAGCATGCCAACGCCACATGCCTCAACTATGTTACACTATTATACACACTACTACGACTACACCAAGCTTTGTACTTTACCGTATCCTGAGGAAATGAGTTGACTTCGTTCACAGTTATATAACAATAGAACCAAAAAGATTATAAATCATCGTGTTTTTCGTCAGGATATGGAACCTACGGCCTCGTCCTAAAGACAGTGCTTTGCAATACCAATTTAAAAATAAGTTCATATTAACGTCCCGTGGACATTAAAATATCATGATAATTTTAAACATCGCACTGTCCACTAAGGACATCGATAAGAACGATAACGCGATAGACATTTACAATGGCCGGAAACATTTCCATAATCGAATATCCCAAGCTAACGTTTTACAGTAATATGAAAACTAAAATACTGTAGGTACATTGAACAATGCTTAAAAAAACGCCTAAATCAAACATACCCTAGCAAAAACTTTCCAAATATCAGAAAAAAAGGAGGAAAGATCTATTCCATACACACATCAATATTTGAATAGGGTAGATGACACGATCTACGTCTAGTAATTTTTGCTAGATTTAAATCGTTAGATATGCCTCGGCACCAGAAAACTACCACAATATTATTATTGACATGACGTTTGTTGTGAAGCGACGTCACTTTATACGTCAGAGCTGGTGGGCTAGCCAAGATGCCATTTCGCGAGCGCGAGCCATCGCTTCAGTCGCGACTTATATCTCCATCCCGCTCACACAAATACTTCGTGTGCGGGACGGAGATATAATTCGCGACGTAAGCGATAGCTCGCGCACACGAAATATCATCTTGGCTAGAGACCAGAAGGTCGAAGTATGGCGAGGAACATATATAACGATTTAGTATATATTTTTTATGCACCAAGGCCATTGATTTAAATCGTTACATTTGCCCACGCCATATTTCGAAATTTGCACTAAAATAAGAGAGACAGTCGCTTCTTGGAGTGAGACAGTACGTTGACAGACACCCGTTTAAATCAATGCTGTCTCGCTCTTAATTTAATGCCAATTTCGAAGTAAGCGAGGGCAAATTGACCATTCAAATCTATAATCTTGATACCAGTGTTAGGTATTCATATTCATATTCTTTATTGCTTAATACATGAGACATCTACCCTATTAAAAAAGAAAATGGCTGAAAGAATCCGCGTAAGCCTGGGACAATGAGATGGACAGACAAACACAGAACTGAAATTAGTTTACCATTGGACATTAGTCTATGATCATAATTCGACCATAGACAACCGGTGGTACCCGTAACCGGCCATTGTATAGTGCGTCGCGCTACGCCCGCCGTAGTGGTCACAACAGCTTGCAAATAAAAATATAATACAATGTTTAGTAATCACATGACGTAGAATAAGTTTCGTATACTTTTAAAATAATTTATTAGAAAATTATATATATATTTTTCTTTTTTTTCGGGTCTAACTGTTGAATCCAGCCGTAGCTATTATTGGAACGAGAAACTATAATTGAGATAAAATTTTTGTGACTTGATGAAGAAGAACATTTGTCCAAAAATTTTTAGACAACTCTTAGTAAAACATAGTACTAAAAAAATCTTCATGGTGTTCCCAATATAAGAAAACTGTGCGTTTGTAAATATCTTCATTTATATAACAACATGATTTTATTGCCATAAAAGCTATCCATAGAGGGTCTAATTAAAATCATAAACTATAGGCATTTCACTAAGTAACTATTTGAATAACAAGAGACTTATGCTACGCCTAAGTGGGTAATACATTCGACCATTACTTGTCATACCAAAACATGCTCTTCAGAATGTATTGTTATCTAAAACCTCTTTCAATGCTGTTTGTACTCAAACTATACCAAAGCTCATAGACAGTGTCATTATTGTGAAGCAAAATATTTATAACATTTTAAAGTAATAAAAAAAATTGCAATTTTTTTATTAAGTGTAGTTTTCACTATTAACTAACTTTAAATAGCTTTTGAATTAATAAAAATATAAAAAAAAAGCATTCCAACTAATTATAATGAAATATTTTACTATTTGGAAGTTTGAAATGATGCTATTATTTAAGTGTTTTTAGATGTTCAAACCTATCAATGTAAAATAATGACACTCCCAATTCAGTTTAACTAATGTACATAATTACGAAATAATGTAAAGGTACAAATTACAAAGCACAAAAAGCATTAAAGAAAATAAAACATTAACTATTTTCAAAGCTTATTCTCCAAATATATTTATATATCCAATGAGTGAATTGCAATATAAAATCTCCAATAAAGTGTTCACACCTGTCAAGAAGGCATTTCTTGACTTTTTTGTAGCAAAAATTAACAGTGCAGCCACATGAATCAAATTGTATTTACATTGATTACAGCTTGACTTAGTGGGATTGTAACCATGTGTCACTTACAAGACAAAATAACTTAGAAGAGTGAAATTATATTTGACGAAATGTATCGTTACTATATTATTAGTACACAAGGAAGACATGTTAGAAATCCCACCAAATCAAGCTTATTCACAACAAACACACAAAAACCAAACACAACAATGTCATTACGAGTTACCGTCGACACGTCGGCTCTATGCGTTAGGTCCACCTGCCGCGTGGTAAGCGGTAAACGGTCATATTTTATATTGTCTCCATACAGTACGACGACAAATGGAATTTAGGTTTTTTTCTTCTATGGGTTTTATAAAGTACTGAACTAAAGGAAACTCGAATAAATAGATTTTCAAAAGTATTTCCAAATAAGAAACTATCATCTATATACACAAAAGAGTTGTAAAATTATACTGACAAAATGCTTTTAGGTATTTCAAAGGTTACAAAGCAAATGTGGGGAATATCTAAATACAAAGGACGCAAGTAGACTTAAATTTTAAATAAGTAAAGCATAACAGTTCCATATTACCAGATGTTTTGGGATAAATGCTAATTTGTCAAAACCCATATGATAAGTCAGCATGAAAATAATTTGTAGTTGATAAATGTCAATTGATATTGTTGTTTTGTAGTCGTACTGTACTAACACTGCGTCCGTCGTCGGTATCCTATCTAAACCGTTACGATTAAGCCAATTTCCAAATTTTTCATAGTGTCAAATGAGTGTGTTATTTGTAGTATTTGTACAGATCAGTTAGCAAGTAGGTTAGACATTAAACTCAGCTTGGAATATTTACCAACCGACAATGGATGCGGTGCATGCGGGGCCTTTTATTATAATGTTACTTTTAAACACTCAATACGTTAAACAACATTAACGGGAGTTCTGTTATCATATCTCAATGACAGTTGAACACAATTACATGTTGGCGTGAATCGATACGACTTGCTTGTGTTAACAGTATTGTCGTGGTGTGTGAGAAGAAATTCAAAATTATGGTGAGGTGATTAATTTTATTATTGAATTATGTACAAAAATGAAGTTATGATATTGTTAGTGTTAAATCAAGTATTAGTGATTTTGTGCTCAGCTTTCATCAAATTGATTTAATGCACATTTATTTGTAATTTTGGTTAGGGAGGAGATACGCAATCAACCATATACCTCTAAACAAGTTAGAATAGATTTGCTTACATCAGAATAAATACTAACAATTTAAACGTTTATTTTTTTTAATAATTTTAAGGTATTATTGATAGAGTAAGAGTATTTTCATTATTTGAAAATGTAAGCAAATCTTTAAGACACAAATGAAGCGAATTTTACACCACAGAAGAGAGTAACACTTAGTGTTTCCAAAATAAAGTTTCCTCTAAACAAATTGTGAGTAGGCAAACCATTTTACATGCAAATAAACACTCAATTTAAAGAAAAAAACATATAAGCGATGCAGTTTTAAGTGTGGGATACGGGACAGTTTTAATTTTCAATAACATTTTAGTCTGTTAATGTGATGGGAAGAGGCCATGATCAAATGGAAAATCATAAATACCTATGTTTAATTGGGAACAATCTGTCTTCTTGAGTAAATAAATCGCCAATTTTGTCCTTTATATGAAATTTCGATAAACATGTAAGCATTTAGTGTAAACTTGAGAAGTGTGGAGAATACCCAACGTTTACTTTTTAATGTCGTTGTCTTAAATATTTAGTTTCATTATTTTTTATTATTTGAGCGGGATTTGGAACACTAATCTCACTGACTGAAAGTTTTTAACACGATAATGTGACGTCGATGAAAGTCAATAAGTAATCTGATGTAGTTTAAAATTACTTTTTTTAACAGATATTACCTTGTAGTAGACTAATAAATAGGGCTGCCATCTCATAAATGCGGAAAACAGGACAAGAGGCGAGATAACCCCGGATTTTAGAGTCCGAAAGCCGGACATCATAGCTTCACGTTCATAAAATCGTCGGTTGACCGTTTTTTTTTTTTTTTTTTGGTCGGTCTTATGAAACCTTCCCCGGACGTCTGTCTCTCCTGTGCCCGGACGCACCCCGGACGCCCTCTAAACTAGGACAAATCCGGGGAAACCCGGACGGATGGCAGCCCTACTAATAAATCGAGTCACATAGAAACAACAAAGACATCCACAACCAACTTATCTCAATTGAATGTTGCAGAGTATTTGCTTCTACATGGCGTTTTTAAACAATTCCGATGTTTTGCCATTTATAAAGTGGTTCCGTCAGTGTTCCAATGCCCACTCGCCCTCCCCTTGTGCAATCCCTACACGTACCTCCTCACGGGGCTGTTGACAGCGAGCGGCGTGGGCACGCCGAGCGCCTTTATCCGCTGCTGCATCGTCGGCGACGGCCGCGCGCCGCCGTTCGACCCCGTGTCGTACCGGAGCGGCTCCATCACAACTCGGTAGCCGGCGGTCGTGGTGCCGCCGTGACTGGAATTGTACGGTGGGATATTTATTATATGGTATTTTTTGAGGAAATTTATTGACGTTTATATGAATCTTTCTTGTGTTTTCCACTCTATACAAAAAACATTAATAATTGTAGGTCGGAATAAATTACACATCGACTAATTAAACATTTTTAGTTTGAGAGTTTATAATTGGTGTTGCTTAAGGGTGCCTAGCACAAAGGAGGACAGGGCCGCAACGGAAATTTTCAGCCTTTCTTCAGACTTGCTCCATATGCTTTGTCTTCCCTTCCTGCTTCCCCTTCGTCATTACTCCTGGAGACACTTTAGCGGGACCTGCCCAGTGGGTCGGGGCCGCTTAGCCGCTGCAGCTGTTGCTACTAAGAAGAATTATTACCCTAGACGGGCATACAATGACTCACCTAGTGTTCCTGGCGAGCGGGCTGAGGCGCGGGTAGTGCATGGGGCGCGGCGCGTGCGCGGCGTGCGGGTGCGCGTGCGGCGCGGCGGGCGGGAACAGGTTGGCGGCGGACGCGCGCCGCTGCGGCGGCGTGGGCTCGCAGTCCGCGCTCTGCGATGCGCCCGGCCCGTCCAGCTCGCCCTCGTGCTCCTCGCGCCCGGGCGACAGCTGCGCCCCCACATCGTTACGACGACCAGCCAGCGGAAAGCCGGGTGCTCGTCGTACCACACTCAGATACATTTCTGACAGTGTCAGATTTTATGTTAACCGACATCACACACCTAGAATAAGACTAGTGTAACTCGAATTTAACTGACTTTTTGGCATGGCCAGATTCTGCGTTCGAAACTACATAACCTCCAATTACACAGAGGAAAAAAAAAGCGTATTTTGGGTCTTATTCCAGGTGTGCGATGTTATAAATCATCAAGCTTGAGTCTAGCTGCTAGAAGATTAATCTGACTGAGACGCGGTGATCAGTCAGAAACTTATCTGAGTGTGTGAAATCGTTTCTATAGCTATGATTGACTGAGGTATTTCAAAATTACAATTTAAAGATTGTTTTATTTCACCCCGTCGTAGATAACGGGCAAACTGAAAAAACGCATGGTTTGTATGTAGTAGCCTCTTCATCTAAAAGTGGTGCAATCCGTTGTTATGTATTTTTTTTATTTGTTCATTAGGTTCGTAGTTATTTTTATTTGAATCATAACAAAAAGAAATCATTTTTTATTTCAATGTTACCTAATTTACTAAATGTGAACCAAAGTGTGAAAAATTAAATTTTTAAAGATGTTACATACATAGGTGTTATAGTCAATGAGATGTTTAAAATTAAACAGTCATGCAAAGTAGATATTAAAACATGTTTACATGATTAGAAGTACGAACTTCAATGACAGCTTTTGATCAATACCGTCATATTAAAGATATGAAAAAATGCTCAGAAATAAGCATTCCTGTTTTACGAGGTATTTTAAATTGTAAATACATATTGTGTTTTTAACGAAAGTATCAAGGCGATGAATATGAGATGTAAATGATATTGTGTCTCACATAAGAAAAAGTAGACGCAGGTTCAGTACACAAATACCTGTTAGATAAAGAAATAATGTAAGTATTAGAGTAGAGAGCCAGACATACTCATGTCTTCAATTCACACATTATAAGATCATCGAAATAAGTGCGAGTGCTAAAATAGAACTTATGATCGTGAATTGAAGGTATGTAATCGTTCGCTCTACAAGCATGATAACTATTGTGTAGTCTACTGCTCTTGATGGGTGGTGGAAAGCGATTCTGACCTCTATAAAAGCGTGATAAATGTTATTTTTGTATGGCTTTTTCTATTTCTACACTAATAGCCACCGTTAATATCGTGCGGTGTATAATTTATGGATGAAATGAATGGTTGAAGTATTTACATTATTTTTAGAAAATGTAGTTAGAATTAAAATAATAATCAATACTAATATAATTTTGCAATAAAATTGTTTCAATTTTGGATTTGCTAAATAATCACAAAGATACATTAATCTAAGAAAAAAACAAAATATTATAAACAAAAAAAATATATATTTTTCTTTTGTTTGCTTTTGTTTATAATTTTTAAAGCTTCTATCTAATTGATTGGCCTAGAATAAACATAATTTTCTCTGGTAAATTATCTATGGATAATATTTTTAAGGGGAATAAATAATTTAATCCCTACATCAATTTTACTATGTATCGCGGAGTCATAGCGGGAAAATATTATAATATACACCGATAGTTATTTGCCCAGCTTTGTAGAGAAGGATACGTTATTTCACATTGACGTTAAAATTCAATACACATAGTCTTTATTTTGGCATTCTTTTTATATTTCATTACAACTCGGGGCTCTTATCGTCGTTAGCACTTAGTATACTAGCACATGTTTCAAGGAATGGGTGCGTCTGTTGTTATATCAATTTGAGAATCTCTTCTAATATAATAAAGTTGAAGAGTTTGTTTGTTTGGTTGTTTGAACGCGCTAATCTCAGGAACCACTGCTGTCCATGTGACGAGGAAGGCTTAAGGCTATAGTATAACCGAAATCCACGCGAGCGGAGTCGCGGGCGGTCGCTATTTCTAAATAAATGTGTGCAAGTCTAAGGTAAGGAACAAACGCACCCATTCGCATAGCCACTTCAGAGTTGCTCTAAGTCATACATACAGATGATAGTGATAGCTCGCGCACGCGAAATGGCATCTTGGCTAGTCTACCTGAAATCTTGATAACGCGGGCTAAGCCGTGGTTCAAAACTCAATCAAGCGCGGATCCAGGGGGGAGGTCACAGGGGTCATGACCCCCCCCCCCTGAGCAGGTTTCAGGACTATAGTGGACCACTAATTGAACATAAATTTTCATTTAAACTTGACCACTTGACTTGACCACGACTATGTGACCCCCCCCCCTGGCGCTGTGTGACCCTTCCCTGGCGCCAAAGCTGGATCCGCCCTTGAACTCAATCCATAATAAACCTGTAACACATCTATGTATAAACTCAGAGCAACCCACGCGACGTTAGTACATAATGACAGCGCAAGCGTCTGGCTCTCACCTTGTTGTAGTGCGCGTGCGCGCCGGCGGCCCGGTGCGCGGTCCCGTTGTCCGCCGTGTACGTCTTTACCTGGTGCGTGTCGGTCGCTATCGTCGATATCGCCGACGCCGAGTGCGGCCCGCCGAGGCCGGTGCGACGCTTCTTCCCGCCCTTGTAGATGTACTTCGACGGACGTACAAGGCTGGAAGGGATTGTGGTGGGCACGTTATTAATGGAAGATTTGATTGCTTTGATACGCGCGACCCTTGGTTTTGTAACCAGGGTCTCTAGCCAATAGACGAAAGCGCCCGCCTAATTCTAAAGTTATCGTATAAATTTAAGGTCGTTATGATTGATGTGTAACAGCTCGGTAGCGTAGTGGTAAGAGCGTCGCTTCACCTGCGTGAGGTCGGCGGTTTAAATCCAGCCAGTCACGAACGTCTGGATTATCAAAAATCTATGTGCGTAATTACATGAGTCGTGTTCCTCATTACTGAGGGTTGTGGTCATTATATGAAATGAAAGACACAACACCTAAATTTTCAATTTTAATGAAGTGGTTTGCCATTGCCTTCTCCATTTCACACATTTACTCACTAATTGGGGACATTATGGCTATTATAATCTGGAGATTATGCCCTTTATGATACAGCTAAAACGAATATAAGACAAGAATTCCACCCGAAAAGAAGATCGACATTACGAAAACTTGTTTAAAAATCAGAAATAGATAAGTAACGTACTTCTCCTCATATCCATCCATAATGGAAGTGGGATCTCAACGATAAATCTTCAAGCTTCGTGTTCAGTTCGGCCGTCAGCTACGAGGAATCATCCTGCAGCGGTGGCTATTATGTTCTAAATTATTTATGCAATGCCTATTTATTGATGAATACTTCCTGAACTAATTCCCTTAATTAAACCATGCCAAATCATAGTATTTATTTATTACGTGGGCACTTTTGCAGCCCGCATGAAGTCGGATTTTATAAGCGAGCTGTCGGCCAGCGCCGTTTTAATATAATTTATTCGTGAACATTAATTCTGATTGACCAAATGTTAGATTTGTGCTGACTATCAGCACAAATTTTGGTATCGCAAAATAGTGTCATGATTGTTTTCACCAAATATTCAATAATTTATTAACCAATAGATGGCACCGAATTTAAACTTCTCATACTCATAAAAAGCAACAAAAGTTTCGGTAGGAAACATACGAAGTATTGATCAAGTGCTAGATTTATGGTCAGCACAAATATTGGTATCATTAAAAATTTAGACTTTCCTAACTAAAAATCCAGCATTTATAATCCAATCTATGGCATAACTATTTCAAACTTCCCATACACATAAAATGCAACGAAAGTCTCGGTATCATAAACACGTGAAAAAAAAACATTCAAAGTCAAAAATCCAAACTCACCTAGGATACTGCGGTCCAAACTGCGTATAACAGCAGTTGTACCAACATCCCTTCGAGAAGGGGTTGTACCCGCCGGTGAACTTGCCAGTCACCTGCTCGTTCGTAGTGCGGCCTCTCGACACGAGGACCATGTGGAACCCCGTCAGACCGAAGATAGGGATCGCTAGTAGTGCGATTATGCCCATTATTACCATTCTGGGTGGGAGTTAAGGATGTTTCATTCATATTAGTAGGTTCTTCTTACATAATAAGGGTGATTATTTTTGAATTCAGGTTGTAAAAATCTTATAAATACGGTCAAATTAAAAACATTCATTATTCGAAATAGCTTAAAAGCTGAAAACAAACTCCTCTTACTAAATACAGCTAAGAGTTTGAGACTAAATAAATATAAAAACTTTGTTAAAGCTCACATAAGTAAGTGCCATTACAATATTCGGTATATAATCTAAACATAGAGCAGCACACACGCTGAAAGACATACATCTTTTGAATTCATGTACGCAGCAACGCTACGTCGCACTTAGTCGAGTATGTTGACACATATGAAACACACACACTGACCTCAAAACACACGCATACAATAAAGTAACTTTCATACAACGTCTGTTCGCGCCAAAAACGTACAAAAACACGTTAAATATTAAGTTTGGATTATAAGACTGAGATGTGATTTAAAAAGGATACGACACAATAGGCTCCACTTGCGTCAAATTCTTGTTATTGTTCATAATGTAGTACAGGCTGAGGCCGAATATGCTCAGCATGTGTATGGACAGCGAGATGAGGAAGAAGAAAAAGAACCTATAGTTCCGCCGGCCGATGCAGTTGTTCACCCACGGGCAGTGGTGGTCGAACGTCTGGAACATAATGCACATGCAATTAGACAATCGTCTTTGATTAATATACAAAAAGGAGAAAACAGAAAGAACAAACTATTTGACGATTGATACTCTTATAACCCTCGAAATAAGAGTATTGAACGTCGTAAAAAGCGACTAAGGGTGATGGGCGTTCTCCTATGTTTTATCGTTCACCATTCACTGCGGTTACCAATTCGCAATGTGGTGGGTGGCTATGGGCATAGACTCCCTTTAGGCGGAGTCTTTCGTTCTGTCGTCTGCTATGGTGCTAGGTGGAACTTCTTAGGCATGACATGGGAAGTACGGTTGTTGGAACTCCTGTTTATAAAGGTAGTAGATGATTCTTAACTGACCTCTATGCAGTGGTTGCAGACGGAGCAGTGCGAGCACCGCGGCGGCCGGTAGAACTTGCACGTGACGCACCACTTCATCCGCACCGTGATGCCGTTGATCTCCACGCTGCGGTACAGCGGCGCTCTGAAGGTGTCGCTCCTGGCTCAATGTAAATGTCCCGGTGCAGAGTCGCAACTGACCTCTATGCAGTGGTTGCAGACGGAGCAGTGCGAGCACCGCGGCGGCCGGTAGAACTTGCACGTGACGCACCACTTCATCCGCACCGTGATGCCGTTGATCTCCACGCTGCGGTACAGCGGCGCTCTGAAGGTGTCGCTCCTGGCTCAATGTAAATGTCCCAGTGCAGAGTCGCAACTGACCTCTATGCAGTGGTTGCAGACGGAGCAGTGCGAGCACCGCGGCGGCCGGTAGAACCTGCACGTGACGCACCACTTCATCCGCACCGTGATGCCGTTGATCTCCACGCTGCGGTACAGCGGCGCTCTGAAGGTGTCGCTCCTGGCTCAATGTAACTGTCCCGGCGCAGAGTCGCAACTGACCTCTATGCAGTGGTTGCAGACGGAGCAGTGCGAGCACCGCGGCGGCCGGTAGAACTTGCACGTGACGCACCACTTCATCCGCACCGTGATGCCGTTGACTCCACGCTGCGGTACAGCGGCGCTCTGAAGGTGTCGCTCCTGGCTCAATGTAACTGTCCCGGGGCAGAGTCGCAACTGACCTCTATGCAGTGGTTGCAGACGGAGCAGTGCGAGCACCGCGGCGGCCGGTAGAACTTGCACGTGACGCACCACTTCATCCGCACCGTGATGCCGTTGATCTCCACGCTGCGGTACAGCGGCGCTCTGAAGTCATCCTCGCGGTCCTCGTCAGGTGGAGCTGGAATGAGATAACCATCATCAGCAACATTCAACTAAGAACTTTTTATGACTGGAGGACACTCCAGTGATGCTAAGTGAGCTGAGCAGAGAAGATGTTGTGTCACACACGTGACCAACAGCACGAATACTATCATCTTTCTTAAACTAGCGACCCGCTCCAGCTTCGCACGGGTAGGTACTACGGGCCGCCCGTACCTACCCCCGCCGCTATACAATTATTATTTTATTGAGTTATCGTAAGTTTATATGTACGTTTGAATACATTACGTAAAAGGTATTTTTTTTTCTATGTTTTATTGTCCAAGCTTACTAACTTGTTTGTTTGGATAAGTATTAACGCTACCACTCAATCAATCAATGTATGTGATGTTGTGAAATATTTATTGATTTATTTATTTATTTACCACTGCAGTGGTAGCAGAAAGATGCATCATTAATAATTGACGTTTACGTGATCCCTCTCTACATCAGTATTTTTTTTATTATTTTGTAATTTATTATATGAAATATTAAAATGTTGAAATTTTCATAGCGATAGTCTTCATTGTCTTGAAACAAAACAATTGTTAATTAATTTTTCCTTTTGTCATTATGACAAGATGTCCTTTTGCGACGATTGCTTTGTCTTAAGATCATAAAGCGGGAATTTAAATTAACAAGTTATAAAGGTTCTCATTGATCTTTTGGCATAATTGGGTTTTCAAATTGTATGTCCAACAACTTTAGGCTCGAATTCAAATCAATCCCCGATATGCCCCGACACTAGAAAACTGAGGCATTTTTCTCCGTACGTGTGACGTTTGTTTCATCATGCCGTTACTGCGATGAGAAGCGACCATCTCTTCAAATTTTGGTGCCAACTTCAGAGCAGGTGCACGTATGGCGAGGGCACATCTAACGATTTAAATCAATGTGTGAGCGGGTATTGGCTGAGCAAACGGACGTTTGCGTGGTCAGTCGATTACCATTCGTGATTGACTTCCCAAATGACTGAGCAATTCCGTCGCTTAACTATTTACTAGTGTGACTGTTTATTTGGTGTTTGTTGGTCCGCCAAATTATCCCTTCTATGTATGTATGCATAACGTTCCTACAAATATGAAGAAGAATAATTCATTAAGATTTGATTTGATTTGACCCACAACTTTCGTATTCCATTTAGTAGAAACGATGACGTTTTAATTATACTTTCCCGATTCTAAAGTTTTTTTTACAAAGAAGACGTGTACTTCCAAGTTATTACATGAAGTTTTGACAGTCCATTGAACACACCTACTCACTACGTCAATATTGGTATACGCATGATGTGAGTAAATTACTTAGTGAACTAAATAATAATAACGTCAGGTTGTCTCTCACAGAAGTGGGCCCTTCAACAGACAGCAGAAACAGGGCTGTCCAAAAATAAATTTAATGTGAAGCTTAAACAAGTTCCATCAACACACACCAATATGTTGAGTAGTAGGTAAATTAAGCTCGTGTAAACAAATTGCACACCAATCTGAAATCGAACTTGAGCGCGAACATGAGGTGCTGTTTTATATGAGAACTAGCGGCCCGTCACGCGGTTTCACCCGCGTCCCAGGGGAACTACTTCCCGTACCGGGATAAAATATAGCCTATGTTACTCTGGGTGAATGTAGCTTTCCAACAGTGAAAGAATTTTTCAAATCTGCCAAGTAGTTTCGGAGCCTATTCAATTCATACAAACAAACAAACAAACAAAAAATCAAACCTTTCCTCTTTATAATATTAGTATAGATGACATATCAAAGTGCGATTTATTAATACGAGCCTTAATGTGCCTCATTCGATGTAGGCGCCACTCTTTACCCAGTTGGTTTTTCGAAATATTAAGTTACAGGAGACGAAGCTCAGTTGCGGAGGGTCTTAAAGGCAGGCAACGCATCTGCGACCCTTGTGCGGTTGTTGATGTCCATTGGCAGCGGTGATCGCTTACCATCAGGTGGCCATCTTGTTCGTTTGCCGCCCTATAACATTAACAAGGTAATATCTTCTGTTAGATAAAATCCAACCTGCATCCTCATTTACAAGTCTGGCAACCCTACACTTCACCGCGAACCCGAGATGGTGACCGCAGCCTTAGCTTTGCGGTGGAGCTACATCGCAACCCGCACAATTGGGTCACAAGCTCGCAAGCTAATGATTTTATTATTACTTTTTTATTTGAAGTCCGTACATAGGTTAGGCTTTATTAATACCTTACATGAAATGGAAAAGCTAGGTGTAATTCAGTGTTAATTTCTTTAGTTTTTCTCCACTATATACTGTTAATCATGATCGAAAAGGCCTTATCCTCTCGAAGGTAACTCTAACAGATACTTGCATACATGTCTTCAATTGTCGAGCTTTGATAACATGATCAATTCAAAAGTAAAAGAACAGAAACATCTAAAGGCCTCGGACTGCATTTTATTAATAGTTGCACTTCCATTCCTATCCCAGTCTTTTGTCGTAACCAATCACAGGTTGTAATTGGAGTTTTTCCATTAAAACCCCTTGTTGACTCTCGGACGTATTGGAAAATAAAAATAAAAGTCACACGCTGGAAGTACGGAAACAAACTAAAACTAACTTTATTCGGAAAATAACACGAGCCAAAATCAAGGGTGGGGTTAGTTACATGAGCAATATAAGTTACATAAGAGAACTGTCGAATTCGAAATACAAGTATTTGATACTTCTGAGGAATGAAGTACATAATATCTTGTTACACTATATTTTATTTATGAGATCGTTCCGCTTTTGAGACCAAAGATATGTATCCAAAAACTTGCTTATCCAATTGTGAGGGGAAAAGAATGTTAAATCACTTATGCACCGAAATATATCCTAAGCAGTTATTGACCATAAAGTTCGCCTTATCCGAAACTCTACTACAACGTGAGAGAAAATGTACTAGGAGTCAGTACTCTTTATTTTGTACATTAACTACGGTGAAAAACCTTAGAAAATGAACGTTATTCAACACTCGCATCTCGTTAACTGGTAAACGGAATCACGTGTCTCCACCAAGCCAACCAGAGGCGGCGAAACCGAATCCGATAACTTAATTAAAAGCAATCTTGTCGGTAAGTAATGGTTATTTGCCAGGGCTGCCCAGCCCTTTCTAATTAAGAAGGAGTATTTGCATTGACTACATTAGAAGCTTTTCTACTTAACCGAATCAAGGTGTAGTGTATTTACTGTTTATACGAGTAAGTATTCAGGAAAATTCAATAAGTATTTTTAAGAATATAGCGCAAACAAGCACCGAAGACAACTTTCTGATGTACGATATTTTTTTCTCTAACAAGCGATACTAATTTCTATTACCCTACAACATTCTGATGCTAAACGATAGTCGACCCGATATATCTTAAATAAGGATCATATGTTATTATTTTGGAAACCTTGATGTGAAGACAAAATGCCAAGATTTGTCAAAGAAAATTCGACTCAATCTCTCAGCGTTAAGAATGCTTTTTAATTCCTTACAGACTCGTTCCCCTCCCTAATTCCATTCGAGCTTCGACGAAACGTCGAAGTGCCTATGGCTTATTAATCACATTAAGCTACGTGCCTTGCTAAATAATTAAGGTTTGATTCTCAGTAAGTGTTTTAATGAAACGTTGAGGCATCCGTGGCCAAATAAGTAATTCTTAATAAAATCTAAGACCCATTGGAAGTGAAGACATAACGTGCAATTTTCTGAGGTCTTCTGTGTCTTGGTGGAGTGGACAGAATACTTTTTTCCGGGGCACTTGCCACACTATTTCCTCTACCATCTTACAATCAAAACTCACGTTACACAAGTAGGTATATTTTGTATACAAATAAAGCCATTCTCTATTTGATTTGTAAAGGCTGTTCGGGCGTTCCCACGCGTGCATAACTACATACATACGTAGGTAGATAAAAGCAGGTTATGCTTTAGCTAAGTATATTTTACCTTTAAGTTTATTACAGCCATGGCATCAATAAAACTTAGTACACACAAAATGTCCATACAATGGCATAATCTTAGTGCTCTCTCAGATTAATACAATGGCATTATATGATACGATGATAACGTATATGAACAGTTATGACAAGAAGTATATTTAAGCCTTGATGTTCGAAACAGCCCATCAAATCCAAGAAATTCGCAGGATCCACAAGATTCGAGGTAATAATAACGTTCCTTTAACAACACGATAAGATTAACTATTCGCCAGTGATAAAACTTGGCATAGTGTAATATACTCCAGTGAGATAACTCCATTAAGCTTTGTGAACTAAAATTAAGAGGATGCCAGGGAGCAGATGAAATAATTGCTCAGCAACTCATCAGACACTTTACAAATACATTTTTCATGAAATTCGAGAGGCAGTTGAGACTTGAGGCAAATTAAATATTAATTACACGAAAAATCAATAAAGCTTGCTTCGAAATGATGAAGGCAACACACTTCTGTGCTCAGAACGAAATAGGGCACGAGACTCGCAGTTGATTTTGAGTAAAAGTTTCTTCACTGTTACGTCACTACACTGCCGACCTGATTTTACCCACTTCAAGATTCACTGTGATAGGTATGAAGATACGTGATTGTTGATATTATAATCCAGGTATTATTTACTGAAGTAAATTTGAAATGAAAATGCAATTATAACATTTTTCTATGAAATATTTGGTGCAATTTTACTTTTTTTTTCTTTAGTCACAATTGTTACACCATTTAATTTGATTAGCTCAATAAGCTAATATACAATGCTACGCATACTTAGCTTATAACAAAAGTTAGGTTTTGAAAGTGATATTAATATTAACATCATCCAAAGGAAACTCGCGGAATTTTTGCAATTCAATAAGTCTGAATGAATAGATTAAGGAATATCTCAACAACTTCGTTAACTACCACTGAATAATTACTCGAATCCATTTCGAGGTTTGTATTTAACTGTATTCATTTAAATTTTGATGGGTGCGGATTACGAGACAATAAAACAGACGAAATTGTATCTGTTCAGTGACTTTTTTTTAGGTCGAGGCCATCTATTGTTTTGTGGTTTCTTATATCAAAGATTACAGTTTAACTAACTTTGTCTTCATAGATTTTATCAAGGGAAGCTAAATTTGTGTTGAGTCAACTGTTGACCTATGAGGAGGTTTTACTCGCCAGATGGTATTTTAAAAAAGTCATGGTACTATCAAGTCCAAAGGTCAGGAAATTATCGTAACTTATACTATCGACATTTCATCCAAAGCCGGTCTGACTGAGTTCACTTCACTTCCGAATAAGTAGGTAAACATTTCCTTTCAATTTCCCACAGTCTTCAACCCTATCCTTAGAATTCTAACATACAACGTTCAAAGTGTTAATCCGATGTCAGAGTTTACAGAGATGCTCAAAGGGACGAAATTCTCCGAGAGACGTGGGCAAAAAGCGTCCTTACTTCACTTTGTATCAAAGAATTTCCTAGCAAAAACAATTTTGTTAATATTCACTCATTAGGCAACTCTACAAAGAGGTAAGTAGAAATGGAGTGCTGCCTGTTATACAAATAGCATCATTTTACTAAATAAACAGGAAGTTCGATACTTGTAAATATTATAAGGGATTGTTATTAATCATTTTGTTTACTACAAGGGTACTTTTTTTACAATGTATAAAGAACATATTTCCTATAAAACAGCAAGCTTAACTTCAACACGAGCGAAGCCAATATTACTTTTAGCGAATATAAACCTAAGTTATAAGCCGACAGTATCTCTTTATCTGTACATAAAAATATTAAATACATTTCATCATCTTTTTTCTTATATCTTGCGAAATTGCCGGGAAGAATGTCAGGTTCAAAAACATCCTCCATTATGGAAAATAATTTAATAGGTTTCGTTTGGAAAATAAGGTTTTACGTTACGTAACCTTTTATAAGGGCTGTCTGAAGTCTCTTCACTTTCCTCATCGAGATGGTACGGTTATGTTTGTATGTAGGTATACGGGTTAGCAAAACATGATGTTAACGTAGTTATGTCCGCTATATCGCGCAGGGTTTTTGTTTCTTATTTTTTGCAATTACGATGGTTTATGGGCACTGGATCAGACAGCTTTTACACATAAAATAAATAATAATAATACCCTCCGGCCGTATTCGGCCATGGCGGCCGATCTTGCGATCAGCCAGGTACGCAGGATATATTATAGTGCACAAGTGAGTGCGCAAGCACAGGTGCACTCCCTATTCCTTCACTCTCATAATTCGGTGGGACAGCAATCTGACACGACCGTAGAGAGATCAGGCGCAGGACCAACGGCTTAACGTGCCTTCCGAAGCACGGAGGAGCTCGAGATGAAATTTTTCGATCACCCATCCGATGACTGGCATCTGCGAACGTTGCTTAACTTTAACAACCGCAGGCCGAGTGCGCTAACCACTGCGCCATCGAGCTCCTCATCTTATACACAGCTTTTACACATAACGGTGTAATAATAAAGAACGATTTAATTATGAGAACAGATGATGTACTTTTGCCTTTCAGATAGTTTAAGTAAAAATTTACAATTTCGAAAGTCATACTCATATTTACTAATCGCAACATGTGAAGTAACAGCTGTTAAATTATACTCCTTAATTTGTCGCAAAGTAATATTAATATGGACCAAAGTCGAAATAATATTCCTCTATTTATCAAAAAAAGCAAGAACAGGGTCTGATTCACTACTCTTTCTAACAATTTCGTAAAACATCTGTTAAGCAACTCAATATCTGGAGAATAGTAAAGCCCTACGTAACAAAATGCTTTTTTCATGAAACAATTTCAACGTTGAGTAAGCATTCTTTATTGAAATAAAATACCTAGTACGGCTGTTATTTTTATCTGTTCCGAGAATTCGTCACTGTAGAACATAAGATAGTACCTATCAATTGTTACAGGAGTGTTCCCTATCGTTATTCTATCGATGAATCAAGTCTCTTCTTTGTAAGTAAATTTAAAGTTTGCTTCGAGTATAACGTAGGTATAACGCCTCGATGGTCTAGTGGTTTAAGTACCGGGCCGCGATCTCGAGGTCCTGGGTTCGATTCCCGGGTCGGGCAATAATTTGTGTTGATTTTTCTGTACACAGCCCGAGGTTGTGATCGCCAAACCGCATTTGGCGTACACAGCCCGAGGTTGTGATCGCCAAACCGCATTTGGCAAGCGTGGTGATTAAGCCAAAACCCATCTTTGTAACAAAAACATGATTTCAAATGATGGAGGCCTTTGCCCTGCAATGGGACATTAATAGGCTGATACTTTACTTTTCTTTTCGAGTATAAAGAGCGTGACGAAATGTTGACATAATGCAATATTTTAACACTTACGCTTCGCATAACTCAATTAAGTGAGGAATTATGATATTCTTACCATATTCTGTACATTTTATCATGCGATATAGCCTTTAATATTAACAGAATGCGAGTTATTTACAGGGCTCAAACACTGTTGCCGACGTTAGTTATTCGCAGTAATTCCTAAAATAACCTCGTATAGTTTTATTGAATTGTGTTTCTATCGATCGACATGCAGGTTATTATACCATATCCTCCGTATAAGTTCAGTCTAAATAAATAGTTAACTGGCAGTGGTATTCTGACAAGAAGTAATATTATCAGTTCTTTCTAGACATGGTATGTTTCAGACCGTTATTCAGGAGCTGTAAAGGCGCCTTGGAATGCTGACCATATTTTAGTAAAAGCCGTATTTTACGACAAAATTAAATTGTTGAAAATCAGAAATCCTATCAATATGAAGCGATTTTGATCCTTGTTCGGAAGGCATGGTAAATGTGATAATTCAGTCTTGTCAGCCAAACCAAAGAACTATGTATAAGCAAAAGAATGTATCTACGCCCTGACTATTAAGCGCCATTATTTATTTTATAAAAGATTGCTCAAATATCTCGGTCGCATGGTAAACGTTACTTAGCTGCCTTGTTCTGAAACTTCACCGTTAAACTCCGAAACAACTCCACACGAGTGTGAATCATTTCCATTTCCGCTAACTTCCGAGAACATACAGAAACAGTCTACATACTCTGCCTGACATTGAGAACAGTATTCTGTCAAACACATGTGCACATGACACCTTATCGATACATGGAAACATGATACAAATATTTAATACATAGTTATGTTGAACATGTATTAATTACTTGTAAAAGATTAATAACGAAATTAAACATTGTTTATCGGTATTTATCAGGTAAGATAAAGATTTTGATGTAATTTGTATATTTTTCATGTTAAATTGTAACACATGAGCTAAAAACAGACAATTCTTTAGTCAGGAAACAAAATACTTCTAAGGCGAAAGTTTAAGACAATGGGCGGGTGTTGGCTTCACTTTCACGTGAATACTATTTGGTAACGCCTAGTGGTTTAGTATTTTGCTGTCATCTCGAGGTCATAGGTTCAATTTCTAGTTCAGGCAAATTTTATGTCTCGATTTATTTAACAGCGCGGGTTTGGTCACCAAACCACACTTGGAAAGCGTGTTGATGAATTAGTATCTTTGTAACTAAATATGTGTAACAAATGCAAAAAGCAGGTCTGGAGATTGAGATTAACATTACTAATATTACTATTCAGTTCTAATTCAGAACATAAGCGACCGGTATGAACAGGTTATGATTTATTTTAGTGAAGGGCAGATATAGTTCACACAGCCGAAGACACGATTAGAAGATGACTTTCCGCGTCGATATATTAATAGGTTGAAAAGTTATCCAACTTTGAAGATGGATAAAACTGGAACATTTTAATAGGGAATCGGAAAAATCAACCCCAAATAAAAAATTGGTACTTAAAAACTTTTAAGAATATTTGGTATTCCGAGAAAGCGAGTAATGTCACAAAGGGTAATAAGGTGACAAGCCAAAAATTAAATAACTAAGTAATTCCAGAACCCAGAGTTCGTCCAATGAGAAGAAACAAGTACGTTCTTCTTTGAAACTAATTTATTCATTTAGAACCGTGATGAGCTCATGCAAGTCAAATAAAATGGTTCCTCCAAAACGACCGCCAAAAGAGAGTAAAAGTAATGTTCTTATTATTACATCGTAAATAATGATTACATAATTTGATATTTCTAGCAATTTCTGCGTCGTAAGTAGAATCTGAAGTTAATAATACTAAATTAATACCTATTTGTCTATGCAACAACATCTCGAAATACTTTTAATGAACTTTGAGGTTTAATGATGACATTTGTAAAATACTTTAAACATTTGTCGCCGTCATTCAGGTTCATTCTCCGGTCAGGCAATGTTGTTAACATAAAGTGACATTAGAAAAATTACATTGTTTTTTTTATTCTATTAAAATCAACTCATGTTCACGCAAGATACTATTGTTTAGTCCACATGGGCGAAGATGCTGGCTGAAGGTTGTATACCTACCTAATTGAAAATAAGTGAGTGCCTAATGTTAGGGAATATTGAGCACAGGTGCACTCCATTTTACTTCCTTATTCTTTAGCCCTTGGGAATACATTGTTACTTTAAGTTAATGAATTGTAGAAAATAGGTACATACGAGTATTAGATTAGGCTCATCAAGTATAGTAGTAGTAAGTGTGTTATTTAGAAAAAGATAATTTCACGTTTGATTTATTGAAATCGATACAGTAGCTAGCAGGTGTAAATAACGTAGAAAGTAATATCAAGGGTTCAATACAGAAAAAAAAGAACATAAAACATTTTATGAACATTCAACCAAACCACTTATCTACAAACCTTTTCTGAACAATCGAGATCGCAATTGAAAAGCGTATCGGTCGGGTCGTTCAGATTTCTTAAAAATATTTTTTATATATAGAAAAAATATATTTTCAGCTTACTGCTTAGAATGTCGAAAAGTAAATTATGTTGGAAAATAAATTTTCTGTACAACCTTAAGCAAACATCTGTTCATTTGTTCACGAATTTAAGCGTATGCTTTTTGTATGCAAATGTATGTGTCCATTTTGTCTGGCAGTGGTGCAATATTCGCGACAAGATAATATTTCTAGGTAGGTACAGATACTATTAGGTTGATTAAATTGTATGGTTTTTACCCGATATAAATACGAGTGGGGTCGTTGCCATATTATCTACGATCGAAATAGATAGGCTGAGCAATTAACGGCAGACGAACTCATACATTTTATTGGTGTAGATGTTATAGATAATGGAATACCACTAAAACAATTTATTTATCAATAACGAAATTACAGCAAAACTAGTTTAATTGATAACAGGCCCGTTTATTAGTCTAGTGGTCAGAGACACTGGCTACAAAACCAAGGGTCGTGGGTTCGACTTCTGCTAGGGGTAAATGTTTGTGTGAACATCGGCATTTGTACTCGAGTCATGTTTTTAAAAGTATTTAAGTATGTCTATCCGTTCCCTAGCATCCATAGTACAAGCTACAAGCTTAGTTTGGGGCTAGGCAATTGGTGAGTCAGTTCAAGGCATTTATAAATTTATTTTATTGTTACAAATATGTACAATCATTTGACAATATTCGCGTGCCACATATGGGTAGGTTGTATACAAAAGGGTAAAAGTTAGTCTAACTGGGCCGAGCATCATAAGTGACTGATAGCGGCTGATTAGAAGTTTAGACGTATCGTCCATCAGTGTCGTCGGCTGGCCGGGAGCCAACCGTGTTACACAATATTACATTGTGGCTGGTCAGGTCTTGTCTAATTTGACTATTGTAACATCATTTTTTAACTGTAAGGGAAGTGCACTATGATTTCCCCACTTTTTCGTACTTTAGTGGTTCTGTTTGAGCCAGAAACTATCATGACACTTGTTTTTTATTTAGTCAGGTCCGTAGGTTTAGATTGATTTAAGCTATATAAATCTACGCCCTGGTTGAGGGCTAAGTGGTACTCACTGATATTAGTTAACGGGACTAAAAGCGATTTTTAATTATGTAGTACATACACATTTACTTCTTACTGCTTGACGTTTCGGCTGCGTTACAGCAACCGTGGTCGCAAGCGGGCTCCAAATCTTATCAGTGTAGTAATGCAACGCGAAAGTCTTTATTATTTTATATTACAAACCGATACGGGCTAAGTAAAAAGTAGAACCTTCTCTTGAGTTTCCAATAAAATTCGCCGGTCGCCGGCTAGCTCAAAATAAATCACATATCTATTGTAGTTAACGAAATGTACACCACAATTATAAGAGGAGGAAAGCTATGCATACAGGCAAGGCTCTACTGCATCATTTAGTAAAAATGTTCAAAGGAACATTTCATATACACGGATGCTCCTAGGTGTTCATAATCTTTCTATTCTAGCAGAGAAATCCATTCACAAAGACTTCTTACAGATCAAAGACTTCTTACAGTCTTTGATCACCTCATCGCTTCTACGTCAAATATAATACAGGTAGTATTCGTTCGTCTTAATCTGAACATCATCTTGAAAATCTTGAAATATCCCAATAATACATACGCTAAACTACACTAAACTGACGAGATTACGATTCCCGTGCACGCGACATTGGCTGTGAATTAGCGGGCAAGTAATTATGTCGTTGTTTTTTAATCAGCTTGAGACGTGCACGCGAGCTGACGATAACCTAAGCTAGGTAGGCGTTACTACGACCTCTCTCTTCTTCCTAGCGTTTATCCCGTTTTCTGTGCGGGGTTCGACACCAAAAACGAAAATACATCTGGACTGGATAAGATGATGCTGGTTGTGATAAAATAGGTTGACATTAATAATAACAGGCATTGTTGACTCAGGGTGAGTGAGACTCCACCAAAGCGGGGATGTGCGGAGCGGAGATGTGTCGAAGGCAGCAATAGGATTTTGAGCTTAACACGTGACCATCTCAGCATTGAATCCTATTGGGTACTTATGGCACATCATCGCTCCGCTTCATTCATCTCCGCTTTGGTGGAGTCTCAGTCTTACGTTAAGATGCGTAGGAGTCTTTCTCGTCTTCTTCTTGGTCTAGTCTAATATCTAGTCATCCTAGTTAGTAGATTATGTATGACTTAGCAAGTCCCATTTTTCTATTTCAACATTTTGATCCCCTCTGTCAGGTCTCCTTATCGAGTCCAGGAACCAAACCAATTGGATTATGGCTATAGGTACAGAAAATAGATTTCAAAACCAATGTTTATTATAGGGTTCGAAAAAGTGAAACAGAAAACCAAATTGAAAACTTTGCATTGAAGTTTTGTGATTGAATTGACGTACAAAAATCAGTAGATCAAAGCAGAAACTCACCTTTTGGTATAACTCCCGGGTCCATGAAAGTGGCCAGCGTGAAATTGGCCAAAACAAAAAACGTTATGACGGTCTGGTACGCTGGCACCCATGGATGCTTGTGGAGATAATATTGACATCTGCAACAAACATTATACATGAATAACAATTACCTTTACCGCACCTATTTTAAATATTGATTATAGATGAAGTAACCATATACTTAATTAGTTTCCGCTGATAAAAGCAGCTATGGTAATTTGCCTGTGTTGCAAATCCAATCTACACTAATATTATAAAGAGGACAGATTTGTATTTTTGTATACAGTAACAAATAAACTCAAAAACTACTGGACCGATTTCAAAAATTCTTTCACCTGTGGAAGGCTCATTCACCCTTAGTAGTTTCTATTGAAAAGTAAACTAAAAGAAAACTTCGAAAAGTTACAACATAGATGAGGAAAACATTTCGAAATTACACAATATTTATTAAACAAATACATTAGCATGTGTGCATATTTCAAAAACTTTATTTCTATGAAATTGAAATAAACAATCTATAAAAAGAACTGTTGTTGAACTGCGGCTACAGTCAAGTGAAGTATGAACAATGTCAAGGCCAGATGCCAAGGTAAGCCCAAAGGAAAACTGAGTTGTGACTTCACAATACAAACAATGATTCATCCGATACTTGACTTGTGTGACCGAACCCAACGAACCACTCATAATACATAATGTATTCAAATTAATGAAATTTATGGAATTTCAGGATCTAAATAATATGATCATAGTATAAAACAAGTACCTAGCTTTCTTCTGTTTGGTCTTATGTATGCTTAAACCTTTAAAAATAAACAACCAATTTTCATGCAATTTTCTTTAAATCAGATAAGAGTGATTAAAGAGGATGTTTGTGTGATTGTTTGATGGCAAGTCGCTAATTATTTATACAGGGAATACCATGTCCTTAATATTTTATAATTTATTAAATTGAAGTGTTTTCTCCCATAATAAACGGAGACTGAGTGATCTGGCTGGAAGTGTTACAGCAACAAAGTAAAAAGGTTCAAAAGCGCATTTAAAACCCTAAATACAATTATTTTGGTGAATAAAGTGATTTAATAAGTGACATGAACTACAAATATTGTGGAATATACTACAAATCTAATTTAAATCACAAGAATGGAAGAAATTTTTTCGATAATTTTAACTGTGAGGGTGTTTTGATATGAAGAAGTCACTGTGTTGCTCATAGTGACCGACCATCGAATGCACAACTAACGATTGGCATAAGGAGGTTGTTACTAAATTCAACCAAGTTCACAAATGCCGACTGGACGAGTCGCACCGTGCTTCATCGGAAATATAACACATATCACGAAATTTTTGCGGTTCTTGGTTCGAATCTCATATGGATAATTATAGTTGTTCCCTTTTTGCAATATAGATGTAATTTTTTTTTTTGTCTTTTTATTTTTGGGTGTTTTTGTTTTTTTTTGTTTTTACATAATTTAATCATTTAATTTAAATGTTTTTGTATTGACATATTTTTTTTATAATTTGATTGTGTATGATATTATTGTAATGTTTTCTTGTACTTGCTGTGTTATTAATTTTAGAACAGTATATATTTAATTAATTTCTTTATTTTGTGAATATGTGACTGTTTTAAATGTTTTTTTTTTTTTTTTGTAATGACATATATTTTTTATATTATAATGTACACTTTTGACATTGAAATTACATTTTAATTTTTTCAATATTTGACATTTTTTGTAAATTGACATTTTTTGTAAATTGACATTTTATTGTAAATTGACTTTTTATTGTAAATTTTAATGAATGAGTTTTTTGTATTACATTTTTAGTTTAATTTAATGTTGTTTTGTATCCTATGGAATGTAAATTTATGTATGTCTGACAATATTCTTCTTCTTATTTATCTTTGTTTAATTAATGTTAGAGTTTTACAATGCCCAATCCATATTTAATGCCCGCGCACTCGACTTGTCCGCATTGCCCTGGGTCTTGCTCTCGGTCATTCTCTGCTCATGGCCTAAGGGTGCACGTGGGGCGCATGCACAAGGATGTGCAAGCCTCCAGTACTGTTGCTCGCTCACCCCTAGCTGAAGCGACTCCTGCCTCAGATCAAGGTCGGCTTCATAATTCACCGGCTCATTGTCCCTTGGATAGCCTGGCGTCGTATAAAAAGAGTATTCCAGTTCTCCGTCACGTTCCTAAGGGTGCCCGGAATCAGGTGGCCGGAAAACTGTGTGACATCATAGACTCCTGTGTGTCCTGCAACGGAGTTGATGACTGGGGCCTTCTTCTTTCCTTCGCTTACACTGCTTTGAGGGTCCCAGCTAAAGATAAGCCCGGCAACGTGACGGCTAAGGTCAAAAATAACTTAAGGTTTTCAGTGCCTTGTACAATCGGCGACGATTTCAATGCGTCTAGGGGTGTCTCGGTATCTCGCTCTGTTAAAAGGATCATCGAATCTAAGGTTTTCGACGGTGATTTGCGAGGGGCGGTCCGTGTTTTATTGTCGGAGGACTCCTTTGTTAGGCGGGACCCCGATATCTTATCAGATTTGAAACGGAAGCATCCTGGACCTTCACGTGTTCTTAATTTTCCATCGGATCCGGACTCCTCGTTTACGGCGGTGTCAGTTTCGGTCGATGATGTGGTGTCGGCGCTAGGTACTTTTTATAGTGGTTCTGCAGCGGGTCTGGATGGGCTGCGTCCGGGGCACCTAAAGGAGTTGATTTCGATTTCAGCCGGAGAGAATGGAAGGCGTCTATTGGGTTGCCTGACTAAGTTAGTAAATTTTTTGCTGAGTGGTCAGGTGAATCCTTTAGTATGCCCTTACCTGTATGGAGCTTCGCTTTTCGCATTGACCAAAAAGGAAGGTGGGGTAAGACCGATCGCGGTTGGTAGTGTTTTTCGCCGTCTTACCGCTAAACTGGCTTGCCGGGCTGTTAAAGAGAACATGGCGGAGTATTTGCAGCCACACCAGTTGGGTTTTGGGACTCGGCTAGGGTGTGAAGCGGCAATTCATGCCACGCGGGCGTTTGTGATGGATCCACGAAACGAGGATTGCATATTGCTTAAGCTCGATATTTGTAATGCTTTCAACACGCTGGAGAGGGACGTGCTATTGAGTGAAGTGAAGGAGAAAATTCCATCTCTCTTTCCATTTCTTTTTCAAGTGTACCGTTCTCCTTCTAAGCTTTTCTTCGACGGGGAACCCATTTTGTCGCAGGTGGGAGCCCAGCAGGGTGATCCACTCGGGCCTCTAATTTTTAGTTTGGCCATTCAAAGAGCGATCATTGATTTGAAATGTCCTTTAAACGTTTGGTACCTCGATGATGGCACGATTGGGGGTAAACCGGGTGATGTGCTTCAGGATCTGGAGTCCCTGATCCCTCGGCTCGGGGGCTTGGGCTTGAAGGTAAATTCTTCGAAGTGCGAATTTTTCTCCTGCAGCGGTTTTGGTCGTACAAGTTTCCCTCATTTTTGTGCTCTTTTGCCTGGTCTCAGGGAAACTTCGGCTGCCGATCTTTGCCTTTTGGGTTCACCAATTTATCTCGAGGCGGTCCCGCAGGCTATTGATTCCAGAACAAAATTTCTATTAAACGCTAGGGAGCGCGTGAAAGACATTTCGGCTCATGTTGCGCTTGTCTTGTTGAGGGGTTGCTTGGCTGTCCCTAAAATAAATTATTTGTTAAGGACCGCCCCAACGTGGCTTTGTCGGGAGGAGGTCACTTCTTTTGATGAGGTGTTAAAGTCAGTTACAGAGTCTATACTGAATGTCTCCCTAGCAGAAAATCAGTGGAATCAGGCGGCTCTGCCTGTCCGGCATGGGGGTATTGGGGTGCGTTGTGCACGTGACGTGGGTCTGCCTGCTTTTTTGGCGTCGGCGCATGGGGTTGCGAACCTTGTCACTATCTTACTCGGGTCCAATGGTGGTGAGGTGAGTTTGCCCTTTGTATCCGATGCTATTTCGGCTTGGTCAGCCCTTGCCCCGGGTGTAGCGATCCCTGAGGCCGCCCATGCTCAGCGGTTTTGGGATGATGCGGGGGTGATGCAGATTCGGGAGAGATTGCTGGAGGGCGCTGTGGGGGCGGATAGGGCTAGACTGTTGGCTGTGTCACAGAAGGAGTCTGGAGCGTGGCTGCACGCGCTTCCTTCGCCTCATCTGGGTACCTTGCTCGACGACGATTCTTTGCGTATTGCGGTGGCCTTGCGCCTGGGTTGTAAGGTGTGTGAACCTCATAGATGCACCTGTGGTTCTATGGTGGAGGCTAACGGTCATCATGCTTTGAGTTGTCGTCGTTGCGCGGGAAGGTTCCCTCGTCACCATGCTTTGAACGAAACAATTCGTAGAGCGCTGGTGTCCGCGAACGTTCCCTGCGTGCTTGAGCCTCCTGGTCTAAGCAGATCGGACGGGAAGAGACCGGACGGGCTGACTTTGGTGCCCTGGAGGAACGGTAAGTGCTTGATTTGGGATGCCACGTGCGTCAGCACTGTAGCCGCCAGTCACTTGAGTCGTACTGTTCACTCCCCGTCAGCTGCTGCGGAGGACGCCGGCTCGAGGAAGAGGCTCAAGTACGCATGTTTGGAGCCTCTTTATGAGTTTATCCCAGTGGCCGTGGAGACCATGGGGTGTTGGGGTGCTGAGGCTAGGGATTTTGTTGGTGAGATAGGCCGTCGTCTCAACATAGTTTCTGGTGACTCTCGTTCCGGTTCATTCTTGGTGCAGAGGCTGGCCATTGCTATTCAGCGTGGTAATGCGGCGAGTGTGATGGGCACCTTTGCACCGGGAGTGGACGGGAGCAGTTAATAGTAGTGTTGCCCTTTTATATTTTTTTTTTTTATTTATTTCTTTTATTTTATTGTACTTTTATTATTATGACATGACATGCATTTTTTTATTATTATTTTTTGTTTGTTTTTTAAATATTTTTGTGACATGTATATATATATATATATTTTAATTTTAATTGTATTACCTAACTTATTATTTTAATTTAATGTTGTTGTGTATGTTACTTTAATGTGAAATTTGATTTAATTTGTGATTTATTTTCTATAAGGTGTTATCAATTATCAATAAATATATATAATATGTTTAATAATTTCAATGTTTATCTAATAATTTTGAATACTTATTTAGAAGAAAAGATGGATTAGATCTATCTATAATTAAATAAATCATTAAGTGTATCGAGAATAATGAAAGTATCAGAAGTAGACATAGAAAACATGTACCACTTCTCATAGTCTAGTAACTTTGTGGGGCGAGGAAACAGTCATGTTACATCTCCTTCATTAACCACAACATGGAAAATGTAAATGCATACTTAAATCAAAATCAAAACAAAATTGACTGCAGTAACTTTTAAAAAGTAGGCTGTGGAACATTCACACTTAAAATTTTAGAAAATACTTGCTCTAATTCTTGTAATAAGCCTTGCATGTACCTAAATAAATAAAATTCCTACTATGATGTTTATTTTATGGGTTCATCTTTTCACAAAATCAATTTTTTAATTAACTATTGGTAGCAATTAGCATTATCCACAAGTTTCATTTAACTGCATTAACTTAAGACGACATGATTCTTCAATTTCACATTACTCAATGTATTAGCCAACCAACTGTCTTAATGGTATAAAGAAGCATTAACAAAACAATACCCTGAGTACCAAAAAAGATTACATTGCCTGAGTCACTGGTGTTCCATTAAAGATATGTTTTGTTTATACACTTTTCGGCACTGGTTAAGATATTCACTGAACACTGATTCATTCACTCATCACTCGGGAACTAGGCATATGGTTTAGGCCTAAGATAGGCGTGTACACTGATAAATAAGATAATGTAAATACAATGATTATATGACATTCACAATAGCAGGCATGGCCCAATCATGGTCATACAGCAGGTGCTGATAACGAAAGCTTCCACTGACCGTTTGCACAAGAGGTAATAACGATACCCAACGGCTCAGGGCAAAGGTACAGCACGATGATATTAATAGAAACAAGCCCACAATCTTCTGTGAAAGTTGTCAAACCAAAATTGAGAATTTGTACTCAATCAAACGAGAATGCATACTCACGGAAAATAAAAAAATAAAGATGTTGTGCCCAACAGTAGTGTCCAGGCGAATGTCGCGGGGATGTATCTCGTTTTGAGGTCGCATTTGGGCATATTGTGTCAATTTTTATTCCCTAAAAGCAAATTAACTCAATTTTATTCGCTACAGATCAACATGGCCGCACCTATTAATCTGACAGACAGAAACTGTGTTGTGGCAGCAATGAAATGTAGAGTCTAATAAAATTATTACGGTAATATCCGATACTGTCATAAAATTCACGAAATATTTAAAATATCAAAACATTCATGTTGTGCCCGCATTTCAATACACTTTACAGTATATTTTAACGTGAAAGTATAAAATATTTGAGATTCCTTTTGACATTGTGTTCTGTGATATTTTTGGCTGATTTATCATTAACAACCAATTGAACAATCAATTGATAAAAACCGTAACTGTTTTTATTCCATAACTAGCTTTACTTTTTCTCAAATACCTTATTGGTAGAATTTTAATACGTCTTTTTCAATTGGGTATTGGAAATCTGTTGAGAATTTAATTGGTGGTTGCGTAAAATGACATTCTGTTTGTTTAATGTGATTGGTTTATTAATTTCCCTGCAGTGTCGCTGATAAAAATGGCCGTAGTGTTGTCTTCGCGCATTGCTCTCGCGAATTGACGTTTTTTTCACGTAAAACTTTTCCAATATTTATCAGAGAACTTTCTGTATTAAATATCGTTATTGACTCTTAACATTCCCTTAGTTTTGATATCAAAATGTCTGACGGAAATAGTCCCAGTACGATAAGTTACTTGAGACAGTATAGGTTTCAAAGAAAACCAAATGTACCTGGGTCAGGCGATTTGGTAAAAGTAACCGCATCATCATCAAATTCTCGTAAGTGCCTTTCATTCATGAGTTTAATTTAATTGCCTTATTTATATATAGCACGTGTTTCTGACGTTGTCCATGAGCACGAGGATCATACTATCCGACCTGCGTGACCCTCGTTTTTCAAGGTTTAGTTTTTTGTACGTCGATGGTTTTTGTACTCAATTTCCCATTTTATGGCCTTGTCCCTGGGTTTTAATGACACTCCGATTATCATTGAAAGATTTGGTATATGTGATTACTGTCCAATGTATTAAAACATTAATTTCTTTATAATATTAACTTTGTGGGACATTGATGTTTTAACGTTTTCAGTTATATTTAAGAAATATTCTGGACCTTTCTTAACTTTGGCTTGACTCATTGAGCTGTTATATGACAAACTGAAACTAGTACATATCGCAAACAACAAAATTCTTCACATCAGCTGTTTGTTACAATGGACAAACCTGAAACCATTCAACTGTGAAGTATCATGGCATGTCTTATTTGTTGAAATCAATATTACCAATCTATTACCAATATATACCAATCTATCCTCGTTTTCTATCCACAGTTGATTGGAGGGTGATTCATTCAACAAATAAAATTAGTTAAATGAGAGATTTATTGTACCTAACAGATTAACTATCTATTAATGCAATTTAGTAAAATTACCTAACTTGATTGTTCCTTACAAATTTTTATTTTTCTCTCTTTTAGAAGCTTGATTTGTGATGTACAGATAAGGTTAAATATAAAACAACATCTTTTATAGGGACTTTCTCATTATTTTACCATTGTGAAGTAATACCTATAAGATTCCAGTTTTTGCCCTATTTTCTACCTATTATAGACTCAACTTATGTAGTGACATATTATTTCCTCAACTTATTGAGTTGATTATTGTATTTATATTTATTCATTGTTTTGTTCTGAAATAATTACATAAAAGACTGTTATCCAGTAATCTCTTGAAAAAGCCTATGTCAGCTTAGATGATGCAACCTTTATGTAAATCAGATGTGTTTAAAGTATTATTGCAGCTTTACAAGTGATAAGTTTCACTATTAATTTTTCATTATAAATACAGTTTGCTCATATCATAAGCATTGATTAAAAATATTTTTTATTATTATTGACTTTTGAAACCAACCAAAATGTGATTTGTAGTTGATAGTTATTGACAATTACTTTTTCTTTCTTTAAGAACAACAAATAAGGATGATTGCTCCAACCACAGTGGTTAGAAATGGTCCAATAGTTTACAAAAGAATCAGGATACAGGATTCGGACTCGGATGACCCTTCGACCCCACCGAAGAAGGCTGTTGTGGAGCTCACAACTGCTGTCAAAGAGAGGCGCTTCAGAAACATGCTGGAAATGTTTCCTGACTTACCACATATGGTGAGAGATATAATATTGTTTTGGGCATAAATATTATTAGCTGGATATTATTAGTATTAATTTGTAAGCTGCATTTATGTATTGTGTATGAAAGATGAAGGCATTATTGTGCAATCTAATCAGCTGAGCAATATTTTGTAGATATACTTTGAGGTTCATTGATATATTTGTATATTATCAATGATGAGGTTTAAGTATAGAAATGCATTACGCGAAAAAAAGGCGTCCGAAACTCGGCGTAACTACTCACAATGCATTTTAAATGGAAGATGACACACTATGCCGAAATTTCGTCTCGTAATTTTGTATTCAATAATTCGGCCTACGTTCCTACACTAAAGTTGACATCCCTAGCCAGTTGACAGCAGCTTAAATTAAAATGTTTACTGTTTAATCATGAAATCAATATGAAGTCAACATGAAAATTTTAAATGGGTTAGACACAAGCTCTTCATAATCATCTGCTACCATAATTATTTTCTAATCTGTTATAACATTGATTTCCAGCTCGTAAAAAATACACTAGTTAAACATCAATGGAATGAAGAACGGTCCAGAGACGACTTACTCAAGATAGACCCTGAATCAGATGAGAAGCATGTGTCTGGATATTCACTCTCCCGGCCTGGTGCCTCCAACGTAATCCGTAACGGGAACATGGGCATTGTCCGGGTGACGAGTGGACAGAGCTCTGCCAGCAACGGAATCGCGAGGAAGCAGCAGTACACAGCCAAGACTGTGAGAGTTAGAAGGGGCAGTAGCGGTAGTGAAGATGACGATTATGGCGTCAGAAAAGGGAAAGACGACAGAGTTTATGACAGGTGAGCTAAAAATTATAACAGATACACTGTTTTTGGATCATATCCCGATTCGTTTGGGCTTGGTCACATTTGGGCCTACGTTTTTCGGTTTTCTTTAGTTACCTATAATGGTATAGTGGTGAAAGGCTTGAAGCTATAGCGGACGCCTGCGACTCTGTCCGCGTGGTTTTCGGTTTCGGCACATATAGTTATTATATTATAGCCTAAAGCCTTCCTTGTCAAATGGACTACCCAACTCAAAAATATTTTTTCAAAAGGGACCAGTAGTTCCTGAGATTGGCGCGTTCAAACAAACTAACACACAAACAAGCAAACAAACAAACTCTTCAGCTTTATTATATTAGTATAGATAACACTTTGTGTGCGGAAACCGATTTCCACGCAGACGGAGTTTCGGACGACCGCTAGTGTTACGCCCATGGCAATAACGCCCATGTAATTTAACATTCACTACTTATTCAATGTGCTTGCTGCTTCCAGTGACGACTCAGACAATGAGATCACCGATGATCTGGTCGGAGACAAGAGGAAGGTGTTTGAATTCCTGAACACCAGCAACATGAACGAGCTGTCGCTGCTCAGCGGCTGCTCTCAGAAGAAGGCTGAGGCCATCATCGCACAGAGGCCTTTCAAAGGGTGGTTGGATATGGTGAGCACCATGGCTTTTCTTAATGAGAAACAATACAAAGTTATTTGATGAAGAATCAGCCTGCTTTAAACTGTTCCTGCAGAATGGAGGCCACCATAATATGTAAATCTATTATGTATCATAGTTGCAATATGAATCCAGCTGGCGCCAGGTTACATAGTTGTGGTCAAGTCAGTGCAAATAAATAATTGCACCAGGTCAGGGGGAATGGGGGTTATGAACACATGCCTTCCCCCCTCTGGATCCGTCTATGCACTGTGCTTACCTAAGTATGCATAACAATCACAAACTTAAAGAGTTGGAATTACCTGGTGCTTGACAATATACCCTGATCCCGTTATGTTTTATCTTCATTAATCATTATTCACTTATGCTCTTCAGGTGGAAAAATTCAACAACAACAAGATGCTGAGCACGGAACTTCTCAACTCGACGCAGGAGTTGCTGACAACTCGGAACAACATCCAGCGGCTGATGAAGAAGTGCGTGGGGCTCGCGCAGCAGCTGGAGGCCGCCGTCGCGGCCGGGGCAGGGAGGCTGAAGCAGCCCGGCATACTGGACCCGAGGTAACACCAGCAATATCATCATCAGCATCAAAGGCTTTAATCCCCTGGGAAGAAGAAGGGTAGCCACCTCGTCTAATCAAAAGAGAATAGCTTGGTACTCCTGGCTATTCACCAACTAAAAATAATAATTATAAATTCTTTGGCTTAACAATCCATTTGCCTAGCCCGAAACTAAGGTAGGGAACGAAATGAATAGACAAATACATACATACCTAAATACTTTTATAAACATCCTTGACACAAGTAAAAGTGCTGATGTTCATCACACAAACATTTGCCCCTAGCGAGATTCGAATCCAAATTCGAATATGTAGTCTCGCTCCTCAATAACCCCTTCATTATCTATTGGTACCGTGACCTGCATCCATATGCGGAGCAGCTTCCTATGGCTATTCTTACCATTTCTTACGCACGGTATGACGGTGCAGTCAAAATGTTTGCATAATTACTTCATTCAATTCAGATAAGCTATGTTATAAAAGGTCAAGAATCACAAATCAAAGCTGTTTCACTTCTTTGTTATAGCTTAAAACTGGCACCATACCAACTGGTGGGGCTCAACTGGCTCGCAGTGCTCCACAAGCAAGGAGTGTCAGGCATCCTCGCAGACGAGATGGGCTTGGGCAAGACGGTGCAGGTGATCGCTTTCCTTGCCCATCTTAAAGAGACCGGGCAAGCTAGAGGCACACATTTGGTGGTTGTACCTGCTTCGACACTAGGTGAGTACACATGATAATTACTCTTTAAGTTATTGTGATTACACACAAGAATTATTGCTGTTACATCTCATTATGTTTTGTGCTTGGCAGTATATGTAGCTAAAATATTCATTGTCATGTAACTGTCCTATGTCTTAGCTTGGTGTAAGCTATTATCATCATCAGCCACTGTAATGGACTTAGGCCTCCTGCTTATAATATGGTGATCAAACAAATTAAATAGCGATTAGCTGGAACTTAATGTATTTACGGCTAACTTTTTTATGGCAAAGGTGGCAAACGAGCTAGCGGGTCGCTTGATGGTGAGCTATCACCGCGGCCCATGGACATCCGCAACACCAGAGGTATCGCGGATGCGTTGCCGGCCTTTAAGACCACCCATACCCTCCCCAACTGAGCTCTGGCGACCTAAGTCTCCAGTAGGAACATAGCACAACAGCTACGAAGTGCTTCTTCACTGTGGTCTCCTGTAAAGTGGAGGTACTTCCCCAGACGAGCGGCTCATTTCAGTGGAAGTTCCACTAAGCTCAACGACTCTTAGAACTGAAAGTATTCAATCTTATTCACCAATGTTGGAGCACTTTTTTTTTTACTTCGGCTGTGTTACTGAGAGCCACTGTGTCACCTAACTCACCTACTGTCTAAGGATGTAGCAAGACTAACCCCTCTTGTTGATGGTGTTCCAGACAACTGGAGCGGCGAGCTAGCCCGGTGGTGCCCCAACCTGCGCGTGAGCAAGTACTACGGACACCCCGAGGAGCGGCGCCAGCTGCGCATCGAGTACGCGCGCGGCCTCGACAACTACGACGTCGTGCTCACCACGTGAGTCGTCATCACTGTCACCATCATCATCATTATCATCATAATCATTATTATACTATAAAGGGACCCCTTAAACCTACACGCTGGGTCGAAAGTCCCAGGCGCCGACTGGCATTCCTCTCTGTTCCACGCGATGGACCCGGCACCCGCACGTAGAATTCATGGATAGCTAAGAAGTTCGTCTCTCTATTATCATCATATTCACCATCATTATCATCATCATCATAATTAACATAATCATCATCATCATCATTATCATTACCATCATCATCATCATCACTTTCAACATCATCATCACTATCAACATCATCACCAACCTTATTTTTTTGACACAAGTATTAAAGCTAGTCAGGCTCACAGCCGACATTGTACTTACCCCATAAGTGGAATTTAACATCATCATCATTAACAACGGCCTTGAATTGGGGGAAATGGGGTGGGGGCGATATACCATAGTCAAGCTTACGACTATATGTGGGGCACAAAGCTGTGGTTTGATGTTACATGAACCATATTCCATTTTAATAAGGTCCAAAACCACTTTGCAATACATGTTGATTTTATATTACATTTAACTTGAAAAATAAAATTAATTTTGAATAATCATCTCCGTTCCAGCTACACGATGGTGAGCAGTTGCCCGGAGGAGCGGAAGATGTTTCGCATCACGCCGATGCACTACGTGATATACGACGAGGCGCACATGCTCAAGAACATGTCCACGCAGCGGTACGACAACCTGCTCAAGATCAAGGTGAGACGCGAGCATACATACAAATAAACAAACAAACATACACATAGTCACGTATAGTGCAGACGCTCATACATCATCATCATTGTTGCGCTTATCCCGGTTGCATCAACCGCCATTACCTCGGACCCCTTGGTACGCTAAGACTGTCGTCTGACCTCCGTAACCCTTTCAGGGGAAGTCAGACCACTTGGATAAAAGTTCGGGACCAACGGCTTAACGTGCACGGAATCTTAATTCTTATCGGACAATCAGGTGATTCAAGCCTGCAATGTCCATACACTTAAATATGTATTTGTAAATATGCCATTGGTAAATATGGCATCTGGCGTCTTCTATAGAAATGAACCAATGCCGTTTAATCACAGTACGTCCGACTGTACTGCGATTGATTCACCTCTAGTGGAAATAGGCATCAAAAATATTACAAGTTCACAAAACAATATATATGAGAGGTGGATCCTATACTCGACTCTTTCACTAATAAAAAACCCTTTATTCCACTTCCACAGTCAAAACACCGGCTCCTCCTCACGGGTACGCCGCTACAGAACAACCTGCTGGAGCTGATGTCGCTCCTCTGCTTCGTGATGCCGCACATGTTCTCCGGCAAGACGGACGACCTCAAGAGCTTGTTCCAGAAGAACGCTGTGAGTATGAACCGTTTCATTTATTTATTATGAGCCTATACTATCCCACTGCTGGGCAAAGGTCTCCCTACTTTCTTTCCACTTTCTCCGGTCTTGTGTAAAATTAATTTTGTTTACTAATAGCTGACTTCACAAATGGTCGACGTAACTCACTGAGTAATATTTATCAACACCTTTTTCTCCCGTTGGTATCCATAAGAAGGAATAAGGGACACTCCATATTCATAAACCATTTTTTTTAAAGATAGGTAGAGCTTAGTGGAAATTCACTTGAATGAGCTGCTCGTCTGGGGAAGTACCTCCTCCTTACAGAAGACCACAGTGAAGAAGCACTTAGTAACTGTTATTCTATGGTTTTGCTGGGGCGTAAGGTCGCCAGAGCTCAGTTGGGGAGGGTATAGGGTCTTAAAGGCAACGCATCTGTGACCCTTGTGCGGTTGTTGATGTCCTTGGGCAGCGATGATCACTTACAAAATGGTGACCCTCTTGTTCTTGTTTTAAAATGTACTTTGTTGATTCCAGAAAGCGAAAACAACAAAGAAAGCCGAGGGCAAAGACAAAGAAGACGACGTTCCCGCATTCGAACAGAGTCAGATAACTCAAGCAAAACGTATTATGAAACCTTTCGTGCTCCGGCGGCTGAAGAGAGATGTACTACAGGACCTGCCCAAGAAGACTAACCACACGGAGCTCTGCCGAATGTCTGAACGGCAGGAGATGTTGTATAAAGATCTTATTGCGGGCTTCTCTGCTAACGACGGCACGGTGAGTAGCAATATTAAGCTTTATCGACTGTGGCATAAGATCGTAAGTTGAATCATACCACTTATGGCTTACCACCAATCACACGGAGCTCTGCCGAATGTCTGAACGGCAGGAGATGTTGTACAAAGATCTTATTGCAGGCTTCTCTGCTAACGACGGCACGGTGAGTAGCAATAAAAGCCTTATCGACTGTGGCATACGGTCGTAAGTTGAATCATGCCACTCATGGCTATAGGCTAACCACACGGAGCTCTGCCGAATGTCTGAACGGCAGGAGATGTTGTACGAAGATCTTATTGCGGGTTTCTCTGCTAAGGACGGCACGGTGAGTAGTAATTTTAAGCTTTATGTACTGTGGCATAGGGTCGTAAGTTGAATCATACCACTCTCGTGGCTAAAGACCAACCACACGGAGCTCTGCCCAATGTCTGAACCGCAGGAGATGTTATACAAAAATCTTATTGCGGGCTTCTCCGCTAACGACGGCACGGTGAGTAGCAATATTAAGCTTTATCCACTGTGGTATAGGGTCGAAAAGAGAATCATGCCATAGACTAACTACACGGCCGAGCTCCAGTTGAGCAATATTGGACTTTATGTGCCTACATCATCATCATCATCATCATCCTAGCGTTTGTCCCGGTCGCATCCTCGGCTGTTGCCCCGGAGTCCAGGGTCCGCTTTCCTGCTGCACCTACTCCACTTATGTGCCTACATATAGAGTGAAAATTTTTAACGCAAGCCAAGCGCATCATGTACCCGTTCGCACTAAAATAAACCAAATATCTTAAAGTCTAAAATATATTGTTTTCCTCAGATCCACGCAACAACAGAGCAAAGCGGCATGTCAATGATGATGGACATGCGAAAGCTGGCGAATCACCCGTTGCTGCTGCGCTACCACTATCAGGTAAATATGCAATTGATATAAAACCTTGTTATACTCTTTGTAATGTAAAAAACATTGATGTTTTGCTTTTAAGAGAGGTAGAGCTTTGTGGAAATGCTACTCGAATGAGCAGCTCGTCTGGGGCAGTACCTCCACCTTACAGAAGACCACAGTGTAGTAACACTTCGTAATTGTTCTATATTTCTGCTGGTGAGTAAGTTCTCCTGAGCTCAATCAGAGAGGCTACGTGGTTTTAAAGGCAGGCAACGCATCTGCGACCCTTGTAGGTTGTTGATGTCCATAAGCAGCGGTGATCACTTACCATCAGGTGATCCGCCTGTTCGTTTGCCTAACTATCACATAAAAACCAAGCCGTGAAAATGCGTATAGTTCCAGATAATTTGAATTTGAATTTTTTATTCACCATATTGGTGTCTATGGACACCAATATGTTTATCCCATTTCTATGGGATAAACGCTAGGAAGAAGATTGGTGTCTATGGACATAATCCCTTATTAGCACTAGGCTGTAACGTTCCCTTGCAAAAATCTATTTTAACTAATGATCTGTCACCCGTACTCCAGGCGGACCGCGTGCGCAAGATGGCGGCTCGTCTAGCGCGCGACCCGGGCTACAAGGAGAAGAACGAGCAGTACGCCTTCGAGGACCTCATGTGCCTGTCCGACTTCCAGCTGCACCAGCTCACGCTGCAGCACAATGTGAGTGCTATTAATTGATATTTATGTATTTGGCCAACGTTTATTTAAAAATATAATATTTGTAAAATTTTAACACGGGCTTATTCAAAAATAAAACGTTTGAAATATTTTAACACACAACTGAATAAGTGTAGTATGTGGCTTCTCCTGTCACGAGAGAGGAGCAGAAGCAAGTGCAGTTAAGCTTAAAAGAAAGTTTTTTTTTTTAATAAGCCAGTTGAATGTTTTATTTTAAAGGGATTGGTTTGAAAAAGTAATCCACCACTAATATTTTTACAAAGAAAATTACACAACGTCCTGCCCTCATAGCGTGCAGAGTCGACGACAGTGGGACAATCTGTGGAGATGGAATTTTCGTTCCTCAACCCAGCAGTTTAAAATGTCGGTAGAGAAATGGGAACAGGGTGGAATCCACCGAAAACTTGTACTACTCATCGTCATTGAGGTCTAACAAAGTGCTTTTGGTTTCACACTTCATTTTAACTTTGGTTCATATACACTACATACCATAACGTTGCCCATTGATCGTTTCCAGTGCATAAGCTCATTCGGCGTCCCCGAAGAACTGATCCTGGACTCGGGCAAGTTTGAGAAGCTGGACGAAATGCTGCCGCGACTGAAGGCGGGCGGACACCGGGTGCTGGTGTTCAGCCAGTTCACCATGATGCTGGACATCCTGGAGCCCTACCTGCGCGCGCGCCGCCACCGCTACCTACGCCTGGACGGCAGCACTGCCGTCACCGACAGGTACAGATCAGCCGGAGCCAGCCCAGGTCACCGTGATGCCTTATGATGCATGGCATCGAGGCCTTCTCCATACTTTCACCGGTTTTCTTCAACCGAGGCCCATGCACAAACAAATATTAACAACCGCAATATACTATCCATAGAGCAGGCAAATCGTCATTTAACCCGCTATCTTGGCTACTCCTAAGAGCGAATCTAGTGAAGCCATCAACTTGAAGGGCCCGTGTAACATGCTCCCTGACTTAGAGATCTAAATGCCTAAATCCTTTTTAAAGACTCCTAGCTGCATACTGGAATGCATCTTGTCTTAGCAAAGATCATTTTTATTTACTACTGCGTGTCGTTGCGGTAAGTGTAGTGTCAGCCGTTGTTTCAAGCTCAGTCGCGCCGAAATAAAGATCCGTATCCGTATTCGCGGATTTTGACATCGAATATCCGTATCCGCGGTTCTACATTTTTAGCGATCCGGCCCACCACTAATATTAGAATGAATGTTAAGTTCATTGTCGCTCTTCCGTTCCAGACAAGAGTTAATAGACCAGTACAACGCTGAGGATATCTTCGTGTTCCTGCTGTCGACGCGCGCGGGCGGGCTCGGCATCAACCTCACGGCGGCTGACACCGTCATCATACACGACATCGACTTCAACCCGTACAACGACAAGCAGGCTGAGGACAGGTGCGGTTACAGAGTATTTACAATATTTGTATGAATAGATGTTTAAGAGTACTTTATAGATTGTAATAATAATTGTGACAACATAGAAAGAAGCCCACGATGTTTGGGATATTTCTGAATTATATTTACACTTAAATATAATTAAATATAACGATGACGACACGCAGACAAAGATCAAAAATATGCTGGCATTGATGCTGTTTTGACATCTTCTATAGAAATACATTTCTATAGAGATACAATGACAGTATAGTTGTGTCCCAATGTTTACGTTAGGCAACATATCAGAAAAACAATTCAGAAACACCCAAAGATTCATTTTAGGAAATGTGTATTTTATAATGAATAAATAGTTTACTTAAACAACGAAATTAATAAAAACATTTTGGCAACAGATGATCATTTACATAATATTTATACCATGTCTGAATTGTATTTACTACAAATCTATAATCTTAATTTATGTTATTTCCAGATGTCACAGGATGGGTCAGAAGCGGCCTGTGACCATATACCGGCTGCTGAGTGCCGGGACTATCGAGGAGGGCATCTACCAGGTTGCCCAGGAGAAACTTAACCTCGAGAAACACGTTACTGGCGCTGATGGTACGTAGCGTAGTAGTTTACTTATATATTTACTTTATTTACTGTCCGATATTCTAATTCCCATTTAGATTTAAATTGTATTAAAAAGAACAGATTTTCAGGTGGAAGTCTAGATGAACTTTGAAAGGGCTTTTGATAAACTTGTTACTACGTTATTATTTCACCTTAAACACTCCACATTAATACAGTCGTGTTTGACTTTTGTCATAGTTATAACATGTTTTGATTATAAATTGCTTGGTGATGCTGAATTTCCGTAAATTGGATCCAAACATTGATAAAATTGGGGTTCCCCAAGGAGCTTTATTTGGACCCATGCATTTTATATATTTTTGTCCACATAAATATTTCCAAATTACCATACAATTTTAATACAGTTTATATTTGTTTTCCTACTTACCTGTGGCCGGAGCCTTTTTATGTCTGTATAACGCAAGTCCGACACGACATAACCATTATCACAGGTGTCTCATATTCCATATTAATCTTCCAGAAAACGACTCGCAAGAACAGAAGAACGTGGTCCGCCTCCTCTCAGCCGCGCTGGGGCTGACCTCGCCGAACAAATGATTGTCGGCGAGCGACCGCGTCATCACCATCGACTAGTGCGGTGACAGTGCGGACAGAGCGGCTAGTACAAATGTGGGGTTCGTAGAATACCGGAATACATACGTTGATTATCTGTAGTTGATGAAGTTTAGTTGTTTTTTGATGTAAGGTTGCAGTTCTGACTGACGTAGGCCTTACAAAGATGTGGGGCTATGAACGCTGTTTGGTGAACAACTGAACAACATCATACAGATAATAATAATCAGCCTAAGGATGTACTCCTTAGGCTGATTATTATAAGATGTTAACTCAAGTTTGGTTATACTTTGATATGTTGGGCAATCTCAAAAGAAGGGCGTGTGATAGTTAAAATTATTTTAAAAGTATTTCAATTGATGTCCTGCTAGAATTATTAATTAAAGTGGTATCAGATCATATATGTAGATATCAGGGAAATAAAAAAAATGGTCATTGTGTGTGTACAAGATAGATAAAGAGAAGTATGAACGTCACCATTACGTTAATATCGGTTTAAAATTATTAGAGATGGTATCTATTTTCTTTAAAATTCGATCCATTTGCGATCAACGTATATTAAATTGAAATTCTACGAACCCTACAGACTAACTCGATAGTGATATGTTCGACCTTCGTGGTACACTCTAGAGACGAATTTGTAATTAGTGCCGTTGTATATCTAATGTGATTGCGTGTGAATGAAACTATTGATAATTCCTCACGATTGGTGTGCGATAAGCGAACTAAAGCGGTATTTGGTACATATTTAAACTCATTGTTTTGGTGTAATATATTAAAATTATATTAATGTTAGACACTTGTTGTCTGCGAAGCTGTAAAATGCTACTTACAATAAGTTTCACTTGAATTTAATATAATATTTATGTTTGGATCCATAGTGTTAAAACAGAAAATATCTGTATGAGATTATATCAATTAAAACTCTATAATGGTTTTAATATGGTTTCATATATAACCGATTGCTGCTGACTGTAAAGACACTATTAAGAAATTGTGTATGGCTTCGTTAAAGTTTATACTGAAATTGACTGGGGTAGAAATGTACCAACAGAAATATGATATTGCATAGCTTGAATCTTTTATATATTCAAATTCATTTATTTCTCAATTTTTACTTGGTGACACAGTTTACTTCGACCAAGCACAGCCATATATGTATACCACCACATAATTAACCGAAAAATTCCTTTTAAATCCTTTTTTGTTTTGCGCACTATTGACAATTTCAAATTTGTGATTTCCTTACAGACGTGCAGTCTGGCGGGTAAAATATTATATATTTTTATAATACACTGGACTGTACACTTGACTGTAGAATGTTTAAGATTTGTGTAACATTGACAAGGTGATACTGATGCTTGTGTATAAATAATTAAAAAATCTTATAAAAATGAGTAAATTGTGTATGAAAGTATATGATATATGTCAATGTTAAGATATGCATGTATATTGATTGCTTTTTGTTTTTGTTTCTCACATGTTTTTCTCAGATTTGAAATCTAAAATATCTGTAACATTGACAAATAGCAACTCAGACTTTATGTTAACTCATAATTAAGTACCTAAGTAAGTGCGATCATAAAAGCATATTCCCAATATTATGTGATTTCGTTATTCATAGTGTAAAAAAAAGCTAAAAAAATATTCAAAAAGTAAATTAAATTGTATTATAAATATTGCAATTTTCTTATGAAGATCTGAGTCTCATCAGGCTGAAATATTATACTTAGTTAAATTTTTTTAGGCAATCTTTTCAAAATATTTTCAGTTTACCAACATTTAAGAAAAGGACTAGAAACGAAAATATGAGTTTCCTTTAAAGGTTATTTACATTCTTAGACTTTTAGACGTCTAGCCATTTGTCATGTTGGTTATCTAAATATGCTATGAATTACCGATATTTTGTATATATACAGGGAAATAAAGTGTAGATAAAGGCACAAACTTGGACAATATCCATTGTTCAGATACTTATTTAATAATGACAGCACCAAGTATGGATGCCATGCCGTTTTCATACGTATAGAATTATTGGCTGTTGAAGCAGATAAAAATAATAATATACATAAGTAAAAGATATACTTAACCTGCCAATTTTTTGTACGCTCCATTCTTTAAGGTCCTTAATTTGATAACAGACTTGTATATAATAATACTATTATTTTCCGTTTTCTTTAGATAATTTGCATTTAGATAATTAGTTGATTTCGCACTATTATTCCACAGTATTTTTATTTATGAACAATAGTGTTAATATTTTCCTTTAGTGTACCACCAAAGCCGCAGAACTAATTTTGTATTTTAATTTATTTGATATTAATTTCCTATTTGTTAAGTAGTTAATTATCTTTAAGTAGGTGATTTTAGTTAAGTTACGTTTCTAGAATATACACTTCAATTTATAATTTTGTAGTTTTATTTATATGTAAAGTATGTTTGTATCAAATTAAATCGTCACGTTTTATAGAATAATAGAACCTGATAACTTCCTGTGGGTTCAGTGATTAAGTAATCAGTTGTTTGCTTCACCTAAGCATAAATATAATTCAAACGTCCAAGGCGACAAATACGGAGATTTAGGAACAATTATTTTTATTGTATTATAATATCTGTAGCATGTGCTCAATGATTCAATATTACTATTACATATTACTCAATAGATGTGGTAGAAACTGTTGATGACAAAACTTTTCGATTACACTCATAGTTCGGTGGGATAGCAATCTGACACGACCGTAGAGAAAAGATCAGGCGAAGGACCAAATGCCTTACGTGTTTTCCGAAGCACGGAGGACCTTGAAATGAAATTTTTCGGCCACCCATCCGATATCTGGCCTCTGCGATAGTTGCTTAACTTTGCAATCATAGGCCGAGCGCGCTAGCCACAAGCTTGAGATGAAAATTTTCGGTCACCCATCCGATGACTGGCCTTTGCATAAGTTGCTTAAGTTTGCAATCATAGGCCGAGCGCGCTAGCCACAGCGCCATCGAGCTCCTCAATATGAAATAATATTGTAACTAAATTCATAAAATTTCAACACCCATTTACGCGAAACCTCCAATTTGCATGCACACACTAGACTTATCGGAATGCCTAGGAATCAAACAAGGTGGCAAGGTCTGTTTGCTAGGTGCAGTAGCCTACGCGATGTGTCGACAAAAGATTCCTTTCACTCTACTAATGTCAATGTGATGCGTGGGAGACGGGCGGTGCAAGAAATTGACGAAACATAAAGTAATTATTTTTATAAGGCCCGCGCGACATAATTGAGTTTGGAAGGGTTATAAATTATGATTAATTGTTGAATATAAATTCTATTTCACACAATGTATGGGGATATATTTCTTGATTTGTAGGTGTTCAGTTATTTTAATAGAAATAAAATTTTCCTTTTCATGCTACGGAAAATGTTAGTAAACAATCAGATCGATGACAAACTAATCTCATTGTTTGTCATCAATTACCTATTACTAAAACAAGTCCTTCGATTTATTAAACCTTATGTTTTGATTGGGCCATCTTTGAAGTGTCGCGGCAGAAAAAAGCAGCTAAAGTATAAAAACTATTAACATTTCAATGCGATAATGAGACCCCTTCATAGGTACATAGTTCGTTAATGATACAACTTCCGTCGCCGGCAAATGATGTCATTTAGCACAGTGTTTGTCAACCAAGCTGCATCTCTTCAAGGGCGCTTTACTCACACTCGTCTGACAAATGTGTAATGGCAGGGAGGCACAAGGCTTGGGTAAACGAGATTATGCTCATCGCACAAATCTAATTCGTCAAGTGTGTACTTTACACTTACACTTTTTAAAAGATAAATCCAGACACGCCAACTTTTCCCCTCATGGTTAATGGCTACTCGTAACCATTGCAAGTGAGTGTTCTGAAGTTCTCAACATAAGTGGAGACCCAAAATGTAATGACGGGCGTTAGATCCTGCGGTCATCACCAGCGAAGTGCAGCACGACCACAATAGCTCTCGGTTTACTTTAAAGCGATGATTCTTAGCTATGACAATGCAGCATGAAGTGGGGAACTACAACTCTTTACTTACGTACGATGATACACATCTACTTACTACTACTTTTTGGAGCAAGCAATAATCTTTACTGCAAAGTCTACCGTCCTAAACTCGCAATAGTCTCGCATGAATGGTTGAACTGCGTTCTCGCAATGTGCGCGTGCGCCGCACACTGGCGCGCGCTCGTCCGACAGCGGGTAAAGTCGTGCTCACCCGCGCTTCGTGAATTAGATTCAAGAGAAAAGGTAACTGTAGTTCTGGCTAGGCTTGTTTCAGTCTGTAAAGTCTGAAAGATGATCCGTAGTATTTTTTTTATATGACTTCCTTCAGTTACTTTTAATAAGTTCAATACTGCAGCTTCTACCTACAGGTAGATAGCTTTGCATATGATGAAATCCTCAACTAAAGCAAATACAACCGATCCCATAGTCAACTATAGGTTGTCAGATTATCATAAAATTACTCCTTAGTCGTATATCGTAAAGCAGATCCCGTTGCAAAAATAATAGTGGTCCGTTAATTGAAGCATTAGTTTATATGCAGCTCCAACTACAATGAAACCGTTTTCCAGATTAATTTCAGCATAGCGTGTAAGTACCCAGTTAAATGCTGAAATAAATATTTCAACCAGATCTGAACTGGATAAAAATTATGTTGCATATTTTCCAGCCGCCTGCGCTGGATTAACGATGTGCTCTGTTCCATTGGCGTTTGTGTGGCGCGGGCTGCGCGGGCGCCGTGTGGCCGCGGCCCGCCCGCGCCGCCGCGCCGCCAGTCGGCACACCGCCCGGGCGGGCGCCACACGACCGGAATCTGCGCCACGGCAAGCGGCGACGCGAACAAAAATCATTTCAGTGAATAAACACATTCGCCGACGACCGCTGTAACACGCGAGCGCACGATTCTGGTGAGTACCCCGGAGCCCGGCGACCTCACCCGCATCCACCCGCACCGGCACATTTCCGACATGTTCTATTATTACGGATAGTATTTTCGGCTGCGTGCATCGGGGGTGTTACTGCGTTCCTTTTCACGCGAACGATTTTCCCGCGTGAAAATAACTTTATCGCTAATTCTGTTAAACCTCAGTGGAAAAGAAAGCGGCGCACTCCTGATATAATACCTACATAAATACCTACCAACGTGCTGCTAATTTCACCGCTAAAATAAACGACGAAGTAACGAAATGAAAGTGCACTTGCAGCACATTGTCCGTTCGGCGGGATGTTAGCTAATGGCTCCACCGAAGATAAAAAATAGATTTTCTTGTGTATGCTTGTGATCTCAATAGCGTCTGCGCACCGCGCACCGCTGGCCTAAATACCGACAATTTGTATTGCGAACCATCAAAGTGACTACGTTTTCACTACGGATTGTAAGCTAGACAAAACAGAAATAAGTCCAATCTCAATAAGAAAGCTCTACAGAGCTTTCTGAGTTTTTTTACATACCTACATACTTTTTTCTGTGTTATACCTACACTATAGATTTTATGCTATAAGATTTTACATCAAGACCAATTTCAATCCACCCACTTATTTGACGCACATAAGCCTGTGGCTAATAAGTTAATAACCATTATCTATAAATAATAATGATCTCGCTTTTACTGGCTCATTTTATCTAGCTAGCAATATTACTGCACAAACTCCCCAATAGCTTTTCCGATTCTTAATCAATTCAACCGTAGTAGCACGAAATGCCTCCAACAAATTGTGCTTTTCAGAAATATAGCAATTAAACCAGTTCAATTATCGCCTTGAACTAATGAAATCGTTTTCTAATTCACCCGAATATAACACAAACGAATGAATATGTTAATAATATTTGCTATCATGCTGAAACAAATGATAGTTTATGTTAATTAATGCTACCAATTATGTGAAAAATGGTTTCCGTTGGTCGAAAAAAATGCGTTAGTCATATTTAGAGCGGTTTGTGTACAGTTCCGAGATATTCCATTAGGTAGATGTTTAATTCAGAAGACGATGAATCACGCTATAGATTCTGTTCTATTGTAAGTTATGTGGTAGGCGTTTTGCATAATAATTAAGCTTTTGTTCATAACCTATTATTACATTCGCGGGTAGATCGAGTTATCTTTGTCAATAATGTTATTTATTAATCAGAATGAGAGTTATTGTGGGTTAGTACTCTTTTTTAATTCAGGTGTCAATTGTCTTCTCTACAAATCGTGTGGGCTGCGCTTAATAACATACTTATTTTAATTTAAAGCTCGTATTTTATTGATTCAAGTCATTGAATTATTGTTGTGTTTGTTTATAAAAATATAATACATAACTATGTATGGTTTAGAACTTGAATAACAAAAGCTTTTAACTTTTTTTGTGATTCCAAAATTTAAAACCAGTTTTGATCTGACATCACGCCGGTAATTATCGTCAAAACCTAACACTACCGAGCTAACACTAATGTGCCGCAATATTGTATCATCATTCATTCATCGGTCTGTACCTAAATTGTGGCCAAAAAATCTCTAATACCGACGTGCTTGACTTAGAATGTCGAGAGAAATGCTCAATTTGCACTAGAAACTCTATTAGAAACGAGAAACCACAATAAAGAAAATATTATAGGGTATCTCGTAAAAGTTTACAACTCTCATTGCCAAGTCTAAGTCATTTTAGATTTCTAAATATTAAGATCGTACACGGCCACAGAACCTAACTATACTACCTACTAAACTATCAGCCCATTAATATCCAAGCAAAGGCCTCCGCCTCGGATTTGGATAGCCAAAATCTATCCCAAGATAGGTTTTGGCTAAATCACCACGATTGCCAAACGCAGGTTAATATCAGAAGTCCAAACGCCAACATAAGTCGGTTAAATTTCAAGGGTAGGCGAATTTCTGCGAGTGTTTACAACCATTACAACGAACGCTAGACAGTGCAGTGAAATGTTATTACGCGGTAACGCTCGCAAGTTAGGTAACAGATACCTATTCAGCGAGGTCAGTCACCCCTGAAATTGAGAACCGCTTAGAAGCAACGCTCCATTACTGCGCAGGAAAGACGGTGCATTAGATTGGACGTTGGATTTGATTACGTTTTATGTGTGCTTGTGATAGCGAATGGCTTTGTTTAAACAGCCTTAACACCTTAATTAAGGAGATTAGCAGTATTTGGTTTATTTAAAAATATCTTGACACTTTTAGGACGCAGCGCCATCTATCTTCTCTCGATTGAAGCAAAGTATAAGGGTGGCGGCTACATTTGATACACGTATTCACAATTTTTTTTTATTCACAAAATCGAGAGGGAGAGAGACTGCTGCAAACTCAGTGCACTTCGCTGTCTGTAAGACACCTGAGAACATTCTACGTCACGCTAAAGCTTTACAACAATTTATCACTACGAGTACCTAGTAGTAGTAAATAAACGGTTAAGTTACTAAGCATTCACGTATCGTATTATATGAGTAAGTGTAACTTTAATTTATGAATTCCTAAGAAGATATTGCTTTAAAACTAAATAAAATAATTAGCACTTTTCCGCGCTCACTTTCATCTTTGTTTAGAAACCATCAGCACATTTGATGTAACGTTATGACTAATTTCTTGAAATTACCTAATTAATGAGTTCTGACGTCTTTAAAACCAATCTAGAAAATAATTACATTTATACGGAAGCTAAGGAGTACCTATAAGATTTTGTGTAGTGGCAAATTTTAACCCGTCTTGTTAGATCAGAAGGTGCCTATAACTATTGCTACTCTATCTACATTTTCAGCCAAGGGCAAAGACATGTTTATTTCTTATATCAAAAACAAATATCTTTTTTTTTATGGTTATATTATAATTTATTTTTTGTTAAGTTTTATTAATGCAACTGGCATAGTTAATGTAGCATCACCTATACCGACAGTTCAAGGACGGATTTCTTTAGGTAGCCATCTTCTCATTTAAATGAAGTAAAAAGTGAAACAGTCTGACAGACGTTAGGCACTTACGCAGACGTAATTATAATTAACTATTTAATGTACTTACTTACTTACTTACTTACTTGTTAATTGCGTAGGAACTCGTAATGGACAGACAGACACCTGTGTAAACGGATTGTTTATTTTGCCCGAGTATCTTAGCGAGATTGTAATCATATTCATATTTGCTGCGTGGTATAGTTCATAATCATAAAATATGTAAGTAAACCTAAGTATGATGCCAGATGGATACGTAGCTCTTTTCATAAACGGAAACCGCCAAATCAACTCTACAGTCTCTACATAGGTATTTCTATTATTAATATTCACCTTACAGAAGACCACGGTGAAAACGCACTTCGAATCTGTTTCGCTATCTTTCTTGTCGATAGAGCTCAGTTGGGGCACAGTAAGTTGGGGGGTGGCATGGGGTCTTATAGGCAGGCAACGCATCTGCGACCCTTGTGCGGTTGTTTGATGTCCATTGACAGCGGTGATCACTTACCATCACTTGACTCTCTCGTTCGTTTGACTTGCCTAAATATAAAAAACAAGTGCCTAACAATTAAACAATGTGAATACAACAACGCGTGCTGGTCGTAGTAATGGCGACTTGTGCGCAGGCGCAGCGTAGGCGCGGGAAGGCGCCCGTGGCCCTGACGACTGACCGTGCCTCTACCTGCGAGGAAACATTCCAGCAGAATATAAATCATTTGATTATACTGCATGTCTCAATTTGAGAACAATTAATTTAAGAATTATCGAGTCAGTTCTACAACTTTACAGTGTAACGTGTGGCCCTTGTGCGGGGTTCAAGATAGCGCTCGAACGTTTTGGTACTGACTCGAGTCCCGACTCAAGCATTTTAAAAATGCTCGAGCTTCAAACGTTTAGCGTCGACTTGAGTATTTTTACAACATCACGTTACAGCCACAAAACGTACATTATTGCCTGTCGCTTCCATTAATTGTATATGTGGAATAGTGGCCCGCGTGTTTATTTTGACTCTTAACTGGTGGTGGCTACCTAGAAAAGCTCTAGCTCTAGCTCACCTTTTCTCGTGGTTGTCGTAAGAAGCGACTTTGATACTATCGGATGTCCAACATACTAGGTACGACACCAAATCGCCTTCCCGCCTCCTGTAGTCTCCCTCATCTCCCTGGTCTTTAAGTCTTCAATAAACACTATTTTATAATTAATTATACCCATACCTTCTCATTTATACTGCGTAGACCCTTTAAAGAGACCTTTCAATCCTTTCATTATAAAAAAGATTCGTCGGTACTATTTTGAATCAAAAACATAAACCATTAGAAATGATCTAACTGTATTTAACTACAGCATTCGTAAGTTCAACCATTACACTGGTAGCAGAGTCGCTGTGTCGAAGTTAAGATGTTTTTGCGCACTTGTCAAACGAGTTTTTCTCTACAAACGGTACTCAGTTCATAGTTTTTGCCGTGGTATAAAGAAAAGATGATTCATTTGTAAGCGTCGTACAATAGAAAACCATTCCGAATTACTTAATGCCTTAGCGAGTGAATATTGACTTACTCGAATTTGCCAGTAATTTCACGACACTGGTCGAGTACCTAACGGTTATAACAATTCCTTCTTTTCACCAAATTTAGATGGAGCTTTTCAGGGTTTCGAGAGTTTTCCGAGTTTCCCTTTCTTTCACCAGTTAACTATTGACTATTTACTCTATATTTCCATAGTACTTTCATAATGTGTGCACTGTGGGCATACTAATCTTCTATGGCCACCTGGCATCCCCCTTTATTCAAGTTCAAATTCAAAATTTATTTATTTTTAAAAAGATATTAGAAGGTTAACAATTAAGCGTTTAAGCTAATTATGTATTTCTTTCTCTCCTTAATAATGTATAATTTACTAAATGGACAGTAACGATAAAGCAATGACACAAAAAAAGACGAATTGAAACAACTTAATGTTCCTAAAGTAAGTAGGTAGAAAGTAAACATCAGTTTTATCGTGATATCCGCGGATTCATTATATTTAACTGAAATGTTATGTCTCTGTTTGATGAATTCTTTCTACATTAAAAACATGTTTTAAAAGCTGACACTCTCCTCTACCTTTCTATCTAATTGTTTTAAACCAATCTGATTTCTTAACTTCTATATTAACCTTCCATTAATTCAGTTTCGGTAGGGAGTGGGCGAAAGAACCCTGACTTCGAGACTGAATTAAGCAATGATCCTTTCTCTGGGGAATATTTGTTGTTATGACATTCAATAAAATAGGTTATTTATGGACTTTTAAAATCCTTCTCAGGAAAGCACTCCGATAAATCATTTATCGCAAAATATAGCGAGCATGCAAATTCTTAGGTAGGTCGTAAAATATTTTTTTGACTAGAACATTTTGAGGCTAGTGTTGATGATTATTATAATATTATCATCATTCAACCAATCCTCACTCATCCTTAGTGAGGGACAGAATCATAATTTATATAAAATAGATATTAGCGCATCTTTGACAGCACTTCCTATAGGTGCTCTTAATTTCACTCACAACAATTAACTTTGATTCCTGATGCCACTTCTTTGCCAACAAATAGTTTAACCAAAGAACAGACACAACACAACGTCGGCTACTCACTCGAACTCGCTTTCGTCAAGCTCTATTTCACATAACATAAACAGTAGCTAAATAGGTATTATATGGAAGGTATTGATTACCCATTACAACAGAAGTAACTTGTCTCAATGAAATAGAATGACTGGATCTAACTTGATAACTCAAAACACTTGCAATAATTTGCTGCAGAATTCATAAGTTTTGGTGGAAAGATTTATCTTTTTAAGAGCTTTCGTACTTCGAAATTGTAAATAGGTAAGTACATTATTTATATCCTCTTCCTCTTCTTGAAGTATCTCATTTTCTGGATTTATTTTTCTTTGCTCCAAAGCTGTCCACGTCTAAGAATCAACATATTTGCTATGAATGGGCCTTCTTAAAGAAAATGATAACTTTAAGCATGACAAATTAGACAAAGCAAAATAAAAAAAGCCATCATTATGTCACCACATCGCATCGTCAATTAATTCCTATCGATAATGGATCGAGACAAAACAGAGCCGTGCCCAGTGACCTAGAACCACAGACTATGTACACAGATGCCTTACTGCTGGAAGCCATTCAGATGAGCTGCAGACTCAGCTCTCTTCTCTAGAGGTAGAGCTCAATTTTGAACGGAGAGCTGCTCGTGAGTAATTTCTGGTGAATACCTTCCAGATGTTGGAAAAGCAACCCTATGCTCTTGAGTTAGTGCTCAATTTCGAATGGAGAACGGCATGTGAGTAATATCTTTGGTTGTGTGTGTGAGGTGCGCAGACGCAGCTAGCTGATGTCATGAGCTCCGCCCACAACGCCTCATGAATGTAGATATTATTTGATCTTGTGATTCAATATTTACCAGTATAAATGGAACCTACGAAATATGAAATCCGAAAAGCAAATCAAGATAGATGACGCACAAATAAAAAATATAATAAATGTTTCATCAGTACATCTCCACTCCCCATCATCACTACTTTATATATTTTTTTTGTAATAAAGAAAAGAACTTCGTAGCGAAAAGCCAACGACTATTCCAAATGGTTAAGAATTATTGGAAAATTCATCAGAATACGAGTAAATCCAATATTTTTTCTGGATGTCAAAATCAAAACAAAAAAGGCAGTGAATCTCAGAGGAAAGGCAAGAGAATAATGGTCGGGATAAAATATTCATAACGCAAAGAAGGTTCATAAAAGGAGGAAATATCTTAAAAAGAGACTCAGTAGTTATCTTTTAAAATGCGAATTTAGTAGGTAAATTCGGCAACCTAAATGCTGCTCATTTTACGTAGACGTAACATGTTTACTTTAGATTTGTTAGCCAAGACTTGTTAGCTCTTAAGTCTTCTAGATAAAAGCAACCTATTTTTCACTTAATTGTCACTTAATTGTTTTTGTACGTGACAAAGCATATGCATAAACACCCGTATGTACGTATTATTCGAATGTATGCGGTATCCACTTATGTAAGTCTTAAAGCGGACTCTTCCATGATGCATAGGCTATCAGATTTTTTGATGTTTTCTTATCTGTTCAAGGTTAGCTCATTAGACGCAACGTGCTAACATTTCCTGTGCAATGCATGTCTATTTTAGTACAAGTGCCTGCCTGGGTCTGTTGGTTGAAATATTTTTGAAACAAACGGTTTGCAAATAAAGATGTCGTTATAATTGCGTATAAATTAGCATCGTCATCAAAACTTAAGAGTATAATCGACTATTATCAGAAAGATTGAAAAGATTATAGATGTGTGTTTTTATGACTTGTTTGTATAGAAAAACTTTGCAAGACAAAGTTTAATAATAAAATTTCCGAAATCTAAAATATGATGACGATTTTCTATCCTAATTCATATGATTTCTTGATGCTTTCATTTTAACTGTTAATGATTGTAAGACTTCCATGCTCATATTGTTAACAACAATAATTGAATAGTGCTGTGGAAACGAGTGTTCGATGAAAATTCCCACAGTCCGCCTAAATGAAACAATTACTCTTTGACACTAACTACATAGTTGCTGATCGGCTAAATGCCGAAGGCACGGCGCAAGAGTGTCAGGAATTCTCGGCAAGAAACTTTTATTGAAGTTCATAGGTTCTTTAATGGTACTACTGGATCCCGAAATTTACTTTCAAAAACTATCTATATGAATGTCTACTACATCCTACTACTATTATAAAGGCGAAAGTTTGTATGTGTGGATGTATGGATGTGTGGATGTATGGATGTATGGATGTTTGTTACTCTTTCACGTAAAAACTACTGAATGGATTTGAATGAAACTTTACCACAATATAGCTTATACATCAGAATCCCAACTAATATTATAAATGCGAAAGTAACTCTGTCTGTCTGTCTGTCTGTCTGTCTGTCTGTCTGTCTGTTACGCTTTCCCGCTTAAACCTCGCAACCGATTTTGATGAAATTTGGTACAGACAATCTTTAGACCCTGAGACAGAACATAGGCTACTTTTTGACCCATTCCAACCCCCCACTTCCCCGAAATGAGGGGGTGGAAGTTTGTATGGAAAATCTAAACTACTTGAGTTAGACGCTTGAAATTTGGCATGCAGGTCCCTTAGTAAGCTTGATGCTTAGTTGCAAAAGGATATTGCAAAATTCCCACGGGAACGGGAGTTAGCGGGAAAAAACATTCGTATAATGAAAACCGACATCCACGTGGACGAAGTCGCGGGCGGCCGCTAGTAACACATAAGATATTGGAAATCGAAATCCACGCGAACGGAGTCGCGGGCGGCCGCTAGTCTAATATAAACACATCTATCAGATGAAGTTGTTTATTAAAAACTAGCGGCCGCCCGCGACTTCGTCCGCGTGGATGTCGGTTTTCATTATACAAATGTTTTTTCCCGCTGATTCCCGTTCCCGTGGGAATTTCGCAATATCCTTTTGCAATTAAGCATCAAGTTTACTAAGGGACCTGCATGCCAAATTTCAAGCGTCTAACTCAAGTAGTTTAGATTTTCCATACAAACTTTCACCCCCCCATTTCAGGGAAGTGGGGGGTTGGAATGGGTCAAAAAGTAGCCTATGTTCTGTCTCAGGGTCTAAAGATTGTCTGTACCAAATTTCATCAAAATCGGTTGCGAGGTTTAAGCGGGAAAGCGTAACAGACAGACAGACAGACAGACAGACAGACAGACAGACAGAGTTACTTTCGCATTTATAATATTAGTTGGGATAATGTTTTGATATGCAAGATATAGTGTCCGTCTTCCCTCGGTCTTTAGGAAATTGAGATTCACAACCATTACTCAAGAGTAGACGGAAAACGCCTCTTACATCCTTCAGTCCTTGCAAGGCATATTTATAGGATAGAGATATAACTTAATGTTTTTAGCTCTACGCTCTAACTGGCCAATCAACTTTTTCATTGATATAAATTGATGTGTAATTATTAAAGACTAGCGGCCGCCAGCGACTCCGTCCGCGTGTGTTACGGTTTCCGCACACAGTGTTACTATAGATAGCTTAAACCCTACCTCGACAAATTGTAAGTGGACTATCCAACACAAAATATTTTGTCAATTCGAACCGGTAGTTCCTGAGCTTAGCGCGTTCAAACCAATTTGCATCATGAGTTACACGTGTTATTGTGAGTCAACCATAAAAGATAGACAAATGATGACAAAGGGAATATTTTTTAGGCAGTTTTATGTACAATATTTCCGTCATACATGATTTCTATGTGACATTAACCATTAAGGCTGCACACGCGACTGAAGCTTAAGAAATGTAGTAAATTCTCCCGTTTTCCCCACATTTCCCTTCACTACGCTGCTCCTGTTGATTGTTGCGTGATGAAAAGTATCCTATAATATGCCCAGGAGTATGAAGAATAATTGTACTAAGTTTCGTCAAAATCCGTCCAGTAGTTTTTGTTTCTATAAGGAACATACAGACAGACAGACAGACAGACAGACAGACAGACAGACAGACAGACAAAAAATTTACTGATTGCATTTTTGGCATCAGTATCGATCTAATCACCCCCTAATAGTTATTTTGAAAATATATTTAATGTACAGAATTGACCTCTCTACAGATTTATTATAAGTATAGATTATTTTTGGCAAAGTTTTCTTGAGTTATGATATTTTTAAAATTCAGTGATGCGAACCTTTTTATTATAAATCTTGACTAGATTCTAATGACTCACAAGTGCTCATAACATTTTTATTGATTTCGCTGGCGCACGTCATCTCCATTGAAGGTTTCTGATGATCCGTGAAGGTTAATATTCCGTGTGTTGTTGCAGTGAAAATAAATCGAGCAAAGTGAACGAGTACCGAGTGCAGCGCACACGACTGGCGGCACAACGACAGAGCGGTGAGTCAGCGTGAGCTTCCTGCGGTTCCTTACAAGATACACAGACAATCCTTCAGGAACAACTAAAAGAGACGAGCCGTTTGGTGTAATGGTCGAGAAGTCGCCTACTACACCAAAGGTCGGGTTCGATCTCCGCACGGTACAAACATTTGTGTACATGAACATGTCTGTTTGTATCGGTCTGGGTGTTTCTATGTATTATATTATGTACATATTTATAAAAATAAAAAGTATATTAGAAATGTCTATCCGTTGTCTGGCACCCATTGCAAGCGCTAATGCTTAGTTTGGGGATAGATGGCGCTGTGTGAATAATGTCCAGAGATATTATAGATATACTTTTAAGAAAGGTAGAACTTTCAACTGACCTTACTCACCATCAGAAATATAGCATAACAGTTACGAAGCGCTTGTTCACTGTGGTCTTCTGTGAGGTGGAGGTTTTTCGCCAGACGAGCAGCTCATTCGAGTGGAAATTCCACAAAGCTCTACCTCTCTGGGTACTGAAGTTCCCAACATTTTTAATGGCGTACGTTTCTATTACATGTATGGATCAAAATACTCTATAGGACCATTTCAGGTTTGAGTTAGAAATGTTAGAAATCGCAAAAAGCTTTTCCCTGTAAAAACTGTAAGAAACAGGATCCGAGGATTTCCTATACAAAATGTATTTAGCTCCACAATATGTGGATCCGTGCTTACCACTTATCTCTTTAATACAACAAGGTACCATTACTTTTCTGTCATAAAAAGGGCAATTTTATGTATTCACGTATAGTTCAACGGTCGCATTTGCGCACGCGCAGCGTATGGCCGTATGAACCGGCGCGTGTAATTGCCATGTTCCTCTGACCTGCAATACCTATGTTTTGTAAGCCACTGTCGATGATGCTATGGAAAACATTATAGCGTTTTTATATTTATGAACGTCACACGTTCCTATTACCTTAAAAAGTAAATTGTACCTATTGTTTTTTTTGCAATTTATATTTATTTTAACTATCGTCCTTACCTACACATTGCATAGGTATTAGCTCCATTGCTCAATTACGAGTATGTATTATATGTGTGTTAAAGAAGGTTTTGTTCAGGACAATAAAAAAATGTATAAAATCACATTCATGAATATTACACGCAAGGAAAATATAGCTTATTTATAAAAATAAATGGGTGCATTTTTAGCGATGAACGATTGATGAGCCAATTTAATCGAAGCTGAAAGAATGTTGATTAAATTGGTTTAAAATCGATTCATTACGAGCACGTGAAGTTTCAAAACTATAAAATCATGCCAATTCCAAAGTGTTGCGTTAACTATATTATGGGCAAGGCAAACTGAACTAATCATTCGTTAACACTTAAGTAATGTGTAATTTTGTTGTTAAGTATTTTAGTATATTTCCTTTCGTTCCATAGGACAATGGCTAGGCAACACTTGCTCTGAACATTTTTCAAGTACAAAAGAGACTATAGAATTTCATGCCATTTTGTACCCTGGAAATGTCTTACTTATATCCCTTAAATGTAGTGGATATCAGCTCGATGATATCCTTCAACGAAATAGGCCGGAAAGTGTAAAGTTGTGATAGTTCTTAGATTTTATCAAACACCTTTACTACTTTTATTCGTATTTAATGGATGACGTTAATTTATCACAGTTCCAATATGGAAGCCACACTGTCAGAGCAAGTGGCAAAGATCGTGTAAAATATTTTTTTATCTTCACACGTCGAGTTGGCTTCGTTCCAAGTTGAACACATTGTCTAATTTGCGACTTCGATCTTTTTAAAAACGCGATATTGTCATTCTCGTTTACGTTTCGAGAAGTTATGTTAATGAAAATTGTGTCAATGTAGTTCTTCCTGTGTTCTTCTTTCTTCCTTCCTAGAGAAGAGATCAGTTCAAGTGATTTGGTAAGCTTTGGAATTATTGATAAACATACATTTTTCTTTCTGAAACTCCAATATCTTCAAGAACTTTAGGAACTTCTTCTTTGTAACAGATTTCAATAAATAAATTGGAAAATTGGATAGTTTCGACTTTAAAAATCCCCTAAAGTTTACACTAAACATATAGAAAGCTATCTGGTGATATACGATCATTGTTTATCTTTTGCAATTTTTAATTGCTATTTAAATATTTAAATTGTTAAGATACATAATTCTAAATTGTCTCGATGTCATAGAGTAAAGTAATATATATGTTGTCTCCTTTGTTTCAGACTCGGGGTATCTCTACCCCTTCGACGAAACGAATCGAGTCCGGCGCCGGCGACCCCGCCCGGCCGGAATACTGTAGAGGTCGCTCGTGACTGTCAGCACCACGCACCCTGCACTGCTCTTGTACTGCCTTAGTCTAAACTAAACGAAAATATCGAAAAACAACCGTCTCTCCGTGGCCACGACAGACGGTGTTTCTAATAACTTACTTATATATGCATATATAAATCGGAGAAAAGTGATCTCTAACGTGACGTCACAATAAACATTGTGATCTTTATAACTTTTAATTTAATAATAAATTATAAAAGCTTTGTTTACTACCCGCATTTTTGACGTGTATAGCCCGTTTTTATAATTTTTTTTGTATTGATTTGTAAATAGATGAATAAAATATTTAACAAAAATAATTAAAAAAAAGTGTGACATTGTGTAAAAGTAACTATAATACTAGTCATTCATCTAGTGTATTTATTTTGTTAAATAAATCTTGTAATTGATAGTTAGAAACTAAAAAAACTAAATTGATTAAATCTATTTATTCAATTAAATTATAATAAAATAAAAATACGTGGATAATATAAAAACTGAAAGCCAGAGCGCAATAATTACCAAAGAGAATTAAATTACGCGATCACAACCTCCTTGTGCAAACGCGGGAACATCTGTCAAGTTGACAAGCGGATATAGCCGCTTGTAGTTTTGTCTGTGGAAACATAGCAAAGGAGTCAAGATTTTGGCCGCAATGCAGACTCAAATGGGGGTCGGGAACGAGCTCCAGCGGAGCTACAGGATGCAAGACTTCGCCTCGCCTGGTGTCATTATGCGAGAGCGGAGTTTCATACGCCCGCAGTCCCATCACAACTTACATCATAACCAGGTGAGTTATTTAATTAATTAATTATCAATGTGAATTAAAGAAATGAGGACTTATTTCTCCCGAAGCTTTGCAACTTTAGTTTATAATTTGAGTATTAATTTCATATTGGATTAGTTTTCTTTTTTCATTTAGATACCTACCTACCAAACTACTCGTAACTAGGACAGTAACAGTATAACTATGCGATATCATACTATCTTTATAAAGCAATTTATTAGCTGGTTGATTTGTGGTCTAATCCACAGTTAATAAAACAATAGTGCAATTAGGTGCATAATATAACAGCTGCACAGTGGGCGAGATAATTTCCAATCCCACCCACTGCTTTGACTTACACAATAACTTATTTTGAACTACATCTGAATAGACTTCAAACTTTGTCGTCACATACTTTTTAATTGTTACTTTTTTAGGGTTCCGTACCTCAAAAGGAAAAAAACGGAACCCTTATAGGATCACTTTGTTGTCCGTCTGTCCGTCCGTCCGTCCGTCCGTCCGTCTGTCAAGACCCTTTTTCTCAGGGACGCGTGGAGGTATGAAGCTGAAATTTATATCAATTACTCAGGTCTACTGTCCCTTGAAGCTGTGAAAAAATCAAACTTCTAAGCCAACGCAATCAAAAGATACAGCCGTTTATGCCGCAAATTTTCGACACTTGCAAGGGAATCAAAACCTACAGGGTGCTTCCCGTGAACTCAGAATCTTGAAATTTGGTACGAAGCAACGTCTTATAGCATAGATAAAGTAAAAATTACGAAAACCATAAATTTTTAGTTACTTCACATAATATTTTTTTTTAAATAATTTTAAACTTACTACCCATTTCCTCATAAACGCGTAGAGGTATTAAATTGAAATTCATACCAAATACTCAGGTCTATAATACCTTTAAGCTGTAACAAAATCAAACTTCTATGTCAACGCAATCAAAAGAAACAGCAATTTAAGCTGCATATTTTGAAACTCGCAAGTACTCGCAAGGGAATCAAAACCTAAAGGGTACTTCCAATCGACCTAGAATCTTGAAATTTGGCATGAAGCAAGGTTTTATAGCACACATAAAGGAATAATTCCGAAAACCTTAAATTTTTAGTTACATTACAAAATATATATATATTTTTTTTTAAATATAAACTTATTAATTTTTTCCTCATGAACGCGTAGAGCTATCAAGTTGAAATTCATATCAAATACTTAGATCTGATTGCCTTTAACCAGCGAAAAAAAAAATCTAAGTCAACGCAAAAACGCAAAACTTTAAAGAGATCTTTGTCTTAAATTTATGCTCCTCCATCTTTCCCCACTGTAATGTTATGAATTTCATTTTGCAATAAAAATACCATAGTTATGACTCGATTGTCGTAATGAACGAACTTTGTAAACCTTGCAGGTTTGTACGGAACCCTCGGTGCGCGAGTCCGACTCGCACTTGTTTAATTATGTGTGTACTCGTGGTACTGATCCTAGTCATTCCTTGTAAATTTTATAAGAATACTGTCTTAACGCCTATTCTTCAACCTAAGTGCAAGCAAATAACATAAATATGCGGCATAGGTACTAAAGGATTACGTCATTTTTGCTAATACTATGCTAATACTTGCTGATGGAATACCTAGACTTCTCAAGTCTGTACGAAAGAATTGAGTAACTTACCTGGTTTGACGTTTGCACAATTTAGGTAAAAAGTAAAGTGCTAGGTGCTAGCACCTGACTTTGCAAAGTCAACATAAATGATGTAAGCAATGAGTAATGATGTAAGTAAAGAATAATGATAAAAAATAAATAAAATACGAAAATAATGCTCAAAAAAGCGCACTTGTTGCCTCATGGTATTCTCTACCAATCAACCCTTGAGCCAAACAGTGTGACGTCGTAGTAGAAAGTGCTAGTAAGATAAAAAAGGTTACACATAAAAACGTAATGTCGCTGTAAATACGATTCTCGTTTTGAGTACTTACGTACATTAACTTTACGATGTGCTCCATAAAAACAAAAGATGTGTAATCTACCTCGCTTCCGCATTTGCTTATGAAAATGAGAGCCGTTACTCATTGGCGAATATATCCGCTGATCACACCCAAACGTGATGCATCAGTAAGCCACCCGAAATAACTGAGGATTCCGTCAGCTTGATCCGTCAGCCAACTTGATATTGCATAACATATGAATTTTCATATTTTATACATTTGAACTATTCTAAGGAAGAAAGAAAAAAATAATATTGTAGGCTTAAAGAAGCACTTGTGAATCGTCTATTTTAACAACTTCGGGAAGCAATAATCTACAGAGAAGAAGCGGCAGGAAATCGATCATTTCTCTTTAATTGCCAAGTTTTTTTTCTCGTACCCATATTATTATGTACTTATTAGCTCGTAAAGTTCCACTTTAAGTCCAATGCTGTTATTTTATTGTCTCGTCGTAATGTTAAATCTACAATTAAATAATGTTAGTGTAGTGTATGTGCGTGTAAATGATAACAAACTTATAATGTTGTATTTAACGCCCACTCGATATTCGATTTACTATCGGCGTTATTGGTTTGACGAAACATCAAAACTCATGTCGAAATTTCGGAACGATGAATAGAATTTAAGCATGTGACTGGAACTGAAGTTATTGTTAGTATTTTCCGTCGTATGAGATCATTTCTCTAATGACTTCTGTGTTTTTTCAGTTTCCGAACAATGGGAAACGGCGGAGTATGATTTTGACCAACGCGAAAGGGAAACCTACGCTTGAGATATATAGACCACCAGGTGAGTAGCCAATGCTGCAAGTTGTGTAAAAAAACATTGCTGACATCAGCTGTTGACATAACGTTCAGTAGGAGTAGGTAGCGAAACCAAAATTCAAAATGAAACAATTCGAAGCAAAAAATGGTTGATTGGCAATGTTTTATTTTCACACCAACACACTTCGTAGACTAACTTTTTCATTCATCTCGAACTAAAAATATTGCAAATCGATTCAACTTACGATTATGATTTCTCTATAATTGTCTCTGCTCAGTAGTGCCTGGCTGGCGAGCGTCACTGCGCAAAAGTGGCGCCAAAATTAAAAATAAACAAAACTTCATATTTGGAACGGGAGCCGACAGTCGTATGTTTGTGCCGGTGGATTGCGTGTCATGTGTGCGGTTTTTGGTAATTTATGAGTTATTAGTGTGAGAATGTCTCGGTGTATCGTGAAGCAGTCGTTGGGGCAGCCGGTGGCGGTGTCCCCAGCGTCGGTGACGGTGACTCCGGCGTCGTTAACAGTGGCTCCTCCTGCGCCGGTGGCAATTGCCCCGGCGGCAGTGGCAATTCCTCCGGCGGCGGTGACGATTGCACCAGCAGCGGTGGCGATTCCTCCAGTGGCAGTGGTAACTGTCCCGGCTGCGGTGGCAATGCCTCCAGTGGCAGTGATAACTGCCCCGCCAGCAGTGGCGATTCCCCCGGTGGCTGTAGTCACGGCCCCGGCGGCGGTGACAAATGCCCCCCCGCCAGTGGCGGCGCCCGCCACCCCAACCGTGGTGGGTTCATCGATGCCGGCGCCCCCTGCTACAACGGTGGTCACAGAGCCATCAGGTTTGTCAACATAAAATACTAGGTCAATGTGGTAGATGTATGTAGGTATGTGTTTTGATTTAGCTTTAATAAATCAAGTAGCTATGGAGTATGAAAATTTGGGATGTGTACAAATATCAATAATTTTTCAAAGATTTTCAACTGTGTAGCCTAGGTATATATCAAATCTAAAATCAAACTCTTGCGCTACACATTTTATTCAGTAGTATGAGCGAATTAGTTAGTCGATGCAAAATATCATTTAAAATTAGTATTGTAGTTACGAGTAAATTATCATATGCGATCTTCTAGTGCGGATAAACTGAATATTCGCACCAACGGATTCTATAAAGCACACATCTTCATCTCTGTATGCCATTGATCATCCGTGCAACATTGATACCGCGTAACGTACAATCGCCGAGCTAGCCGCAGATAGATGAAAGTTGTTCATTTGACCGCGGCCGGGAGTCACGCACGCTGATCCAGGCTACCCAATTACGAGCGGTGATTCACGAACACTTGTGCAGGTGACTGAGCACTGCAGTGTTGCGATATTGATATGAGATATCTGCTCGTTTAAACATTAGAAATATTATTCTCGTTAAAATAAAAGTATTCAGAAACACATTTTGAAAAGCCCTTTGATACTCATTGTCGCAAACCTAAGATGTATTTATAAATCAAAAAAATACATTTGATTTAAATTGATTTCGAAAACGAGACAACTTGGTAATAGGCAGGCCCTTTGTAGCTTTGACGCTCTTAGAGCCTAATAAGTTTAATGGAAATAGGGGTAGCTCTTCTAGTTTTATTAGGAGCAAAAGAAATAAGATGATCTTCCAGAATAATCTGTCGTAACATAGGTATATGTACTTTTAAAACAGCCAAGCACTCTGAGCAGAAACAAAGTAGGATTCAGTGCATCCAGTCGCCGACTCCTCAAGCTCACGCACAATTTTACGGTGACGCATCTCAATTCTGAATCCACTATCGGCACTCTAACCAGCACCCTCTCGGTCTAACTCTTCTCTCTCTTTCTCTTGACACATGGTTGACGCACAGGTGTCCGCACAGACGCGGCGCCGGCGCAGGCGGGCTCGCCGCCAGGGGGCGCTTCGGCCTCCGGGAACAAGCTGAACGTCCACGCCAAGGAGTTCACCATGGCCAAGCCCAGCGATCTACATAATAGGTGAGTGGTTTAACAGTTACTTGTAGGTACTTGGCAATTGGCGAACGTTTTATTATTCATCTGATTATTTCAATATTTGAAGAGCTCCGTAGCGCAGTGGTTAGCACGCTCGGCCTGCAATTGCAAAGTTAAGAAACTTTTGCAGTGGCCAGTCATCGGATGTGTGACCGAAAAATTTCATCTCGGGCGCCACCGTGCTTCGGAAGGCACGTTAAGCCGTTGGTCCTGCGCCTGATCCCTTCACGGTCGTGTCAGATTTCTGTCCCACCGAACAATGAGAGTGAGGGAATATTCAGAGTCGAAAAACGGCCGAAAATATTATATTATCATTTCAATAGGAAGTACGAATAAAACTCTATCAAATACTTCCATATGTCTTCTCATTTGGCTGTTCAGTCCCCCGATTCGCTTCAATAAAATCAGAAGCGTTATATGTTTTAAGACCTCATTTTGTTTACTTACTTTTACGATTATCGATTGGTCGATAAATGCAAAGAGTTAAAAATCAATGCATTCATGAAAGTTAATGTTTATTAATATTTTATAAAGGTCAGTAACTACATTGCTTAACCTTATTGTGTTCAACCACAAAAAAATTAAGATTGTATATCTTGTGTTGTTTCGTAATACGCTTACATTAAAATCTATAATCATACTTAACTGCTCTTCGATAATCGAGATCAACAAGCACAAAATCTAACGGTTACATTAGCGTATACATTCCGTGTTCCGATGTCTTGTTGCCGGTCTATATGTTGTCTTGTCAAGACTAGGGCTGCCATCTGTAAAATTTGGAAAACAGGACAAGAGGCGAGATAACCCCGGATTTTACACTCCGAAAGCCGGACATGATAGCTTCACCTTCATTATAAGTTGATCGTGGCGTGCAAGCGTCGTTGTTTTTTTTTTTTTTTTTTTTTTTTTTTTTTTTTTTTTTTTTTTTTTTTTTTTTTTGGTCGGTCGTCTGAAACCTTCCCCGGATCTACTGTACCCGGACGCCCTCTAAACTAGGACAAATCCCAAAACCCGGACGGATGGCAGCCCTAGTCAAGACATCCACGAACAGAATTAGCTCTCTCCGAATCGTGGCTGCAAGACTTGATATTTTCCCGATTTGTGTAGTTTATCTAGGATTTTAGTACGTTATTTATGCGAGTTTCATGCAAGTTTTAACTAGGGACACTTGCATAATTTTGCTCGTCATCATATTTGTTTTAGATAATTTGTAGTTGTTTAGAGAACGTTGCTTTAACTTTTATAGGAGAGGTAGGTATCGGTTGTTTCGGCATCAATTGTTGGTTTAGCATTTGTCGTGTCTGTTCATCATGGTCATCACACTGGCTTGTTCTGTGTATTTCACGGAAATCCTTTTTAGGGTGATAGCTAACCGTCCCGCCATAAGTAAAGTATAGTTTCTCCGCTTCGCGGTCACGCTATTGCTGACTTCCTTGGGGTCTGATTTCATTGAGAGACATCATGTCATTCTTGGTTTGATTATAATGTGTTGCTATCTACTTAATAATTAGGGGAAAATTACTGCTTCGTCTGTGTTATACAGAGCTCTTTCTAATTCTCTCTATTACACACGAGGTGTTGACACGAAGGCTATTAAGTCACAATAAGTGACGTACGGTGATGTAATGTTGTCAATGAGCGCGTGCGCCGGGCAGTAGTTATTGGCATGTGCCGCGCTCGCAAATAGCAGGAGCCTTGACTTTGAGTCCAGAACACCAGGCATTTCCATTTTCAGATGCGGTGAATAGACTCGATCTTCATTGGACACTAGGTCCGCAGCTAGCTCTCTTTATAGGCTTGATAGTTCATTAACCCGGTTAATAACCGTGAATCCTTGGAAAATTTGACATAACATTTTGCGCTAAGTCTGTCAGACCAGGTAAAGAACGAAAGAGCAATTCAGCCGATTCATCTGTGCTTCAGCGTATGTAGAGTTTATTTTGGGACGTTTTTATATCAACACGAATTTTGACCTTGCCTCTGAAGTTTGTTTTTCGTCAAAAGCGGTAGTACTAACGTAACTGTAATCGACGTCGTTGGCGACGGTCCAGCGGCGGCAAAACAAAACTTGCGGAGATAGCCCGCCGGGTACGACTACGTAGGCGCTAGAGACGCGCTCAGACGCGCATACACAGCAAATAGTGTCAATTATTGTAGTTTTTGTTATCACTTTGTTCTCGGGCACGGTGACGCGAGCACGCCTCCGCGCCAAAACGGGCCGAACGAGACGCGCGCGCACTCCCCGCGCAGTCCGCGCACGCGCACGCGCCAGGAGCCGCGGAGTCCCGACCGAACGCGACCTCGACGCGCACGCGAACCCGCGCGAACGACACGAACGAAACTCAATCGTAACCCCCCGACACTCGGTGCTATTGAGCGGGAGTGATCTGCGCGGTGATCCTGCTGAGGCAGCTTCGCGGCATCCGACGCTGCTTAGCGGATACTGGATTCTATTAATAATAGGGTATTACACCAATTTTTGAAAACTGCTTAAAATCAATCTTTGTGCCGTAATGTACTACCAAATATTTTATTTTGATTTTTAAATACCGATAAACGGTCTAAATTTATGTTTAAAATTAGGACTTGACATTGACGTGCGAAAACGCTAGCCGCCATGTTTCTTCGCGAGACGTCACTCGGTTAGTGAAATAGTTAACAAAACATACCAACATTAGTCATAAAGTATTTGAATGAATATCGGAGTGACGTCATATCGGATTGTAAAATGGCCTCTTCTGTTTTTGACACATTAAAAACAGATTAAAAAAGTCGATCTTTAAAATTTAATTATTAAATTTACACATTTGATTTTGGTGAAATATCAACGTTTTTTCATTTATTTTGTTCATAATCTATCACATAAATGCATTTTTATATTTTTTCTTACATGGTGTAAAATACCCTATTGCCGATGCTATGAGAGAAATGAGACGTAATTGGACGGCAACATTGCCAAGTTTGCATTAGGATTTAGGTGCGGCCTGTGTTTGAGACGTTGATAAATTTTATTGTGCGTCGAGTAAACACGCTAATTTATCTGAACACAATTAAACAGTGAGATGAGACTGTGATACCGCGTGCTGCGGAGTTCTAGTGATTTTAGTCATAAGTTTAAGGGCTTTGTGAAAATGGTACGCGGAAGATTTTCTACTTCAGACATGTGAGTACTACTCCTTACAAAGTTGGCATACGATTTCGTTAAATACCCTCGTATACCGTGTATCCATAGAAACATGAAGTAACGTTGTCTTTAAATTCTGTTATCTTTTATGTACTTTGCAATATTTTTGATTGACGTAATTGGGTTACTAACAGACCAAAACTACAGTAAGTTAGATATTCAGGTTTAACATCCATTTCGTTTTGTCAAAATAGCAACTTTGTTGTTCTTTCAACAGGTAGCGTGTGTTTTATATCAAAATGGAAGTACGATTTAACATTTAAATAATTTCGAATTATGCTCCAATACCCACTAATAAAACAACACTTTCCGATCGTCATCCATGAACGATGCTTAGTGCCAATAGTGTTTCATACCTGACGCAAAAGCTCGCGGATATAAGTTTGTTATTGATATCTATTTGGCAATCATACTGGTAACTGATGACGTCGAATATAATTAGTAATCAGCACATGTTGATAAAGTTTAAAATCTTCATAGTTATGTATGAGATGTGTGTAAGATAAAATATACTGAACATACGAGTACGATCGAGTAATAAGGCCTTATCGAACTGAATTCGGGGCACATGGTGATGTGAAAACATCGCTAAATTTAAACAGAATAATTATAAGACAATAGATAATGACTACGACTAAGTAGGTAGAAACCCGAGTTTTTCTTTACAACGGGCAAGGTACATTCACACGCAATTCGTTGTTATCTTGTTTTAGTATTTTATATTAGGTCGCTTGGAGGAAACTTTGTTCAAAATAATGAAGATGGAACAAGTTTTTCGCATTGTTTTACAAAAATATTTACAAAGTCATCGACCACAACTCTTTCATCGTTATTTTGAATGACAACTTACATAGGTTCGATTTATTTATTTGTCTCATCGCAAACCCTGAAGGTCATACATATCCCATCCTAAAGTCCCGATATAAAAATGACTTCACCTTGAGTTAGTATTTCCACTCATTGTAGGCATTTGTTTGACACGGAGTCTGCCCACTGAGTCATCTGACATTCAAACATAAACATTGTCGCCTATGGACAAGGTACAAGAGGCGAATGGCGGGCATTCTTTATCATTTAGTAGTTGACTAGTAGGTATCATTTAGAATAATTTAGATAAAGACACTATGTGTTTTGATTTCCAGTTTGTAGATTTCGGAAACGTCACTTTATTTCTCATAATAAAAAGGAACTAGTCTCGTCTGTAAACGCCCATATAATAACCCGCCCTAAAATAAAAACTGGAGTACACTGTGGTTTTTACTTTGCTTTTGTATTTGATGGGAAAATTTTCTTCTTTTCCAATATTTCTAATAAGTTTTCAGAATATCATTATCATTGCAATCATTATTCCGAGTAATTTAGTTTTAAATCTATCAGTGGAGATAATATAAATATTAAATTATTGAGATCTACCACTAGTTTATATAATGAATTGGATGTATGAATAGTTGTGTGCGTAAGAGTAAATAAAACCACACATCGACCTCGGCCTTGCATTGCAATTAATATTTGTACAGCGTGGTTTAGTTGAGATATCGCATCGACTTCGCTTGTTACATACCGATCGTGGTGATTTGACTGTCGACATTGTCGTTACCGGGTCGGCTTGTCGGATTTTATGAAATGTCCAAAACGAAAATTTTATTTTTGAAAAACCTTTTTACTCTGACGAAATAAAAAGTCTTTGAAATACTTCATTTTCTTTTTATATTCATTCAACTAATTGAAATGAGGCGTCTCTATGTAACTTCTTGTTTGACAACGAAAATGTAAAGAATCATTCCAATCTAGTCTGTAATCATTCGTTCTAGTTCGCTGTAATAAGTATACATACATACATAGGGCGGTTATACTCGTACATTTACATGTAGAAAATTTCGCACGTTTTAGAGTTCAACAACACATCAGCTTCCGGCGGACGTTACTATTCAGTAGTTTTACTCTTGCAATTGTTTCCATTTGCGTTTTGCATTTCATAGGTATACAAGCACTCGTAGATCACATTGGTGTTTTCATTGAACTCTGTAGTCTTCTTATTAATTTGCTGTTGTTTGTAAAGAACGGACAGGAACACGAAGCAGCCAATAATAGTATTTCTTCGCATGATTTTTCGTTTTCTATCAGTCTATTTCACCAAAGACGATCCCGGTGATAGTTGACGGTTCATAGGAAATTCGACACTATTCTAAAGCATTAAGAACCCTAAGGAAAATCATATAAACAGGTCGTAAGAGCTTTTTGCCTTGACATCAAGTTATCAAGTAGTATACCTTCACAGAGATCAGCTTAGCTGAAATGGACTATAGTTAGTGTTTAACATAATGTCGCAATGATAACGGTCGGGTGAGAGTTTAGATACTTAGACCGCGAGGAATGCCTCTGACGAGCAGGCAAGTGCAGGCAGACAGGACACGCCACTTGTGCCCAATTCTCGGCGCAGGCGCAGCGGTTGCGACATCCATTGTTACTTGTTACTGTCATCCACCTCATGACATGTGCCGATGCGTCACTCAATGAACTCGGTAAACCTACACGGGGTAATACGGGATAGTGTTCCTGGATTTAGCACCTTTTCAAATAAAATTTCATTTGTCATAGCGAGTTTCTGAAGTCGATAGGAAGATTAATGTATTTATTCTGAATAAGAAGAAATCAATTTCTACGCCTCCAATGTACCTACCTAATTTCATTATTGATCGTTATTTTTTTCTCGGAAACAGCGCATATGTCATTTAGTTTGGTACTTACACTTAGCTTAAATAAATAAATTACTGATAATTGAAGCACATGATAAAATAGCATAAAAGTTATAGGCCGTACACGTACGAAGGTTAATTTTGGTTTCTGCGACGATGAAGGGTCTTAGGCTGTAGAACCTTTTATTAAGCATTATGTCCAAAACCTATTTGTCACCGTATTTGCAAGGGCATGCTGTGTTTAAATAGTTTTAATGGCCTGATGTGTAACGATAACTGCGCGACAAAATGTTTGTAGGTAGATTTACTGAGTCACAAACGTGTTACTAGATATATAGGAATAAATAATTTAATTTAAATAATAATGAGTTCAACTTATTCTGTGGATCAACAACGTTTTTAATTTGGTCCTTATCTGCCTTAATTAAATGAGGAAAGAAAGTAAGTATTTGTAAAGTTGAACTTGAACATACATAAATGTTCGGAATCTGATAGTGTCTTTTATATTACAGAGTCTCTTTGTATTTGCCTGCAGAAACGTAGATACCTCCGAGTAGGTGAATTATTGTAACTTTATTTGGCATCGGAATGCCGCTTCAAAACACCTGTATCTTATTTGGTAGACAATTGCACCATTATCGATCGACGCCATAACATTGACATCTCTAAGTGTTAATAATCTTGGAAATGGGCCTAAACAACTGTCGTAGAATACTTGTTTATTTAATAAATAATAATAAATAAATATAAATAAATATTTCCCAACATCACATACATTGATCTGACCCCGTGTTAAGTAGCTTAAGCTCTTGAGTTACAGACATCAGAATCAACAGTGCTATTACAAATATACTTAAATAGATACATATAACACCCAGACCAGGACAAACAGACATGTTCATGCACACTGATGTTTGTCCTGTGCGGGGATCGAACCCGCGATGTTATTTGGTTGTTTACGTAGTAAAATTCAAGTTCAGTGCTGGCAGAATTGTCCCAACATTAAAGATTTGTTGATAGGTATAGACTTTTGTCGTTAACTCAGATTTTTATTAAGGACTCAGGTTTGTTTTAATTGCAAACGCACCTATAGAACACTCTCAGAACAATTATTTCGTTGTCAATGTTTATATGAAGTTGTGCTCAAGTGCCCCTCCAAATGAGTTGTCCAAAAGTGTACTCTTTGACTTCCGTCTTGCTATTCAAATTCGCATTGTCCCCTTAGGACCGCCGCCGGTTGCGCAGGAGTAGACCACCATAACGGGTCGTCCGTGTGTGAACTGCATTCTAACACTGATTAATTGATATTTATGATGGGCCAGCACGCACGCCGGCTTCGGGCCATTGTGTCCGCTTATGAATAGGCAACAGGTCCGCGGATTGGTTAATTCGGAGCTGTATTTCAAGATGTGGTATGAGTTACATCATCATAGTGTCCTGCCGTTTGTTGGCAAAAACAACACAATAATTGATTGAGCGCTGTATTTCGATGCGGGAGGCTATGCTTGCTTTTCATCATATCATATCAATTTAGCAATCTACGATCACAAGCAACATTGGGAAGAGTCTCAGAATACAGAACAAACGAGTACAACTTGGAGGGTAAAAACAAAGACCACCACTCGATGTTTAATGAAGCCAAGTGTGGTGTTAATTTGTATATTTGGACAGTTAAAGACGTTAAGGTCGTATTTTTTTCCATGGAAACCATCTTGTAATACTCAACAAAACATATTCGGGCATTTTTACTTAAGTGCAAAGTCAGACAAAACGCAAATAAGTAGGTAATTTTATAACAACAAAGAAGTGTCTCATTGTTGCCTTTCACACGGCTGCCTGTGGTATCGTTGTCTATTTCAAACAATCATAACATTATGTCATAGTTTGTTGAATTGCATTAACACCTCTTGGATAGCGTTATCTGCGGAAGTGCACCGTTAAAACAAAGAGTGGCACGGAATTACCTACGTCCGCGGGAAAGTAAGTTCTTCCTGAATAGGCACAATTTGTTAGTCCTGCATTTTTTAATCAAGCTCAATCTCTTGATTAAATATTTTAATCTTATTTGATACTCGTAGCTGTTCAATATTATTCTCGTGGTAGTTGAGTAAGCGCTGATAAAATTAACTCTTGTACTTCGATCTTCAATAATCTTAATCAATTCAGTTCGACGTATTTTATTCGATTGTCTTTGAGGCGGGGTTTCTTCCAAGGCAGGTGGAAATATATATTTTGCTTAAAGTAATAAAAGCCATACAGTCTGATAAATCGAAGTTTTTATTGCTCTCTCAAATTCACCAGACATTCGCTGCATCTGTTGCGTGCAACGATCCAACATCAAACGCTGTCGAAAATAGATTCGATTTTTTTTCAAATCTATTTTGATTCCGGAATGGTTTGATATCTGATTGGTTGCATTACAGCCAATGTAGAAGGGCCAAATTAAGTAATCCGTTCAGGAAATTATTTATTGGAATCAAATGAACACTATCACCTCTTTTAAAAAGTCTTTAAATTTGTCGTGGTGAAACAAAAAACGTCTTCGTGACTAAGTCTTTGCACATCGGTAGTTCCGAAATGTCTTACGTAATCTATGATTCACTTAGCAAAATAATAATTTTGGAAACGAAACGCTGCATAGGTATTTGTAATTCAGCGAGAGTGAAAATCATTAGGTCGCGACGTGCGGAGACGAAGAGTAGGTGTAAGGTTATTTTTTTGGTCGTAATACTAACGATTCACCCCGGTTTCACGCGTATGCAATGCAGATTATATAGTTTCTATTCAGTCTAAATCGTTTCAAAAAACGCGTAAAATCGTTGCGTAGTGTTAAAAAATGTAATCGGAATGTAATAAGTCAGTCAACAATAACCTTAATAAGGGTGTTACCACACCAATCGATCGATCAGCATCGACGTACACCAGTCGACTAACCAATCGATCGATTGCTGATCGATGGCACCGGTCGACGTTGATCGATTGGCGAAACACTATTCCATTCTACCATCGATCAATGCCGTCGATCAACGGTCGATCGATGGGTCTGGTAGAAACTATTGATCGACGTCGACTATTCCATTCTACCATCGATCGACGGCGTCGATCGACGATCGATCGATTGGTGTGGTAACACCCTAACGATTTCAAACAATGGTTTAATAATCAGTTGTATAACCTGTCTGTCAAATGTTTGCAGGTCGGCGATGGGCCTGGGCTACGCGAGCGTGGGCCTGCAGCACTCGCGGTCGGCGGTGCTGCACGCGCAGGTGCCGCCGCACTACCGGCCGCTGCTGCCGCCGCACGCGCTCAACAGCGGCGACGTCGCCGGCAATGCGCAGGCGCAGGTAAAATGGACTTGTTACGAGGTCATAGGCAGCTATCTCTGGGAACACTACAGTGGAGTAGCTACCAAGAAATCTAGATCGAAATGAAAATATCTCAAATTTGCCAAATAAATAAGTATACATTGGTTGCTGTTGTCAAGAGGTGCAAAATCAGTTTAGAGAAATTGCAAAAACATAGCAGCAGTAGAGCTTCAGTTTTCAATTTGCCCCAGGTCTCTTGGTTACCTAGCTACGTCACTATGTCGTGGAAGGAAGAAGGGGAGCAGGAGAAATCCCCTTTATGCTCCCTTCTTTGGTTTAGGATCCTGCAAAACTTTAGTGGGGAGAGAAGCGAACCTTAGTGGTTGCTGTTGTAGTTCTCGTAGATGCAAGCAAATTAACTTGTGTATGATAAACGGTGTCTCTTTTTTACGTAGATGAAGTCCCATTTCACTGTTTCGTAGAAAATGTTTGTGTTGAAAGCTATTAGATTATTTGGTTAAAAACTGTCACGTTTTAACAGTTTTTTTTAATACGACCTATTTTATAGCTACTACTTACGAGTTCAAGATAAGAAATATTCACAGTTGCCATGTATTTATAAGGATATTGAAATTTAAAGGAATACTTTCTCGACGTACCCAAACGTAACAAATAGGTTTTTGTCCGCACAAAAGTTAACATAACCTCTAATACTTCCAGGGAGGACCACGCGTACACTTCAAGCTCCAACCACAGGGCGTCCCGGAGAAGAAGAAGTCTCCGCCGTCGTCGCTTAGCAACGGGACCGGGAAGAGCGTGCGGCCGCAGTCGTTCACGCCCGGCCTGAAGCGGTCCAAGTCGCTGACGTCGGCGGACGCGCTGGCCAGCGGCATGGCCGCGCTGGGGCTGGCCGCCGACGCGGGCGACCTGGGCACCTTCCCGCCCGAGATACAGGAGTGCATCGACAAGGCGCTGGACGGTGAGAGTTTGCTCATCGTGATAAATCATGGCTGTCAGTTTGTTGCAGGAATACATTAAGCACCTACATAAGTAATAATAATACTCGTCCGGTCGTTTTCGACCACGGCGGCTGATCATATTCAATCAGCCAATCACGCAGGATACCTATTATAGTGCACAAGTGAATGCGTAAGCACATGTGGACTCCTTATTCCCTCACTCTTATAGTTCGGTGGGGCAGCAATCTGACTCGTAGGGAGATCATGCCAGGCAGGACCAACGGCTTAACGTGCCTTCCGAAGCAGGGAGGAGCTTAAGATGTTTGACCATAGCTGGGCACCGTTAATTAAATAGTTAACTTCGTTAATCGTTAATCCGCTACAAAAAAAGTTAGCTTCGTTAAACGTTAAAGCGTTACAATTCGGAAGAATTAACGCAAGTTAAAGTTAATCGTTAATCCGTTAACTATGTGTAAAAATGCACTTTTATATCGTTGCGATAGTGATCTTATAAAACCTGTTGGTTGGTTTAGGTTCTGGAAGTTAACAGGACAAAAATGTTCTTACCCGCATTGTGGTCCATGGACCTCAAAGTTGCAGTCTAATTCTCATTTTTTGACCATTTTTGAAATCAAGAAATGTCGTGTTGTGTTTTAAAAACATGTACAATCATTATAAGACGAAAAATAAAGATGGTGGCCAATTATACAATAGATAAAAAGACAAAAATATCTAATTAGACGCAAAACTTTTGTTCGTGATGTCCACTCTATACGTAGTAGTAATACCTCAATGTTAGGAGCAAAACAAAATATTGTATAAATCAAATATGTAGTTAAATGTGTAATTTAATCGTCGGACATAAAAGGTGCATATATATTCCCATTCATAAACATTAACATGTTAAAGTTCTCGTCTGAAAGCGAGGCTCGTTTTGGTGTTAAAATGTCTTTACCCGTGGAAAACAGAAGTTCTACTGCAGCGCTTGAGGGTATAGCAGTATTGTATTTAATAAATAGACTTATAAATATCAATTCCCCGAGGAATGCAGCATCGTTGAACGAGTCTTTCGATTTCATGTCCAGCCAGATTTAAACGAGACTGTTCGCTTTACTCTTTACAGAGTTGGAGCTCTTTGGTTTTTCTATAGACTGAGTGACAGAATTAAAAAGTCTTCCACGTCATCATCGTTGTTACTTGTAGATATTGCTCCCTTGACTCCCTTCGCCATTTAAACTGCCATGCGCCGCGCTCGCCGCGCCCGGCACTGTCTAAACCTGTTTTTCGCGCCTCGTCCCACGGAACCTTGCGGTTAATAGTAGGCATTTGATTAACGATTAACGGACTTCTGCATAATTAACGGAAGTTAACATGTCCGTTAACAGTTTTTAAAGTTAACTTAAAAGTTAATCCGTTAATCAAAATGTTAACTTCGTTAATTAACGATTAACGGATTAACGAGTTAATGCCCAGCTATGTGTTTGACGTATGAAATTATTGAAAGTTGCTTAATTTAGCAATCACAGACGAAATGCGCTAACCAATGCTCCATCGAGCTCGGCAATAAATTACCTAAGTATTAGGCTTGGAAATCCTACTACTATTATAAAGGCGAAAGTTTGTATGTGTGGATGTATGGATGTTTGTTACTCTTTCACGTAAAAACTACTGAATGGATTTGAATGAAACTTTACCACAATATAGCTTATACATCAGGATAACACATAGGATATTGGAAATCGAAATCCACGCGGAAGGAGTCGCGGGCGGCCGCTAGTAGTTTATATTTCAAGGGCTATTGTATTTTCGCTTGTATTTGCGCTTGGCCCGTCAAAATTCAGATGCGACAAGTCGCATCTGAATTTTGACGGGCCAAGCGCCAGCGCCATTTAGTTCAAGCGCCTAGATCGTTTCACCAGTTTCATTGGTATTTTTTCCAATTGTCCCGCCATCTGGGCCAGTGGTATCACTGGGTGAGTTGGCACTCACGCATTGGGAAATTATGTACGTTGTTTGTTTATATTGTGTTTTTATATTATCACTGATTAAGATGTATGTACATTTGGTCGTCAGACCCGAACGCTGTGATGGCGCGCACGCTGATGGACGCGGTGGGGCACCTGGTGTCGCGCGCGGTGGAGTCGCCGCGGTACGCGCTGCCGGCCGCGCGCCGCTGCATCGCCGTCGTCGAGCGCGAGACCGGCGAGACCTTCCTCGAGTCGCTGCTCAACACCTGCCAGCAGTGGTACCACGACCGTGATAAGGTACGTGCCAGATAGCCGCTTGGGAATCGTCATGAATCTGGTATGTTGCAGTCCACTATTGGATGCAGGCCTTTCTCAGATGCGGGCTATAATTGTAGCCATCAAGATTGGTTAACACAGCGTTTCCTGTTTACGCGACTTTTTGTCACTAAGGAGCATAGGATTCATTAAACAGTCGCCAGTTACAGTCGTAAATGCCATGAGTACCGTGCTGTGCAGTGAATATTTTCGCGTGATGCAAACTAAAGGACAATTTGGCTGTGTTTACCTTGCTGCAGTTAACAATAATGGGAAAACGTCTGGATAAGGCTTACATGCAGCGGACTAATAGAATAATAATAGGCTCGAATCGCTGAATTTTACTTTATTAGCCTATTGAAGGAGTGACTCTTATTGTGCATTACGTTCCTCCCCTCAGCTGCTGGGCGCGACGGTGGGCGGCGGGCGGCCGCGGCTGATGGCGTTCCTGTCGTTCCTGCTGGAGATGTACTGCCAGCTGCGGCGGCGCGCCATCCAGCGCCGCGGCGCCTCCGCGCAGCCCGGGCAGGTGCTGCTCACGCTCATCTGCAAGTGCTGCGAGGACTGCATCCGCCAGCCGGTGCCCTCTGCCTCGGACGTAAGTATCTACTCAACACGAATACGCGGCTATCGCCGAACCGTTCTGGTTCTTAATGTTTCTATGCTTTGAGCCATCCTCCTTCCGATGGAAGTTGCTCTCATTCCGATTTGGTAGGTATATCTTAGATGGAAGTTTAAAAGATCATGACCAATCGAATTGACTGAAGAAATAACCAACTGCGAATGCTTATTGATTATCATAAAAATATACCTATATGATTACACGACGTAGGTATGTCTTTATTTTACCGTTATTGGAGACTAATCCGAATAATGTAGTGGTAGTAAGTGGCTCTTATGGTTAAGGTGATCTTCTTCAACGTCCATCATTGTTCACCCGCGCTTCATAACGATGGTATTTCGTCTCCCCAGACGGAGAACCTGTTCTTCGTGCTGACGTACATCGGGCGCGACCTGGAGTCGCAGCTGCCGGGCGACCTGGAGCGGCTGCTGACGGGCGTGCGCGACGCGTTCCTCAACACGGCGGCGGCGCCCAGCATCCGCCGCACGCTGCTGCAGCTCATCGAGCTGCACGCCTCGCGCTGGCAGCTGCCGGGCTGCGCCGTGCTCTACTACTACCCCTCCTCCAAGTGAGCCCCGTCCGGCTGAGCCTCGTCCGCCGCGCGCTGCCGGGGAGCCTAGGGGGCCTTGCTGCGCTGGACATCCCCACGAGTGGGCGCCCCCGGTACCACTGACTTATGTAGCAGGACCCTGAGCTCGAGGAACGCTGGAGACCCCCACAAGTGAGAGCCCCTGCATCTGCGACCCGGTACTACTGACTTATGTAGCAGGACCCTGTGCTTGAGGCTTCGCAACGCCGAAAAACCGCACGAGTGAGAGCCACTGTATCTGCGACCGCTGCTCCTGACTTATGTAGCAGGACCCTGAGCTAGAGGCTTCGCAAAATTACAATATACCTATCCCAAGGGGTGAGCGCTGCTCGTGAACTTGTGGATGCCCATGCGGCTGTTGCTAGTGCGCCAGGAGCAAGAATCCCTCTAATTGAAGCTAGGAGGACTCTGTGCTTGAGGCATCGCAAAGTTATAATGTAGCCTTCCCGAGTGGCCGCCGCTGTGTTGATTTATATGTGGACCCCATGCGGCTGCTGCTACTGCTACAGCGTCCGAAATCAGGACCCTCTCATGCCCTGTGCTTGAGGCGTCTCAAATTACAATGATCGCTCCCAAGAGAGCCTTGCACTTGAGCTATATGTGGTCTCCAAGTGGTTCCCTCTTCCACCGGTCGACTTTACATCTCTGCCGAGATGCCTCCGGCGACCTATCAAAAGTTCAGCAACATCTCCTTGCGAAGTCCCATTAAGCACTCCAAGGAGCCTCGCTCTCGTTGTACCCAGGAAATCACTGCGGTTCTCGCAGACGATGAGTCGGACGCTTCGTGTCGTCGCGATCTAGTACTCGATTTCTCGCGCCATTGCCAGCTATGCCTCCTTCGTTCAAAGGAAGGCCAACGCTAGCCTTGCGTGCTGGGAGCAATCGCTCCGGAGACTCCCCGATATTGGTATATCCCGGGAAACAGTTTTGTAAATCTAAAATATTTTGGACTTTTATTAGGATAGTTTTATTAGAATAAATCCTAAAATGTCTAAGATATCAAGATATCATCTAGGTATCTGTAAGGTTACGAATCTGATTTGGGAGCTCCTATCACATTTGCGTAGCTTATGCCGCTATGGGGACACATTGCGACCCAAAATTCAGTTGATATAGAATGTATCATGTAGGTGTCTCTTGTTTTTAAATTAAGAAAAAAAATTAAGGATTTAATTTACCTTGTTTGTACACGAAAGTGTTCATCAGTTGTTAGCCCGCGCGAAAAGTTCCGATGTGAATATAATTTAGGTGGTTTATATACAACTATACAAAGGTTGCAAGCATTTCTAATGAGTGTCTGTGTGTACTTCGGAATTGATTAGGTGATAACACGAGGTCATTAGTGGTATCGTCCCTTGCGCGTTTATTAAAAAGCCGTAAGCTCATTTTATTGTGCCTTAAATATTAGGTATTATCTTACAGTGTCAACACTTGCAAGTACCAGTTTATTACTTAGATAGATGTTCATAGATAGTCTTAAATATCTAACATTTATAATTAAGATGAAAAAAAAACTATAAAAAGTTATTTATTAACACTGTTTATTACTGGATACATTGCAAGTGTGGCTCTGTGAGTTTAGTAAATTAAGGTAGTAAGAATATAGCTTAAGGTGGATTTATTGAAGACGAGGGATATTATGCCTTAAAAGTATTAAAAAGTATGTGTATCATAAGTAGTTGAGGGCAAATTAACGATGTACACTACTGTACGAACTTCGCATAGTATTTCGTGCATTGTAGACCTTTGTCGTATTTAGCTGTAGTTATTTGCCATCTTGATAGGCCTAATTAGCGCTTGTCATATTGTTTGCCAAGAGTATCAACAATTTATATTAGCTTTGTTTTATAGATTTAACACTAAGCACAATTTAATAACCTTGTTATAATTACTGCACTCTGGAATTTAGTTTTGTGAAAACACTATTCATTTATTATCAGTTATAGGAAGTTAATATACCTACTGACATACATTACATTAGTCATTTATAAATCATATGAAGCTTATTTCACTATCAGATGTTTATCTGCGGTTGTAGCAAAAATGAGCAGTATCAACGTTAATGCTTGTGATATTATTGTAAATTTAAGTTATTTAGTTTCTGACATCTTTTCTGTCCTAACCAAAGACTGTTCAGACATGGAGATTTTACTGTATATTATAATCAAAGAAAATTCTTTAACACACATTGTCGAAGCTGGACCAAATTTTCTTGTTGTGTATTAGATTTCAAATTCTTTTACTGAAATGTTTAGAACTTGAAATGTAATTCATCTGTGAACATATGTTCAATTAGTTATAGACTGTTGTGTGATCAATGTATCAAATTAAAGCTTATATATCTTTATAATACATAGTTAGTTACATAATGTTGAAGGATAAAAGACCATGAACTTTTCGTTATTACTTCTTATTGCATTCGTAGCGGGTAAGGTAATGGTATGTTTCTATAAAAATAAATGAAAAAATAACAAAAAAATGGTGCTAACAACATTGGTGTATTGTATATTATTTCTATCGGATACGGGCGATAACATTACGGACTCGTTTCCGCTGTAATTTTGTACCTACGTAAACCAATAAAATATATATCTACACAAATATGTTTTATTTCAACAACTTATTCCCTAGTTTTTTACAATGCAAAAATAAATCTTTGAATCTTTGAATCTTTGAATGGGAGTTCACTTTCTTCCCAGTAGGTAGGTATGGCTGGCAACCGCCACCACAAGGATTGCCACCGGTAACAAATGGGAATGAAGACAAAATATTATATTAGGAGTCCTACTATTTTTTGCTACTGTAGGACCACGAGGAAACGGCCTTTTTCCCCTGAACGCCTCTTTTTCTATCAGGCAGGAAGTATTGTTTTCGATACTGTAAGGGTATACGGATTTTTTTATACTTGCTTTTTTTCATATATTTTTCTATTTTCGCTTTTTTCAGTTGACAAATCATGAGCGTGACACTGACACTTGACACTGACATTAAATTTAATGTTGCAATTACAGTCTTCTACAAAAATTACAAATTCACGAATGATGGTAATTAAAGAAGGTAACATTAATATCGTATATTTGTAACTTTAAAAACTTCACATAAACAGATTCGAGACTATTATGATAGATCTGCTTTCAAATTAGATAGACAATGAATAGTGGCAGTCTTTCAATTAAGTCCAACTGTAAATTTAGATACTCGGCGACCAAATGTTGGAATGACATCCCCCCACCAATAAGAAATGTGCTTGAAGTACATAATTTTAAACGCAAATTTAAAAGTTATCTGTTAGAAAAGCAAAAGAACGAGTAAGTTTCTTCTGGTTATAGTTACAGACACATATATATATTGAACATCCATAGATTTAAACATATAATTGAATTAAATTTTGATCTTTAAGATTAATATTGTAACACTCTATTATACATATTAATCATATTATTATACATATATATTTCACAAACCCACATAGACACACACACACACATGCTCACACTAATTGTGCACCCGTTTCAATGTTTATTCATATGCTTGTTAAACTTAATATTAAGTTTCTTCCATTAATAATTTTTATTTTATTTTATATTAAAAATGATTATTATCTGCACACTCGATGTGAATTTGTTATGTAAATTGATTTTGTCCATCTGTTTGTCTACACGGTATCCGCAGAATACCAGTGGTCGTGACGCACTCCGTCATGGCCGAAAACTGAGCGGAGACCATTTTGGTACAAATTATTTTATTTTAATTTTTATTTTATGTTTGACGAGAAGGATTGTATATGTTTTGTTTTTCTTATGTTGTGTTTTTTAATTTTTCAATCCTGTGTGATTGTATTCTTAATTGTATTTATGTACCAAACAAACATTTTTCTATTCTATTCTAAATGAATAAGAGAGTTTATGAAGAGCATTTTTTTGAACATTACTTTTCAAAAACTCTACCTTCTTGTTACATATTCAAGCAGTCTCATCACTATGTAGTTTCAAATTTAAAAGTAGTTAGAACAAGTTAGTTTTACACGTTTTTCAGAAAGTTATGAAACCAAAGATTTTGGAAGTACTAGATGGAGAGTATGATTTGACAGATTTTTAGTCCTTTTTCTCCTTATTAGGAATCATGTGTGATAGAGCAAGATACCAGACACCCGACTAAAATCGTCTAAACGTCATGGAACTAGGGATTCCAGTACATGCGTACCGATTTTCATCGATATCGACTCTCCGTTTATATGTGTAGTTTATGATCTACTGCACGTAAAATTTTGATACAGAATATTTTTTTGATAATAGAGGTGGTATTATAAAATAACTTGAATGACGACATCATTTATAAAAGTGGCTATTTCAATAATGTATATGGGTAAAGCTGGTCTGGCTATTATGGCGGTAATTTTTTAACGGGAATCGAATCCAGTGTTATTCGTACTTCGAGCGCAATATTGTAAGTAGTAAAAAGTGCCGTAAATATTGTAATAATATTGAATGACAACCTCGAACAGTTACTTTATAACATTGCATTACACTCAGATAAACGGATAAATACTTTTCTTTCCTCTTTCTCGCGATATGAATCCACGCACAATGCATTGCATTGTTATTAGATATGTATCTGTCTGTAAAGAACTTGCACTCAATCTATGAATTAATAATTTTAATCGACTTCTGTTGAGAGAAACAAACTTTGTAGAGAGATACAGGCGAAGAGATGTGTTGAGTAAATAAATAAATAAATAAATTCATTGGACTAACACACCAATTGCCTAGCCCCAAACTAAGCTCGAAGCTTGTACTATGGATGCTAGGGAACGGATAGACATACTTAAATACATTTATAAACATCCATGACTCGAGTACAAATGCCAATGTTCATCACACAAACATTTGCCCCTACCGGGATTTGAACCCGCGACCTTTGGTTTTGTAGCCAGGGTCTCTAGCCACTCGACCAACAGGCCTGTCACGTACGGGTCGACTTAAAGGTAGGTAATATAAATTTAAATTACCTTTGTTAAACTGAATCAGGTAATATTGTATCTTTTCTTTACACTTTTTCGCTTAATGATGAACATTTTCAATGATTATTATTTATGTTGAGTATTTCCATATTAGTAAATAAAAAAATCTCTTAGTAGAAAAACGTCTTGTTGGCTCGATGACTTTATCGATAGGCACGGCACTATAGGTGTAAAAATAGGTGAATTTTTGAAGTTTTGGTGGCTTCACTCAAACCTGACATATGGATTATCTATTGATTTTTCCAAAATCTTTGTATGAAACATATACAAATATTGTTTTCATGGCAACATATACGTACGTTCGAAAACTTGTTTACAAATACTCGCCGGAAAGGGAGAAAGCAAAGATATTAGAGTACTTCCAATATCTTGGGAAAAAAGACTTCCCAGTATGTTTGGAAAAAAGATTTTATCTTAAAAATAAAGGTGCTTACTTAACTAAATTAAAAAATTAAAAACATCAGTTTTTATTTCAAACAAGTTGATGGTACTGATTACATTAGATTCGAGTTTATGAACGCGCCCTTTCCGATTGGCTAAGCGGTTGTCAATTACTAGAGCTGCTTATGCAGTAAGCTGTCAGTAGTGTCAGTTCGGCCGAGTTTGGCGTATGGAGTGTTCCGTTCGACGGCCGCCGCTATTGTTGTACACGAGATTTGTTGTTGGACTCGTTGTAGAGCACCCCGCCGCGTATTGTGATGTGATCCGTCGTAAATTAATAAGTTTCTGTGTAAGCGTGCTGTTATCTGTGATAAAATGACCTGAATAATGTGGTCGCATTAGTGGTGCCAGTTTATTTTGTGTAAAATGGGTTTGATAACGTCAAGGGAGCAAACCATGTTGGACGGGCCGGTCGCATCGTCGAAGAGTAACCATGTCCGGCAGGCGTCGACCAGGAGCCGGGCAAAGCCGCCGATGCCGGACCGCGACGAGCTGGAGAGCCGGTTCATCAAAGTCCTGGTGAGTGAACGCCGCAAATACCCGGCTTTCTTTGTTTACAAACATGGCAGTTGTGTATGAGCCGAATAGGGACTCATGGCGACGATGCGGGCTATCTATTTGTTTCAATAAATGTGTCGGGATTTATTGTGCGAGTGGATTTTGTGTTTATTATTATTTGATGGCATGTTTTTCTTTTTTAAATGCTTAAACCATTGTTAATATCGCTGCCGCCTACTCAGACGAACTATGTACATAAATAAAAAGATGTTTTAAAACGAAATATAATACTACATAACATAAAACTGGGATCAGGGCAGGCAAATGATGATGATGATAAAAAAAAAAAAACTAAAGAACAGACACTTAAGACCCTTCCTGAAAAACTTATTGGGAAAATTCGTTACGTGATTGATTACATGTCATAGATAGGTATTCAAAGTATATTTTTTCCATTTAGGTATTTACCAATTTATGTAAATGGGTTCATAAAGAATGTCACCTTTATTTATTTTAATAATAGCCATCATCAAAAGATCTAAGGACAATAGTAATACAATAATGTATTAACCAATTGAATAAGTAGGTAAATGACAACCAAATAATATGTGAAATATTTATTACCTACTACAAAAAAAAAGATATTTTGTTGTAAAATATAATTTTTATACATTTTTTTAATTTTCTTTAAAATAGCACTAGCATTTGTACCAGTTGCACATAATGTTGTAATAGTGTTCCATTTTATCTAGACATGTTTTCAGCACAAGTACCTATAATTCTTTGATTGTCTTTAACTAAATAAGTGAACCACACATAAAATTTTAAATCTAAAATAGGTTAGGTAATTAGGTAATTTCAGTGTTCAGGGATAGAGAAATCACAAGACCTCCATACAAGTTACTTTTTGTATATAATATTTAGGACCTATTTTACGCATTTTTACATGCTAAGTATAATTAATTTATAAATTTTTTTTTTAAAAAATACACAAAGAGAAATTCATTAGATTGACTAAGTGTCTCTGTAGCTTAGTGGTCACAGTGCTTGCCCAGATTGCAAGAGGTGCTGGGTATGAGTCCCGCATGAGCCAAATGAGACTAGATGAATTTTTCATTGGTTAAAATTTTAAAAATTATCAATACTAGTTAATTGTTAACTATTATAAGTACATAATTTATCTTTTTTTTATGCACCCATTTATGGTTCAACCAACTTCTCTGAGTGGATACGAGTTTCCCTCCGGTTGCAACAGCTGTGCCTCCCACTCGCTCCTAGTTCCGTGTAAACATGTGCAATGAACTGTGATAAGACAGACAAAATGGTTCATTTCCTGTTGTTATCTGTTCACTATAATTCATCAGAAACAAGAATGTAAAAGACATTTTATCTGATAAGATTAATGTTATTCCCTTAAAGGGAAATAGATTTTTGTTGTGAAATCTATATGTAAATGTTTTTTATCCGTTCCTAAAAGTTAACTAGGTACCTAACTTAATATAAAAATAAGTTGTTTTAGTTGGTTAATAAGCATCTTAAGTCCTATTTGCACAAATTTATAATTAATGGAGGAGTTTTGGTTGTTTTTCATTTGTTGTAATGAATTATGTATCAAGTGAATTTTTTTACCTGTTATAAAATGCCTGTCCATTTTATACTTTAAATTCAAAACTTCCATTTGGTTCAGTAACCAAATTTTTGAAATGCCTGATTTTTATTGACCTACCTAGTAACCAAGTCTAAAAATAGGAAGGTTTCTCATACGTACTCATATACACGACTGTAGGTGTAGATGCATTATATTTATCATAAATCGTCAAAAAGATATAATCAATAAGCTTATCCGCAATATATTCACGATAATAACAATTAGGTATATGTTAAATAAATAGAAGAAAATTGACAGGAAATGTTTTTTAATGTTTGAAACATTTATGTCATTGCATGTAACAAAATATTATAAAAGCGAACGGGTTCAAAGCGTACCAACAGTGCGATAACACAGGGGTCCGCGTCGATAGCATTGTAAAAATAGCTCGTTCATCAATGGGGCTCTATGTCGCGATAAACGGCGCCCGCGCTGCTCCCTCGCACACTGTTGCAAGGATCTTTGATCGGACCGAACGATCTTAGATGCTTCACATGACTTTATAAAAGCACACCAATTAATTATTTTCTTGCAATTAATTCGCAAGAAAAGTATGGTTCCGATGACTAACTATAAAATGGAATGAAAGACTCAAAAACAAATATCATAAAAAGTAAGTAAAGTATCAGTATTAATTAATGTCCTAATGTGGGGCAAAGACCTCCATCTTTGTCATGTTTTCAGAAGAAGAAGTTTTCAGAAGAAGAATGTTTCATTAATAAATGAGAAAGCAACAATACCTACTAAAAATACCTAGCTGGCGGCATAAATTGCTATATTGGTGGGTACAAATCAAACAAGATAAGGGCGGAAGCAAATCTAATCCTGAACTGTCGGCCAAAGTATGCGCTGCTTGCTGTCGGCGCTCCAAAGATCTTTTGTTTTTAGTCGATGCGAGTTGCTCAGTGATTTCGTTGCAATTGCAAATCACTGTCAAACTGAATTGAATAGATGATCAATCACAGGTTTTGTTAAGAGTAGATGATGGTAGTCACCATGTGCAAGCCACTTATTCCACCCCCTAGAGACTATTCAGCCCAATCTTGAGTGTTCGTGGTTCAGAATTCCCATTCGTATCATGTTTTTATTAGTATCTAAGATAGTGGATAACTGGGAGAAATATCGTAAAAGTTCCCTACTAGCTTTAAGATACCTATAAAGTTTCTCATAGAGGAAATATCTATTAGGGTACTAATGCCTGTGACTAACTAACTAGTCAGTAATTTGGCCCTGACGTACGTACGTAAAGGAATATTTCGTAAGACAGTGACGGACCAATATCTAACCCGTGTGTCACGCATTCAATCCACTAATGGGAAAATACCAGCTGCCAGGCTTATTTAGCGACAATTAAAAATATTTGTGAAGATTCCTCCGTAGCATCTACTAACACAACTTAATTTAATAGCTCTATCATGTTTGCATCTGGCATCAGCCTGTTACGTGGCTAAAATAGGTCAACAACTAGAAACCCAGCCTACGATCACATCTTAGCAGCAAATAAGGAAGAAGACGACTCCTCAATGCCGGCTGTTGGACATTTTAATGAGTAAATTACACGAAACTGACCGCAGATGACTCACCATCGGTTTTAACCTCTCCGCTCGGGTCCCAAATGGGTCGCTCCAGAGCCTTGAAGCAATTACAACTGGCATGGGTCGTTTAAAAAGCTAAAACAAAGGGACAATTAGAGTTGTTCCCAAAAATAATGTTAATGGAATACTAAGGTCATGATTTGGTTTGGGGCTCTCGCTCAATGAGGGGAACATTGATACATCTCTATTAGGGTGCGAAAGACACCGCAGGAGTTTAGGATGAACGTCTTTAGTTCCGTGCCCCATACACGAGACGGCAGGTGCTACGGTGGGTATAACCGTTGTCTTATAAATATGAGTTAGAAGAAAAGGTTCAATTACTATAAGACTGACTATGACTAATACTTCACCATAGGTTGATAATATGAAGTGCGGTTGTTGCTAGCTATTTTCGACAAAGTCAACAGTTCATTTGGAACAAATTGAGACTACCTCTTTATGTTATCATTGCCAGAAATAGGGTCAACGGAGGGCCTTGAAACTGTCTTGGTGCAATCATGTAAAGATCGTAAAAAGCGTCACCGGTTAGACCTCAAAGCGAGTTACGTCATTGCGATAATTTATGCCCATTTGGTAAATATTCAAGAGTTGTTAAACTTATGCCGTTCAATAAACAAGTTTATAGAGGCAAAACGAGATTTCGTCACGAGAAAGGGACAGCTGTTGACTGTTGTGAGTATGGTTTTGGGTGAAGGAAACAAAATATTTAAAGATAGTATATTCTTATTACTCGCGGTTTTTGCGCGAAATTTAAGTAGAGTTCTTGGTTTTTTCACGATGTTCGACATCATTTCACAAGTTTTGGATACCCAATTAGGTACGAAGAATTGGATATATTGCAGCAATTTCAATGAATATATAGGACCGGTGTACATAATCTGAAAAGGCTCGCCCATGACTGTTGTCTTCATCTAGCTAGAACGTACTGTTTGTAATGTTTTCCATTGCTGTTTCTTTATTCTATTGTTTTCCTTGAATTGTGATGATCACATTGCGTTTTCTGTACAATAACTGCTATTGACCCTTATTAGATCAGTGACCATTGTTTGTGATTAGAGATTACCAACAACTATTTGTTTTGTTTTATTGATTTTTATCGTAAAACAATCAAATTATTTGCGTACGTAGAGATCACTTCTGCCGTCCTGGTGTTATTAAAGATGGGTGCTTCTAATATTAACACGCCGATACTGGTCGGCCATTAATCATGGCCGGGTATGGTACGGGCCCTGGTCGCGGCGGCATTCCACGCACCTCCCTAGGGCTGGGGCAACGGCTTTACTGTAGGTAGAGGATGCAGTGTGCCTTGTAATTTTGATGTTCAAGACTCCTTGTTGCATATTGTTTTGATGTACCAACAATTACAAGATTATTTTGCCAACTTGGGTTTCTAAGCATTAGGTAATATGGAACGAATCAACTGTGTTTTGTATCGAATTAGGTATTCGATACATGAACATTATTACAACTTTGCAAATATGATTGTCACGGAAACAGTTTGTAGCTCCCACTTATCCGTGTATTTTAGGTACCTATATTTAATTATTGCAACTTTGTAAATGTTGCGGTACCTATACATCATAGTATTTAGCTCCTACTTATCCCATTTCCTTAGTAAATACCATTTCACAAGAATTGATGTTACTCATTTATTTCTTAATAAATTGCGTTTCTAATAAGATTGTGTGGCAACCTTATTATACCTATGGGATGGGGGTAAACCGTACACCTCATGAGGTAAACGATTCGTCCATTCAATTAACGTTGACATACCAAATTGCGCGGAATTGAAGAAAAAGCTCGTTACGGAACCCAACACCTTTGGAATCCAATTAAAATAAATTGACTATGTAAGTAAATAAATATTGAACTGGCTACTGTATAGTTAAGGTCCCGTTTGAGTGTCTAGTTATAGTCAGAAATACCGGATACTTTATACCCGCTGAGATATTTCCTTATTTTGATAGTTATCTTCAGGTTACAATATTTTTTAACGCGAGGAATGCGTTACGCACCCTGACTTAGTCCTCGGGAAGTGGACTGGCCGTGTGTGGGACTCCCGGTGTTTTAAGCTAAGGTAGCACCCTAGCGTGACTCTTAGTTTCAAAAAGTTTTTATTTTTATTTTTGTTAAACATCTTTCTATTGGGCCATTACTAAGGCAAAAAATAGGCGATCTTTAAGTCATGATGAAGAATTTTCGAATAAGTTGAAATAATCTAACTGTCGTGATATCGGAATCCTACAAAATCGTCGTATTTGTAAATGAAAATAAAAATGAGCTCCTTGTCTAATACAAAAAGGTCACATCATTTCACAATGCTCAAAACGCATTGTGCATTACATATCAGTGCTTCGCATCTGGTCATTTCCGTCGCTTCTGCGGTTCGTTGCATCGCTGCATCCAAAGCGGGACGAATGCACTGTCCTATGTCGTGTGTTGCAATCGATCGTGGGGATTTTGATTGCATAGTTGGCAAGTAGGTTCCTAATAGGTGAATTTGACTTTACGTTAGACTGTGAATTAATAATGAGGAAGTGGATTTTGTGGGTTTCATTGATATGTTTAATTACTCCAAATACCTAAGATATTTTGTGTATTGAGTAGTGGATTTCGAGGATAAGTTAAGATACTGTAGCGAATTTCAAGCTTACTTTGCCACGTCCTATAATCTCTTTCACTCTTTCACCAAACAACAAATTCTTCCTAAATCTAAATCCCAAACCGACTCAGTATTTTACACAACCTATAGGTATGTAGGTAAGTCGCCTGAAACTTACTCAACTTAAAATATTTTTCCAATCCGATCCGATAATAATTTCATACCATATTGACCAGCCATCAACCAACCTAGTTCGTATGCAACATACGTTCCGACAGTAGTCGTCAGTTATTATTAATTAAACTGAACTAGTGCCACGCGCCAAGCGCTGATTACAGACGGGCTCATTACTGCAGCGAGTCAACTCAATCAGCTAATGATCGCTGCCGTAGAGCAATGTACCGTTGGGCATTCACTACGCAGGATAGTGGACTTGTGAGCAGAAAGACAACTGGTTGCAACTTCTCGGGACAGTGCAGGTACTGGTGGGCAGAAAGCAGAAAGACAACTGGTTGCAACCACACAGGTAGCTATAGCTAGTTAGCTAAGCCTGGGATCAGTCTTTTTCAAGTCTATCCTCTCTCGCTTTCGGGAATCTAGGTACAATGGATCCTTTTATTTCACCTATCAACACCAACAGAAGTTGTCAGTTATTATTATTAATTAAACTAAAGTACTGCCACGCGACGAGCGCTGATTACAGACAGGCTCATTATTGCAGCGAGTCAACTCAATCAGCTAATGATCGCTGCCGTAGAGCGATGTACCGTTGGGCACTCGGTACTCGGGATAGTATACTATGTATTGTACGTAGGTAGCCCACGAGCAGAAAGACAACTGGTTGCAAGTAGGTACACTAGCTAAGCGAGTTAGCTAGTTAACTAGGCTTGTATTGGGAGTCAAATTTACCTGAAAGGTCTTCCTAATGGTACATTACCTACATTCAAAAATTTCGTAAAATATCCTAAAACTAGCAGTTTGATAAAGTTATCATAAATCATATATTTTAGTTTACCCAAACGGTCTATGTGTTGTAGAATAAAGTTTATATCTAAAGCTCTAAATTGATTTGTTTTTGATGATAGTAGTAGAACATACCATCAGATGATTGTTGTGTCCTCCAAGCTTGTATTCATAACGGAGGCTTATTTTTATTATACCTAAATTTATTTTCTACTTACTTGATTACTAACAAAAGTTATTATTGAAATTCCATGTGTTTCGTTCCCTCGTAGCTCTCATGGAGTTATTCATTAAAAGAAAAACCCGTGATAACTATCTTCTATACTATGCCATTGCTGAAGATCCCAGGAGCCAATCAATCAGCGACACAGTTGGATGCGCGCCATCATTGTCTTCGGCACTCCTACGCACGCGGAAATTATTTGCATCTATTAAAAGTGCATGGGACATTTAAGGTCTGATCCCCTGAGTTCAGATAGGGTTCTATAAGAATAATTCGGCTAGTTAAACTAGTGATGTTGGAAAATTAAATACCTACCTCATCAATTTATTATTTACTTATCTGATCTGTAAATACCTTCTTGGTATTCAAATAAGTCATTTAGCTACTTTTGACACTTCAAGAAACTCTAAAATGTCCAATTCAACTTTGTCGTCAAAAAGTCACGTTTAGCTTTCTGTTATCATGAGTTCATTCTTATCATAATACCTACAAACTAATGTCAAACATCGCCTTTATCGTGTAAAACTTCCTTTTCAATTTATTTCAAATAAATAAAGTGGTGATAACCCAGAGATGAAGGTTATTCAGAAGTATGTTTTTTAATAATATAGGTATTTAACGTTTATAAGTGCCTCACATTTACTTCTTTGTTTTTCGACTCAGATCGACTTAGTTCTGTAAGTTTATCTCTACATAGTGTCGTATTTTATGCCATGTTTGAGAATATAGTGCTATAGCTCAGTCAGTTACTAAAGGTCGCTTAAATTAGCAGTTAATCAGAAGCTAATCACGCCAGTAAACAGAGACATAAACCCGAATAGGCGATGCGTCTGCTAAAAAGCGCAGAATGCACCCACTCAACGCCCCGTATGCGGCTAAAGCCTGTATCGCCGTAGAGATGCATGCATAATGTAGCACGAAGCCATTTGAATGAACCTGGCTACTTGGAAGTCAGGTGACAGAAAAACGTCGATAACATTAAATCACGCACGTTTGCTCACGCCAGTGTATCATCAGGTGGCAATAAGCAGTTGATTTGACGCTCGAGATGTAAACATTTATGCATGAATTTGAGCACTCTTCCTGAGCGATATCCGATTAATTGGCGTGCAAAGCGTAGCCAATTTGTTTTATACACTTCTCATCAAAAAAATCGAAACACCTCGCAGTTTATGATTTGATAAAGATTATCAGAAAAATATTTATATCTAGGAATAAATGTAAAATGTCATTTAATAGTGAGTAGTATGAGGTTTTTAAATCCTAATGTTATTGTTCTAAATTCAAATGAAGTCTTCGTAGGTTTCGTATTTTGTATAATGAGTAATTTTTACCCTGTATGGAATATGAAGGAAAAGGGTAAAACAACACGCGTAAATGAAAAAAAATGTAAGAAACGTTTATTTTATAACTTGTATTCCCTCCGCGAGCTCTTACTACTGCTTCCATACGGTTCTTCATCGATCGGATGAGAGTCACGATCACATGTTGTGGTGTTTACTATCCCATTCCTCTAGGATTGCATTTTGCAGCTGGCTTAGTGTTTCTGGGCCTGGATCTCTTGCTCGAATTCATCCTATAGATGTTCAATGGGATTCATGTCCGGGCTTCTTGCTGGCCATACCATAATGGAGATACTGACTTCGGAAAGATAATCTCGTACGACGCCCGCGGTGTGAGCTCTAGTATTGTCGTGCATGAATATGAAGTCGTTGCCAATAAAATGTGCATAGGTCATCACATGAGGTTCAAGACACTGTTCGATGTACCAATGAGGGTTTAGTGCAGGCAGCCGTGGCCCAGACACAAAGGCAAGTTCTGTCTTACCGTCGGCGCTGATTCCTCCCCAAACCGTCCACGAACCGCCACCATAGCTGACCTTTTCTTCAATGCAGCATTGTGCAAAGCGTTCTCCATCTCTTCTGTAGACCTTGTTCCTTCCGTCGTTACGATACAGCATAATTTTACACTCATCAGAAAACAGTACTTGGCTCCACTGAAGGTATGACCATGTCAGGTGCTCGCGTGCAAAGTTAAGGCGAGCTCTTCGATGGTCTGCAGTTAATTTCGCCCCATTCGCTGGCTTATGCGGTGCCAATCCGCGTTCCTTCAACCTTCTTCTTATTGTAGAGTCACTTACAGCTACTCTTCGTACAACGCGAAGCTGCTGCTGCAGTTGAAAAGCGTTAAGGCGTCGATTTCGTAAAGAAGTTGTTACAATAAATCGACCATCTCGCTCAGAAGTGACCCGATTCCTGCCAGATCCTGAACGGCGCGTGAACGAACCAGTCTCCCGATAGCGTTTGTAGACTCTATGAACAGATGATAAGCTTAGATGCAATCTTACAGCCACAACACGCTGACTAAGTCCAGAATCCAGCAATGCCACCACTTGGGCGCCTTCTGCGGGCGAAGTATCCATATGTTTGAGAAAAAAAAGTTTTTTCAGACGTCCCAAAGTCACAGTAAATGAAATAAGAAACAAAAAGTTTAAAGACAAGCGCTAATTTTTAGTTTTTAAACGAGAAACGTACTCCAACCCTGAATACAGATTTGTCTCAAAACAGTGATTAATTTCATTTATAGGATAAACAAATGAAATTTTAATTTCGAATTTGTTTTTTTTCTTCTTACTGTAATGACCAAACTGCCAGCTACACAATAATGTTTTTTTTTCATGGAAATAATTCTTTTTTGTAAAAAATTAGGACAAAAACAATAAAAACGAAAGTGTTTCGATTTTTTTGATGAGAAGTGTATATGACTTGACTATGGCATAAGGTTATAATTTAATCATTCGTTTTCTTTTGAATGTCCATCTTATTTGGATTCATGTTTATCTGCAATAAGATATTTTTGAAAAACAAAGTGTGGTGATTAAAACATATTTATGGCTATAATGTAACATAACAGTAATTTATAAATAAGGCTTTCCCACATTTATTGCAAGAAACTCGATCCAAGTGCAGAAATGTCCGCCGAAACGGGTAATACGAACGACCATTACTCCTGCCAAGAAAGCTATCCTGTTTATCATTCCGCAGGCAGGACACTGCAGTCGGCGCTAAAAACCATCTTAGATTTACACAAGTGATAAATCGATCTCGAATAAAACGTTCGATGCAAACGCAGCATGCAATTACTCCAATTGGATATCGGCGTGTCTCGATAATGCTTTCTCGGATGATAATCTTGAGCCTGCTCTGTAATTACCGCTAATGAAACGGACGAGTAAATTCCGCGGACATGAAGCGTGATTACCGCGAAAGTGACATAAAATTCTCGATTGGCACGTAACAAAAATGTAACATCTCAATCATGGTGTTTGTCGATGATGCTGAAGAGAATTTGGAAAATTATTTGAATTATTTGTACTCTAGAGTAGAGAATGTGAATCTAGACAGATCCCATTTTAAGCGAAATACCTACTTTGACAGTGGTCCTTGAAAAATACTGGGACATTGAATCATCTTAAAATTAAACTTGACAGATGAGAAGTCAGCTCCTATTTAAACTGAATAGTCGTGAACATTAACACCATTCAAGGCAAATAAAACGATTGTAAAGAACATTAATGATTCCTTTGCGTGCGTGTCAAGCTATCAAATAAGTACCTGCGGCAGCTTAGAGCCTTATGCAACAAAATGCTTAAGCCATTAATTACTTTGGAATTTAAATCTGTTTGATGTCTGAGTTCTCCAAGGTCGGCAACGTGTTGTGGCGATAATTTGCTGAGAGACGACTGTTATTCCAGTTTGCACCTTGTAATTAATTCGTTCCGAATAATTCTTTATTTGCTTAGATTAATTTAAGCTTTGGCTATCACGACTACGGAATATTCTCATAGCTAAAGCATGTGCTATAAAGAAAGCAAAACTTACTAGCAGCATTGTAATCTAAATAAGGTTGGCATTTGCCTGGCGACTGAGTGCCGACAGGGAAATAAGAAGGATTGGTATTATGCAACACTGGGCGTTTCTAATGGTTATTTAAAGCATTGCAATTCTTATCTATATCTATAAAACTCAAAGGTGACTGACTGACTGACATAGTGATCTATCAACGCACAGCCCAAACCACTGGACGGATCGGGCTGAAATTTGGCATGCAGGTAGATGTTATGACGTAGGCATCCGCTAAGAAAGGATTTTGAATAATTTAACCCCCAAGGGGGTAAAATAGGGGATGAACGTTAGTATGAAACTTCGTCAATTTTAAACCAATCGGGCTGAGACTTTGCATACATAAAGCTACTATGACGTAGGCATCGCTTAAGCAATTATATTGATAAATTCCAAACCCAAGGGGGTAAAATAGGGGATGAACGTTTGTATGAAACTTTGTCATTTTACAAACAATCGGGCTGAGACTTTGCATTCATAAAGATAATATGACGTAGGCATCCCCTTTTAAAGATTATTTAAAAAATCCATCCCTATCGGGGAAAAAAGGTGATAAAGAAACCGAAATCCACGCGGACGAAGTCGCGGGCGCCCGCTAGTTTTCTATAAATTCGAACATAGAAAGAATCAGTGTTGAGCGAATGCTCTACCAATATTAATAATAGTGCGTGCTCTGTTGGACGTTGTTTTTTCTTGACATCATTTTGCAATAAGTTCCCAATAACATACCGACTTATTGAAATAAGAATAAAGAAAGAAATAAAATATTCTTTGTTAACCGCAGGCTTTAGAGATACATTTATAGTCAATAATTTAGGGGTGCGTAAACTAAATTTAACTGTGTTTCATCGACTGATGGACATTAATGCAGTTGAAGATAAAACATTCTATTAATACGCGTCGTAAATACTTAACAAGACAGCTCCATAAATAAATGCGTTTCGTATGATGTTGGAATAGAATAGAAGAAACTGAATGAGTTGCATTTTATCAGTTTAATGTGCACTTAAACATTACGTCGATAGTTAATGAGCAGTGACGAACTTGAGAAACAGAAAGTGCTCGTTTTGTAGAAATTCGAAATTAACATGTGGATTGATAGTTCCGTTTGTAAAAATAGTTTTAATGATACTTGTACGGTTTTGACGCAGATCGTCACTTTTGCAAATCGTCATCGCGTAAAAATTTGGCACTTTCGCAGCAATTCCTATTCCCAGAACGTCATTTTCTCAAAATGTTATACCTAGTATAGAATAGACACTAGATAATATAGAGTGTTCATTGAAATACTGGGTTGAAGTGCTAATCGGAACGCACGACATAAAATTATATTATTTCTTGTAAACAATTAAATCTGTGTTTAGGGCCATATCTGTGATATCGGTCATTCTCCGTCGCTTTCGACATACCTACCTAATAGTATTCTTATCATTTACTAGCTTAAGTAAAGAAACCTTTGAATTGATTGATTTATTACATTACGTTTATTGCTATTTAAATTCTAATGTAAGTATGATGAGTAAGTAAGTCTAGTTTAATGGACTTAATTTCTAATTGGTGTCAATGACTCCATCGGCTAATGTGATTCTATATCGCTGAATCATTAAAGTTGCGCAAACACTTTTTTGCTATCAGATTAAATATCAAGTGCAGCACCTTTTCATGTAAATGCCAGCCTGTCGTTATCTGTTTAAAGTGCTCCACTTTTTATATATTTTATATTATGAGTCCTTTAAGATGAATAACTTATTTATTCCGTAAATAAAATGATTGATTATGAGGCATCCTAGATGGATTATGCATTCCTTGAAATACGCGTGAAGAATCAGAAATTGATCATATTGCCTTATCTTTGATAATTGTACTAAGGCGTTTGGTGAATGCCTTGCCGTAAAGTATTAGTAATACCGACTTATGTAATGGTATCATCATGACGAATAGGGTTGGTAAGAGGGGCTTGCCCGCCACGTGGGAAAGTGACATCTGGAAAAAGGCACATAAAATGGACACAACACGTTGCGAAGTTAAAATGAATACCTATGTAGTTAATAGAATTAAAAAAAGAAAAACCTGTAAGTGGCCTGAACTGCGAAAAATGCAGTTGGTGATAAATGGAAACAACCCTCATGTAATGGAAACTTCAGTCAGGCGGTATCTTCTTGTAATAGTTACGAGTACGTCTTAAATGTTATGTATAGTCCTGTTACTATTTCTTATTACAGCGCAGTAGTCTCCATAAGAACAATATGTATCTAGTTCGTATCGGAAATAAGAAATACCGGCACATAGTTTATTTTCTTCTTGCACTTCCTTCGAACTTCTATAGTTCAACATTCAAAACAAAATGTGCGCTGTTTTTCTGCAAGTCCACAGACCGGTTTATTATCGAATAGCTGCTACCTGTCGAGTTTTTACAATTTCACGGTCGGTGGCCACAATAATAACAAACAACAATAACAATGCGACTAGTTTTGTAACGTTACTATTGTGCAGAGAAAATGTTATGGCAGAGTAATATTGCACTGATGTTACTGGACTTTTGCAACTATAGTGAGAAATAAATGTCGCTACCGATGCTTTTTCCTTTCTTAAGTAATTTGTGTTTAAAAAATTTTTGTAAGATATAACTTTAAACTTTCGCGTTGCATTATAATTATTTAACATTACAACGGGACTAAACGCGATATTATTTTTATAAGTACCTGAGTACTTACTGCTTGACGTTTCGGCTGTGATGCTACAGCCGTGGTCACAAGCGAACTGGCGGTGCGCGGCGTCGTCTACTTGAACCGGCTTGGGCCGATGTATCTGCATCTACCCCCGAATTCGCACTATTATTGACACTCGAAGAATTGTCAGTGAAGTAACTCCGGCACACCACACTTACAGTATCGGGGTTTATATTTCGATCTTTTTCCGAAAATCGCGGTTTGCATTTATTAATCACTGGATTCCATGCTGACGACAATTTAAATCCATCCTCCCGATTAAAATTTTTGTATTTCTTTATTTCAATCGCTTCACGTACTAATCTTGAATAATAGTGACGATCAGTGGAGAGAATTTTAGGGTCGTGCAACTCCATCCAGTGATTAACATTGGATTGCAGGAGATGCTCAGCAACCGCCGATTTGTTTATCTGTCGGTTTTTGACAGCTGCGATATGTTCTTTGACACGTTCTGCTATAGCCCGCTTCGTCTGTCCAATATACGAACTACCACAACTGCAATCAATTTTATAAACACCCGGAGTCTGGAACGGTATTCTGTCCTTTGGAGAACGCAGTTTCCTTGATATCTGGCATAACGGAGTGTATACAGTCTTTATGGAGAACTTTTTTAGTACTGTTCCAATTTTGTCCGTTACGCCTTTCACATAAGGTAAAAATGCTGCTTGACGACTTACATCTGGACATTTTTCCTTTCCATTTTGCCTTGTTCTCCTCTGCGACATCTTGTATCCGTTACTCCTTAGTACCTCCTGAACATGAGCAAGCTCCGAGTGAAGATGTTCAGGGTCGCAAAGATTATGAGCCCTATTGGTCAAGGAGTTCATCACCGATTGAAGATGCCGGGGGTGATGATGAGAAGAGGCGTGTAAGTACCGATCAGTGTGAGTAGGTTTTCGGTATACAGTGTGCGACAAGGTACCATCCTCCTTCACCCTAACTTGCACATCAAGGAAAGCCAAGGTCCTATTGTTTTCTATCTCGAAGGTAAACTTCACTTTAGGATGAATTGAGTTCAGGTGAAATATCTATTGTTCGACCGCTTGCTGACCTCCGCTGATAACACAGAAAACGTCATCTACGTACCTCCTCCACATTTTCACAGTTTGGGGTCCAGTAGTTAATGCTGTGTCTTCAAAATGCTCCATCCACAGATTAGCAATAACCGGAGCAAGAGGGCTTCCCATTGCAACACCATCAATCTGAAGATAGAACTGATTTCTGAAGAGGAGGTAATTTCCGTCCAGACAATTTTGGATTAGAACAATATATTCTTTCGGTAGTTCCTTATCGTAAAGCTTACTTCTTATAACCTCAAGACAATCCTTTAAGGGAACATTCGTAAAGAGCGACTCAACGTCGAAACTCACCATTATGTCTCCAGGTTCCAACTTAATGTTCCTAACGATGTCCCTAAAATGATAAGAATCCTTCACAAAGGACGGTGTATTCCCAACCAACTGTTGTAGCACTCCAGCAACATGTTTTGCCAAATGATACGTTGGTGAGTCTATCTGACTCACGATAGGCCTAAGTGGTATGTTACTTTTGTGTATTTTTGGCAATCCGTATAGTTTGGGGGGTTGCACGATCTTCGGCTTGTAAAGATAGTCATATTCGTCCTCTGTAAAAATATCCTTGTGCTCATTGATTAAGGTTCGGATACGTCGTGTCACTCTGGCTGTGGGGTTATATGACACAGACTGGTACACATTGGTATCCGACAGCAAATTATTCATTTTGTCAACATAGTCTTTAGTATTCATAACCACAGTGGCGTTTCCCTTATCGGCCTTTAGCACTATAATCTTGTCATTATTCCGTAACTGATTTAATGCTAGACGCTCTTCTGTAGATATGTTACATTTTGGTAGCTTTGACTTACGCAACAGAACCGCGACATCCTGTCTTAAAATGTCCGCGTCCGCGGGTGGCACTTTATTGCGTATTATAGTCTGCTCCACGCTACACACTATGTCCTCGTACGGAATTCGCTGTGGTGTCAATGCAAAGTTCATGCCCTTAGCCAAAATATTTCTTGTTACTTCACTGACAATTCTTCGAGTGTCAATAATAGTGCGAATTCGGGGGTAGATGCAGATACATCGGCCCAAGCCGGTTCAAGTAGACGACGCCGCGCACCGCCAGTTCGCTTGTGACCACGGCTGTAGCATCACAGCCGAAACGTCAAGCAGTAAGTACTCAGGTACTTATAAAAATAATATCGCGTTTAGTCCCGTTGTAATGTTAAATAATTAAAAAAATTTTGTTTCCCGGAATAAGTTGTATTAGACTTAGACGATTAACATAGAATAAAAGTCTCATTCCCTTTAGTCTGCATCATATGTATTTTTCTGAAATCAAGTAGGTAGGTGGGTATGTGTTCTGTTGCCTACAAATCCACATCAACAGGAAAACGAGTAAATATATGCTGATCTCTTTATAATTGTAAAACATTGTCACATTGGTGTGGTCATGCCTCCTGAGTCAGAGGCCGCAATGTCAAATCAGACTCAAAATAGGTATTTTTGTGATAACAGTTGTAATTATTCGTTCTGTATTTCGAATATTTACACTGCAATGACTTGTTAAACGTTAAATGTTTAAATCAAAAAAATCAGAATCGTATTCTTGACAGCAAAGTGTCAGATGCATAAAAACAAGATTTGGGATCGCATTTATGTGTCCGTTTATTATAATGCATCTACGGACACATAAATGCGGGTATTAAATGTCACTAAAGTAGCCACGTGAAATAACAACAATAATAAAAGAAGATTGTTATGGTGACTCTGGTCAACACTACAGCATTTACGAACCAGTTCCGAGCTTACGACAGATAGCTACATCGCATGCATAAAAATCTGAAACGTAAAAACTCATATTACAAAGCGCTTTTATTTTTATTATTATTGGCCGATCCTAACAAAGTTTTGACGTATTTACCTAAATGCTTGACATTGGCAGAATATCCGTGTTGCGCATAAATACGAGGCAGGGTCCATTTATTGAAAAGACAATTAACCCTTTCGTTCTTTCGCATTTTGGTTTTAAACAACACCATCTTTTTAAAAAAAATACACTATTGGATCGCATTTTAACACTTAGATACCTATATTAGTTCGGGACTAAACTCGATCTTTTTATTTCATACTTAACGAATTCTGTTACGCATCCCCGCCCTTTGTGGTGTACTACTAATATGCCACATTCCTCATACGCTAGAAGTCAGTACGTAAGTAAGGCAGTGGTGCGGCACTGGCCTTCGCTCGGCCTAGGCCGTCACGGTGCACTTTCAGCCTATCAACTAGGATTTACGTTGCATTTTAACTCCTAATAGTAGTTAACGGGTCCAAACTTGATACGCATCCTTGCCCTTGATCATACTACTAGGCATATCTGCCACATTCCTCATACGCAAGGAGGCAGTGGTGCGGCAACGGCCTTCGCCCGGCCTAGGCCGTCACGGTTTACTGTCGGCCTATCAACTATCCCACGCGAGTACCGACGTTTTTACTATCGTTCTTATACCTCCAACTGCGTTGAAACAATACGTTTTACATAAATATGTATGAGGGCACGATGCCGCTATCATTGACTCACGGTAACATATGATCTGACTCATATGTTGAAGACACGCGAACGTCTTTGAGTTCTAAGGACGTAATAAATATTGAATAATTACATTACTTGCTTTGTGACATTAGTAATTCCAATGTCATGTTCGTACCTTACCCGCTACCCGTGTTCCATAAGGTAAATTTAGGATTAACAAGTTGTATCTGATGCTGTTCTGGTTCCTAAATTAAAAGAGTAGAAAAATGCAGATACTAACAACAATTATTGGTTAAGAACGTTGTCATAATAGAAAAATATGCAGTCATAACATTAAAACAAAAACCTTGTAAATCCCCTTTTTAATAAAGGGGAATTATTTTTTGATTATTCGATGATTAATATCATGAATAACCCGGATGACGAATAAGGGCTTACGAATAATAAAATTAATTATTTTACCTTTATGCAATGTTTTCCCTTATTAATTGACCTATTTAATTCCCCAACCTAGGCATTACGATTATTTTCAAGGAATAATGTGTGACACAAACCTAATAGGTAAATTCATGAAATAATCCATATTTTACATTTTGTATGATTGTTTCAAATAGACCTCAAAGTAAAAAAATACAAGCGGCCGCCCGCGTCTCCGTCCGCGTGGATTTCGATTTCCAATAGCCTTCCTCGTCAAATGGACTATCCAACACAAAAAGAGTTTTTCAAATCGGACCAGTAGTTCCTGAGATTAGCGCGTTCAAACAAACAAACAAACTGTTCAGCTTTATTATTAGTATAGATTATTGGTTAGGTACCTACGTACTAATAATTAGAAAGGACTTGTGATACATAAAATCTTGAAAGATCCCATCTTAATGTGCCTATTATGAACTAAGCAAGTTAATGCCTTGACAAAATGAACTGCATTTCACGTCAGTTCGCATTTAATCACTTCCAATGACATTTAAAGAACAACGGAGTTGTTGGTAACCTGTATTTTACTTGATCCGCCTTTTTATGGTAAATGCTTATCCATGGCAGTCCATAATTCATACACAAAATGTCAGGAGTTTTACCTTTTCGTGAAAAAATAGGCCTGCTCCTGCGTAAGGGGAAACTTTTCATTTTGGCAAAACAGTAGCTCTGTTATATTATGTTTAGTAAGTCAACGGTTGTTTTTTTGGTTCTCGACTTTTGTTAAATTAATGACGACTTTTTATTTTATTTTCATTAAGGTTTTTATTACAGTAAAACACCATTGACGGAAACGAACTGACTTTATTTTTAACTAGCGGCCGCCAGCGACTCCGTCCGCGTGTGTTACGGTTTTCGCACACAGTGTTACTATAGATAGCTTAAAGCCTACCTCGCCAAATGGTAAGTGGACTATCCAACACAAAATATTTTGTCAATTCGAACCAGTAGTTCTTGAGTTCAACGCGTTGGCGCGCAAACCAATTTGGATCATGAGTTACACGTGTTATTGTGAGTCAACCATAAAAGCTAGACATATGCTGTTGGAGGATATTTTTTAGGCAATTTTATGTAAAATATTTCCGTTATACATGATTTCTATGTGACTTTAACCATTAAGGCTGCACACGCGACTGAAGCTTAAGAAATGGAGAAAATTCTCCCGTTTTCCCCACATTTCCCTTCACTACGCTACTCCTGTTGATTGTAGCGTGATGAAAAGTATCCTATAATATGCCCAGGAGTATGAAGAATAATTGTACTAAGTTTCATCAAAATCCGTCCAGTAGTTTTTGTTTCTATAAGGAACATACAGACAGACAGACAGACAGACAGACAGACAGACAGACAGACAGACAAAAATTTTACTGATTATATTTTTGGCATCAGTATCGATCACGAATCACCCCCTGATAGTTATTTTGTAAATATATTTAATGTACAGAATTGACCTCTCTACAGATTTATTATAAGTATAGATGTCACAGATAATACAAAGACCATAGTTTAGACCCCAGGTAATATACCTGTCATAGATGGCGCCACACACAGTAAATTATTATTTTGTTACAATATATTTAACACGCCCACTTAACAAAATAATACTTAAGTTACTTGTTTAATCCTAACATTTCTAGAAATTTATAATGCTTGACTGCATTTAAACCTTTGGTAAATAAGTCAGCAGGCATGTCTGAAGTTGGCAAATATTTTAATTGCATAACATTATTATTCACATGCTCTCTGAAAAAATGGTAACGAATGTCTATATGCTTTGATCGCTTATGTAAACAATTATTACTTGCCAACTTCTGTGCAGACTGATTATCATTGAACACAGTTATTACATACAGCTTATTAGTTAATTCATATTGTAAATTCCTTAGATAGATAACCTCTTTACAACATTCAGATATACCCATGTACTCTGCCTCAGTACTGGATAAGGCAACAGAGACTTGTTTCCTAGTTTCCCAGGATACAGCACCACCGGAAAGAGTAAAGAAATAACCTGTATATGAACGCCTATCTAAAGCATTACTAGCCCAGTCAGCATCGACATAAGCTTGCAATTGAGAATTTCCATTTACAACATATTTCAGACAAAAAGATTTTGTTGTTTTTAAATATTTTAAGACCCTTTTGGCATAAGCCCAGTGTATGTCGCTATAGCAATTATTAAATTGACTTAAGTAATTCACTGCAAAAACAATGTCCGGTCTAGTGAGTACCGCTAAATACATCATACTACCAATCAGCTGTTGGTAGGGTAATTGGCTATTACACTGGTCACCTTTACTTAAATTTAATTTAGCCTCAATTGGTGTATAAACTGGTTTACAATCATTGATATTAAATTTTTGTGACAACTTTTCAATATATTGTTGTTGATCTAAAGTTATACAACCATTTTCTTTATCAATATGAACCCTCATACCGAGGCATTGCTTAACACTGCCTAAATCTTTAATTTTAAAAATAGATGACAAACTTTTTATTACATTTTCAGTTTCTAATGCATTGTTTGAGAACAGGAAAAAATCATCAACATATAATGCAATAAATACTCTATCAGACCCATTAATTTTAGTATACAAACAAGGTTCTAGTTGTGATCTTTTAAAACAGATGCTCTCCAAAAAAGTATCAACCCTTTGGTACCAGGCTCTTGAAGACTGCTTTAATCCATAAATGGCTTTCTTTAATTTTAACACTTTATTAGTACTATTACATTTAAAACCTTCTGGCATTTCCATATAAACAGTTTCTTTCAGTAAGCCATTTAGGAAAGCAGTTTTCACATCCAGGTGAGTTACATCAAGCTTCATCTGTGCTGCTAAGGCAAAAAGCAATCTCAGAGATGAATGTCTCAAAACAGGTGAGAATGTTTGACCAAAATCTATACCAGGTTTCTGGACAAAACCTTTTGCAACAAGACGGGCACGATATCTAATACTATTGTCACTGTCTAATTTTTTTTTAAACACCCATTTACAAGGCACAACAGTATTGGTCACTGGCAAATCCACAATTTCCCAAGCATCGTTCTCATCAAACGATTTTAGTTCATCGTCCATGGCTTGCGCCCACTGAACACGTTCAGTCCCACTTATAGCTTCTTCAAGTGATATTTCACTACTGTCAAACACTTCACTACTTGCACTGATACTAGCAAAGCCATACCGCTCAGGCTTTTTACGAATACGACACTGCTTTGGCACATTCACTGTGGCTGGTGATACTGGAGTCTCGACCTGTTGCTCTGGAAATGAAGTAGGGACCTGACTTTCCTGAACGTCAAGAAACTCATCCTCCTCAGAGCTGGAGCTGCCTGGATCCTGGCTAACTGCTTCCTCAACTGCCCCGGAACTGGATTCTGATTTGATGTCAGGAACGCTACGGCTTTCTCCCACTTCCTTCTGTGAAACTTCTGGTAACTCAGACTTCACCTCAAAATCAGATGTCGATTCTTCTATGGTGAGTGGAACCTCAGTAGCACGATTCCCCTCCTCAATCACGACAATATCTCGACTGGTGATTATTGAATTATTGTTGGGATTGAATACCCTATACCCTTTTACACAGTCTGGGTAACCAACCATAATACACTGTATCGCCTTCTTGTCCCATTTATGTCGCTTCTCTTTTGGTATATGTACCATTACTTTGCTGCCAAATATGCGTAAGTGGCTGACATCTGGTTTCTCTCCTGTCCATACTTCAAATGGTGTTTGATTGTTTAATCCTGATGCTATTGACCGGTTTCTCAGATAAACTGCAGTATGCACTGCCTCTGCCCAATATCTCTTGGATAGTCCTGCATCAAACAATAAACATTTAGCTTTTTCTACCACTGTGCGATTCATTCGCTCACAACATCCATTTTGCTGTGGTGTGTAGGGATTGGTTTTCTGGTGTAATATTCCTGCTTCTTCTAGATATTTATCAAACTGCTTATTACAGAACTCCAAACCGTTGTCCGTCCTAAAAACCTTTATTTTTTTACCTGTCTGGTTTTCTACCATATTCTTAAAGGTTTTAAATCTATCTAGAGCTTGATCCTTACTCTTCAAAAAATAGACAAAGGCCATTTTGCTCTTGTCATCGACGAACAGCAAAAAATATTTGGATCCTCCAATGGAATTGGTTTCCATAGGTCCACATAAATCTGCATGTACAATAGACAATAACTCATCACTTCTGTTACCAATGTTGGAGAAAGGTAACCGTGTTTGTTTACCCTCACAACAAACAACACAGTTTGTTTTGTTCACTTGAGGCTTGTCTGAGTATGTCATGCCAACAACTGCACCATCTCGCATTTTATCAAGGTCAGTACTGTTCAAGTGAGCAAATCTTCGATGCCACACACGACCTGATACTGGTGTAAACAAACAATCTAGTTGTTTCACATTTAACTTGTAAACACCATCTTCCAAGTTTGCTGTCGCTATGAGTTCGTTTCCTTGGTTATAAATCATACAGTGGTTATCAGTAAAGTTCACTTTATTTCCCTTTTTAATCAACTGGCTCACTGACAGTAAATTTGTAGCTAAACTAGGCACGTACAACACGTCTGATACAGGTATGTCGTATTCTGTATTGTTAACTATTGTTGTTATCTGGGCTTCGCCACAACAATCCACAGATATCACCGACTTGTCCGCAATAACAATTTCATCAACAAATGGCTGACTTGACACATTCTTCAACCATTGTTTTTTAGTTGTCATATGCATACTGGCCCCTGAATCAATGTACCAGTCCGTAGTATTAAATCTTCCGGTTAAAAAAATAGCACTAAAAGCATTAGAAGTGTTTTTCTTATCTGCAAATTTGCACTGATTTTTGTAATGACCCGGCTTCTTGCATTTATAACAAGTAACATTTGACTTTGACGTTTCAGCCGATCTGAAGTTAGCTGCGTTTCGATCATGCTTATGAGTATGAGTTAGCGACTTTTTAGAAACAAATGCACTCTGCTGGCTATTTCCGCTGCCAACTTCACTCGAGTCATCAATATCTATGAGCTTCGATTTGATTGCATCAGCCGTTATGTCCATGCCGGAATGTTCGATGGCCATGATCATTGGCGAAAACTTTTCCGGTAAACCAGCTAAAAGCAATGATCCAACCCATTCTTCGTCAATCTTAAAACCGGTATTATTTAACCGCTGGCTTGTTTCCACTATTGAAGTCACATAATGCGCCATAGACTCGCAATTTTCACGACGAATCGAAATTAGCGTTCGCAATAATCCTATTCTTCTCGTAAAACCGGTATCGTCGAACATCTTTCGAAGCTTCGTCCACAGACCCACGGCGGTGGTTTCTGTTTTTATATGCACAAATAATGCTGGTTCTATCGTAAGAATTATTTTAGCCCGCGCTTTAGCGTCGTTCGCGCCACCTTCTTGTTTAATGCACTCGTCCATGCCCTCGAGAATCAGGTAATTTTCGACCGCAAACGCCCACTCTTCATAGTTTTCTCTTCCTCTTAATTTGGATATACTTGTTATAACACTGCTAGCCATGTTGAATACTGATAATCACGATTTTAATTATTTAGAAGTCATGTAGCCCATAACCTATTACAGTAAAACACCATTGACGGAAACGAACTGACTTTATTTTTAATTGTCACAGATAATACAAAGACCATAGTTTAGACCCCAGGTAATATACCTGTCATAGATGGCGCCACACACAGTAAATTATTATTTTGTTACAATATATTTAACAGTTTTATACATACCTGATGTGATCTTCAACAAGCAGTGGAAATCGCTAAAATATCAATTCAATGAAGTAACAAAAACATTCTCTGAACTGGCACATAAAATGTCAATCATCTTGTAATGCAGGTAAACTAAGCTATACAACCCATAATGTCATGATATAATTCTTTCCATATCGAAGTACACGAGCAACTTAAATGAACGAGAATCCCTTCGTTACTCTGACGTCATCTAACTCAGTAAATGAACGCATCTGGATCTGATAGCGAATAGATTTTAAACGAGTTGCACAGCAACAAGATGCAAGCTAAGTCAGACTTCATCTATTTGCACTTGCACTGCTTTGATGCACTGGCGCCTAGTGCAATAATGAGGAGTGCAGTGAGACGTTTTGAGCATGAATCATGTTGTAATCAAATCGAATTGGTACCGTTTTGCCTTCTGTGTTTATCTTGTTTGTCGATTATATGTTTGTTCAGTGGTAAAACCACCTGACCAGTGACTATGTTTATTCGATTGAAGACATTTTAATCAGTCGTACAGCTGCTCAATGTGCTGGCACATAGAGTCTGCTGATTTAGAAGCCTTAGATTTCAAGATTTGTTGTCTAGTGACTTTGCGTTTACAGGTGTTCCGTAAAGGAGACGGTACAAAATCGTTTGATCGATTGGTCCATTAAGGAACAGATCCCCCAAAAGGTGCAATGAATCGAATGCGATTTAACGAACAAACTTAAATGTTACTTGGAGGCAATGGTCAAGAAGTTGCATATTAGACCCAAGAGATCGCGTGTTCGATCCCCGCACAGGATGAACATCTGATGTCAGTAACACAAGTGCTTAAGCTACTTAACACGGAGTCAGATCAATGTATGTAATTTGAAGTTGTGCAATATTTATTATTTATTTATTGATATCCACCACGCCGACACTAAAGTATTGAAACACCAAGCTGATGCTGTAGCAGAGACTAGTTTTGTAGAGATGACATCCATAGATGCTATTGGCTTCATGAACGCAGTAAAGCCAATAATGCACATTGAACTCTTTACACTGTGCAGCGGCGAGACAGCCAGCTGACTGTCCGGTGACGTCACGCACATGTGGCAGCCAGCCCAAGACCTTTTCATTTTGTTTCCCCTCTCTCTTTGTTGAAGCAACACCCGCTATTTTCGATGGGAACTTCAACTTGATGGTTGGGAGAAAATAAATATGAGTGAACGGTAACTGACTACGATGGGATTCTGGTTGATTAATGCTTGAGAAGACGAATATTAGGAATTGCGGGTTTGACCCTCGACACATAGCAAACATTTATTTGCATGAATGATTAACAACATTTTGTTTCAGTTTCTTAGTTTGAGCTTTTCTATTTTTTAAATTCACGTGACAATAAGTTAGGTAAAGTAGGTACGGTGCGTGAATTAAAGACTTCGCAATAAGTCACTTGTTTAACACCCAGGACGTCTTATTTTGTTAGTTGTCTTATCGATGTTTTGTTTGGAATTTTGATGAAGGGTTGTGCAATGCATTGTAATGAGTTCTTAGATTAAGCTAACTTAGGCCCACCAGTTTTGTCAAGAAAGTGAGCTCGACTAATGCAACAAGGGAACAACTCATCATCTAAGTCGAAGCCGAATTTAAGTTTTGTGTGTTAAGTACCTATACAACATAAAAGCTATTCTGAAACAAAAATACCGATTTAAACGATTTATTATAAGTATTATAAATATCCCCCCACTAATGTGACTAAAATTTTGTGTAGATTCTACTTCCACAAGTTTCAAAAACCCAAAACAATAACGTAAGTGCTGTTGTTGATAATGCAAAATCGCAAGGGACCAGACACCACAATGACTTTGACCTTGAAATAACATAATTTAAATTAAACTGGTCTCGTATGTGTAGCAGTATTATTTTAGTTACAATCAATGTAAATGACTAATGCAGTTTTAACCTTTTGTCCTTGTGATTAATAATTGTTTTCAGTATTTCATGTTTTCATACAGTTTGTGGTTGGTTTTTATCGTGGGATGCCATGTTTTTTGCAGTAGGTACCAAATTCGTTAGCATACTTCATTATTTTGACAATTTCACATGAGAACCAGAACCACACGTACTGACATTGTGAGTCTACGACATTACACAAAAGATGTGATTTTAAAAATACCAAGCACTTTACCTAAATACTCTTATAGAGCCTGACTACCGATTTCAATAATGTAGAGATAGGTATCTCTCGATATAAATAGTACATATTACCAGACATTGTTGTTATTTGACTCTCTTTTACTTACAGTCAGCGTCTGAAAGATAGTGGCACTAAGGGTGCCAGTAAATAGACGCAACCAAATAGTCAATAAATTCTGTATAAACAAAGTTTCCATATTGTTGTCAACATTGTACTCTTTCAAAAAGTCGACACATTCAAAACTTCCCATGGATCGGTTTAGTGATGCCGCCATAAATATGGTAACAGTTATCGCGCCAATGGTATCGAATCATTCCAAGTGTTCAAAAATGTGATTGGCGATATGTGTGTATAATGTTTTCTAAGGTTTACGCGACTGTTACTCATGAAATAAAACTACTTTTAAACGGATACCGCGAAAATTATACCGCGATTATATCCGTTTAAAAGTAGTTTTATTTCATGATATGTGTGTAAGCATATTTATGGGAGTTTTTACTGAACAGATCTTTATAACATTATGAATGTATCGACTTTTAGAACGAAAATAATGTTGTCAACACTATGGAAACTTGTTTGTAGGGATACCTATGTATATTCTTGTCGAGTATGTATATCTAGGCAAGTAAACTCTAGTTCTTTAGGCTATCCTTACCAAGGGATACGTAATTGAAACTGGCCATAAATTATCCTCATGATATAATGTTCAAAGTAGTTGTAAAGAGGCTACACAAGGTTCAGTTAGCAATAAGTAGCACCGGCATCATGATGGGTAGTTGCTGCGTCTAATCCTGTTGAGGGATAATTCAACAGGAAAATACGCTCTGCTCATTCCCATACGTTCCGTTGCCTTGTTTATTAACTGCCACATTATTGATAATGCTAGCGACTCCGTCAGCGTGCAATTCGGTTTCCGCACACATAGTGTTAAATACTATAGCTTAAAGCCTTCCACGACAGATGGACTATTCAACACAGAAATATTTTTAAATTTTAACCAGTAGTTACTGAGATAAGCTCGTTAAAACAAACAAACTCGATTAAGGACTTTCGCATTATTTAGTATTTGTTCTCAAGCGAACTTTCGTTGGAGATCACGGTTGCCGTCGAACAAAACAGACGAAATGTCACGCACATAGATAGTATTCAGATTATTTACGTATCACATAGTACGAAGTCCTCGTTAGTTTTTCATGTTTGAGGTAGGCAAACTACCAAGCGAGTGACCTGATCATCAACGGTCAAAGACACCTGTGAGGCTGTGACTCCAGAGGGGCCGCTAATGCGTTAATAAATAATATTGATTTCTTGTCCATCGACTGACCCGAACCCCGGTAAGTGATAATCGAGGATATTTAGCCGGTTTCGCGATGAGAACGGGGAAGTAATTTAACTTTCCCGTTTCCGATGAATTTCGAGTTTACAATTACCGCCATATCAATCACTGGTACGAGCCCTCTTTTCCCATAGATTCAAAATCGGTATATATATATATATATATATATATATATATATATATATAATATATATTTTTTTCTCTCGTTTGTCTATGGGTGGGTGAGCGATTGACAAGTCTTTTTCATGGAGATCAGAAAAGAGGAGGAGTAATCCTGGGCTGTCTCCCTGAGGAGCCTTTTTATATCCACCAAATGCGGTGAAGTTTCGTTCCGCGTCTTCCGAGATGCATTGTGCACCGTACGCCCAATAAAATGGTGAGTATTTCAAGCCGATGATGTGTAAATGTTCCTCGCGGATGTATCAGCCATAGTCACGTGCTTGTAATTTTTGTCTTATTGTTTTAGATCATTTGATTTACCTGTGCTCCGGCCAAAGAGTCTCTTTGTGAGCTGCAAATCCCAGTGTTCTGGGCTCCATAGACCGGCTAAAAAGCCTTTTGGGTGTGAATGTCGGCAGCTCGGTGTGCCGTAGACGTGGCGTGGACACGTGGTACCTCCCGCCTGTCAAAATGTCGACGGTGAGCTGATCCCAGAACCGATTTTGCATTGGCTCGGAGTCAAGGTACTGATGGCAATGGATTTAATCATTTAGGGCCGTATTTATTTCAATTTAACAAGTGTTCAACTTCCCCGTGTTGACTTCTCGGTCGAGGCCGATGGAGGAAGCGTAGTGACTTTATCTCAACTTAACTTTGATAACTGAACAAAAATTTCAAATAGTGTTTGTTATTAGTGAATAGTTAGTAGTGAATTTCAAATAGTGTTTATTAGACATGATTTGTGGGGTGTGCATGCCTACTGACTTGGCTGACCTTCTGTGTTGAGCGGTGGGCTGACCTTCAGGACTGGTGGTTTGAGTAGGTGGTATCAGACTTTCCCAACACGGTCCTCCCATCGGTACTGAATGTACAGCTGACCGCCCAATATAGTTGGTCAGATGCCACCCCACCATAACGGGCATGCTTAAGCTAATCCCGATTTACTGATAAGGTGTTGTACCATGTGTGATAAGGTGTAGTTCGCCGGACGAATGTTAATTACTGTCTCGGTATCATGTAATTTTTTTTTACTGTATGTAACTGCTCCTGTTTTTCAACTGAATCTAATGTGTATCGAAATACTTAGTATTAAACCAGTCTACTTTTAAATGAAATTTTGTTTGATTTACTATTCTCCACTTGCTACGGTTCATGGATCATTCATTTATTTTTGCTTCGTATTTAATTTTTTTCCTCTAGCAGGATTTAATATATTTTTTTTATTTTGGTACGGAGTCACCTATTGTTACTCCGTCCCCTTTCAAGGCGCCCAACATTTTATTAAATTGGATTGATCCAGGAACGACTAGGCCACCGAACCCGAGACCCTCTCATGCTCTGCCGCCGGATTTTTCCCTGTGGGACGAAGTGATTCTTATTCGAATCGTTGCGCACCCCCACGGGAAAAATTGATATTACAGTGGCGCCCAACGTGGGGCCACTGTAATATCAATTTTTAGAAATACTTTTAAATGAAAAAAAAAAAAAAAAACTGTAACACCATTTTTTCAGTTTTACTGTTTTATCACTTGGTGCAGTATAGGACCGGCTGTGATCTTAGGTCGAGAGGGATAGTCATGAATGGAGGGGTCGTTATAGTATTGTTTGTCTCTAATTTTATGCTATGTTTGTTTTCCTGGATTGAGAGGTCGTCACTTGAATGATGTAATATTCTAATTTTTACCTGATTTGTTGGCGAGAGGGTTAACAATTTATCATTCCACAACCATTGGTTCATTCCTTTGACGCTGTTAAAACTGTTTTAGCGGTTTATATTAGTAAATTCGTGAATTTTGTAACACTTTTCTGTTGTCGAAATAAACAAAACCTTGTCAAATAAGAACGGTGTCAGTTTGACAGCGACACCTGACATTTGACATTTACGTGCGCTGCGTTTTATTTTTACAGTCGTAGGCGCTAATTGTTTTTAGTCTGTTAAAATGTATAATGTTTAATATCTAATTTTGCTAAGCTAGGGTTTTTCGGAATGAATTGATTTTCCGAAGTCTTCCAAATTAATTATTCTAAAGTATTTTTAGTAGATTGTGTCTATGGTTGAGCGCGATGGTTACGAATCCTTGGTCAGTGTGCTTTGGTTTTTTTTTTCTCTCGTTTGTCTATGGGTGGGTGAGCGATTGACAAGTCTTTTTCATGGAGATCAGAAAAGAGGAGGAGTAATCCTGGGCTGTCTCCCTGAGGAGCCTTTTTATATCCACCAAATGCGAGGAACATTTACACATCATCGGCTTGAAATACTCACCATTTTATTGGGCGTACGGTGCACAATGCATCTCGGAAGACGCGGAACGAAACTTCACCGCATTTGGTGGATATAAAAAGGCTCCTCAGGGAGACAGCCCAGGATTACTCCTCCTCTTTTCTGATCTCCATGAAAAAGACTTGTCAATCGCTCACCCACCCATAGACAAACGAGAGAAAAAAAAAACCAAAGCACACTGACCAAGGATTCGTAACCATCGCGCTCAACCATAGACACAATCTACTAAAAATACTTTAGAATAATTAATTTGGAAGACTTCGGAAAATCAATTCATTCCGAAAAACCCTAGCTTAGCAAAATTAGATATTAAACATTATACATTTTAACAGACTAAAAACAATTAGCGCCTACGACTGTAAAAATAAAACGCAGCGCACGTAAATGTCAAATGTCAGGTGTCGCTGTCAAACTGACACCGTTCTTATTTGACAAGGTTTTGTTTATTTCGACAACAGAAAAGTGTTACAAAATTCACGAATTTACTAATATAAACCGCTAAAACAGTTTTAACAGCGTCAAAGGAATGAACCAATGGTTGTGGAATGATAAATTGTTAACCCTCTCGCCAACAAATCAGGTAAAAATTAGAATATTACATCATTCAAGTGACGACCTCTCAATCCAGGAAAACAAACATAGCATAAAATTAGAGACAAACAATACTATAACGACCCCTCCATTCATGACTATCCCTCTCGACCTAAGATCACAGCCGGTCCTATACTGCACCAAGTGATAAAACAGTAAAACTGAAAAAATGGTGTTACAGTACCGCCTTAATTGGGAAAGAAAAATTTTATTCAAAATGAAAATTTTATTGAAATTTTGAATAAAATTTTTCGTCGAGTGAAACGACAAAAGGTAACACTACCACATCTTAACAACAATACAAACATTTGAACAATACAAAAACAACACCTCCAGACACCAAACTCATTCAATAAGAGTTTGAATCATAGAAGGGAAACCTAATAACTGAAAAGGTTATTAGAAAGACTGGTAGAACCATTCGGAGAGCTCGCTGATACAGACAAAACTACACCAGGTTCAAACCCGTAACCAGTGATAAACACTAAAGGTTACACAAAGTGAGAAGTGGAACATCCAACTTATCTCAAGCCAATGGCTGGATAAACCAAGACCATAGTGTAATTTACCACACCACGAATCGGGGTAAATTACACGCAAAAATGAAGTATGACAACAGGGACTTCACAAAAACACAGTGTAAGGATTAGAAAATCCAACATACCTCAGACACTATAAGGAGTACAAGGTAAGATACACAACGGACTTACCTGATACAAAAAAAACTAAATGTTTAAATCCTTAATTTAGTTGTGGTTCACACAAGCCCAGATTAAACACTAATAACATTACTAAAATTAAGTCCAGGTCCTTGGCATCAATCGCGAAATATGCGAATGCTACAAGGCCTACAGATTGGACACACAACAGAAACCTTAATTACTAAAAATACCGTCGATCCTCGACCATAATGGTAAGGCGACAACAAACTAAATGGAAACAAACAAAACTCATGCTAAACATTGAATATATCAAAGGCTGATCCGAATCAAAGACAGCTCCATCGATAACCATCTCCCTACCATGATTTAAGAAACAATGGAGTGAACTTAGTCCCGTCGTGAACAGACGAATTGAGAGCACATTGGAATTCTTGAATGTTCTGATCCCATAATAATAATCGATGATCAGAACGCACATAAGAAGCAATGGCTCGAACAATATCCCGATTAACACTTCGGTTTGGTTACATGGAGAATGGTAACGAGGATTGTATAAGATATGAGGTACACCAGCTCCCTTCAATAAATCCCTAAATTCCTTAGAAGTGAATTGGGGACCATTATCTGTATATAGGATGCGGCACACAACTCCTCCAACCTCGATATAAACGCCCGAACACAAGTATCACCGCTTAATATTAAATTCAAAGAACCTAGATTACATGAAATGTTAGCTAACTCGTGTTCAAGTTCGTCCGTAAGCAAGTCATTTATGCTATAATTAAGTTCCGACATGTCAAACAAAATATTAAAAACTAGCGGCCGCCAGCGACTCCGTCCGCGTGGGTTACGATTTCCGCACACAGTCTTACTTAAAATAGCTGAATAAAACAACGGTCTATATGCAATATTCATGCAGTCAACTTGCACACTTTTATTACGGGACTAATTCCTCAGGATAGAAATACATAATACATAATAGTCTATGTAAGTGTCGGAAAACGCCCATCATTATTATAAATAATCTGGAGACCTTATATATTTGAGAAATCATCTGTTCACCGCGATTCAGATCCGCGGCCGCGCCTCTAGCGAGGTGCGCCATCTATCGGCACATTTTAGAACTAAATAGTTTAGCACAATTTACAATGATAAAATAAAGGAATATACAATAGCTTAAAGCCTACCTCGACAAATGGTAAGTGGTAAGTGGATTATCCAAAACAAAATGTTTTGTCAATTTGAACCAGTAGTTCCTGAGCTTAGCGCGTTCAAACCAATTTGGATCTTGAGTTTCACGTGTTATTGTGAGTCAACCATAAAAGATAGACATATGCTGTTGGGGGATATTTTGTAGGAAATTTTATGTAAAATATTTCCGTCATACATGATTTCTATGTTACTTTAACCATTAAGGCTGCACACGCGACTGAAGCTTAAGAAATGGAGTAAATTCTCCCGTTTTCCCCACATTTCCCTTCACTACGCTACTCCTGTTGATTTTAGCTTGATGAAAAGTATCCTATAATATGCCCAGGAGTATGAAGAATAATGGTACCAAGTTTCGTCAAAATCCGTCCAGTAGTTTTTGTTTCTATAAGGAACATACAGACAGACAGACAGACAGACAGACAGACAGACAGACAGACAGACAGACAAAAAATTTACTGATTGCATTTTTGGTATCAGTGTCGATCACTAAACACCCCCTGATAGTTATTTTGGAAAAATATTTAATGTACAGAATTTACCTCTCTACAGATTTATTATAAGTAAAGATAATTGTACTATATAAAAAATTCACAATTCCATAAAAATAACAATTATAATTATATTATCATATTATCACTTTGTTCCGACATGACAGTTAAAATATTAAAAAAATTGTACTACATAAAAATTTTACAATTCCAAAAACATAAGAATTATATTATATTATCATAATATCACATTTGAAACACTATGTTGAAGTACTAAACTCACTTTCTAGGCCACACGTTGGGTATGCCACTGTAATATCAATTTTTCCCGTGGGGGTGCGCAACGATTCGAATAAGAATCACTTCGTCCCACAGGGAAAAATCCGGCGGCAGAGCATGAGAGGGTCTCGGGTTCGGTGGCCTAGTCGTTCCTGGATCAATCCAATTTAATAAAATGTTGGGCGCCTTGAAAGGGGACGGAGTAACAATAGGTGACTCCGTACCAAAATAAAAAAAATATATTAAATCCTGCTAGAGGAAAAAAATTAAATACGAAGCAAAAATAAATGAATGATCCATGAACCGTAGCAAGTGGAGAATAGTAAATCAAACAAAATTTCATTTAAAAGTAGACTGGTTTAATACTAAGTATTTCGATACACATTAGATTCAGTTGAAAAACAGGAGCAGTTACATACAGTAAAAAAAAATTACATGATACCGAGACAGTAATTAACATTCGTCCGGCGAACTACACCTTATCACACATGGTACAACACCTTATCAGTAAATCGGGATTAGCTTAAGCATGCCCGTTATGGTGGGGTGGCATCTGACCAACTATATTGGGCGGTCAGCTGTACATTCAGTACCAATGGGAGGACCGTGTTGGGAAAGTCTGATACCACCTACTCAAACCACCAGTCCTGAAGGTCAGCCCAACCACTGTAATATCAATTTTTCCCGTGGGGGTGCGCAACGATTCGAATAAGAATCACTTCGTCCCACAGGGAAAAATCCGGCGGCAGAGCATGAGAGGGTCTCGGGTTCGGTGGCCTAGTCGTTCCTGGATCAATCCAATTTAATAAAATGTTGGGCGCCTTGAAAGGGGACGGAGTAACAATAGGTGACTCCGTACTAAAATAAAAAAAATATATTAAATCCTGCTAGAGGAAAAAAGTTAAATACGAAGCAAAAATAAATGAATGATCCATGAACCGTAGCAAGTGGAGAATAGTAAATCAAACAAAATTTCATTTAAAAGTAGACTGGTTTAATACTAAGTATTTCGATACACATTAGATTCAGTTGAAAAACAGGAGCAGTTATATACAGTAAAAAAAAATTACATGATACCGAGACAGTAACTAACATTCGTCCGGCGAACTACACCTTATCACACATGGTACTACACCTTATCAATAAAACTAATAACAAGCACTATTTGGTATTCTAGTTCATATTTACAAAGTTAAGTTAAAATTAAAGTCACTGAGCTTCCTCCATAGGAATATATATATATATATATATATATATATATATATATATATGCCCCGAAACCAGAAATCTGTGGCAAATTATTGAGTGACGGGACGTAGGTGACGTAATGATACTACTACTCGATGTGCAGCGACCGTCGCTTCAAATTACAGGGCCAGTGCGGACCGTGTCCAAGTATGGCGAGGGCATCTTACAATTTAAATCTATGCCTTTTCCTGTTGCAGACTCAATCATACCGTCGACGAATTGAACCCTCGTCTAAAATAATTGTGTTTTCTTAATCCGAGCACAATCAGCTAAATTGAAAGTCGTCTGTCTGTCACAGACGGGCCCCTCCTGGTAGAGTTGTAGAGATATTGTATGATATTGCGCTTATCGATAGGCTCTTCTTTCATAAGTCTCGACGAAAAATACTAACGTTAGTAACTTGAAATAATGGTTAGCAATATTTTTTTATGTTTTTTTTTCTGAGTATATTAATACAGATACAAACTTTAGACCTAGTATCATGAGAGTTTAATTAGAAATACGTGTAATTTCGATCTAAAGTTTAATTTTGACTAAATAAACTCTGTATTCCTTCGATGGCGCATGGTCAATAATTACATATCATTTTCGTTCTTGTACCATGAACAATAAATATTCGTTTATTAAACATTAGACATTCTGAGAAATGATGAAAGGTTCTTTTTACATAGAAGATTCTACAACGCCTATAAATACGAACCTTAGAGGCATATACATTATATTGTAAAAAAATTATCGATAGTTTTTGCTCCGATTCTATCTAGACTCTATCGATTGCACAGGGGCCGCGTAGTCTTTTTGCGTAGTCGTTATGATAGGATATTTCGTTTATTTGAAACGATAGTAATAGACTTTCGTAGTCGGATATACGGTTGAGTTGTGCTGTCTCAGCAGTAGAAGACAAATTGTAAAAAGTTAGATCTATACTAATATATAAAGCTGAAGAGTTTGTTTGTTTGTATGTTTGTTTGAACGCGCTAATCTCAGGAACTACTGGTCCGATTTGAAAAAATATTTTTGTGTTGGATAAAGTCCATTTGATGAGGAAGGCTTTAGGCTATTGGGAACCGAAATCCACGCGGACGGAGTCGCGGGCGGCCGCTAGTTTGTTTATAAAATGTGTTGAAATTAATTATTGCCAAAAAATAATAGTAGGTACTCATTATTTCACTTCATAGAGTGTGTAGTACATATTTGGTAACGTAAAATTATGTTCTGAGTACTTTTCTGTTCCTTACTTGGGTAATACCTATATTGTTTGATAATTTTTCACCTAAATTGCTGCTGTGACACAAGTAGCAATCACCTACAAGAAATATTGAGAGATTGCGTAAGTTTGCCAAATTGCAGTAGCCGCAGTAAAGGAAACAACAGTGATGTATAGCAATACCTACCTATCCCAACTAATATTATAAATGCGAAAGTAACTCTGTCTGTCTGTCTGTCTGTCTGTCTGTTACGCTTTCCCGCTTAAACATCGCAACAGATTTTGATGAAATTTGGTACAGACAATCTTTAGACCCTGAGACAGAACATAGGCTACTTTTTGACCCATTCCAACCCCCCACTTCCCCGAAATGAGGGGGTGGAAGTTTGTATGGAAAATCTAACTTGAGTTAGACGCTTGAAATTTGGCATGCAGGTCCCTGAGTAAACTTGATGCTTAGTTGTAAAAGGATATTGCAAAAATCCCACGGGAACGGGAGTTAGCGGGAAAAAACATTCGTATAATGAAAACCGACATCCACGCGGACGAAGTCGCGGGCGGCCGCTAGTCTTAATAATATATATATATAATAAGTTAGTTTATTAGCTACAGCCAAAAAGTCACTTAGTATAAATATTAATAATGTTTTTTACCACTGTAGTATTATTCATATTAATTTATTAAATATACATTATAGTAGTCGCCATGACCGAAATCGGTCGGTCTTCATCATCATCATATCCGAATAAATTGATATTTCTTAATTCGAAGTTGTGCCTTTACTTTGACGAGCCGTTTGGTGTAATGGTCGAGAAGTCGGCTACTACACCAAAGGTCGCGGGTTCGATCCCCGCACGGTACAAACATTTGTGTGCATGAACATGTCTGTTTGTATCGGTCTGGGTGTTTCTATGTATAATATGTATGTATTTACAAAAAAAGTATATAATTAATGTTTATCCGTTGTCTGGCACCCATAGCACAAGCTAATGCTTAGTTTGGGGCTAGGTGGCGCTGTGTGAATAATGTCTAGAGATATTTATTTATTTATATACTGTCAATTTCAGGAATCTGAAGTGTACGGTCAGTTTATTCCCCCACAATCACATTTGACCTTTCTAATTTTTCCCAAGGACCTTCATCATTGAACCAATTTAAATTAGGATTTGCGTGTGAAATATTAATTTCTGCCAGGGCCTCACACACATAAGTATATTTTTATGGTATGTACAAATGTACAAATAATGGCGCAAGACCGATAGAAGTGGAAGGAGTGTGAAAGAAATTAGCCTATACTGTGGGACAGTATAGACATTTGTATCATTTATGATACTAGCCAATGGCAATAGTAGTCAAATCCCTTGACGGCTTGCTGAATCTCTCAAATTTTGTAATTCTAATGACGACATCACTTTGATGAGCGTCATCAATGGGCATTATTTCGCAAGGAGCTGACGCAAGGAACCCTCAGTGATACGCTTTCTTTACTATTGTCAGGAGTAAACAATCAAACACCTTGATTGTCGTACATGCATTGTGTGGCGCTAAAGAGACCGTGATGACAATAATAACATCATCATCATCACGTGTGGTTGAGTTTCTTTGTTAAAGAACAGAATTAAGAGCAAGAAAAATAACATACATTAAAAAATGAAAAAAATGCCTTCCGCGTTGTTTTCAAACATAACAGCTCATTTCACTTTTTGCGAAATGTTTATTCAAAGAAGCTTATTAACAATCGGTTGTTCTACCGCTTACTTTTTGTGGCAGCGAAGATAGTTAGTATTCATAGTTATTCTAAATTACAACTTAAACATTTATTGTGTCTAGAGATGTTATTTTGTCTTTCTGCATTTGAAAAAAAGAACAACCCATATTTTTGTCTGTACCAGCATATTCTTCTCACGTTTTTACATATTTGATAAGCAATGTCTGACCTGCCGCGCGTCTGGTTTAACCCTTACTTTTTGTTCAATAGTAGCACTTATGCCCCTGACATAAGGGCGCTAAACTCCTGAGTTTTTACCTACGTGGTGTACTGTGCAGTTGGCTGAACGTGTGTTTGCATGCGGCAGTGGCTGTTTTCGCTAATAGGAACTAAGCAGGATGTCGCTCGGCCGATCCGAGGTTCCCCGCGATGAGACCAAGCCAAGCGGTTATCATCTGTTACGACTGAGAATATGCTAGAAAACTTGGTGCAGATTTTGAACTTCCTTCATTTGTTAAAGGATGGCCAACGGTTGTTACAATTTCACGTAATGAAGTTCATACAACTTATTTATAAAATAAGCCTAAAAACACCTTTACAGACAACCAAGCATGCTAGATGTTCATAAATACATATAATAGTGAAATGTTAGGAATGCATGAAGCAGAATGAATTGCCATCAAATTCTCTTGCTATACCATATACTCACGAGTTGCTGATGTACCTATTAAATTTGACAGGAAATTAATTCGATTGCTGGGTGTAGTTTTGAAAGTATGTTTAACTAAACATTTGTTAAGTATATGATTACCTATACAGGCAACATTTGAAAGTGTAGCTTTGGGTTATAAGCTGTCAAAATGCCTTATTGCTATGAAAACAAGACAGTTGGGTACCTCTGTCTTTGCTTTGAACAATAATAATTCTTACGGTGCATAATAATGTAGCTATGAAGTTTCTTTATAATTTTGAAATTATTCTATTTTTAATTGTCGCCGTTTGAATTTACAATAATGGTCTTGTGGTATTTTTGCATTAAAATCTTTCATATTTAAACACAGACCAAGGAGGTAAGGACCAAGTTTACAAGGTGAGAAGTTTAACACTGCGCATCTATTCTCAATTCCCAATAAGTACATAGGCGTGAAGTTACGCTATGCGGTAATAGCATATCTGGGACCTATTGGCACGAACCATTGTTTTCTGTTTACCGTTGCACTATAAAGCATAGGCGTGTAGAACGTCTGCACGAGACGCTAAAAAACGCAAGGGCGTGTAAAAACGCTGCCGTCTGCGTGAGTGAACAACATAAAAACCAGTTTGTTTGATAAACAAGTCAATTTTGTAATTGGAATATTCTTGGTTGATTTTATTTTGATATGATATTTAATGCTGTGAATCCTGTGAAAACATTTCATGTTCTTGTTTATTTTACTTGCTCGATAGGTAAGTGCATTTTGCAGCACACAGTCTCTATTTCGTTTCTGTTACTGAGTTAAAATTGGATCATTTATGTTTGTTTGTTTTTTCTGGATTATCTGATAAGATCTGATCATGAATTCATTCTTTAAATTGAAAATAATAATGGGTATTCCGGGAAGCAAAAGAACACAGTCCTGAAAACTAAGTCATAAGGTAGTTGTTGGACTTTATAATTATCTTTATCACAATATTATTAAAACATTAGGTACAACATATGTTTTGATGTTTCTGTAAAATTACATGTAGGTACTTCTAAATCCATTACAATGAATCACACGCTGATAGACCGAAATAAACTGAAATCATTGAAAATAACCTCCTGTTTATGAACCCATCATGGAAGTAGTTAAATGTTGGCGCATGTGAACTGAGCCACAACTGAGTCAATGTTATTTGCGAATTTAATACACAAGTGTTCGCAGAAGAAGAAATTAACCTATGATTCCTTCAATAAAATTAGGTCAGCATACTTTAGACATTTTTAATGTTTATTTCGAGATTATCAGCACTACATACGATTAGTATTTAAAACAAAGTCTGTTTCTTCTGTCTGTCCCTATTTATGCTAATTAATGCATGATATAGTAGAGAAACATTCATTATTTTATAAAACTTGATCTAGGACCCGCCCATGCGAAGCCAGGGCAAGTCCTTAGATCAAAATAAAATAAAATCATAATCATCATCCTAGCGATTATCCCGGTCGCATCCTGGGTCATTGCCTTGGAGTCCAAGTTCCGCCTTCGTGCTCCTTCAATCCACTTCGCACGGTCATCGGCATCCTGTGTAGTCAAGATAAATTATCAATTAGAAAAAAAATTGCGTGATTCGTTGCACGCTGTGTATTTTATCGTTTATAAAATACATTATATGAGCGTTTCAATCCGATTTCGGAATACCCACTGCTTAAAATCCACTTCATTTGGCTACGGGTTTCAGGAATCCCTGACTCTTGTTTTGGCAATTAGCGTTGTTTCTTAAGGGCCATTTGAATGTTTGTCTCGGCAATGTTCTCGTTCATTAGTGCGAACACGACTTTAGCCCGTGCGAATTACGATCAAAGCAAACGCAACCGCAGCCGGCGGCAATGCGTCTGCGGCTAGGGTCGCCAACTGGAGAGAAGCTTATCACAAGCACTTTCTATGTAGAGATCAAGATGGAGGAAAGGCGCTAACGACTTATGTGATGATCCATTTGAGTACCTACCATTTTGATTTATGAAAATGTGTCTAATGTTCTTTATGTAATTTTTTTATTGTTTTATTTAACAACTCAGTTGATTTGTTTTCTTTCTTTATGTGTTAAAGGGCATAGGAGCATGTGAACCCATAAACATGGTAAATTGTTTCTGCCTCCCTATGACATCTGCAAGTTTCCTTTTTACGCAGCCGTTTGAGACGTATTCCTACATAAGTTCTTGAAAAGTGCTACATTATATTCCATTTCAGAACTTTTAGTTATGAGACGCGCGTGCCCTCTCCTCTGTCATGTTTGATTCTCGTCGCGTTCCAAAGGTTATAGGATGTTTGTGAACCCTATCCACGACAGATACCCGTATTGTATCGGGAGCGAGCATAGACGGCTGATAGTGATCGCGGACAATGCGTGTTGCAATGCTGAGTCAGCGCCGGCGCCTGCTTCGGGACAAAGGGCTTCGTCGACGTGCAGTTGTCGCGAATATGGGCCTTTCGATTCTAGTAGGTACTTGGGGTAACTGACCTTTGACTGTCACTTTCAGGCAACTTTGGGGGCTTTGGGAACTTAAAGGCAAGGATTGCGAAAGTAAGTCGGTCCAAGTTATTTTTCTACTTGCGGCCCGGTAGTACTATACCCGGTGGTGCTTCACTTCGTGTGGTAAATGAAGAAACACTCCACCGATTTTGTGCAAACTTCACATAGGTAAACCATCTACAAAAAACAAACCTTGAAAATTTGGTTTGGTAATAAAATAACAGGAGTGTCGCACAGTTACTGCAAAAGTTGTGGAACTAATCCCGTTGTTATTATCTAGAAGTAAAGTACCTAAATAAACATTTTAATGAACTATAAACTCTAAGTAATTGCTTATGTTGCTACTGTTTCGAAAGCTATTGCTTATCATGCACATTATTGCGCTTGCGGCACAATTTATCTCAGGTGTTCAAATAAAAACATAAAGTTCATCTATTTAATTAAAATGGTCAGATTGATCACAAAAAAAAATGAAATAATAATTTATAAGGAAACTTAACTGGAGTATTAGACCTAAAATTTTCCTGTTTATATTCCTTATATTACAGCACAACTGTTTCTCTACATACTCAAGTCCGCGTGAATCCCCTAAGCGCCTTGGTTTTCTAACGATTGTCAAACAAACAGCGGCCGCGGGTGCGGGTTCGATTCCCAGAAGGACGGAAGGAAGTGCGCTCCGTGCCGCGAATGCATGATGCAGCGTGCATTCAGTAAAGAGGCCGGCTCATTGTGGATGCGTTAGCGTGATGCATTTGCATAATATATGTATTATTTCGTTTCGCTCTCGATTTTTATTATTATGAGTAAGAGGGGTCATCTTTGGAGGTTAAGAGGTTGACACCCCCCTGGTTTTACTTTGCCATTATTCGGATATATGGCGTGTTTAGTCACTACTCCCTCTCCAGAGAGTGGTCACTAACCATCAGATAACCGTCTTGCTCGTTTGCCTTCTCCTTCTTAATAATAAAATCGCGCATCGCTTCGCTTAACACGTGTTAAAATGCTGGATGGATGCCTGCTCATAACAGGTACTGCAATGCACAGTGCAGAGGATGAGTTTATGGAAAAAATATAAAATATGAAACACACCCACAAGCAATAGAGGCTTAACAATGATAAGCTAAGTAGACTAATTCCTTATGCCGCCCCAGCAGCTTGGGGGATCAAACATATCAAGAGGATCAACAGGAGAACTATGTTTTTACACTCTTAACTTCAAAAGAGTCTTACAAGCATACAATACCAGACCTACAAGAAGTGGGCTTTGAATCATTTTTGTAAATAGGCGACAAACTTGTTTCGGCTTTACTATTTCAAACACAGTCGGCAATCGGCAATACTTTGAAAAGTATTATTTCACGCTATTAAAATATTGTTATTTAGTCTCACTGTTGCCAGTTGTACTGTACCCTTATGTGAAGTTATTTCCGATACGCACCCCGCTGCAAGCCGTAATGGACCGATGAAGGATGTTATTTTAACTTTTTTCCTTTCCCATGAGGTGGCTATTTATGAGCTAAAGAATCACAGTTGATGGATCGCCCGCGCAGGATAATAGTCGGCAGCTCACTTTCAAACACTATTAAGATTAACATACTATTTTTACGCTTTGAAATGAAGCGGTAGTTGGTTGGTTGTGCACAGACAAATTTGGATAAAACTTGAACGGTTGTAATAAAAAAAATGTCATTAGTTTGTTTGCTTCTTAAATATAGGTAATTGTTTAGTTAAATTTATAAATTTATGCAATCAACCAACAAAAGGATTACGGAGCCGAACTCAAATGTGCCGATGTTGCGTCAAATAGCTTTTCCATTGAAATGTAAAAGTGACGGGAAGGGAGTGCATCTGTGCTTGCGTACTCACTTTAATACTCATCTTATGAAAATGTTGATAATTGATGTCAGTATTCGAAAGCGATCAATGCGCAGAATATAAATATAGGTGCACAAACTTACGCGCAAACGCAAGTGCACACTCTCGTCCTCCCTCTTCTTGGCCCAATGTAACGTCTTAGGTAATTGATTGATCGTATACATTAATCGCTGATTACCTAGGTGGATATAGTTACTCGTATCAATAGACTCATAGTTTTAAAACGGTAACAAGTCTGTAAAGGCGCCGCCCACGATCACATAACGGTTGCATCTCCGTCAGGCTGAGCAGAGAGCCGCGCCGTGCTCAAGTGCCGCCTTCGTCCTTTTGTGACGTCTACCTTGAGGATGAGGATACAACGTTTCTCGTGTAAAGATTTGTATCTTTTTGAATTCGTATCTCTGCCGCGTAAATAAAATGAGAGAGAATTCGTTTTGTATTCAAGTATAGATGAGTACCTACGAGTAAGTCGTGCGATACGTTATAAAAAAATTGGCCAAGTGCGAGTCGGACTCCCGCACTGAGGGTTCCGTACAAATTCTACTTTTGACGTATTTAAAAAAACTACTGAATAGATTTCGTTCGAACCAATTTTCGTTGGTAGTTTTTATAGTAATGTACATTATATAATTATTTGAGTTTTATCATCCTCTTATTTTAGAAGTTAGAGGGGGGGACACACTTTTTACCACTTTGGAAGGGTCTGTCACGCAAAGTTTTCACTTTAGAAAAAAGTGATATTAGGAACCTTAATATAATTTTTAAAGACCTATCTGGGCCATTATCCACTAACTGGTAAATCGATGTCCTAAGCAATTAAAAGGTAGATAATTCTATTATATATTTTTATTGTTGGGTTAGTACTAACATAAATTTGGTATTCTTGGTTTACCATCGCTTATTTAGAAATAAAATATAATAGTTTTCGAGAAAATAAATGTTCAACACCTCAAAAAACAGTCCTCTGTCATGTCCGATTTCCAGAATTACTAGCATTGATACCTATATATTAAAAACTTTGCCATCCATAAAATTAATAAAAATCATTTAGTTTAATAAGTCTGTAAGCATCTTTTTTAACTATAAATTATTAGTCTATAATAGAAATTTATCCAAATAAAGAAGATCAAAGGTTGTCCTGAAATTTTTAAAACAGTCCTCTGTCAATAATTGAATCCAGTGTAAAATTAACTTCGGATATTGATCTGAAACATTACGATTGTAAAATAGAAAGCAACCGGTGTGTAGTTCTTTTGGTTGTTTAGCAAAACAGACTGCTGCCATTTTTTTCAGGGGCAGCACCACATTTGGTAGTGAACCACGCGTCTCGGCAGATAGTAGGAACAGTCCTCTGTCGAGTATTTGTTTTCCTATTTTAAGAGATTTTTTTAATATTATTTGTTTATAATAGTTTATAAACAAGTATGTATTCAAATCTGTTTTTCAATTGTGATATGTTTTCTATTATTTTGTGTTATTTAGTTTTTTAGTGAAAAAAACAGTCCTCTGTGCAACAGTCCTCTGTCATGTCATTGCAAAGGACACTGGTTTTTTAAGTTTTTTACGGACTTACATGCTAGACAGCGCGTCAATCTGCATCAACGTTAATAATACACCGTTATTTTGTAGAGTAATGAGGTAATAGATCGATAATAGAGGATTTTGAAAAAAAAAAAAAAACTAAAACTCCGGTCAAAAAAAATGAAGAAGTATTAGAACAAAAACGCTTGAGATATTCACAACTTAATATTCACAATCAAAATCAAGAAGAATTATTGAAAAAGGGTTCCGTTTTTTTGCCATTTTGGCTACGGAACCCTAATAAAACTGTAGAAAACGTCACGTCTGACGTCTTTGTACGTCAAATAAATTATTTAAATACCTTTATTTTTAAATGGAGTTTTTGATTTAAGACAATGGATAACTTAAGTAACTCCCACTTCATATAAAAACCAGACTTTACATACCTAGTAAGAATATAGCAATGGGTATGAAAATAACTGTTTGTTCTGCGCGAAGATCGTAAAGAGTTGGTTTTAATATTCTCTGCTGGAGAATAAACACACATAAAATGTTAGATTGTTTGTAAATTATTCACAAAAACACCAGAAAAAGTACTACAATTGAATTTAATATGTGAAATGAAATTGCAAAACTTTTTCGAGTCGTAAAAAACAGCTCTGGTGAGCCTCGCGGTGTTAATTGAACGAGAGTAAGGGTGGTTCCAGTTTTATTCACTTGAAGAAAGAATAACAAATATAAGTTAAAAACAAACCTTCAAATAATTTGTTGGTCATGAAAGTTCATTAAAGATCTTGTTGTAATTCGAGTAATCATGACGTCCCGGGAAGACGAAGCGTTAATCAGACCTTAAATATTTTTTTAATAATTTACATTACGACGATCATATCTTGTTGTAATGAGCCAGGAGGACATAGCTGTAAAAAAACTTTAATTCAATAAATATTCATACAATTGAAAATGATTTGATCCCATAAAAATCTTAAGCGTGAATCAACCTTATGATTTTTCATTCTCATCCATTAGATACAAACCGGTCGCTAAAATATAATCTTATCTATTCAATTTCACGTTACAAGTAAGATAGCTCCATTGAATTGAATGAATTAATGCCGTTAGACCATGAATGAAACTACACTTCGATAGTTATTTACATTGTTTACATTGTCCCCGAAGAGAGTTTAATCTCGAGCAAGATAAACCCGAGTAAAAGCTGTTTACGATTTAAAGTTGTAATTAATTATACGTGCCGTTGAACTTAACTGCTACTGTGTCGGCCGTTCGATGAGTAACTTCTTATAAATGCCAACGGCATTTGAAGTTTTACGATTGATGGCTTCGGGCGACTTGGGCGTGGTTGAAAAATGACAGTCGCTTGTTTTTTTGTTTTGAAAGAAATATTCGGATAAGCTTCAAGTGAGATGGGTTGTTGTTATGTGATGTCTTGATAGCAATCTAATGCGAAACGTTATGGAGATGTTACGGGCCATGTGATAAGCCCGGGCCGTATTAATAATTCCCGGTCTGTATTAATAATTCCCTACTCAATTGGGCAAAGTGATAAAATAGGTTATTTGAAGTGTTTTTGCTAATTAAATCTTATTAAACTTACAATATTAACATGAAAAGTTAAAGGACACATCAATTGAACATTGAAAAATAAACACTAAAAAAGCAATTATTGATATAATTAACTTCCTACTTTTATTTAGATAAAAATATTACATAAGATGAAAAGTCGTTACCATGTGTTATGTTCGTGACTAGGGGAATTTTAAAAGGTCATAAAAAAAATAACCCTAACCTATATCCATCCATTAGTCTTCCGCTTCTTAGGTGGTCTAAAATAGGTTAGGGTTATTTTTTTTTGTGACCCTTAAACATTTCTTATCATAATGCCCGGTCCAAGTGATAAATACAAGCCATCTCAAACACTGATTTATTACATGGACCAAGAGGCGTCGGGAATTATTAATACGGGCCGGTCAAAGTGATAAATTAATCACTTTGCCCAACGCTCTTGGGAATTATTAATAAAGGCCGGCCCTTATTCATAATTCCCGATTAATCACGTTGCCCGTAACAGAGACATTAGGAAGTGTGCAATAGAAATGTTATTGACGCTATTTTCTTTCAACTTTTCGGTGTGGAGTTTAGTTTTTTTTGTGGTAGGGAGTATTATTATAACAAATATTTCTGTCATCTCATGACATATTCATCTGGGGTCTTTTGAAACCCATATCAACTCTTGGTCTACTTTACAAATCCGAAGATTTTTTCATGAGTGTTAAATGAACAGAAACATTATTTTTATGTAACACTGGCTTTGTGTAGTGCTTTGGGCGTCTCTGATTCATCTTCAGGTATTTTCTTACTTATCAAGTACCTGCCTAAATAAGTATCAGTGATTTAAGTACCATATTGAAATGGTGTTAACTACGTTAAGACACTCGAGCGACTGTACGTCGTAAACTTTAATGAAATATCCTCGGCTAGGACTAACGCATAAAATTCATGTTTAGTTGGACCATTTATAATGCAAATGCTTTGCGGGGAGGGCGCCACGGTAGCTCTGTTTGCCATTTGGATCTGACCCACTTTCCTGAATCGACTTTATTATCATTTTTATTTCTCCTTTTATAGTTGTGGATGTGTTAATTTGTTGATTGCGTTGCAAAGGATGTTAATAGGTCATCGAGTGTACTCGTACTTGTGCTTGAATCAGACGCTTTCGTTTAAGAACTTTTTTGGAAGAAACAGTAAGTACCTTTATGCTTTAGGTAGGTATACTTTTTTTTTAAATGTATTGTTTTACAGAATATTTGACAAACCCCATGAAAAGATGATTGTTATTAAGATTACCCTAGCAGGAACTTCTTACGAAAGCTATTTGAATATTTAAAGTGTAAAGAATCACAATCACAACATTTGATAACTCGGAACGTAACAAACCTCGTCTAAATTTAAATTTAAAACATTAAAATGTACATATAAGTATGCATTTAAATAGAGGAAATCGAACGCATTTATGTTACTGTTGCAAATAACAATCATACGATTGCGTCATTATCTTTAACCTTGCTTTTAATTGAACTTCATATTAAATCGCAGCGTCATGAAAATGTACGAGTATTTTGATTTTATCCATTATATAAGCTTCCTCATGTTAGTAAAAAGTAAACATATTTTAAAGCAGGTGTTTTAACGCTCACAGTCCTTAACGGGAGTAATCGCGAGATTAATTATATGGGTAGGTGCCCACCTAATACATGTCATACATACTTACTGCTTGTCGTTTCGGCTGTGTAATAATATTGCAACGCGAAAGTCTAAAATTAGATCAATTTTAATTCAGATACCTCCAAAAGAAATACGTAAATGGAGATCAATTCTGTGAAATATGTAAATTCACATGAAATAATAAATAATACACTGTTTGGAAATCAGCTGTCAATATTCTCAAAACAGTTTAAAACAACTGGCTCGATGTTTATTAATATGGGCGTTTACGAGAAGTTTACGAGGAGAACGGTGGAACTAATGAATTTATTCCCATTACGAGGGTCCCGGTGCACCCTTTCAGTTAGGGTTAGCCCCTAATAGTGCTTATAGGTTTACCTAGGTTGGGCATGAATAGGTAAATTGGTAGCTATGTTCGTTCGTGCACATTTGAGTTTAGGCAATTTATTTACGAGCCGTTAATTACATATGCCTTTTAATATTTTCTTTCATTTAATATTAAGTCAGAAAATTTGTTTACCTGTCAATAAAATCATAGCTCATGTTTAAACCTCAAAATAAATGTGCATATTTTGGTAGGACGCGTGAAAAATAAAAATATCTGCTTACTAAATAGAGTTGTAGATGTCCATGGGTGTTAGTGATGATGACTGAGCACCACTCGTAAGCTAGGCCAAGAATGATTGTAAAGGGACATTTTACTTGTTTTTTACGACCAAAACAATAAATAATAAATAATGCTACGTAAAAATAAATAATGTTATAATCGCAGACATAATTTGTATACCCTTCGCTGTCGTCAGCACAATGCTGTTTTTGGCAGATAGTTTAATTTTTGAATAGAGTTACCGCGCCAGTGTAATAGTAACAATGGGCGTCGGACAAAAGAGTTGTATTGTAGCGAGTGGGACGTTGTAGAGCGTGGATCGCTGAAAGCTTCAGCTGTCGCGCTGCCGTGCCTTGCCCACTCCACGGGCCGACGACCTCGCGGGGGTTGTTTTGTCGCCAGTGAACAAGTCATAGGCGGACGCGGTCTGTTGTATTTTATAATGTTGAAGAGACGCTGGAATAGTTGTTGATGGTGATTAGAACAGTGCAGCTTCAAGAAACCAACAGGTTCTTCCGTGTGGATAGGAACGTGTTCATCGCATAAATTTATATCGTTAGATATGCCCAAAGACACACGAATTAACATTTTGAAAAAATGTAAGTGACTTCGTCCTATAACTTTTACTTGAACAGACAAGTTTCCCGATAATTACAACTATTTTAGGACATTCATGTCATGTCTCTCTTACTGTGTTTTTTATCATTAATTTGCCTTTAAAGAAAATGATATAGTGTACCCACAACAGTAATTGGCATTGGCAAGCATGTAGCACAATACCCATACATAATATACTCGTACTTATGGTGATTGTTGCATGTATTTTCCGTTGGTGTATTTTCAAGTTCCTAAATAAATAAATCGTTTTCTGAAGTTTGAATAATAGTGCAGGTAATGAAGCATTTTGGGTCCGATTTTTTTTACTGTGAACCGATTTCCATGAAATTTTGGAATTAGTTTCATTGCACCCTTCAATTCAAAAGTGAAAATGATTTGAACGCCGCAACTACCCCTGGAGTGGTTGCCACCCCATCTCGGGGGTGAGTATTCTTTTTTTAAGATAACCTCGGATATCGATAGGAAGACTAATTTTAAGCAAAAAATCATCTATAAAGTTTTTCGATAAATCTAATACTTTTCAAGTTATTGGCAATTGAATATTCGCAATTTTGTCACGTTTTTCATCGGTTTTTTGCAAATATCTCCAAAAATATAAATTTTATCGATAATGTTATGAGGAACAAAATTGTGGCAGGTAAAAAACTAAACAATTTTGTTTATTATAACGTATTCTAAGTGCAATATTAAGTTAGATGTTAAAGATCAAAGCCGTTTTTCATTTTGTCTGCATTTTAATCGATGTGGTCAATGTCATCTAGCGGCGAGCAGATGCATTTTATGCATTCTAATAAAAAAGAGTTTTGTAGTGCTTGAAATAAGCTTTCATATGAGTACAATAAAAATTCTTTTGCACGTAAAATAAGTAAGCCGTATTACAAATAAGAGGAGCATCCAATATTTTTTCTTCTAAAACAATGGGTTTCATAAGTGCCATTTCCACCAGAATTGAAATTATTCGTATTCCACTAAGAATTAATTTTATTATGAAGTGTTTGATAAATTGTATCAGTTTGGCTGCTTTATGACACATATTTTTCAAAATAGACAGGATTAAAATAAAAATATAAAATCTCATATTTTAAAAAATCCCACCTTCTTTTTATAATATCTCAAAAATTACGACAGATGCGTATAAAAGTGTAGGGATAAAAAAATTAGGGATTTTTCTGACAAAAAATTTAGTAATTTTGTTATTTCTGTTAAACAAAAACTGACGGAGATATGATTGTTTAAAGAGCGCGTGGCAGCGGCAATCACAGCCTCTCTTAAGCCCTTTAACCCTTCACCGTTTTCGAAAAACGAATTTAATTATATATTGCAATAAAGGATGTTGTAGTTCTCCTAATTACCTTTTCAATGCTGTTTTAGAAATTGTGATAGCATGAATAGCTTGGAAATGGCACTTGTGAAACCCATTGATTTACAAGAAAAAGCATTCGATGATCCTCTTATTTGTAATACAGCTTACTTATTTTACGTGCAAAAGACTTTTAATTGTACTCATTTGTAAGCTTATTTCAAGCACTACAAAACTCTTAATTATAAGAATGCATAAAATGCATCTGCTCGCCGCTAGATGACATTGACCAAATCGATTAAATTGCAGACAAAATAAAAAACGGCTACGATCTTTAATATATATCTTAATATTGCACATAGAAAACTTTAGGATAAACAAAATTATTTAATTTTTTACCAGCTACAATTTTGTTCTTTATAAAATTTTCGATAAAACTTATATTTTTGGAGATATTTGCAAAAAACCGATGAAAAACGTGACAAAATTGCGAATTTTCAATTACCAATAACTTGAAAAGTATTAGATTTATCGAAAAACTTTATAGATGATTTTTTGCTTAAAATTAGTATTTCAATCGATACGAGGTTATCTTAAAAAAAGAATACTCACCCCCGAGATGGGGTGGCAACCACTCCAGGGGTAGTTGCGGCGTTCAAATCATTTTCACTTTTGAATTTAAGGGTACAATGAAACTTATTCCAAAATTTCATGCAAATCGGTTCACAGTAAAAAAATTCGGAGGTTGGACCATATTTTTCGCTTCAATGACTGCGCTATAAGGTTTCTGGGTATTGGAACCACAATTAAGTGGAAACATGGTCCAATTCGTTGGTTCTTTAAAAATTAATATAGTACTTCATTCTAAAGTTCTAATAGACGCTAGTAACTTCTAACTTGGGTTATTTTCGCTGTCTGGCTGACGGACCTGACGAATCAATTGTTTCAGCCATGGGGTGTTCATAGCGTGGGGTTTTTCTTTTCGGCAATTAAGAGTGGACATAACGTATTGCGACCTAGTATAAATTACAAAACACTCGAAACCTTTTTGTGAAATAGTCGTGCTCATCAACTGTCTTTGCTACTTTGCTTCAGCAATTAAGAAGTATGTATATTAGGTAATATTAATGTGTGGTATGCGTGGCTGTCCACCATTTGGATTATACATAATACATTTGTTACCATTAAACCGTAAGTAAGCACCATACCACTAATCGACTGCTCTGAATTTTTTAAATGATAGATGCTTAGTTAAGTTTTAAAAAGTATTTTGGGACTTCATAAGAGACAAGAAAGTTCTTAGTGGGTTACCCTTTCTACTAGATATTACTATACCTTAATGAACGTCAGGTTTACTACAATATGATATGACGAGGTTGGTATTACAAGCACGTTTTTATTGCTCAACTATAAACATTTTTCGGTGTCCCGGAACGTTTTATGTCGATTATACGAACACTTCTACATTAGTTAATTGGCTTTTTCCTGCATCGTATTCTTAATGCATTAAATCACGTTTTACTGCTGTTTAAAAGCATTAAGCTTGAAGAAAGCAGTTTTATTGCGCAATAATTTAAGCGTGTATTTGCTCTTCTGGAATACGAACTGTCAATAAGATATACGGTTTTGGTAAAAGTATACCAAGCTAGTAGTAGTGCTAGTAGTTCTATACCAATTTCTTGTTGGTTAATTCTTACTGGCATCGCGCTTCAGTGTAATGAATTAAATACAAAATGCTGTCGTATTCTATCGCTGACTTCTAGCGCACTTAAATTGTAGTCGCAAAACTTAACATGTTAATATAAATGTCTATTCCTATAGCTTTCTGTACGGTCACGGGCTTGATGGGTCGCCGGTGGTCCTCGTTAAGTTTACGACATAACACGCCTTTGGAACACTTCGTCGAAACCGATCCATTCACGGGAACTCCATTTCATTATTAACCTATACTTAACACGTCGCGTCGCGTCGTCTCGTGCTTACAGCTTTATGAGCTTTAACTGGCATGCGATAGGGTTCGTATTGCAATGATATTTGAGTTGAAACATTGTAGGAATGGACAAGGAGTGTAGTGTATTCCATCTGTGTAAATATTGTAGGTATAACTGTTTTACTATTTCAGCGGTAAGTGTAAATAATCCTACGGATAGTACTCCGTACTTTTATGAAGAAAAGTTTGTAGAGCATTTAGCTCTAAATCATTTAGTGAATTTATTATCTCTTCCAGTAAACTGCAATCAGTGTGGTGTATCTTGCAATACATGCCATTTTAATAATATCTTTAATATATATTCAAAGATCTCGAACACAATACCCATCGGAAAGCCTAAGCTGATCTATTAATAAATATGACACCATCGTATTACCATTTTCTATTGTCTTGTACGTATGCTATTTCAACATCATAATAATGGATATCCTCGACATTTATCAACAATTCTTTCATAACCAACAATACCACCTGTCTATATATTAAATAGGCTTTTCTAGATATGGCAGAACTAATGTAGGCCTTTGTTATCAATAGAATGCTAGAGAAATGATACAACACGTATAAGATCCTGGAACATTTATATTCTCACGGAGATTGGTCACATACTAGGAGTGTAATCTATCTCGTATTAATGGATTGAGTTTCATAGCTTTGTCTATTCGTCTATTGAGTGATTAGTTAGGGGATACTCCTGTTGTGAATGTTGGTTATAAACATACAGTAATAACATAATAATGGATTCGGAGAGACTTAATTCGTATTTTTGTATCCTCCGATTTTGGTAATTTACGTAAAGTTCGGATATTTAATGGGAACTGTATTTTGATCTTCATGCTACCCTGTGAACTCAGGCATTCAGGAATCATTATTTTTGAGATTTATATAAACATTTGCTTCTTGTGAGTCAATTATAATAACTCATATAACATAGAATAGTATCATAAACACCTACATATAGGATTAATATATAGAGTTATAATAGCGATTGAATTCCATTACGATTGCGTGTTACAAACCACGGTTACGGATTAATTGAATAATGGACAAACGGCTAAGACAAACATTATTGTGACGGCTAAGTATATTAGTACCATTTTGACTATTGCGTTAACTATATTAAGCAAAATTTTATAGTGCAGTGACCTACATTCGGCTAATTTGACGAATCATTACATTGCTAATAGATGTCAATGAACAATTTGACATACAAATACTTTACAATTGTTCATCAGTTTAACAGTGTAATCTAATGTATTAATATGACCTACATTTATTAATTGTAATTGATGACCAATTTCTGTAATGTACGTTACCGTCACTAAAAGAATGGTGAACATACTCTATCAGTACCCTTTATTGTTTAACTTTAAAGATAAGCTTCTCTTAATTGTTTGCCTAGTGTTTGATTTTTTGTTTCAGGTAAACATCATTGAGCATACTGAATAATATTAATTAAAATGGCATTTGGTAAGACAGTAACCTTTCTTTAGTCGTCTCTTTGAGTTGGCTTCATCACTTGACGAAAATCGGCTCGGAGGAGACGTAACGTGACGGGTTTTTTGAGTGACCAAACGTATATTGCCTACTAAGCATCGTCTTCCTCATTAGCATAGATGGTAAACATAATTTTTGCGTCATTTTGGTCTCATTGGTCACGGAACCAGGCCACATTGCCTCATTATGAATTAACCGACTAACCCGCTACTCCACGATCGATAGTTTTCGACCTTTTGTCTCTTGTTTTTATGCGGTGCCGATCGAAATGGAAACGTTTAAACGCTGGCAATGGACAGACAAATAGAATTTACTGAAGGTGATGTTGTTTACAGAACATTAAGCTGGTGTTTGTAACATGTTCGTGATTGGTTGGCATGTTCAAGTTTATTTTTAATTACGGGAAGCTGTTTTTAGGGTTCCGTAGCCAAAATGGCAAAAAAACGGAACCCTTATAGATTCGTCATGTCTGTCTGTCTGTCTGTCTGTCCGCCAGTCTGTCACAGCCTCTTTTTTCCGAAACTATGAGTACTATACTGTTGAAACTTAGTGAGTGGATGTATTCTGTGAATCGCAACAAGATTTTCACACGAAAATAGAAAAAAAAATAAAAAAAGTGGGGGGTCCCCATAGTCAGAACTGAAACTTGAAATATTTTTTTTCATTGATTATATATGTGTGGGGTATCTATGGATAGGTCTTTAAATATTATATTAAGGTTTCTAATATCACTTTTCTCTAAAGTGAATACTTTGCGTGACAGACCCTTCCAAAGTGGAAAAAAGTGTGTCCCTCTAACTTCTAAACTAAGAGGATGATAAAATTGAAATAATTATATAATGTACATTACCATAAAAACTACCAACGAAAATTGGTTCGAACGAAATCTATTCAGTAGTTTTTTTAATACGTCAAAAATAGAATTTGTACGGAACCCTCAGTGCGGGAGGCCGACTCGCACTTGGCTAATTTTTTAATTTTGCCTGTGCTTTGATAGTTTGGTAGTAGTACTGGAGATTTATCCAAAACGCATTTTTGTGGCGAAAACATGATTTTAAATGACGGAGAACTTTTTGTGTTTGTTTTGTTGTTTGCAATGGGACATTAATAGGCTGATACTTTTTTTTGATAGTAGAAAGCTTAAATTGGAACGACTGTTGATCAGAAGTTACATTGGTCGTCAATCAATGGAAGTCAGTACCTTTCATTACTTTGTGGGTTCTGGTCCATTAACTAAATGAGGCGGAAGTAAAATAACGATATTTTTCTCTATTTGGAAACATCAACAAATGTCGGTCATCAAATATAATGAAAAATGCTGCTCCGATCTCGAAACTGAGTAATAAAATTGTTGATATATTTGGATGGTGTGCCTAAAACGATTCTTTTAATTTTCTATCGACAACGATATTTGTATCAAATCTTTTTGATGTATTCGTATAAGGCGAGGCAAACGATCATTTCCTTTCATATCATGATCGTTAATATTTAGATGGGTTAAGTGTTCCACCAATAAAATGTATTAAATATAGGGTTTGATACGAATTGGTGGAATCGATCGGTTTCTATCGTCCACTATTTTAACTGGTTCACAGTTGGATCAATTTGTTGAACAGTGTTATTTTTTTGCCAGAATAATGATTTAATGATATCTGCAATGTTCATGATGATAAGCAAAAATGCATGTCAGCAAACGAAACTCAGTTCTCAAACAAATTAAGACCGAGTCACGAGTATTATCTCACATATATATTGTATTAACTTTTCGCTGACTTTGACAATACATACTTTATTAGACTTGCGGTCGCCCGCGGCTTCGTCCGCGTGGATTAAAGATTCCTTTTTTTCGCAATTAAAGTAAACCTCTGTTCTTTCTCATGGTCTAAAGATTGACAGTGCCAATTTTGCATCGAAATTGGTTGAGGTGTGTAAGCGCGAAAGCGTTACAGACAGACATACAGAATTACTTTCGCAATTATATTTTAAGTAGGGGTGTAAATGGACGGCGTCTAAAAGGTGTTACAATACGCCTTAGTACATAATATGTCTCTACTTTCCTTTAGATACGCAAATACTTCCAACTCATTTTAAAACTCCAAGTTTAGTTAGGCTGTTCCAACTGACGGCAGGCCTCTTCAGCAAGGCGAGAGTGATGCCGGCGACGTCTGCGTAAGGTGGGCGTCTGGACAATCGCGCCATTATGCCCATACGCGGTCCGGGCGTCGAACCCGCACCCACATGCACTAACGGCATAGACCAGTAAACTTCAACTATGGAGATTCACTAGTTACAAAGAGTTGGCTATTTGATGTATGTCCTTTAATAAATCTCACCACAGGAAAGCATTGGAATACCTACATTAATTTTGCTTTGTGGTGTGTATTGCAATTTCATAGGCTGCGCTGGCTTACTAACAGAAGCTTGTGTCATACAAATAATAAATGTTGTCATGTTAGATTACATACAATGTGGTCGTGAATTCAGCTTCAATCGTTTGCACTTAGCAAACAGAATATGACAGAAACCCTTCATTTATTCTGCATTTTGGAAGGGATCTATTACAGCACAGATGCAATTAAAATAATAATTTGTCAAATACCGTTTATTCTTAGGTATGTCCTATTGAACTTAGACCAAAAGTACCGATGACATCACGCATCTTAACAATAACAGCGCGCATTGGTAATGCGAGGACGTAAAACGCTCTCTTTTAGTTTTATGTACAAGCGACCCGCCCCGGCTTTGCACGGGTGCACCTAAAATTATAATCAGTGTTTCTCTACTATGTTATGCATATGTGTTATACTCATTAAGCTTCAACTCCAAGCACTGTATCTGGGGAAAATCAAGTTTTAAAGATTCTAGCGTACATACGGACAAACAAAAGTGACTTTGTTTTATACTAAGTAGTGACAAGCACTCCGTATGCAACGACCGGGCGTCGAACCTACAGCATGTGTACGTCTCCCGCGCTTCCGTCCGCGTGGATTGTGTTTTCAGCTCCGCTAGTCTCGATGATTACTTATTGTTCGGGATAATTTATGGGGGGGAGGGGGACTGACTTTGATACGAATGTCTTTGTTACTTATGGTAATGAATGACAACATATGGTGACTGACTGAAGTATTAGACAAGCAATCTTAGTGTTTAATTGGCCAAATATTATATGTATCTTAATAATATTCGGTAGCCAGAAGCAATCGCGATTATCTAGCCAAAGAAAAATATTATCAAAGACGAAGAAATGTCGCAATTATTTTTCACAGAAATGTGTTACCTTGTCTGGACTCGAAATTTCAAAACCCTATTCCTGAAGTATTAAAAGCTCCACCGCGCCTATTCCAATAGGCAATCTCACAATAAAAAGTCACAAAGACAACCCTTATCTCACCGTTCTCCCACAGAGTCTGCATCGTAAGCAAGATACTTGTGATTTACTTTGATACCAGCTATAAAATAATGATCAAAATTCTTATGCACTCTTTATCGAGTTAAGTAGTTAAATCCACAGATGAGTGGCACTGTTCAAACAACCTTCGGTAATTAGGTCGTCGTATCCGCCGTCACGCGACACCGTGGAGAGGTAACTGACCACAGATCTAGTGGAGACAAGGCTTATCAATGTTGAGAGGAAAGATGTTTAGTTATCCGATAGGAATGTTGGAGAGAAGTGTAGGTTAGGTGGGAACCAAACAAGAGGGACATTAGTCTTATTATTTGGGAAATGAAGGACTTTATATCCAAAAACATTACGGAAAAAAAACTCGCGAAAGACTCCCTGATGCCTTTTCTCCGAGCACTAGTTGTTTCTTCAATGAGAAAGATGAAGCTTAACATGTATCTTATACTTTCCACTTCAAAAGCATGCTGCGATCTTATGTGTCGTTTCAGAACATTAAATATGATACTTCAAGTTCAGACAAAACTTAATCATTGAGTACGGAATAAGCTGTAATCAAACTAATATTGGCTCGTGAGGGACTATCGTGTTCTCACGCGAAGTTTCATGAGAAGCTTCGAATAAATCTCGTGAAGTGTCATCGTATTTAGCTTGTTATGATTGATTGGCAGCTGATATGATAATTAGGCGTTTGCGTGTTGGATAGAGATGAGAGTGTTTGATCAAACGACCTTCGCCGGTGAGGTCGTTGCCATTCTGCACGAGGCCTGAAAAGCTAAATGACCACAGATCCGGTGGAAAGTCGGCCAACCGGACGACCAGCTCGGTTCCGCCGGGAGAGATTTATCCACGATACTACTTTATTGTTTGTTTTGTTGCATTAACTGCTAATTAAATGGTGTCACCGAATTTATAGCTGTTCAAGCCAGTAGCAATATCCACGCTGATGGGTATCGGCTTGGTCTCAAGCCGTTGTAAAGAAATGAGGTATCGAACTGAAGTCCAAATGTGCTGGTTCTTTCGATGTATGTAGTACTTGGGCCGTCTATCTAGGTTTTTATCAAGGGATAATGATTTACTCGTAAGTCTTGTAATATAAGAATAGTGCTGTCAAAAGTTTATAAAATGGGCGGAGTATAAAACATACAAAAGCTCCGCCTGTATATACGATATTATTATAAAGGGATCACCAGTTCATTCGCCTGGACAACTTTGAAGTATGTAATAACAGCTTTTTAGATAACATTTTATGTTTAGTAACAAAAATATCCTAGACGCAATAAGTTAGCTATTTCCAGCCATTTAATAATACAATATAACGTACGGAGAATTGGTAATACAACCACAAGACGATTTCATGAATAAATAAAATACGTCGTTCGTAGGAAGATACAGAAATAAAATCTACATATTCCATAGATGCCACTCGGAGAGATTGAATATAATGAAGATAATAAATGATTCATAAAGAGGAATTCGCATTATCCGCCTAGTGAGTCCATGAAAATATCAACACATTTTTTGTGTCACCAAAATGTCTCAATGTAGGTGTATGTGAATATGTATTTCTAGGATCCTTATAGTTTTTGGATTGAGACCTCAAGGTGATTGTTCTTGGTGTTTTTCTGTCATGTAGTAGAGAATGGAACCAGCGACTTTTGATTATTCACACTATTTTAACTGGATGCCGATATAAACATGTGCTCTAGTCGTATAATTAATAATAAGGCATACATAATTTTAATGTATTATACCGCAGAAGTGCATGTAAATATTCTTACTAACTCGCCGGTAAAGAAACCTATTTGTATGAACGTAAACAAACCCGTTTGACTTGACGATTTACATACCCACCCCATTAAGGCTTTGGATTTAAATTATCTTTGTCTGCTTTTATATCTCTTACGGGTTAATTTTATCGCATTTTGTGAAACATTATCAGTATTATCTTTTTGCTACTCTCGTACAAGGCTGGGGTTTACTGGCACAAAGAATAAGTTATTAACTGGACTGTCTATTTTTAGGGTTCCGTAGCCAAAATGGCAAAAAAACGGAACCCTTATAGATTCGTCATGTCTGTCTGTCTGTCTGTCTGTCTGTCCGCCAGTCTGTCACAGCCACTTTGTTCCGAAACTATAAGTACTATACTATTGAAACTTGGTGAGTAGATGTATTCTGTAAACCGCAACAAGGTTTTCACACGAAAATTGGAAAAAAAATAAAAAAATGGGGGGTCCCCATAGTTAGAACTGAAACTGAAAATATTTTTTTTCATTGAACATATACGTGTGGGGTATCTATGGATAGGTCTTTAAAAAATATATTGAGGTTTCTAAGCTCATTTTTTTCTTAAGTGAATACTTTGAGTGACAGACTCTTCCAAAGTGGAAAAAAGTGTGTCCCCCCCTCTAACTTCTTAAGTAAGAAGATGATAAATCTGAAAGAAATATATAATGTACATTACCATAAAAACTACCAACGAAAATTGGTTCGGACGAAATCTATTCAGTAGTTTTTTTAATACGTCAAAAATAGAATTTGTACGGAACCCTCAGTGCGGGAGTCCGACTCGCACTCGGCCAATTTTTACTTTTGATATGATATCGTAAAAGGTTAACAACATCGATAAGAGTGTAACACTCGGAAAGTTTGTAAAAACTTTGGTGCTTATATTTTTTTGTGCAAAGTCGTGTTCCTTCCTCATTCAAACATCAAAGTATAAAAAGATCTTTGTTTTGTTTTTACAAAGTATGAATCTAGCTGCTTCCTCGTATAAAGTTTTAACAATATTTTGTATATATATTCAGTATTAATATGTAAATAGGCGTGTCGTTCAAGCCGGTGGTGCTTGAAGGTCGGGCTCGCCCGCATGCCAGGTGATTCGGCGTGCATTCCTAAAAACCGCAGTGTGACGTCATCGGTCCTGCGCCCTGCCGCTGCTCCCTCGTAAGCATTGTTGTCTGCCGTTTGATTGACCTTCGCAGTGACCTGATTCATACGAGTGTTGGGGACATACGAGTGGCAGAAATGTCCTCGAACGCCCGATAATGCGTGTTCACATCACCACATGTATGGTTTCCTATAATATTTATTCCCACCAATTAAGGGGAATTGAACAGGTATTCAGCAAGTCTTAATTTTATCGTTGAAGACTCCATGCCCTCAAGCCTCGTACAAATAATTCCAGTCAAGGTGCTGGGCAGGTTGAAAAAGAATAATTTGCTACCAATTTACTGAGTAAACATATCGATTTAAAAATAAAAATAAAATATTTTAAGGTTCCGATTGATGTATTTCATACTATCCATTTGAAGTTATTGCTACTTAATTAAATATCCCCTTTAAATGGTCCCGTTAATCAATATTAGTGTTTAAAATGCAACACGAAAGTTCTAAACGCTAAAATGAGTAAGAAAGTCAGTAATGTGAACTCATGTTGATTCTAAAGTATACTACTGCATGGTAATTGTTTTGATATTATCTCCAAATTGTAATAGAAGCAGATTTATAAAATAACAGACTCGCACCCAGGCGTCAAGTTATCTACGATCGAATGTTTCGGAGCTCATTGTCTTGTCATTCACACAGTTTCGGAAATGTGTCTACGATGAGCCCCTTGTCAGAAACTGCATGATAATAATTATGACCATTGTAACATAATTAGAGATTAGGATCGTTTACAAATTAGTAAATCTGTTGGGAATGTTAATTTTCTTCGGTATTCTCTTAAAATCACATGGTTAACTATCTTGCAGGTAAGCAGGTTTTTATGAAAAGGAAATGGTTCAGTTTTTCTAGCATTATTTGCTAGTTACATATCCATATTTATGAGCGATATAGTTGTACTTTTCAGTCATCCTCATATCCTTGTACTTTAGCTTATTTTGTTGTTGTCGTAATGCACACGCCAACTTGAGTAGTTATTAATGAATATTTCCCTATTCGAGTAATCGCAATCTCGTCAATTGGTAAGAAATCGAGTTTCCCGTTTTAGCGATTATCTGTCAATATCGTACTTTATGCAAGCTTGCGCTTGACTTCATTGCTTGATTGTGGACTCCGCCAAATTGTGTTAAGGTTCATATTCCAAAGTAGGAGAGTTGTCTCTTAAAATATAATGCTGTCATAAGATATTTCCCAATTCATATCTCACGGCGGCGCGTCGTCGCGGCGATATATGTACATGTTTTATGAATGCCCTACACAAAGGTTTAGGTTGCAATTTTATAGCCCATCGTCAGGAAGAGGCTTTATCATTGGAATGCTGTTGTTGATGGTTAAATACATATAAATGCAGTTGGCTTTTGCCATAAAATAGACGGGTTTGATTTGTAATGGTCACGAATTCAAATAAGACTTTTCGTTTCGTTTTAGCTCGGCCAAAACTAAACTGATTAATATTAGAAGCTTTTACGCCAATAATAAAAGATTTGATTGATGTTTGTTCGGACCAGTATCAAAAAGGATGTAGCAATATGAAAGTTTAACACAATTAGTTCATTCATGCCAAATCATCCCAAGTGATGATAAATAACGCACTGTACCGATACAGCATCCAGATAATTTCACGGTTATTAAGGTCTAATTTGGCCCAGCAGATGCACTAATATGTCCCAGTTAACCTCGCAGCAATGAGTCATGATGTTGCACGGTCGCGGCGTGCATTGTTACATCTCATTGGACGCGACTCGAGATGGTACCGTAGTATTTCATGTCATGACAGCCGATACAGTGCAGCCTGGATTTATTTCGTTAGATATGCCCTCGCCATACTTTAACCCGTTTTGAATTTGGCACTTAAATTTGAAGCGACAGTCGCTTCTTATCGCCGTGACAGCATGTTGACACTTCAGATGAATGAATATGAATAGATGAAGGGAATAATTTGACAGTTATGCTATCGTTTTTCTCCTTATTATGAATCAAATGTGATATAGCAAGATAGCAAATACACGTAATTTAACCGTCTTAACGTCAAAGGGGATAACGTCATTATGGCGTGTCCGTCACCCTCTGTTGAGAGAAACAGACTTAGGTGTAGAGTACGGAGAATTTTTACGTTTTGGTTTTTACACTCAAATCTGAGGTTGACACGTACGTCATGTCAAACAAAATAATGCCACAGTTTTCTGGTGTCGGGGCATGCCTAAGAATTGAAATCCATGAGTGCAGCCCTATAGTAGATATGTGGGAATGCTGGGAGGTCGCAGTCACGAGCTCGCGGCCACCCGCGGCGTCACGTGATCCCGCCGTGCTCCGTGACCCTATAGATCACATTGTCTCTGAGACGTCGTGCAAAAATGCCTGTCTTTGTACAAATAGTACTTGTACGACAGGCATGTTAGACGCTCGGCGGAATGTCATTCCTATGTATTGTACAGTCTACAGCAGGTCAGACGAAGCACTTTGAAGTTTGGACTTAGAACCGTCCATAAGTCATGATCGCTATTATGGAACTAAGTGTGTGTTATAAAGTGCGACTGACCGTACCTACTACCTACACGAGCGAAACGGTTCACCTGCGTCAGGGAAGGAAACTGGCCGACTTTTACGTAACACTAGAAATACGACCTTAGAGTTTTCATGGCTAGTATTGAATAGGTAGTGCTTATGTAAGACTGCTCGACGTTTTTTATGAAAAAAGTTGTATTATGAAGTCTATTGACCTATGTTGAGCCGCGATATAGAACGTTAAAAACGAACACTTGATTCACCATACGTCTCAATCGATACTTGAAACTCTATTACTATGAAGTGATCGCCGTAATAAAAATGTACAAGAAGTTTTAGTTCCCATACAAATACGCATCGGACTGATTGTTTCTGTCTGTCAATACCTTGTGCAAATATCAACTCAACTCTATATGTTTCTAACTATATGTTTCTCATAATGTTTATAACTTTGACCTTTGCGAGTTCAACAACATTATGAATTAAAAAATATTGTATTGACCTATACAATTAAGAGGTCGTTCGTGAGACAAACACGAATCAACTCCTAATGTAACATAATTTTAAACCATATCTCCCAAATCTACCAAATAATTTAAGTGCATTTATAAATGTGAATGGAGCTGCAACGTGGCTGCTAGTAAAATGAAATAAATGAATGAAAAGAATGACAGATGAATGAAACATGTGACTCGCACAGTTTTACAACAGATGACTTCACAGATGTTCGGAACTTACATTTGTTGTTGTTTTTAGTGTGACAGTGTCGTTGGTTTTACCAATATGTAATTTGTGTCATAGTTACCATTGATTTATTCCTTATTTTTAATATGACATGATGTTTCGTTCAAAAATTATGCATAAGCATAGTACACTAAAACTATAAGACGCAATTAAAATCTGAATGGTTTATTTTTGACGCTAACTTTGTAATTTGCTGTCTTTATTTATACCCCACTAGTATTATGTTAATGAAAAGGAAGCAAGTCAACTTTTAGAATAGAACACAATTATCGTCGTATCGTCAAATATAGATCAGTAACAATAAAGGCATATCCTCTATTGTGGTCTTGAGAGGCGAGTCATCTGGCGTGCTATAAATACGGCGCCCTAAGTTACTGCGATGTTTGGAGCTATTTCGGGCCGAGTGACTCAATACTTCTTGGTTACAAAGCACTTGGGTCTCTCTACACACTTACTCTTTACTTGCTTTTCTAGATTTTCGGCTCTTCCCTGTAATGAAGTACAGGTTGCAACTTTAAAATTGTAAAAAATAATTCAGTGGTCCTATGTATGCCTTCTGAATGCCTGACTTATTTTTATTGGTTTACTGTTTTAAAGTTTGATCAATGTAATTGATGTACCACCTACTTACCTACTTGCCTTTGTTAATAAAGTAAAATTCAGTTACCAGAAAAAAATTATCAGATCAGTAGAATCAGATTCGAATCCGTCTTAACTATCAGCAGTGATCCTTACATCATCAAAAATCAGGAGTTGTCATTACATCGGATGGCTTCTGCTTTTCTATGAATTGAAAAGATTCAAAAGAAAGACGACGAAATTGTTGGTTTTAAAAAATCGTAATCTTCCAAAAACAAACTTTATTAAAAAACTTCGCAGCAGATTTTAATTCGGATTCCGGTCATAGTGTAGAGCAGGCTTTATTCTTACTCGACCGAGACAATGAAGAGTTTATGCCTTGACTGGGGCATCACTCTTGAACTCAATTGCCCAATCTGATCGATATTACGTTCGGAAATATGGCGTCTGATACCATGAATAATCATAATATTCCGCCATCGCCATGTAGGGATTTTTTTCAACGTTTGTTATTTTTGTTTTTGAATTTTTGTAATGAAGTCTGTTTCTTATAGCCATGCTATGGAAGAGACAAGCAACTAAGCTTGAAAGGGAGCATCAACAACTAATGCCTGTATAAGAGTTAGTTTTTCCAATAAACTTTTATGTCATGTATTGTGTCGTTACATTAAACATTACATTACACAGGGAACTCTAAAAGATTTCCATAACCTTGTCCACGCAGCGTTGTTTGTCGACTAATTATATCATTAAAATTGACTTGTTTGATGCAATCATGATGACATCAAGGTGACCAGCATCAGCATTGTGCATTGTTCCCATGGATCGCTTGATGTTCGCGTGCAGCATTGCATCCAATTCACTGCTGACACGTAATACAGATGCAGCCTAACCTACTTGGCGTTGACTATTATTTATAGTCATAATCGTTGCTTGCGATTTACATAATCACTCCTCGGAATCCATTACTTTTGACGAACAGACGATGTGCCAAATGTTAAAGGAAGTAGGTATCTGGACATTAGATCTGATCATAATTTCATGACTTGTTCGGGGAGACATTAGGTGGATGTTTCTACAGAGCTTCACCCTTACTTCCAGATTCCGTGCTGTACCTGAGCAGTTCGTAATTACAAGATTAATATAGCACCCACATACCTGAATCTGAAAAATCTATTAGTAACTTCATAGCGTCAGATATGTACGTAAGACTATATCCAACTAACTAATAGTCGAAGTATCAACGTTACGTTCACAAATATTTGTAATCGGCCACTAAATCGATTGGTTATTTATGAGCCGTACGTGGGGATTGGGGATCACGTGACGGCCGCCTTTCCTTAAGCTATTGACTCGGCCGAAGGTCGGGCCGCGATACTACGGTTACTAATAGTAGGTTATGTCCAGCCGACCTACAGGTTAGGTTACGGGCTAAAGTGGATCAATGTTAGCTGCTTAGATGTAAAACTTATATTTGATGTTATGTTTAAATTGTTATGTCTGAGAGACTGTTCATAGGCGTGTATTTTAAGAAAATTATAAGAATGTACGTTTATTATCTCCGATCACATTTTCTGCATTTTTCTTGAATGGTCAGATTGGTCAGTATGCCTACCTTCTGGTATCGGCTTATCGCAAAATTTTGTGACTCGTATTAATTTGTACATATTATAGAATAGACATATAACTGTTGCACAATAGTGTGTCAGATGAAAGAATGGTAGAGGTGGAAAATAAACAATAACAAAAAGTAAGGAACTACCGTTGAATCTTATCTGTACTGTGTGCGATCTATATTCGTTCTCAGGTTTATTCAGTTTTTGTCGGATACAATCATTTAGCGCGGTAGTGTTGTATGTTTGCACTTGATTTGATTTATCGATAACGAAGTATAAAAATAAATTAATAGCACTCGATGCTATCTTATTTTTATGCTGCTAGCTTAGGTGTATTTAAGAGCATTATTATCGTTATTGGCTTTACTCCTCTAGCACCTAGCTATTGTCCTTCCATATTGTGCTTTGTTAGCCATCTTATTATTTGGGTATAGACAAAGTTGCGCTCATTAAAAAAAATGTTATGACAGTTTTACTAAATTATCAAAATAATCATTTGACTCAGTAAATTATTGAAAAACATAGCGCAAACAAGCTCTGTCAACGTGTGTTTACGCGCCAGTACGAAACAGTACCAATAATGGCTGCCAAGGCGACTCTTGCGCCGGTGTTGACATTTCTCATGCTTAATAGTTGTTTGAGTAAGCAGCGTGTGCGCCGTTATTTGGCGCCTGGATTCTTCAAACAGATTGTATGGTATTGACTATTGACCGCTTTTCAGTGGATTAACGTTGTTGGTTAATCTTGTTATTGAATGAAGACACCTGTTAGACTCGGAAACCAGAGTGTAAGGGATTTGCTTTAGTAAAACTTGATTGATAAAGTAAGTGTGAATTGGGATAACCTTCGATGGTTTGTTGTCTAAGTCTCTACTAGTACGAGTAAGAACATTATTCCCGTGCCCTTCGAAAAACAGCCATTCAATAAAATATTCAACCAACAATCAACAAACAAAAAATTGGTCATAACAAAGCCCGAGCAATATCCCATAAACAATAAAAATTGGTCAAATTAATTGTCGTCTCTCGCCTTGTTAGGTTTTCTTTCTCATCTTCGCCTTATTATCCGTTAGCTATACCGTTCAATTTCTGCAACGTAGATAATTTCTGTTTACATAAACAAACATAACACATTTGTTTTTGTATTAATAGATGTGTATAATATGATTCACGTCTGGTTTATGGGGTACATCTCTTTTCTAATATTCTTATTTTCCGAGGCCTTTTAGTAGGTACTCTTGATTAGGTACTAATGCTCAAGCAACTTCTGTTGCGTCCAGATCTTTGTACTTATAATTGGTGTTTATCATTTGTATTTTGTGGGGTAGATAAAAAATGGATGCATAACCTGACGCTTTTACTCATGCACTCATGCACATCAAACCCGATCAATAGAACACCAACATAACGACAACACGAGTCATTCAGCAGCGGCAGGAAGCGTGGTGAATGAGCGACACCCGAATGGTCATTTCGCGACGCGGCAGCATACAAACCGTCGGTATTACCACATTACCCTTCGCTTCACTGACATTGATAATGCGAACATCATTGTCATTCTAATCGCACCTTGTTTCCTCATTGTGCACGTTGTGAATCACACGTAAGACATCAGCGAGTTCAAAACTGACGCTGGTTATGTTAACAGGCTATTGTTTTACTCCGTTGTTCCTTCGGTGATACAATGATAGCTGCTTTTCTATTTTGAGTTCTTGTTATACAGAGATACGTGATGTACTGGAAATTGTTATAAATTTTGTACACGGAAATTTTGACCAGTCACTCGCAAAATCAATAAAAAAAAGCATTACAATAGATAAGGCTAAGTAAGAAGAATTAATGATTGTATGGAAATTTATTACAAAATTATACGGGCACGCAAAGCCTGTTCCCAAGTATCTCAGCGTAATCTGTATATTACATAACAATGAATCATTGATTGATTGCCTATTTATACTTGTCCAATCATTAATCATACGCATATTTGCTCGTACTGAGCACTCAACATAGTTTGCATAGTAATTAATTACGTTTATCGATAAATACTTGTCTTAAGTGCAACATCACTCGGTTTAAATATAGTGTGTACGTATTTATTTTACACGAGAACTCATTCACGTATAAAAACGCGTGACTCAGATCACTCAGGCTACGCGGTGCCATTAGTTTTATATTGTTTTTGCGGCTCTTTCATTTTATGAGGCTTACGTCATAAAGCTTTGTGGGTATTAGATTGATATGCCTTATCCATCGGAAATACAATAATCTGGCTTTGAGTAAATAGAGTACATTATGAACTATCATTTACGCTATTGACACGTATGTGTGTGTTTGCTTAACGGTAATGCAGGAAAGCTGAGTGATACCAGATTAATCTCGGGTTGGATTCTAATTGCGTCCCTCGGGACTTTTTCCCCAATTTATTATGCCACAGTTCAGTTTATTCAGAAATATACGGAAAAAAGTAAAGATATACCGTAGCCGTGTACCGATATTCAATTTACCAAATACTTGCGTTGTCTATTATTGTTAGATAATGGTGACAATTATTGCAAATTAAGCAACCTTAGTTTGAAAGCCCGCATTTAAGACTGGACACAAATGTACATGAACGGCGTAGTTATAGTCGAACAATCGATTCAATCAAATCGATTTCACTAGTTATGGCCCGTAGGCTATATTTACGTTTCCGAGATCCAGTGTTAGCATTGATCGGCCGGTACTGGCCCGATAAATATCTAATTAGAAAGTAGAAAATGTAATTATTCACGGTGCGGGCATAACGGGCATATTAACGCCTCCGTTACTTATATTACTGGTACTTTCTGATCTCACCTATAATGCGATTTCAAAGTATTTGGTTTTCTTGGGGTTGACACGATGGACAATTGGTTGGGAACGATCATATCACGGCCTAAAAACTGTTAAGTGCATTTGACTATAAACATAGGGCTATAGATTTAGTATATAGCCATATTAGGGCAACACAAACTGTCCAATGAATTTGACTGTAAAATAACAGGTCGCAGAATCAGTACGTCTACATATTTTGAGACTGCATTAAATGCATTTAACTACGAAAATGGCTATTTATTAAATAAATAATTTTCTTCACGGCATGTAACATAAGTTGTTCAAAATTTACAAGTTTCAACAGTTATACACTCGGGGGCAGAAGTCGTTGCTAACGATATTCAATTAGGGGCACCACGACATCACTGCCAACAGGAGAACATAAAAGCAAAGTGTCAATAACAATCATTTTAAAATCAATAACAGTTGACGTTGCCGCGGCGGAGTGGTCAGCTGTCACAGGTTTTGGAGCGCGAAGTGTGTGAAAGTGTCAATATTCTGAAACATTTTGCGTCCAGATGGCTGGTTGGGTAATACAGGGCTGAGACTATCTCCTTTAGATGGATTATAAATAAATAAATTCCTTGGATTAACACACCAATCGCCCAGCCCCTAACTAAGCTTAAAGCTAGTAGGTATGGATGCTAGGGAACGGATAGACAGACATACTTAAATACTTTTTATTTATACAAATATACTTAAATAGATACACATATTCATGCACACAAAGGTCAATTATTATATGGACACATTCCTAAGAATTAAGTTATAGTTTGTGTCATACATCTCCTGCCCTTGATAAGTTAAAAAGAATAATTATAAATCATTAAAATAATGTCAGTATTGTTGTCAATACCCATGACCTTATGATATTCAAAACTACTTTCGATGACTGATTTCATATGATTTATTATAACTTACAAAAATTGGCCAAGTGCGAGTCGGACTCCCGCACTGAGGGTTCCGTACAAAATCTATTTTTGACGTATTAAAAAAACTACTGAATAGATTTCGTTCGAAACAATTTTCGTTGGTAGTTTTTATAGTAATGTACATTATATATTTATTCCAGATTTATCATCCTCTTACTTTAGAAGTTAGAGGGGGGGGACACACTTTTTTCCACTTTGGAAGAGTCTGTCACGCAAAGTATTCACTTAAGAAAAAAATGAGCTTAGAAACCTCAATATAATTTTTAAAGACCTATCCATAGATACCCCACATGTATATGTTCAATGAAAAAAAATATTTTCAGTTTCAGTTCTAACTATGGGGACCCCCCATTTTTTTATTTTTTTTTCTATTTTCGTGTAAAAACCTTGTTGCGGTTCACAGAATACATCTACTCACCAAGTTTCAATAGTATAGTACTTATAGTTTCGGAAAAAAGTGGCTGTGACAGACTGGCGGACAGACAGACAGACAGACAGACAGACAGACAGACAGACAGACATGACGAATCTATAAGGGTTCCGTTTTTTTGCCATTTTGGCTACGGAACCCTAAAAAGAAGCTAATCTAGAGACAGATTTATTTGATAACACGATAACCAGCTCACTAAGCAATTCCACTCAATGGCTTCTCTGGGGAATGCCGTTTGTACAAACAAGTTCTACGCCTACTTACAACGACTCTTAAACCCATCCTACAGGAATTTCATTCAAACTTTACTAGAAAATTATCTTGAGGTAATAAATCAGCAAATCTTTATGTAATTTCGACGAGCCGTTTGGTGTAATGGTCGAGAAGTCGGGTATCACACCAAAGGTCGCGGGTTCGATCCCCGCACGGTACAAACATTTGTGTGCATGAACATGTCTGTTTGTATCGGTCTGGGTGTTTCTATGTATAATATAAGTATGTATTTACAAAAAAAAAAAAAGTATATAAGTAATGTTTATCCGTTGTCTAGCACCCATAGCACAAGCTAATGCTTAGTTTGGGGCTAGATGGCGCTGTGTGAATAATGTCCAGAGATATTTATTTATTTATTTATTCCAGAGATATTTATTTATAATTCAATGATATTAAGACTTAACAACATAATTTTCTTGAGGCACGAAATGAGAAAATTATTATGGATCAAAAGTCTTTATTCTTTAGGCTTTTATGGAAAAAACATTTCCTTTTTAATACATAAAAAAATATGTAAACGAAGAGGCAGGGGCAATAAACTTTTGCTACAATTGAAGTGAATAACTACTTTTCAAAATTGTGACACTTTTTGTTCATATTTTGTACGACCGCCAATTTAAAATGATCCATATTTATTTAAATGAATCAGAACTTACAAATAATTTGATACGCCAAATAGAAAAGTTACAAAGATGTTTCTGCTATTTTAGGTCTTTTAATGTGCAAACTCAATGGGTTTCACAGAATTGGGAATTCAAGATTCAGGGAATGAGTGAAAAAACAAATGTCATTTTAAGCTTGTCGCAAAAAGTGATTATAAAAAATCCTCAAAATGTTGTTCTTTCTAAGGCTAAAAACGACTAGGTATAGTTTAATAATACTAATGTTTAAACAACTTGACTATGTTCACAAATTAGGACAGTGTGCGCAAGCGCTGAATTGCGTTCGGAGGCGTAGTAACTATTTGCACTTAGTATGCACGGTCGTTCACCTATTGATGAATAGTTTTTGCTTATCTGTACCGCTAAGTTAAACTTATTGACGTTATGGAATTGATCTCGTCTCATCAAAGTCTCCGGCAACTAACGGCAAAGCCAAAATCAAAATATGGTGCTAAATTTTTATTCAGCACCATATTTCGATTCGAAAAATGAAGAGGATAATATTTGTAAACGTAGCAAAAAATCTCTGTCAATCTTAAAATTACTGCCATCTGAACTTGTTTTTTTCATGCCAATTTAGAAACTAATCTAAAAGTAATGGTTCATACAAATCTTATATCCTGTACAGGTTTCTTACGATCTTCCTCTCGCCCCTTGTAGGCATTATTAAAATGCGTAATTATTTAAAGGCGAACGCAACAAACGTCTCCCTCGAATCGCACCAACAATCTCTGTCGAATCGCACCTACAATCTCTCTCGAATAGCACCCGCTGCGTGGGATCACGCCTCAGCATCATAATTGAGCGCGCCATCTATACTGATCTATGCTAATGCAGCCCAACCATCAATGCACACATCATCGAACACTACTTCGAAAACCAACCCTATTCCAAGAACAATAAGGACTACAAAAGGATAACTGAAGATATTAACCTGAGCGATGCAAGTTGTTAACTCATGCTCTGAATCATGGAGGTGCTTCCTATTTAATACTTTCGATAAGAGTTGCAATAATGAAACGGTAATAGACTCTTGTGTGCAGAAAGGAAATTAGATGTAGGTGATAAGAGTTTCATGCCAAATTAAACTATTCATCGGCTGGGTGTTGTTTCTCTGGGCGAATATGAATATGTAGATGACAACAATCTAGTCAATTGAACAACTTTGTAAGCGCACTCGCACGTTTGTCGTTTGAAGAACTTGATAGAATAAAATCGTTGTTTCAATACTCTCAGGCTTCTATGTTAATACCTTACACGGAGAACATTGCTTATTCAATTTTATTATTCCACTTTCTCTAGATATTTCCTTGATTATTTCTTTGCATTGATTCAAGTACGAATAAGGTGCCTAATTCATCTAAGTTATGCTTTCCGATTTAATATTCTCGTTTTATTATTCGGACAGTTTCTTACACAATTTAGAAGGTAATTTCAGTGCTTATGTACCTAGGCCATTCAATAAGTACTTAGCCTCGCTGCCAGATGCCGCTATTATTTAAAAAATGTTTTACTATCGTGTAGTAAATACGTTTTGAAGTATACTGACGACTTTTCAGTCTTCTCCCTTCATTTGTTTTATTTTGACAGCCTATGGAAGTGAGCTTGTCGGTCAGTTAGTACAAAAATGGAAAGGAACAAAATCGTTCAGTGATTAGATTCTTGTTTTTGGAAGGGAAAATGCGCATGGAAATCAAAGAGCACTTGAATGCTGTGATCGGTAACTCTTCTACTTTCATGTTGACGGACAAAAATTTGTTTAATGAATTTGATCGTAGCCGCACGTCGGATTTTGATGAGCGAAGCCAACCCTAGCTAAAAACGGCTTCTACGGAGGAAAAGGTAAAAAAATCCACGTTATCGTTTTGGCAGACCAGCGATTGTAGATTCACGAGATAGCTGAGACTGTGGGCATTGCAAAAAGAACACTGCATCATATTCTGCACTATGAATTGGGTGTGTAAAAGTTGTTGGCGCGGCGGCTGCCGCGTTTGCGCCCACCTGACAACAAGCGCAACCGTAAGACAACATCGTCAACATGTTTGGCCCTGTTGCAACGCTATCCAGCGCAGTTCTTTCAGCGTTTTATGACCGTCAACAAAGCGTGGGTTAAATGGAACACACCAAACCCAGGGAACAGTCGAAACAGTGGACTTATCCCGGCAAATGTGCTCCAAGGAAGGCGAAGACTGTTAAATCGGCCGTAAAGGCAATGGCCGCTGTTTTTTTATATTCACGAGGTATCATCATCTACATCGATTACATTGAGAAGGGTAAAACAAGTATAGGGCTCCACTATTCTAACATACCAGGCCGATTCGATGACAAATTGAAAAAAAAAAACGGCTGCATTTGGTAAAGCAAAAAGTGCGGCTCCACCACGGCAACGCGGCGGCTAACACCTTCGCCGTTGTCACGACCAAATTGGTAGAATTGTGCTACAAATTGTTGGTCAATCCATCGTAATCTCTAATTTTGGCTTCTTGTGACTCTTTCTTGTTCCCAAATTCGAAAAAATCACTCGTCAGAAAAAGATTTGGGTCGAATGATGCGGTCATCGCCGCCCCAGAGACCTATTTTGAAGACCCTGGGAAATCGTATTTTTTGGATGGGTTAAAATGGTGGCAGCATCGCTGTGCCAAGTGTATCGATTTGAAAGGAGACAGTGTTGTTAAATAAATGTTAACTTTCTTAAAAAATTATTTTTTCATATTTAGGCTAAGTATTTATTGAACGGCCCTCGTATGTTCAGTGGCAATTAACTAAATAAGCATTGCAGATTTGATTGTTTGAACCGTTCCATTGATATGCAAAAAAGAGAAAATATTTAAATGGATCGGCTTTTTAAATTGATTGTTTCATTTCATGACCGCCTTTTACGTTTACTGGCGCTTTCCGTAATTTCTTGAAAACGAGCCCATTTTATCATTCACACGTCCAATTAGATCCCACTCGGCTCAAGTGTTTCGACCTCAAATGCGAAATGGGAAATTAGCGAACGCAAAACGAATACAAGCACCAATTTGTACATTAGAGACATTGCGCTTGGGATGCGTCGTGAGTGCAGTCAGTGCAAGCGTCCTCCCACCTGATGCATCATTGCAAAACGTTTAAATTACCTCTGCCTGTGTATGGCGATACTTCGGCATTATTAACATCTTGAGCTTGCGTAAATTAATCATTGTAGCGGGTACGTATTTCTTGCTTAGAAATTGTCCCGTCTACTTGTCCGGATATTTCTGTAAACTCGTGACTATACTGGACAAAGCGAATTAAATTTGAGTTCACTCCAGCACCACCGCTGCCACCTGTTAATAAATTATCTAATTCAGTGAACCAGGATTTTAATAACGCAAATACCTAGGTATATATCTCAGAAAACTGTTAGATCATGCAAAGTTTATAATTTCACCTACGTAGTCGTCCAGACGGAAAACTTGAGAGAAACTGCATTTCACCTTGCACTTACGTAACTGTCATATATTTTGTTTATTTTCCTGTTAAGTTGGAACGTGTAATGAAATGGTTTAATAACTTAACTGCTACATTATAACTTCTTTTTTGAATAGAATTCGTGGTTTTATTACTTACGGGGATAGTAAATATTCCCATCTATTTCACCCCTTTCCTTCAATATGAAAGCAGTGGGAGCCAATACATTTGAATTCAAAGATCGAATTTATGAAAACAATATTCTTTATATAGAAGAAGTAAATAAGCTTCTTCTATATATAAAGACTATTGTTGTATTAAAGCTCTCCATCTCTTTCTACCAGCTACGAAATTTCTTATATAAATATAAGAAAATAAGTTCCTGCCTCGCGTAACCATGACCACAATTTTCCCCCATTGCCCTGGGTGGCTATCCATTTATCTCGCTTTTGCAGCTAACAATCGACCCTGGGAACTATGGGTGGTGTTTACTCGAAGATTACCACTTTATGGTGTTAGCGTTATGGCAGAGCAGCCCTAATGCACATCGGATTCAAGTACCGTTACCGGCCGGTATAAACCAATAACACAGTGTGTACGGTTAACAGTGAAGATGACCCGTCATAAGCAATTAAGTTTAGGATGATGAACGACAATTGTTCATGTAATAATGCTTACCCTTTAAGGTATCAAATAAAACAGGTATAATTTAGAGAAATCTGAAAGATAAGTGCTGTCCATTGAATAAAACTGAGATTACCTAATTAGAAGTTGAAGGATAGTGATCGCTGTCGTAAACAATAATGGTTCATCTCTATTACTCTTTATTGCCATTTTATGTTCTAAATTAAAAACATGTAAAGGAAAGCAATTATACCAAACAAAGGTTAACTGATTACAGAATTAATAGCAATAATTTTAAAGGGAGATTTTCTTCTTGTGTGTTTTTGTAAGATCCACCACACATAAAGGATTAAAAGTCCCACAATTTCAGTGTCGGGCTGTAGTACAGTGACAAACTTGAATAAATACAGATACATGTTTTGACGACCACCCATTAAGTACGTCAACCAATTGTAGGTACTTGTATAACTTCAGAGTTGCAGCTCTATGTATATTTAAAGTTAAGCTGCAGTTAACTCACTCCTATTTCTCTACCACGGCGATATGTTGTAAACTGGTCCAATGCTAGCCGATTCTCGTTTAGATATGCGCCAGGCCGGTCATGTTTGAATAAAACACAACATTATGTTGATGGGAGAATTTGTTCCTATGACTCTGTTATGACTACGAGTTTCACAAAATAAAGAGATATTATGTAAATTGAATTTGAAAATTTGTTTGTGTATAGATTTTTTAACAGGTTCTCTAGATTTCGAAGATCTTAGACAGATGGTTGATAGATTGAAAATAGTTAACTTTTAGGAGTAGTCAGACTTGTTTTAAGATGTGTTAAAGGACATGAAAATGAAAAAAGAGTATGACTTAATGAGCGAGCGATATTACATACGAGCAACATGTAAAAACGTGCTTTCAGCTGTATTTTGATGAGATTGTAGACTTTATTCTTAAAGTCATTTTTTGTGTCTCCTTTACCCCTCATTTTGTCTCAAAAATGGAGACAATTATAAGTATATTAACAAATTATTGTGATCTCTGTCTGAGGATTAAATGAGAACTCTATATCGATTCTCTATCGCTCCTGGTTCCAATTCACCAACTCAACACGCAAGTGCTAACATTCAACTCCTTCATTCCAGACATCAATGGACCTGCCTCCGGACAAGGTGAAGCTGCTTCGGAATTACGACCTGGAAAAGAAGTGGGAGATCATCTGCGACCAGGACATGGTCCAGGCGAAGGACTCACCGGCGCACTACCTCAACAAGCTAAGGACGTATCTAGATCCGAAGGCGTCGAGGAGTCATCGAGTGAGTACATCTGTTATTTTCCTTCTTATTTAATAAGTACAGCCACATGATACAAAGGTACAAAAAGGAGCAGTTCGGATTATGCGTCAAAACAATAACGCCTAACGCATAACGATAATTGTACTATACTTATTTTCGAATGTAAATAAGTACAATAGGGAATATGCATGTGATTCTAAATAGGGTAAAACATTTTTTTTCATGAACTTTATTACTTCAGAATTATGCCCACATCAATATTTTTTAATTATAGTTGTTGTTTATTGCAAAAATAATTATTTAAAAGTACCAAATATACGCGCGAAATTCAATGGAGTTAAAACGGAAGTGACGACAAAGTCCACAACAATGTAGTGATGGGAACTAATGATAAAATATATTGATATTTTTGAAATTATCGATAAACTGTCAAAGTATTAGAGTATCGAAAATTAAATACGAATTGGAAGTTTATTTATTTAATAAAAACAATTATCAAGTTATTATTCAAATTAATGTCGTCGATATCACATGACAATCTACTCACATTATAACAATTATTGAGAAATAGAAATAAAAATAAATCAATGTGGAATTATATTATATTCTATTATCAACTTTAATTCAATGTTCTTTCGCGTCTTTCTTGGTGAAAGTGAACGAGCAAAAAAAAAAACAAAAGGGAAACCACTTGTCAAAGTATTTTTTCCAAAAACACTGGGATGTTAATGTTTCTCTTCCGCTTTGCTGTTATTTCTTCTAATTTAATTACTTTTTGTAAATATCATTCATAGTTTATATTATTATGTAATCGAAAACATGGATGTTTTTCAAATATACATAGCACATCCCTAACAGGAAGTGTGACGTCGAAAATACATGCTACATTTAGGCGCCAAGATGGAGGCCGTTTTAGTTTGGCGAATTTGACAGATTAAATAAATGAAAATTATATGAACTATCGTATAAAAATATAAAAAAAATACATGCATATTCCCCATTATCGGGCAAATTAACCAAGACCGAAGGTACCATCAGGCTATTTGTCTGATAGATACTCCTTCTTCGAAAGAGAACAGTTTTAAACACCATTAATGAAGGCTAGCTAAGCCAGTAGATGTATACATATGTTTAACTCGTGTTAGGAAATCCCATCACCAATGTAGAGAAGAACTGGTATTCTTGCTTATTAGATAATGCCCAGTTCATGAGTATAATGGAATAATTATTTTTCCTGTTTACTTTATTATTGATAATGATGATTTTTGTGAGAGGCAACCGTGCCTGACAAAAGAAAGAATGAAAGGAGATTCCCGCCGCCCAAGAACATCAGTAACTCTACAGGGATGTTCGTCTAATAACGTAAATCTTCTTATTTCGTACGTACTTGGCAATTTCAGTACAAACTGAGATCACAACTGAACACCCAATTTAGGGTCGTAACGTAAATAATCCTAAAATACCACTTAATAATTCCTTTTAACAAGCAATTTAGACGGAATTACGGTTTGAATTTTCGGCCTGAGTTATAATGAGTATGTTAATCGCACTGTCATCAAAAAACATGGGACGCAAAGGGTCTGTAATCAGTAGGATCACAGGCCCTTAGTGTCCATTAATTGAACCAAGGGAAATCATTACATACATAAATATTTACTAACGCAATGGCCATGACGATATTAGGTAGTCGGTTGTTTTGCACTGAACAACCGCTTGTTATTGAAGCAACTTAAATTACTCTCGGGATGTTATGTCGCTCCCAACTTGTGTTTGGAAACGAAAACATCCTCGAAATGTTGCCAGATATTCGCAATTTTTCTTTGTTATGCTAATCGACATTTCAGCAGTCGTCAATCTTGCTTTCCGCGCCATTAGACGTTGAACTACGACGAGAAAGATAGAAAAATAATGCAATTACAGCCCCGTATGTACTTAACTGTATTTATTTCTGTAAGGGAATATCGTATTTCGCTTACAGACAACCCCAAGTTTGACTGACCCAGGTTAACAAATAATATAGCCGGCAGTGATAGCCCTGCAGATTTCAATGCTAAATTTCACCAGTTTCTCGTAAAAGACCCCCCAGCAAACACTGTTAACCTTGTACCTACACAATGGGGCATAAAGATAAAACTCCTTACATTTTCATAATTACTTTTAGCTTCTCTTATTACCGATTGTCCGCAAAATGCGCGTGCGCCGATACCTCCGGTGATGTATTGCATATTGTCTCCGAGCTAACGGTGCCTTACTGCCGAGTAATGATACAGTACAGAAGTGACATTCCAAGGAGTCGGTTACAGCATATCATTACAATAATGAAGAGTATGTGACTCGAGGTGAAGTTACCACCGGTTTATGGTAGTGATGAAATTAGTCTGTAGGTGCGAGTTTTGCAGAGTTTATTTGACTAGTTCCTTAAGAGACAACTTCTCCGTTCCAGTGCAGACAAACGACTGTTGGCAAAATAGGTACTTACTAAATATTTAAGTAAAACATTGACTGTGGATTGAGAGAAACTAAATGAGCAATGAATTATGATCAACAATATACAAACATAGATATCACGATGGAAGTAATCTTAATGTATTTTTGGGATCATTTTCATTATCCTAATGAGAAGCCCTGGGCACTTTAATCACAGACTCATTCCAAAGATTTGAAATTCCCATATGAAGCGGCAAACGCATTCGTTGATGTAATCGGTAATATTTTGAAGACGATAGCCAATGACTAATACAATCCATAGTGGAGAGTGGTTATAATTATTCTTGTTTTAATGACTTATGGTGTATACGTACTATTCAATCAAACCAAAAGTGTTTATTTATGTTTTCTCATGGCATACGAGTCTAATCAATCTTAGATGAACTTAGAAAAAATTCTACCTGTCGTCATCTATTTAAGAGTCATCAATCTTTTCATGAATAAAATAATCGCTCTTTAATATTCGTACTCTAAGCCTATGGCTAAATAATCACAAAAATTATATCAATTATAATTGCTAATCATTAACGTATTCTCAGTAATCACAAAATTTCCTTATTTTTTCCGCTTAAAATTAATGAAACAATAACTTTAATGATATATCTGGACGAGTCACATATTCTGTGACCTCGGCGAGACTCAATAGGCTACGGAGATTAGAAGCGGGATGGTAAAGCTCGGTTCGCGTTGTGCGGAATGCAGGCGGTATCGCAGGCGCATAGAGAGTCGCATAAACAACTGGTAGCGGCCGATAGCACGGGAGCTGTAATAGGCTATCTGCTAACACCGCCCTGGAAGGCAATGCGGTTTAATGTTATTAAGTTCGTATTGGTTTGTTTGAATTTACTACGGTTTGAGTTGACCGCTATCTTAGTTTGGTGGGTTCTTGTCCCGGTTCGGAGAACTTCGATTTTCAAACACCAACGTGTTCTTATCACCTCAAATATGAATGAAATGAACTCTCTGTACGAACTCTACGACCCCGGTGGGACTTAATAGGCCATGGAGATTAGAAGTGGGATGGTAAAGCTCGGTTCGCGTTGCGCGGAATGCAGGCGGTATCGCGGGCGCATAGAGAGGCGCATAAACAACTGGTAGCGGCCGATAGCACGGGAGCTGTAATAGGCTATCTGCTAACACCGCCTTGGAAGGCAATGCGGTTTATTGTTATTAAGTTTGTATTGGTTTGTTTGAATTTAGTACGGTTTGAGTTGACCGCTATCTTAGTTTGGTGGGTTCTTGTCCCGGTTCGGGAAGACTTCGTTTTTTAGAACACCTAAGTGGTGTTCTGCTGCAGATCTGAACAAAATGGTTTATCCCAAATCTTCACCTCTAGCATTGTCTTCTGGTGTGACAATTAGGAATTGACTTTCCAGTTGTCACCGGGGTGACAATTCGTGCCGACTGTCCCTTTGACAACTGGCTAGAGAAACTCTCTGTTATACTCTTTGCCCTAAGCGGGACTTAATAGGCTACGGAGATTAGAAGCGGGATGGTAAAGCTCGGTTCGCGTTGTGCGGAATGCAGGCGGTATCGCAGGCGCATAGAGAGGCGCATAGAGAGGCGCATAAACAACTGGTAGCGGCCGATAGCACGGGAGCCAGTGGCGTGCATACCATATAGGCATTTAAGCAGTGCCTACCTTAACTAAAAATAAAAAATATTCATAACATTCACAAACAAAACGTTACATAAATTCTATATATTATATCACTTACATAACATACGAGAACATTACATTACATAAAACAACCAAATTAAATCATAATAAAACTAAATTTACAATCATCAATTCAAAGGAGTCGGGCGAATCTGGGCTTATCGTTACACAAATAAAATATTTATCAAAAAAAAATTCTAGATTTTTAATTTTTAATCACGAAATATTAAGCCATTTTACCATGGGGTATTAAATAAAATATATAATCATATTATTATTGACTTTCGTTACTTCCTAGCTTTACTGTCACTTTTTAACAATGTTGCCAAATGAATGAAAGTAATGATAAAAATAAAGAAATGATATAAAATAGAAAATGAAAGCAATGAAAGTAAATCAGTGTTTTTTTTTTCTTTGTATTATGTTTTAAAAAAAACGTTTAAATAATGGATTATAATTATAACAACGTTTATAAAAACATTGTAATAATAAATTGATCAACAGGTTGTTTTTTTTTTCTTGTACTGGCAACAAAGTACAACTCATGTCGCATCAATCAAACGTCAATTGTCAAAAAATCATAATTTACGATGGTGGATATTTCGTTTTGTTGTGTCTTCATGTGCTTTTATTATTCAATTAGTGTTGTTTTGCGACTTTGCTACGTATAAAGGATTCTGACGGTTTTTGCTTTAACGAACAACCCACGCTTTTCTTACCGGACTTAGTTTTCTTGCCTACTCGACTTCAGCTATAACGACCGGATTTCGAAGCAGAATACAATGAGTGATCAACGACTTCATTGTATCAATTGCGGCATAGCTAGCTGGCGGCGTTTGTTTGTATGTTTAATCGTTTATGATGAAGTAGATGATCAATAAATAAATATGAGAGAAATGTGTTTTTCATTCATACTTATACCCATCTACACTAATGTTATAAAAAGGAAAGATTTGTATTTTTGTGTGTCTATTTGTATGTTTGTAATTCTTTAACTATTAGAAAGCTGCCCTGAGTCACATAGGCTATATTTTATCCATATACGGAAGTTGCCCCGGGACGCGGGTGAAACCGCGGGAAACAGCTAGTCTTTTACAATAATCTTAGAAACCGCAATGTGTTAATGTCCTTAAATACAATCTGATAAAATCTAGTCAGTAGTAGTCTGTAAATACCTACAACGTGAGAGCACTGACAGTTTGTACGAATAAATTACTACGAAGCAAATAATAACACCCTATATCTTTTTTCTCCCGTGTAGCAGTTGAGAAAAAGTTATTTTATTTGAAATGGAATGAATATCAAAATAAAATAGTGTAGAAATGGTTGCTGTAACGTCAGGCCCAAATTTGTATGGCCGTTCGCCCGGCTCCATTCCCACTTTTACGCGGCACATTCTATAGCGGCGAACTCGGTAGGCACTAATTCGACTGCATCTATGAAATATCCAATGTTAGCTGTCAAAATACGATACGACGGCTTAAGCAACAAAATTAAGAAGTCACACTTTGACGCACATTCTAACCTAAATGGTGACATTTTTAAAATAGCAGTATTTACTTCCTAAAGTAGGCCTGCTTATCTCGAGCGAGAATTCATATACAAAGTGTTAAAGAGAAAATAACGGATATAAGAAGATATAAAAATTAAAAAAGTATTTATAAGCCATCTTTCGTGGTCTAATCTAATAAATATTCAAATATAAGAAATGAAAAGACGCAAATTTGTTTCGGAATCTTAGTGTTATGATAGTGGTCAGTCTGCCCGTCAAAAGATGGCGCTAGAAGCCAATCAATATATTTAAATGTATGGCGTTTTCAAGTTTTCATTATTTTTTTTTCTATAAAATTATAAAATTGTCTCCATAGAAATTAATATGATGTTTTTGATATGCAAATGGAATAATTTTCTTTACATTTTTATTAAGCGTTCAGCAACCAAAGCATTGTGCAAAATGTATTTGATAGTTTATCTGTACGTCAATAGATGGCGCTAAAAAATCAATTTCAGCGTTCTCATGTTTCATACTAATACATTTTTACTTATAAATTCATTAAAATAAGTCTGAATAAGTGTTTCTTTACAAGTAATTGCTACAAAAGTAGTTAAATAGTTTTCTATTATACGGACTTCGTCAGCCACGTTTTTTCTTCTGTTTATTCAGAGAACTAAATGCGATTAAATCTTTAAAAATGTAAGATTAAATTCGGCTTTTTAAATTCAGCCTGCGATGTAACTAAAGTGGTGTTGTGTTATTATTTTGTGCTGTGTGTGAATATACAACAATGATATGTGAATATAAATAAATTGCAGTGATTTGTATGTCTCTAGAATTTCTTTTGTTTACAACAGCTGATATTAATAAGATAACAATACATTGCTATGCTAGGTATCAATTGTTTTTTTAGCATCATTTTCAATTGCCTTCAAAGTCGAAATATAAAATAGCGCGCGGTATATTGGGTTAGTTATGCATAATAGTTTTAGTGCCTACCAAGTGAAAAAACCTATGCACGCCACTGACGGGAGCTGTAATAGGCTATCTGCTAACACTGCCTTGGAAGGCAATGCGGCTTATTGTTATTAAGTTCGTATTGGTTTGTTTGAATTTGGCGAGTAGCTTAGCTGATCGTGATCTCCTTCATAACGTTTACTTGTTAAAAGGCACGATTGCAAAAATGAAACCCATCAAACACACACACACACACACACACACACACACACACACACACACATTCAGATCTACATTCTGGTGCAAAAGGGATAGATAAACACATTTTTGAGTTCGTAGTGAATGTCATAATTGTATTTTATAACAAAGTGCATTTATGCGTTTATATCTAAACAGCCAGCAGACGGGAAAAGCCGCAAAATCCTGTAGTGTAGTAATTTATTGCAAATGCCGTCCTAAAAGCTATTACGCTCCACCGTAGTCCAGTTAATGGGCGCCATGGCTCTTCGTGAAATTAGATTGATGTTAGCAATAGTTTAAGCGCATATCATCTTCTACAAACAAACCAATTAAACATTGATATTTTGCTCAAATATATTATGTTGTAGTACTTACTAGCACGCAAGTGAAGAGATTACGTTTCATTTATTATTAAACTGAGATAGCACTGAGTTTTAGCAAATTCTGTAAAATTAGTTCTTTAAAATCAACATTCATAGAGTTTATATCTAGTCTTTGACGTGTGGGCATTTGTCAATATGTGTTATATCAAGAATAACCTTATTTAAGAACAAAGAGGCTATATCTCCAGAGTTCTTGAGTAATCCTGTAATAGTAACATGTTCTGTTAAGCAATATTTATAATCGTTTAGAGGATATTGCATAGCCGCAAAGAACACGGTTTGCCAATTATCACCGGTTGAATAACATTTGTTTGTTACTCGTTGTTGATATTGATACGAGGAGCAAATATTTGCTTAATTGTAATGACGCCGCTGCTGTCATAGTAAATGTTTGCGATTTAGATTTTTTACGTTTTCGTCTCGAATGATAATACATTATGTATGGTTTTCACGACTTTTTTTTTAAGCTTTCGAGCTTCCACACTAATACGATTGTAAATCAGTAGTTATGTCGCAGGTTTGCAATTGTTCTGGAAATCACCATATCACAAATCCTACACAAGGCGAGATTCGACTGATAGCCTCCGGGTGTTTAAACATTTAGCTACTGCTCCAGAGTGGATGGCGGTCAATGACAGCGATGTTAGACAGATAATTGTCACTTAACTGCGAATCAAGTTCAAATAATTGATTGGCTGACTCAGTGTTGGCGTGTGAGTTTATTTTTTTATAAGAGAAGTAAGGAAACGAGCATTGTTACCTAATGGTAAGCGATGACTGCCGCCATTGACATCATGTAGACCTCACTCGCAAACAGAAAAAGCGAAACTCATCAAAAAATTACTAATTAGTATCGTCTATAACCGCAAGTAGGGCACCGGTCTTCCCTACTCGAGAGTGAAGGAAACTGGAGGAATTTATTGGGTACTGGGATTTTTCCGAGTCCCAAACAAGCCTGCAAGTCTGCCTTATCACTACAGAGTGTATGCACTATCCTTTATTAGCTAAAGTGTAATTAGTAACTATAAAGCTAATTGCTAAATCTTAAAATGATTCTAGGTTTTAATATATGAGCTATATGAAACCTAGAACCCGCAAAAAGTTTTAACTATTTCTGTTTTATTGTTATCTATTGAATACCAATGTAGTAATTACGTTTATCGATACCTCATTCCGATACTGAATTACTACGCGAATGTGTACAATGATAGTATCGATGAGTCACTGGCAGGTGTGAGTGAACTCATTGAAGATGTCGGTTACATCACGCATTGTATCTTCGGCCGCGTGTGACCCCATGATCGGCACAACGAACGCCTGCACAATACTGCTGTTGGTATTAAGAAGAATGAAAATATGGAAGCAGCAGTATGTTTTGATAGAAGTAGGAAAAGTGACTTTGAATGGTTAACGATAAGATTGAGTTTTGAAGCTTACCGTTATAAGCTTATGTTTTTTTTTCTGTGTAGAATAGTATGTACTGTACTAGTACTGTTATCAAGTCGATACCTTAAAGATTACGAGTACCGTTATGCTCCAACATATAAATTATGAATTATTTGTGATAATTTACTAGCTAAAAGATCTCTCGATTAACACGACGAATTTTGGTACTCGTGAAATTTGTATGTATTGCTAATAGAAATGTATGTACAAGACCAATGTACAAATTCCTAACAGAATTTGTGCACGAAGCCGTTGGCGGAAGCTTGTCTGTTTAACCTCATAATAATAAGCAAAGATATTTAAAAGAGATAAATTGGTGAGGCCGGAGCGGTCCCACCACGGCTTGACCTATCACTCGAGATGACCCGATACGTTATTTATTAAGAGGACATCCTTTCAACACGAAAACATATGTTTAGCTTTTCAGAAAGTAATGAAGGCAAGAAATCCACGTTTAAAGGAAATTTGACGACCCACTTGGTGTAGTGGCCAAGAAGTTGATTATGAGAAGAAATAACTTGAATTTTGCGTTTCCACCAAATTAGTAGTCACATAGCATGCATGCATAGGCACGAATTTGACTATTGTGCCTGTCGCAGCAGATTCGACCGCTGCGCTTTACAAATATTAATGTGCATGAACACATTTCTATTTATACTTCATCAGGTAGTCTTCTTTACTTCATAAAACATTGCGCGCTTTATGCAAGAGAGAGTAGGTCCCCTTAACACTTTGAGCTACGGCGCTATTGGCCCATGAACTTCAGTTATCTTGTCCCGGTTAGTAAGACATTGGTTGTTAAAATTATTGATAATTTAAAATACGTTAGATTGTTAATAATAAAGTTGTTTAAAATAATTAATAGTCTTATAATCAGTGATTCGAAGTTGGTAGAATTCCTGTATTAAACAAATTGCACACATGCAATATTTTTATGAAATACCAGTACACATTTCACACTTTCTCCAGACTGATTTTTACCATTTCCAACATGAGTATTATTCATTTATTATTTTGAAATGTAGTTTTACTTTGGAACTGTTTACGAATTTCACAGATTCCACTTTCAAGTTTTATAGTAACATGAGTACAGTTCAACCCACAAATAACTCCACATGTTATATTGTCTGAAATGGAATTGACTCTAATCGTGCCGCAAATTCCGCCGCTGACGTTACGTTTAATAGTCATCTGTGTATGTCAGCTCAAGTATTGTTAATTATATTCAGGGCATGCGGTCGTAGGCCGCAGGTTAGGTCGCACTGGGACAATGAGTCATATTCGAGATGTCGTGTCTGTGGTAAACTCCGGCGCAAGTAACAAATGACTTGTTTTATTTTTAGGCGATAAATGGAATCATATTTCTGGGTTATTAAAATCAGATTCCGACAAAATAAGTCTATTAATCCGGTCATAACTAAATCACTTCGAAGCAGGAGAATTAGGAACTTCGAACAGAGTGCCGATAGGCATCGGCTGTGCAAAGACCTTATGTCCATAATTACTATGGCTTTGATGATGATTGTATGTTATTTATTGACAGCAGTGAGAACAAAAGATAAACTGAATATTCGTCACTTTCATTGCATTAATAAAATGTGTGCGTCAGAATCGCCGGTCACTGTTCATATTTAACTTTGATGAAGATTTAGGAAATTGCTACCTATTTGCTACTATTTGCTACCTAACGTCAAATATTTGCTACCTGCATATTTATCAAAATAAATCACTTTTAAAGGTGACCGGCCATTCTGACGTCAGCTTGGCCGGTCACTCATCCATATGTACAAACTTCTGAAAAAATATCGAAATGTTTTTTCACTATTAATTGCTACCTAATTGCTACCTGAAAACCTAGCAGTCTGTATTTCGTAGCTTGTAAGGATGAATAGTTATGAACAAAGACAGTTTATGAATGCTTAAACACCTACTAAATCAAAATAGCAAATAATGCGTTGATTAATTTGCATTAATATTACATGTAGGCGCTAAATGACAAGGGTTTTAAAAACATAATCTTTTTTAAATACAGGGTATTGTCATTTTACCAATGTTGCAAAAGCTAAGTGTTTCTGTAGATTTTAATTTATTTATTTTAAAATAATGTAGAAACCTGTTGTGAATGAGTAGTGAATAATGTTTATTAATCCTAGGATAGGTAAATACAAATAAAGGTTATCAGTTAAATCTTTATTATTTACTTACAAAGAAGTTTTCTTAATATAAATGTCACAATGTGATGATACATTTTTATTACTCTTTTTAATTTTTGTGAGCATATCATCATAGCACTGCCAGACGTTCCCGCGTTTGGAGTGTACCTTGTAGTGGCCCATTTTACCAACTACAGGCGAAACAAATTCTATAATTGATATTAATTCATATTTACTTTCGTTTAATACTAAATTTATAGGCGCATCGTGTATTGAAATACATTCATCTGACGTTCCAAAACCAATTATATCAAGTAAAGTTACTTTAAATGATTTCACGCCATTACAAGTAGAGTGACGACACTTCAAATTTTCATCATTATTTATCATTAGACTTGCAGCTTCTTGTAAATCAGATACACGTTTGTCATGTACTTTTCTATTTTAATTATTTATAGGACAATCTGAATTGGTACAATATGATTTTGCATCTGCGGTCAATCTTATGGCTACGGAACCCTTTCATGGGCGTGTCCGACACGCTCTTGGCCGGTTTTTCATTATTACCGCTGGAAGGCGGTGGCGTTAACAGAATGCTTAAGTATATTTTGATATAATTATATCGCGGCCACTGAGCGCTAATCCATGACCAACCTGAATTGGCGGCGCGCGGTCGCGGCCAACTAGATTCGCTTTTCATGTCATTGTAAGTATTATTTAAAGTTAAAGTGTTTTTAAAACCCTTGTCATTTAGCGCCTACATGTAATATTAATGCAAATTAATCAACGCATTATTTGCTATTTTGATTTAGTAGGTGTTTAAGCATTCATAAAATGTCTTTGTTCATAACTATTCACCCTTACAAGCTACGAAATCCAGACTGCTAGGTTTTCAGGTAGCAAATAGGTAGCAATTAATAATGAAAAAACATTTCGATATTTTTACAGAAGTTTGTTCATATGGATGAGTGACCGGCCAAGCTGACGTCAGAATGGCCGGTCACCTTTAAAAGTGATTTATTTTGATAAATATGCAGGTAGCAAATATTTGACGTTAGGTAGCAAATAGTAGCAAATAGGTAGCAATTTCCTAAATCTTCATCAAAGTTAAATATGAACAGTGACCGGCGATTCTGACGCACACAATAAAATTGGTTGATTTGTGTAAAACCGTCCCATTCCTATGAATTTTAGCATGAAAACCACCAAACCCATGTTTATTACCAAAAATATATCCTCTGTTAAAATCAAGATTGAGATTTGCACCACCTGATTGTTGAAATAGATTATAAACAGCTGATTGCTCGTACCTTACACCACGATCGAACGTGGGCGTCCAGACGTGAGAGACGGTATGTTGGCCCGCTCATAGCAATGAGGACACAGGCAGGTTAATCATATGTGAGCATCGCGGCTCATTGTGACCTTCGAGAGATTTCCTACCGAATGTGCTGAATCCTTTAAGAAGTTAAACAGCCAATTGATTTATAAGAAACAGCTGATTGCTCGTACCTTACGCCACGATCGAACGTGGGCGTCCAGACGCGAGAGGCGGTATGTTAGCCCGCTCATAGCAATGAGGACACGGGCTAATCATATGTGAGCATCGCGGCTTATTATTATACCTTTGAGAGATTTCCTACCGAATGTCCTGGAACATTTAAAAAGTTAGGAAAACAGCCGATTGATTTATAACAAAGGGTGGAGAACAGCTGATTGCTCGTACCTTTAACCACGATCGAACGTGGGCGTCCAGACGTGAACGACGTCATTTTGGCGGTAATCAAACAGCTGATTTAATGTTTCGAGTTTCATGTAAAGAAGCAATATCTTGCGGGCTGGTATGGCATTGCCAAAGAGGAACCACAACTGCACCGCAACCATTGAACCATTGTCACGACAATCAGGGCCACTCTATTGCAGTGCCAATATAATTTTTTTTAACGATAATGTAAAGACAATTTTCTTTCTTTCTCATCTCTTAAACCACGATTCCACTCGAATGAGCCGCTCGTCTAGGAAGTACCTCCACCTTACAGAAGACCACAGTAAAGTAGCAATTAATTCGTACCTAAACGTTGTGATGTTTCTGCTGATGAAAAGGCTGCCAGAGCGCAGTTGGGGAGGGTATGGGGTATTAAATGCAGGTAATGCAGGCAACGCATCTGCGACCCTTGTCCGGTTGTTGCTGTCCATGGGATGCGGTGATCACTTACCATCATGTGATCCACTTGTTCGTTTGCCTCCCTATTACTTACATAAAAAAAACTATAGAAGTGAGACGCCGCCGACGGCGCCGGCGGACCGTTTGCCCGCTCGCAGCAAATAAGGACACAAGCAAATCAGATGCTCACATCGGCTTGCTCATTATCTCGGCCACATCGCGGTTCGTGATCACCTTCGTGCTTATCGTGCACCATGCACTTTGTTGCAATGGTAATGCGCGAGAAATACCCTCGTCGTGGTTGCACGGAGCCGTTTAGGTGGTCGTTTTTCGCCATACAGTATTGGAGAATGTAATTTTTGTATTAGGATGTTTATACTTATCATTAATGAATACCACAATTATTTATAACTCTGATTGCTCCAAATTGAGCATCAAAACCAGGCATATCTGGATAACAAAGAAACATATGGGAATATTTTTCTACGTTATCTAGAACTTTAGAACCAGAACTTCTTGAGATTAGCGCGTTCAAACAAACAAATAAACTCTTGAGCTTTATTATATTAAGTATATAGATTTTATTATGTGTAGATATAAAAAATATCTTTTTATTTATTCCAGAAAAGAAAAATGGTGGGCGATTCGACATCAACGCAGGTTCTGAGGGACTTGGAGATTTCGCTTCGGACCAATCACATAGAGTAAGTTTTGACAATTAAATATAGGCAATGTATAAGTACAATAACAGACTGCTCGAACAACTTAAATATGAGATTTTAAAATTCTATAGAAAACGTAAGTTATAAAACGAGTATAAATCTCAATTTACGATTTGATTAAAATCAAAAAACGTTAATTAACTAATTCCCGTAAGAAGTACCTAACCTGCGTCATATTCCTCCGTTAGATGGGTCCGGGAGTTCCTGAACGAGCAGAACCAGGGTCTGGACGTGCTGATCGACTACCTCAGCTTCAGGCTGAGCATGATGCGGCACGAGCAGCGGATAGCGCTCGCCCGGAGCCAGTCCAGCGATGGGATCAACCAGGGTAATGACATTTAGCTAGTGAGGAATTAACAGATATAAAATTGGTTGATAGTTGAAACTATTGCCCTCTGATGGCATCGAAGTGCGAGCCACTATAAACGTTTGGAACACTAGTATGCCTAATTAAGATCTATAACTTCCTTAATGACACAAAAGTGCATTACTACGGTAAGGCAGAGTTACTTAAGAGACGAGTGGCTAATTCCATAAGTTCTGCATGAAAATTTCTATCTCTTCATAGAAAAAAAAACTTTGGAATGTCCATTTCATAGAAATCTAAAAGTCTAACCGCTAAGCTTGTGACTAAGCCAATAGGATTTTGGTTAATACACGGAGCCATCTCAGCATTTAATCTTATTGGTTACTTACGGCACATTTCGATCGTCATTACACATCTCCGCTTGGTGGAGTCTTACCCTAAAAGCGTCATCATCCGCAAATCAGAAGAAAGCTTTAATCCAGTCTCCATAGCTAGGTCTAGAGTCAAGATCATGGTTCATAATGTCTTCTCGACTTCCTGATTCTTGCGATCTTGGTTCCTCCACCTAGAGTAGGTTAGTAGACCTTCTTGAAATATTCTTCAGTTCCTACTTATTAAGATACCGCTTCTGCCATCCAGGAGCGAACACAACATCGTCGGACTGCACGACGCCCGGCGACGGCGCGTCAACCCTCACCGCCAC